>OZ024740.1:109000129-109002629 GCA_964016885.1 Eledone cirrhosa
TGTATACAGACGTACAGTAGCATGCACATATATATATATATATACATATATATATACATATGCATACAGGTACACATACATATATGCACGTATCAGTTTAGCGGCGCTAACGTCGCTTTGTTCGTTTGTAAACAAACTGAACAGCCTGAATTTATGCCATACGGTGTTAAGGCAACCACGTCACCTTTTTGTTCAACACTGACACAGGAACGATGTACTAGTTTCAAGCTTGTTAGCTATCATCAGCACCGTTTACCCATCTGCCAGATAGTTGAACGTTCGAAAGTATATACTTTCCTTATGAAAATTAACGGCTGAGCAGCCTAATTTGCATATTGAGTGAGTTAAATCGGTCAGGCATACCGAAAACGATAAATTGAAACAAAATGAAAACGAAATTTCATTTCTCACTCTTAGTATGGCACTTACTTAAATGTAAGTATGCATGTATACGTACATACATATATGTATACAGACGTACAGTAGCATGCACATATATATATATATATATACATATATATATACATATGCATACAGGTACACATACATATATGCACGTATCTGTTTAGCGGCGCTAACGTCGCTTTGTTCGTTTGTAAACAAACTGAACAGCCTGAATTTATGCCATACGGTGTTAAGGCAACCACGTCACCTTTTTGTTCAACACTGACACAGGAACGATGTACTAGTTTCAAGCTTGTTAGCTATCATCAGCACCGTTTACCCATCTGCCAGATAGTTGAACGTTCGAAAGTATATACTTTCCTTATGAAAATTAACGGCTGAGCAGCCTAATTTGCATATTGAGTGAGTTAAATCGGTCAGGCATACCGAAAACGATAAATTGAAACAAAATGAAAACGAAATTTCATTTCTCACTCTTAGTATGGCACTTACTTAAATGTAAGTATGCATGTATACGTACATACATATATGTATACAGACGTACAGTAGCATGCACATATATATATATATATACATATATATATACATATGCATACAGGTACACATACATATATGCACGTATCAGTTTAGCGGCGCTAACGTCGCTTTGTTCGTTTGTAAACAAACTGAACAGCCTGAATTTATGCCATACGGTGTTAAGGCAACCACGTCACCTTTTTGTTCAACACTGACACAGGAACGATGTACTAGTTTCAAGCTTGTTAGCTATCATCAGCACCGTTTACCCATCTGCCAGATAGTTGAACGTTCGAAAGTATATACTTTCCTTATGAAAATTAACGGCTGAGCAGCCTAATTTGCATATTGAGTGAGTTAAATCGGTCAGGCATACCGAAAACGATAAATTGAAACAAAATGAAAACGAAATTTCATTTCTCACTCTTAGTATGGCACTTACTTAAATGTAAGTATGCATGTATACGTACATACATATATGTATACAGACGTACAGTAGCATGCACATATATATATACATATATATATACATATGCATACAGGTACACATACATATATGCACGTATCAGTTTAGCGGCGCTAACGTCGCTTTGTTCGTTTGTAAACAAACTGAACAGCCTGAATTTATGCCATACGGTGTTAAGGCAACCACGTCACCTTTTTGTTCAACACTGACACAGGAACGATGTACTAGTTTCAAGCTTGTTAGCTATCATCAGCACCGTTTACCCATCTGCCAGATAGTTGAACGTTCGAAAGTATATTCTTTCCTTATGAAAATTAACGGCTGAGCAGCCTAATTTGCATATTGAGTGAGTTAAATCGGTCAGGCATACCGAAAACGATAAATTGAAACAAAATGAAAACGAAATTTCATTTCTCACTCTTAGTATGGCACTTACTTAAATGTAAGTATGCATGTATACGTACATACATATATGTATACAGACGTACAGTAGCATGCACATATATATATATATATACATATATATATACATATGCATACAGGTACACATACATATATGCACGTATCAGTTTAGCGGCGCTAACGTCGCTTTGTTCGTTTGTAAACAAACTGAACAGCCTGAATTTATGCCATACGGTGTTAAGGCAACCACGTCACCTTTTTGTTCAACACTGACACAGGAACGATGTACTAGTTTCAAGCTTGTTAGCTATCATCAGCACCGTTTACCCATCTGCCAGATAGTTGAACGTTCGAAAGTATATACTTTCCTTATGAAAATTAACGGCTGAGCAGCCTAATTTGCATATTGAGTGAGTTAAATCGGTCAGGCATACCGAAAACGATAAATTGAAACAAAATGAAAACGTGCATGCTAAACCTGCCAGTAGGAGAAAGAGGGGAGGGGTGGAGTAGCCCCAATCAAGCGTTTGTAGTGCCAGCTACAGCTGGGCATGAGGTCAAAGAAGATACAGGGGAGGGGGAGGGGGAGGAAGTCGGAACGGTAGGTAGAACAATGGAGGGTAGAAATATATAGGAAAGAAAAAATACTGAGAGTGAAGAAAAGCAAATAAGTCTAAAGAAAAACAAATGAGTGTAAAGAAAAAATTAAAG
>OZ024740.1:109007629-109072629 GCA_964016885.1 Eledone cirrhosa
TATTTTTTTACTGGTTTCAGTTGTTAGACTGTGACCATGCTGGAGCACCCCCTATAAAGGATATAGTTGATCATATCAAACCCAGTACTGATTTTTCAAGTCTGGCACATATTTTATCAATCACTTTTTGATGAAATGCTAAGTTCGGGATATAAAGACGCACACTCACACAAATATCTCTATATAGAAACCATGCCAAACCCATTCAACTCATGCCACTATGAAAAAATAGACATTAAATGATGATGATGACACAAACACAAACACACACACACTAATCCATGTAGCAACGGAAAAACTGATATAAAAATACGATGGTGATGATAATGACTAACATAGCATGTAAACTAAAACAGTCAGTATAGAAAATGTACATACTTTTGTGAAATAAAGTTGGAGATGTGCTCCAAGTTTTCTTGGGAAAATAACGTACCTATAGAATGGTTGTCAAACAAACAACAGCATGCAAACTAGTCCCACCACAAAGTATACCAAACAGTAAATATTTTATATGTATAAGCTGCTTTTGTGGGGGTGGGCATAATAACAAGCAGGGTTAAGTAAACTCAAACAAGGATTAACAAATTCAAAACTGCAAGATCTGTGCTATGTGACTGAGAACTTGGTATGTATCATTCAACATGACTACATATATTTTTTAAATAAATATAAATATATTTTATTTTTACTAAATATATAAGGGGATGGGGAAGAAAAACAAAATTACAACTGCCATTCTACCTCTCCACATTTTTGCAAGAAAAACCTGTTTAGGGATTTTTATTCTCACAAAAGTTTGCAAACCAAAGAAGGCTAAGGTGGTAAACCTTAAACAACAGAACAGAAACTTTACAATTTCACAATACTATGCTATATAGAAAAAGTGAGTGAAATTGTGTTGTACTGTATGGCTTTATTAGTTACTGCCTGTCTGTCTGTCTGTATGTATGTATGCATGTATATATATATATATATATATATATATAT
This sequence comes from Eledone cirrhosa, assembly GCA_964016885.1. Lineage (NCBI taxonomy): Eukaryota > Metazoa > Mollusca > Cephalopoda > Octopoda > Eledonidae > Eledone > Eledone cirrhosa. The sequence goes on from OZ024740.1 coordinate 109,008,617, forward strand.
ATATATATATATATGCATACATACATTATGTCAGGTCACCAGTTGGTGCTACTGGTAACAGGTATCCCAGTACAACCTGTCTCATGGTCGGGTCGTTGGCGACTAAACTGGCAACCCCACCAAGGTTTTTTGGTGAGGAGGGTGACTTTGGACATCCTGCAGGACTAAAAACAAAACCTGTCAAAGGGCAAAGGAGCTCTTAAGAATCAATGGCCATCCAAAATCACCGGGAGAGATGACCCCTTAGCCTTTGTCAAGGCAGAATTCTAGGAGAAGGAAAACTCTGATATAACACCTGCAACCCTGATGGTATCCAATGATGTTGACTTGTTCTTCTTTTTGGTAAATATCATCTTGGTTAAGAGAGTGGCACTGGCTTTGTGCAGTGCCTTTGCTCACTATAAAAGCTTCACGGTACAGGCATTGCTTTATATCTGGAGATCTCTCTGCACTTGTCGTCACATGGTACCATGGGCCCAGCAATATGTGTCAATAATTGTCACAAGTGTAGTGTTTGTACCAGAGTTTTCAAGTCGTTGGCTGGACTAAAAAGTCACACGCGCTCAGCGCATCGGTAGGGGTTCTCCTACATGGATATAAAGTAGTGGCCGTACAAAACGAGTTGGCAGCCACCATATACATATAAAATATATACATATATATATATATATATATATATATATATATATATACATATATATATATATATATATATATATATCATCATCATCAGGTTTAGCGTCCGTGTTCCACGCTTGCATGGGTTTGGACGGGGGTTTTCCCACTTGAGGCAAGAGTGGTTGTCTTGCTCGCATAGGACTGTCTGGCGGGTTTTCTACAGTTGGATGCCCTTCCTAACACCAACCACATTTACAGTGTGGGGCTGGGAGGTTTTTACCGTGTTGCCTACACGGCCACATTACAGCATGGACTGTCTGGCGGGTTTTCTATAGCTGGATGCCCTTCCTAACACCAACCACATTTACAGTGTGGGGCTGGGATGTTTTTACCGTGTTGCCTACACGGCCACATTTACAGCGTGGACTGTGTGTTTTTTTGTCGTGACACCTACACGATCTCATTTGTTTCGGCCTGGATGTTGTGGGACCAACATAACTTTACATTGAAAGGGGCGGTGTGGATGGGGTGGAGGTGGTGGGACGGGGTGTGTTTTGATAGAGATGCCTACTGACTGTAGTAGGTTTTTACTTTGTATTTAGGTAAGGCGGGTCTTCTCTATTACTGAGTACCGCCAAAGGTCTCGGTCCAGTGACATTGTCTTGGAGAGGTGTAAGCGTGTGAGGTCGGAATTTATCAGCTCGTCCCATGTTTTTCTGGGTCTGCCTACTCCGTGGCTACCGTCTATCTTTATTGCCCTGCACTTTGTTATACAGCTGTCGTCTTTCATGCGCATCACGTGACCGTACCAACGTAGCCTTCTCTCGAGTAAACAACATCTGATCCCTCTTATTTCTAATTCTTTCCTTAGTTCGTTTATGCTTTGCCGTTCACGTATATTACTATTGCACATCCAGCGGAGCATGCAAGCTTCGTTCCTCTCTAGTCTGCGTATATCCTCTGCACACAATGCCCAGGTCTCACTGCCATGCAGCATTGCTGTTCGTATGCAGGCATCGTATAACCTGCCTTTCATTTTTAGGGAGAACCCTCTAGCGGCTAATAGTGGTATAAGCTCTCTGAACTTTCTCCATCCAGTTCTGACTCTAGCTACTGTACTTTCAGAGCACCCTCCCCCACTGCTGATTTTGTCACCCAGGTAACGGAAGCTGTCCACTATTTCTATAGAACCCTCTGCGCAGTTGAAGGAGCTAGTATTTTGTGGGCACTTGCTGCTACTTATTGCACCAGAGCACCGGCCACATGTAAAATCTATGTTCTTAGTTAGCTTACCTGTGATCCCACTACATCTTTTATGCACCCATACTTTGCATTTGGGACATAAAATGGAGTTTCTACCTACGCCTTTCCTACACACTGAGCATGGCCATTGCCCAGATGGGACCGCCGCCTTATTTTCTTTCCTACAAACTAGAACTTTAGTCTTAGCCAGGTTAATTTTAAGGCCTTTTGATTCTAGGCCGTGCTTCCATGTTTGGAATTTCTTCTCTAGTTCGGTCATTGATTCAGCTATCAGCGTTAGATCATCTGCGTATAGGAGTTCCCATGGGCAGCCGGTCTTGAACTCCTCTGTTATAGCCTGAAGGGCAATAATAAATAGTAGGGGGCTAAGAACAGAGCCCTGATGGACACCAACTTTTACGCTAAACTCTTCACTATATTCGTTGTTAATTCTAACCTTACTGACTGTTTCTTTATACATGGCTTGTATAGCTCTCACAAGCCATTTGTCAACACCTAGTTTTCTAAGAGACCACCAGATAATGGAACGGGGGACTCTGTCGAAGGCTTTCTCCAAGTCGATGAAAGCTAAGTATAGGGGTTTACTTTTAGCTAGGTACTTCTGTAGTTGTCGTACAATGAAAAGAGCGTCTGTGGTACTTTTGCCTGACACAAACCCGAACTGCATTTCATCTAGATCAATTCTCTCTCTGATTAGTTGCGCTATTACTTTTTCCGTGACCTTCATGACCTGGTCGATTAATTTAATTCCTCTATAGTTACTCCTATCTAGGGCATCTCCTTTTCCCTTATAGCAGTTAACGATGATGCTGCTATGCCAGTCCTTCGGAACAACCCCATTCTGTACAACTTGGTTAACTATCCGGGTGACCATGGTGTGTCCCACCGAACCAGATGCCTTCAGCATCTCAGCAACTATTTCCGAAGGACCAGCTGCCTTACCCGTCTTCATATCTTTGATTGCCTTGCTTATTGTACTACCCTGGACTAACACTGCTGGTCCCTCTATTGGGTCGATGTGGGGGAGACTGTCTTTCTCCCATTTGTTCTCCTCATTTAGAAGCCTTTCGTAGTGACACTTCCAAGCTACCTTCTTATCAGCGTCGGTGATGGCAAGTATGTCATCATCGTTAAGTACACATTTCTCCCCGACAATATCACGGTTTTCCTTGACACATTGCCTGGCAATCCTGAACACCTCACGTTTTTGGTCCTCACGTTGTAGAACATGCTTTAACTTTCTTTCCTCTGCTTCCCTTCTTGCGAAGTACACTTGTCTCCTAGCTTCCCTCCTGGCCACTTGATAGTCTTCTCTACTTCCCCCATCCCGCCATACTTTCCAAGCCTGCTTTTTGGCCTTAATTGACTCCTCCACCTTACTGTTCCACCACCATGTTACTCTCCTCCTACCTACAGGCCTGCTCCAGCCACAGACTTCGTCTGCCGCCGTCAGCAGGTTTGCTCTCAGGAATTCCCACTGTTCCTCTATATTATACGACTCTAATTGCTCTTCCTTACTGTCGAAAGCGTCAAGTAATATGCTTTGAAATTTATTTCTGGCTATGGGGTCCTTTAGCTTCCATATTTTTCTCCTGAGGATAGTCCTCTTCCGCTGTCTAGTACGTCTCGTCCTGACTATGAGGTCGCTAATTATCAGTCTATGTTGGGAGGTGAATTCTTCATGGGGGAGGGATTTAGTCTTAACAACAGACACTCTGTCACGTCTTCTGATATATATATATATATATCAGAAGACGTGACAGAGTGTCTGTTGTTAACACTAAATCCCTCCCCCATGAAGAATTCACCTCCCAACATAGACTGATAATTAGCGACCTCATAGTCAGGACGAGACGTACTAGACAGCGGAAGAGGACTATCCTCAGGAGAAAAATATGGAAGCTAAAGGACCCCATAGCCAGAAATAAATTTCAAAGCATATTACTTGACGCTTTCGACAGTAAGGAAGAGCAATTAGAGTCGTATAATATATCTGTTTATGTATATATTGAAGACCCTCATCGGTCACGAATGACCATGTGATTTGCACCTAGAAAGCTTCCCTCCGAGGCACAAGTCCGGGCAAGGTTGTTTGAGGAAGACCAACAGTCGCCCATGCATACCAGCCTCCCTTCTCCATGCCACCGATGATGCCCAAGGGAAAGGCTATGGCCGATACAGCTTGGCACCAGTGACATTGCAACTCATTTCTACAGCTGAGTAAACTGGAGCAACGTGAAATAAAGTGTCTTGCTCAAGGACACAACGCATCACCCAGTCCAAGAATCGAACTAACAACCTTTCAATTGCAAGCCCAATGCTCTAACCACTAAGCCATGCGCCTTCGTGTGTGTGTGTGTGTGTGTGTGTGTGTGTGTGTGTGTGTGTGTGTGTGTGTGTGTGTGTGTGTGTGTGTGTGTGTATACACACACACACACGCACACACGAAGGCGCATGGCTTAGTGGTTAGAGCATTGGGCTTGCAATTGAAAGGTTGTGAGTTCGATTCTTGGACTGGGTGATGCGTTGTGTCCTTGAGCAAGACACTTTATTTCACGTTGCTCCAGTTTACTCAGCTGTAGAAATGAGTTGCAATGTCACTGGTGCCAAGCTGTATCGGCCATAGCCTTTCCCTTGGGCATCATCGGTGGCATGGAGAAGGGAGGCTGGTATGCATGGGCGACTGTTGGTCTTCCTCAAACAACCTTGCCCGGACTTGTGCCTCGGAGGGAAGCTTTCTAGGTGCAAATCACATGGTCATTCGTGACCGATGAGGGTCTTCAATATATACATAAACAGATAAACCTTGCGCTACATTGTTAATTGGTTCCAGAAGTCAAACCTTAAGTCGAATGTTGAATTTTAGTGTCTTTTTTTCTAATTTAATGTTTTTGACAGACTGACATAAAGTGGAGTCAATTGACATAACTTGAAGTTTATTTTTGCCATATAATATTAAGAAAAACTGTTGTATCTTCAAAATTGATGAAACTCGGAACAATGTAAACTGAGGTATACCTGTATATAAAATTGTTTAACATTTTTATGCATGCTTTTCCATGCTGGCTTAGGTTGGACAAGACGTTTTTGACCCTTCCTGACAGTAACATTTACTTTACTTTTTAAGTATAGTACTTATACTGATCAAACTGGTAAGTTGCAAAACATATTGTTTATGCATGACAAATGGTACTCCTCACTTAAATGGTATCATGAAGGGATACATGAAGACACACATATATATATATATATATAGGAGGGTGTGAAGTGGGGGAAGGAAATTTGGCTGCTATTTATAGCAGATCAAGTAATAATGCAGAGACTCCCTTGTAAAGAAACTTATTTAATTAGTGTATTATTGTTCTTGTGAAGAAGATTAACTTTCCTACTATATCAAGAAATTTACTATGCAATTGGTTTGTTACCTAACACAGATGGAGATAATTAGTATATATAATATATTGTTACAGAAATCAACAATAATGAAGTGGGAAACAGAAATAGGTTGGGTTGATTCATTTTTATAAAAAAATATGATGAATAGAAATAGATATAGTTAGTTACATGCACATGTATATGTATATTTATTGTATTTCTTTGCACATTTGCCTGATGATATGACTTGCTTGTACATATGCAGGCTTGTTAGCTCATGAAATCTTTGGTTGCAAATAGATTATTGTGTATGAATCATTATATATGGGTTGAAGGAAAAACTGGACATCAGGGGAATTAGATGTAGTGTGCAAGAAAGATGATTATACTAGTACAGACACATAATGCATATGAATAATGATTGCTTTGTGTAGAAGTTCCAGGTGATCCAAGTGGAAGCAAACAGCAGAAGAGAACACTATAGATAGGGCAGAAGTGGTAAAAGCTGATCTCAGAAGATTGAATCTCACTGATGTGATGATAAAAGAGCATAGTGAAAAGTTATCCTGGAGAAGACTTATTTAACCCAATCAAGATGGACATAAAAATTGTGTTAATGATGATGTATGTGTATGTGTCTGCTTACATTTACTGTGTATGTCCACTAACATCACAGTTCTATAAATAGAAATTGATGAAATAAGTCCTGGAATCAATATTAGCAACTAAATCCCTTCAAGACATAACGTTGTAGTGCACCTGAGCACTGTACACAATAATTTCATTATTATTATTTAACTGTAATCAGTAAAAAAGAAAAAGAATGTTTAACATTATTGTATTAACCCTTTAATTACCATATTTTTTTACTGAAAGAGATTGACTATTATTTTCAAATAATCAAGAATTTGAAGGGATTAAATGGTTACAAGTAGCCTTCTAATTATTAAGCTGGTGTTTAGAGCATATCTTAAAGGTTCTTATTGAAAATTATGATAGGTTATTTTTAGATAAATATAAACATGTTACAACAAACAGTTTTGTATCATAGAGCCAGGGATGATATCAGGTGGTGTGGTTTGAAAAGGGTTAAATACATTAAATTACACATTTTAGTGGAATAATCAGCAACAGATGTTTTCACAAATGACAAAGCAAAAAAAAAAAAAAAAAAAAAAAAGAGAGAAAAGAAGAAAAAAATGTTTTTCAAAAGCTTCAGATAAAGTATTTTATTGTCTATGATAGCTCAGCATAAATGATAATGTCAGTTGATACATTTTTCAATATTGCATTGCCAATTTATACAACCATGGTAAATAATACTAATTACTTTAATCTATTCAATGCAATAACTGTACACATATTAATTAGAGTTAATTAATGTCTGAATAAACTTCACGATCATTTTATGTCTATATTTTCAAGCTGACATCAGTTGAAAAGGTTGTTACAATCCAAATCAGTATTTATTCGGAGTTATCCTCCTAAGTAGATTAGGGGACCACATCTCTCTCATACATTTCAGACATATCTGATGTTATTTTTATTTCCAAATAATATTTTGAAGGAGTTTCTACTGTTTTGAAGGAGATTTGGTTGCTAGAAATAGCAGTCAAATCTCCTTCAAACAGTCCTTAATGTCTTGAGGCATAAGTATTTAGGATAATGTAATCAGAGATACATTATACTCTAACCCTTTTATTATTAGCTGGTGTTCAAAACAGACCTCACTGCCTATGATTTTCAAATTATTTTTTTTTTTCAAATACTGAAGGATTTGGAAAGATTTAGTAAAATAACAAACTTTCTCCTTATTTAGCTGGTTTTTGGAACATAAAAGTTCTGACATAAAATTATGATGACATTTTTAGATACATATAAATACTTTATAATAAACTGCTTAGTAGAACACATGGTCTTTTCAGATGTTTTGGTAACAAAAAGGTTAAACAAAGTTGAGCTGATCATAATCAGAACACATCCGATCATAGGTCTGCTCAAACAGAGCTGTCAATGATACAAAGTAATAAGCAATTTTAGTTATGATATCCATGTACATTATAAAGCACTCAGCTTAAAGAGAAAAAAATAACAATACTGAATTTATACATTTATCTAAAAATAATATTTCAATAAACTATAAGTGAAATATATTTATCTCATTTGAATAAAAACTGAATCAGCAGATTTATTTCTCTTATTTGTCTTTAAAAAGTTAAACAATTTATTTTAGATATAATCAAATTATAGGCACAGGCATGCCTGTGTAGTTAAGGAGTTTGCTTTGCAAACACATGGTTTCAGGTTCTAGTGAATTGTTAAAGCAATTATGTTAAAGTGTTAATGAGGATTATTTTATCATTTACAGTTTATTTTACAATATTTTATAATTTTATCTAAACTTGTATCTTTTTTGAAAAATGCTGCATCTGCACCCTTTACTGGTGCATATGATCTTGTATGATTTACAGGTATTCCAAATTTTAGGCTTGTTAGTTTTCAATTAACAGGGAAGCAATAGTTATATTTATATATACGCTAGTACATAACCCACTGCTTTACAGAGAGATTAAGTAATGTTTGGTTTCTTCACCAAACATTAACAAAGCTATATTTGTGGGTATCATCATCATCATCACTGTTTAACATCCATTTTTCCACACTAGCATGAGTTAGATAAGGTATATAAATGTGTGTGTGTGTGTGTATATATATATATATATATATATATATATATATATATAGAGAGAGAGAGAGAGAGAGACAGAGTGAGAAAGGGTCTATGGTGCTGAGACTGGAGAGACCACAAATCGGGCGAGTACTTTATGCATGGGAAAAAGTAGAGTGAGTATAGAGGAAGGTAAAAACACAATGGTGATGACAAGCAGTTTCGGAAAGTGTATCCAGTACATCCTTGAAAAGCCTTGCTGAACACAAGCCAAAAATGCATGCCATCACAGTCAGGTTTGTACCCACCATCTCTCTATCTCTCTATAACAAATTTTACAGTATAATGACATTTTTTCCAAACACACTCGATGTGTTTGGCTGATCTCGTTATAAAGAATTTTTCATTACAACAAATTATTTTTTATACCACGTGAATTTCGTTATAACAGAATTTCACTGTATATATAATTGTGTGTGCATATGGTTTATATACATATATGCCCCCACTCATCATGAGGGGTCAGTAGCACTGCTTGAGTACCGATCAGTCTGTGACAACATGTCTAACCCTTGCTACCAGGAAAAATGACCATCAAATGATGGCAATATATGTATATATATTTCTTTAGAAATACAAAATTTTCATACATATCTGTGATGAATTTAGCGTAATAGTAGGGGTTCATCAAGGCTCCATCCTTAGCCCCCTCCTGTTTATTATTGTCCTACAGGCTATAAGAGAGGGGTTTAAGACTGGCTGCCTATGGGAACTTCTATATGCAGATGATCTAACTCTCATAGCTGAATCCATGGCTGAACTAGAGAGGAAGTTCTAAACATGGAAGTATGGCCTTGAATCAAAAGGCCTTAGAGTCAACTTGTCTAAGACTAAGATTCTAGTATGTAGAAAGGAGAATAGGGCACAGGTACCCTCTGCGAAATGGCCATGCTCAGTGTGTAAGAAAGGAGTAGGTAGAAATTCCATTCTATGTCCCAAATGCAAACTATGGGTACATAAAAGATGTAGTGAGATCACAGGTAAGCTATCTAAGAATGAAGATTTTATATGTGGCCAATGCTCAGGTGCAGTAAGTAACAAGGACCCACTGGATGCTATCTCCTTCAACTGCCCAGATGGTTCTATAGAAATAGTAGACACTTTCTGTTACCTGGGTGATAAAATCATCAGTGGAGGAGGGTGCTCTGAAAGTGTAGTAGCCAGAGTTAGAGCAGGATGGAAAAAGTTCATAGAGCTAATACCGCTGTTGGCCACAAGGGGTTTTCTCCAAAAATGAAAGGCAGATAGTATGATGCATGTATACGAACAGCAATATTACATGGTAGTGAGACTTGGGCATTGTGTGCTGAAGACCTGCATAGATTAGAAAGAAATTAAGCTTGCATGCTCCGGTGGATGTGTAATAGTAATGTGCGAGAAAGGCGAAGCATAAATGAATTAAGAGAGAGACTAAGCATAAGAGGTATCAAATGTTGTGTTCTGGAGAGGAGAATGCGTTGGTATGGACATGTGATGCGTATGAAGGATGACAGCTGTATAAAAACGCGCAGGGCAATGAAAATTGATGGAAGCTACGGAGTGGGTAGACCAAGTAAAACCTGGGATGAAGTGATAAAAACTGACCTTGCTCACTTACACCTCTCTAAGACAATGACACTGGATCAAGACCTTTGGCGCCATGCAGTTGTACAGAAGACCTGACTGCCATTGCAGTAGGCACCTCTTAACCCAATGCACACCGCACCCCTACCTCATCCTCCCTTTCCTGTTCCGTCCACTATGTCGATGACACAACAGTCCACACTGTAAGGTGGCCGTGTAGGAGACACGGTAAAAAGGCTCTTAGTCCACACTGTAAGGTGGCCGTGTAGGAGACACGGTAAAAAGGCTCTTGGTCCACACTGTAAGGTGGCCGTGTAGGAGACATGGTAAAAAGGCTCTTAGTCCACACTGTAAGGTGGCCGTGTAGGAGACATGGTAAAAAGGCTCTTAGTCCACACTGTAAGGTGGCCATGTAGGAGACACGGTAAAAAGGTTCCCAGTCCACACTGTAAATGTGGTTGGTGTTAGGAAGGGCATCCAGCTGTTTCTCGACCATTCCCGCATCAAATAGAACAAAACCGTCTAACCCATGCTAGCGTGGAAGATGGACGTTAAACGATGATGATGATGATCTGTATACAGCGATGCATGAAACTAAATCCTAATTCCCTCTCTCTCTATCTATAATATAAAGCTGACGGCCGTATGTATGTAACAAACTTTTCGCCAAGCGGCTCAACCAAACATCACCAAATTTGCACCATAGATGTAACTTTTTCCAAGTAAAAAAGTGAGGGTATTTTTGTCTACTGAATTTTGTTAAAAGATTAATGACATTATTTAAATATTCACTTCTTTAAAATTTCAAATGTCAACACTTCCGGTTATACGACATTCCTCACTCTTTCTTAGTCTGTCTTTTTAAATAGATACATAGCTATGACACCGCGCTCTTATAATATGACTCTGTATGTCTGGCTGTCTGCATTAGATACATAGCTATGATGTCGCACAACATTCCTCTCTTTTTCTTAGTCTGTCTTTTTAGATAGATACATAGCTATAATATTGCGTTCTTATAATATATCTCTTATGTCTGGTTGTCTGCATTAGATAACGTTTTTCGAAATATTTACTTCTGCGTTCACAGATTGATTTTTTTAGTTTCAGAAGATCCCATTAAGGGTGAAAGCAGCGATTCTTTGCTTAAACTTTAATCTGTTATTTTAATATATATATTTGTGTACAGATATTTTTGCATACACAAAAACAAAATATAAACAAACCTATTTATTCCATGAAAGCGCAGACGGCTTATCGTCATTGTTACTGCCGATATGCCACCCGAATATCCCAGCCTGGCCGCAAGATCAGATTTTCCAGAAGAAAAAATGTTACTAGAGCAAGAGAGTCTGAAGACGATCATGAACATCGCCTTTTGCAGATGAGGACTCAAGCGAGAGCCATTCGATCAGCCCAGTCTCAAGAGCAGCGCCAGTTTCGCCTTCAGCAACTGAGGTCCCGTGCAGAAGGCAGGAGAGTAACACAGACAAAACAAGCCAGATTGGAGCAGGTGAGTTCACAAGCTGATTGCATCCACATTGCATTACAGCATCAGTGTGCCATACAGGTCCTTGCTAAACTAAGTCCAATTTTTAACCATTCAAACCCAACATCAGAGCATGTTAAACCCCCACATCCCCACCCCACTCTCGCTGACTTGAGAGGGAGTGCAGTATCTTTGCACTGCAGTGGAGGGGGGATTCCTGAAAAGATAAAATGCCGGTATACCTAGCCGGGCACCAGCCGGATAGGCCAGCTAGTATATATATATATAGAGAGAGAGAGAAAGAGAGAGTGAGATTGGTAACATTGACAGCATTTTGGGTATTCAGAACATTTGCCTCTCACCCTCCATTTTTGTGTTCCAAGAATTGTAAATAAAAATTTACAAACATTTTTGACAGAGGTATAAACAGGTTGTACAGTTATAATTATATAGAATAAAATATTTCTACTGTAATATTTCTCTCTTTTTCTCTCTGTGTGAATAAGTTCATTTTTTTAAAAATGAAAAGTATCAATTTTTCTCTGTTTTTACTTTAAGTGATTAGATTAATTTAAAACTAACAACTTAATACATGTCACCACTGAAGATGGTAAGTATATTATCCTATTTCAAATCAAGAAACAGCCAAAACTCAAGTGATAAAATGTGATAAAGTTTTACAATTAAATGATTTCATGTTTGCTTACTTCTAGCGGTATTTTAACCCTGACAACTTAAAGACACAGGCACAGCATTTGAACAAATTTTCTGAGATAAACACGTGCATTTGGAGCTTATGAGAGCAGCAGAGCTTAAATCACTAATCCATTAAATCCTTTACAAAATTAATTAAAACCTTATAAAATCCTTCCATGTTAAAGGACATTAAAACTGATTCAGTAAAATTACCTTGAAATGAAATTAAATGAAATTAAAAAAATGCTTAATTAATTTATTTAAACATGATTATTAAAATCCTTTTTTGTAATTCTGTATATCTCTTGCTTGGGCCCTGAACTCCCGATGAGGCCATAGGAGCATTGTTGTGACATACTGAGTACCAGTTTTTTTTCCATCTGTTGTATTCATTAAAGATTTGCCTGTCCACTCTTTGATGTGTGTCCATCTTTTATTCTGTTTATCTCTCAATTTTTTTTTGTAAAATGGTTTTTGCAAGGCCACTAGATTTTGTTACATGGTCATACCATCTCATTTTTATTTTCTTTATGGAGGCCAATTTGAAAGTGGATAGTGTGGCAGACCTTCTCACTGAATATATGACCTATGTATGAGATACCAAAGATGTTGTGGTAGCATCTCATTCTCAGTGCTTGGTTCTTTCAATATGCTTGAAATGTATCAGCAGTTAGTTAGCTTCTAGACTGCTTTCTTTAAGATTGATTGAAGCAATATGTCTTATCACACCATCATCATATATCATTCATTTTCCTTGCAATCAAAGATTGGGCAGGTCATAACAGACCAAGTGAGTACTTAATCACAGCCAATGATCTCCCAAGTGGACCAGGGACTGCACTTTGCTTACATATGTTCCCTCACACTACAGAGTGTACCATGCATTTTATAATGGCACCTACTAGAGAGGTCATCATATTCGTAACACAACTGAAGAGTTCTCTTTTTGTTTTAGCAACTCTTTAAATCTTGGATGTCCTTCTTATCACCAACAAGAGCGTATTGGATAATTTATCTTGTTGCTGTTATTTAACCCCACATCAACTATGGTTAAGCAAACTTATAGTAAAAAGCATTCCAGCCATTAAAATTCTGTTTCATTTATATTTTCTGACTCATTCTTCTTGGTTTGTTTTAAAGTAACTATATTTATCTAACAAAACTTCCACAGCCTTTGTTAAATTATGCTCCAAACATCAGCTTAATAATTAATAAATTAGTTATATTATTGATTCCTTGTAAATTCTTAATTATTTTCAAAATGAATGGAAATATCTTTCTTAAGAAATATTGTAACAAAAAGCTTAAGAAGGCCAGATGTGATATGTATGAGATTTAGATGCAGTTTCTTGCTCAAAATTACAGCACTGAGTTTAACATATTTTGTGCATAAGCTTTTAAAAAAATTTAATTTATCTACAACTATTTAATGAAGTAACCATTCACTGAATATCCTAATTGACTCCCCTCCCTTTCAATAAGTAAAACATTTAGTGATGAACTGATATGAACATCAACGGCACCAATCTTCCCCGCCTGTAAGGTTTTGTGAAAGCCATGGCCACTGCTTCTTTCTTAACCAGACCCACTAAGTAAAAAAACAACAAAATAAATGATTCTTTTAAATGTAAGATGAAATTAGCAATGAAGATATTCAAAAGATATTTTTTCAAAGCAGAAAAATCATTATCATCATCATTAATATACATCTACTTTCCATGTTAGCATGGGTTGGATGGCTAGAAACTGTCTGAGACCTGAGTGATTGGAAACCATGTCTACCAACATTAGAGAGGCTGTCAGGTTCTTGACAAGGGTAGAGGGTCCTTTCTATTCTATGTTGTCTCTGTCTGTTTGTCTACCACTTTTTATGGAGGAGGGGGTACTGTGTGTATTCCATTGTGATACCAACACTGTTATCTCATCCTCAACAGGCTAAAAAATGACATCACTCTATGCTAGTTTTCAATCTCTCACCACATTTACTTTTAGCTTTGCAGTGCTAGTAATAAAGTAATAAAAAAATGTTTTTAGATTATTTCTCTCTAGGATGAATGAACTGGGAAATTTAATTTTTTGATAGTTAGAAACATATATAAATATAAATGCAGAATAGAGAATTATAGTAATAAAAATGAAATTTTATTTCCTTTTTATTTAAAAAATTCAAAATTTGTAAAATAGAAAATAAAATAATGATAGAATCTCATTTATATATTTATGAGAATTTTTGAAAATACTAACTTCTAAGTTGTTTATTACCATTTTGAATGCCTATAGCAGGAAATGAACATGTTCATGGTTTAGGTTAGATCCACAGTTACAAACACTATCATTTACTTTACAAATATTCTTTGGAAATGCTTCTATGTGTTACATTTTCTTCATTCTTCTATTTTATAACTTTACGTCTATCAAAAAAAGCCCATTATCTTTTTAATGATTATTATTTGAGCCAGTCTGGAATAGAAGTAGTCTAATAATATTTCCAACTCTTCCACTAATGTACAGTTCTGACATTAGATAGGGCAATATTAGACATAATAGCAACTGAAAAATATTTTATTTTCATTTGTCTTTTTTTTTTTAAATTATACTTTAAGAACAGGCATAGTTTAGTGGTTAAAACGTTTGTTTCACAACCCACTACACATCTTGGACATGGTTGAGTAGTTAAGACATTTGTTTCACAACCCACTACACAACACCTTGGACATGGCTGAGAGGTTAACACATTTGTTTCAAAACCCACTGCAAAACATCTTGGACATGGTTGGTGATGATTGATCTCAAGATACTGAACCTCACAAAGGAAATGACAAAGGAAAAAAACAAGTAAGAAGATGTTTACTGGAGAGGGCTCATCTAATCTATGCAAACATTGAAAAATGGATAAAAACACAATATATATATATCATGATGATGATGATGATCATCATTGTTGTTTTAATGTCTGCTTTCCTTGCTAGCAAGGGTTGGACGGGTCTACATAGACCAGGTTAGTACTGAAGCGGTGGCTACTGATCTCCCAGACAAACCAGGGGTTTGTCATCTCTCATATGTACAGTCATGTACAGGGGAGGCTGTCATGTTTTTAACACAACTAAGGGTCCTCCCAAACCTTTGTTTGGCCTGCTTTCTACGACTGGATGATCTTCCTTTACCAACCACTTTACAGCGTGTACTGGGTGTATTTATTGTGTACATCGCCAAACACTAGGGAGGCTGTCCCACCTTGGCTTGACTGAAGGGTCCTCCCAATGCTTTGGTTAGCTGGCCATCCACTGCTGGATGCCCTTCCCATCACCAACCACTTCACAAGGCAACAGCAGCTAGGAGTGTGTGTGGCAAAGGGGCATGTGGTGTGCGTGATGAGGGTTGTAGTGATATCAGGGATAGTTGTTGGTGAGCTGTGGTGGAGGGGGGAGGGGGGGGTCAGGCTAAATTGTATGTTGCAGGTCGGGTCTTATTTAGCACCACATAGTGCCAGCCTTCGAACTTTAGTAATTTCTGTTGTGAGGTTTAGTTTCTTAAGGTCAGCTTTCACAACCTCATCCCATGTCTTTCTGGGTCTACCTCTTCCACAGGTCCCAGCAACTGCAGTTTTTCTGTATTTCTTTATGCAGCTGTTATCTTCTATGCACATCACATGCAGTCTTCTCTCTTGCATATTACATCCAATTCCTCTTATGCCCAGTTTTTCTCTCAGTTTGCTTATGCTATGTCGTTCATGCACACTAACATTACAAATCCATCGGAACAATCTCAACCCATTTTTTTCTAGCCTCTGCAGATCTTCTGTAGTCAAGGCCTAGGTTTCACTGCTATGTTACATTGCGGTTCGTGCACAGGCATCATACAGTCTACCCTTCACTCTAAGAGAAAAGCATTTTGTTGTTAGCAATCTCTCTCTCTCTCTATATATATATATATTTTGCCCGTGAAAATATCTGTGTGTGTCATCAAATGTTGTACACACATAGATATTTTTTCAATTTCCAATTGAGTTCTTAGCACGTGGCCTGAATTCCTTTTAGAGTTCATTGTCATGCGCATGTATTGTTTTTTTGGCGGTAATTTACTTCCTCATTTTTGAATCAGTTTGAGCACTTCTTTAGAACTGCTGGACTGGCAACCTGACAGATACCTCAGGTACAGATGATGATTATCGCTAAATACTGATGTTGGTTAGATTATCAATATTAGTATTATTGGGGCACCCACTGATGAATTATAAGAGCCCACTTGAATATATATCTATTGATGGTATACAAGCTCCTACATAAATTGGTATAATTTAACCCAAATTGTAGGAATCCTATAATGAAACGAGACGTCCGTTTGGGAAGAGATATATTCGATATGTCTCATATGAAATAATACAGCCAATTTTCCACGCAATACTTTTAGTTAGCACCCCGAACGCATAATTGGGAATATAACCACTTATTTCCTAATGTTTGTTGAGTGAGTTGGAATTTGGCCGGAGTATCGCTAAAAAGCTTTCTCCGATATTGTATTTATATATATATATATATATATATATATATATATATATATATATATATATATATATATATATATATATATATATATATATATATATATATATATATATATATATATATATATATATAAAATTTGAAAATGTGAGAATCTCAGATGCAGAAAATAACTGTAACAACAGTCAACTTAGAAAATTGGTTTGTTACAGTTATTTTCTGCGTCGGGGATTCCCACATTTTCAAATTACCCATTGCTTTGATAATTTTTAGGACGGGGGCACATGTGTGCATGTGCCTGTGTACCAAACTTCTTAACCACAAACCCAAATGTGATATGTTAAAATAATTTTGCTTCACTCCTGTTTTCACTCCTTTATTTTTAACTTGCAATGTACTGGGTTAACTATATCATAGTAATTTTTAACTAAAAAAAAAATAAGGTGGGGTGAGAGAACATAGAAACTATATATGACTTATATAACGAGTCTTACTCTGTGCTTGAAATTTGCATCATATACTAACGCATGCATGTGTGTGCAACACACAAGCAAATGATTGGCAATGGGTTGGTTATGTCACTACTCATTCTCTATGAATATCAGCATTTTAAACAAATATATGTTGTTGATGTGCCTACGCAGAATTCAATGCTGCTGCAAAACAAACATGCCTATGATAGTAGGCAATTTCATGAATTTATATAAATATGTTTTCCACATAAATATGCGCAATTCTCTATTGACCAGCTCTAATCCTAATGTTTAATGTTGTATTTATTGTTAGACAATCAGCAATGGCAATTTATAAGCACCAGTAAATCTGTTTGTTCAAAGACTATGCTGTACTGTATTATCAATGATTTGTATTATTTCAACATTATAGGGTGGTGGATTGGCAGTATCAGTAGAGCTTCAGACAACATGCTTTGCAGCTTAGAGTTACAGTCCTTTACATTCTGCATTCTAGTTGCACCAAGTTTAGCTTTGCCTTTCATCCTTACGGAGTCAATAAAATAAAGCACTAGTAATGCACTGGGGTCAATTTAATCGACTTTCCACTCCCTCCAAATTGATGGCCTTGTGTCTATAGTAGAAATCATTATTTCAACATTATCTTTATTAAAATTTTCATTTAAATGCAACCATAAGTGAATTTGCCAATAGTATTTACAAAAGGTACTATCTGATTTATATGCAGGTAAAAGTCTGAAGCCCAAAATAAAAAACACAGAGGGAGTATAACTTATCTAGTGCTGCAACTTATATATGAGCATATACTGCAATTGTCAAAAACAACTAAATAAACAGATGTTCAATTTACTGAATCCAGATAATTTGGTACCTTAAATGTTACATGGAGCCACAATAAAAGGCATTTGGTAGAGTGTGGGAACATATGTAAGCAAGATATGGGTCCCTGCCTCATATAAGTGTTCAGTAGAGTGTTAGAATGTATGTAAGCGAATGCAGGCCCCCAGCCCATCTGAGGAGTCTGTAGCTTGATTTGAGTACTTATTCAGTCTGACAACCTGTTTAACTCTTGCTAGCAGGGAAAACTGACATTAAATGATGATGATGTGTATATATAATCATCACTGCTTAATGTCTATTTTCCATATTGCATGGGTTAGATGGGCTGTCATGTTACAAAGCCAAAAAGGTCAGGTGAACTTGTCTTACTCATATGTTCCTTTGGGTTTAGTTTTCTACAGCTTCCTATACCAACCATTTCACAGTATGTACTGGGAGCTTTTTTACAGAGTGGATTGGGTTCTTTTTATTGTGGGACCAACATGACCATCTTATAGAGTTGACTGGGTGCTTTTTGTTGTGGTACTAACAATACCACCTTACAGGGTGGGTTGGGTATGCTTTATTGTACCACTAGTGCTATGTCATTATGACATTTAGGTTCTTGTATCTTTAGGCGAACTGGGGAAGCAATGATGAGAGAGGAAGCAACAGACTACATGTTACTTTCTAAAAAAGGGGTTTCATCTCATAGTTGAAGAGCAAGTGGCTTGCAATGGAGTGGCCTTGATGAGTGAGTTGCATTTGGAGTATATTGTGGAGCATGTCCTGCTTCCCATGCATGTATGGGTTTGAGAGGAAAAGTGTATTGGGGATGTGGCAGGAATTTAGGGTGAGCATCATCATTATCATTATTTAAATGGCTATTTTCTATACCAGCATAGGCTAAATGGGCTGTCATGCCCTGAGACTAAGTCAGTCAGGAGACCACATCATTAGTTCATACATTCCATTTTGGCATGGCCTCCAGGACAGCGAAATGAAAGAGTTGTTAGAATATCAGGCTCTTTGCATTTCTTTATCTTTCCAGAGTGAATGAACTCTTCTGATAGGCCCTTGTAGTGACAAAAATAGAATGAAAGGGTTCAAAATCAAAGTTGCAGAGGTACTTCTCTGACATTTTATCTCTACAGAATAAATAAAAATAATTTATGACATAAGCACAGGGCTACAAATTTTGTAGGAGGGAATAGTCTATTAACCCTTTTGACAATAAACGACCTCAAACCACTCTTTGTACAAAGCCATTGTTTTGAAACATTTATATTTAAATTAAAACCTTGCGTCCATGATTTTATATAACAACTTTTGTTAAATATCAACTTAAAAATGAGAAAGTTAATTATATTACTAAATTCCTCAAAATTCTTGATTAAACTAATTAAAAATCATAGCATTTTTCATTGGAAATATGGTAACAAAATGGGTTAAACAAATTCAAGTTTTCAACTGGTAATAGTCATAGTGACCTCTGACGACTGAAAAGCAAAGTTATTTTAGTATGTAAGGGAACGAAATACCATCAGGCACTTTGCCTACCACATTATCAATAATATTTTTAACACTACAATAAGTAATATCAAACTAAAGATATTGTCATATTTCTAATGAAAGACACTGCTTATAATTTTCCAATAATTCTTAAAATAATCAAGAATTTAGACATATTTAGTAATATAATTAATTTTCTCAGTATTGAACTAGTGTTTGGAACATACTTAAAAGTTCTTACATAAAATTATGATGGACGGTTTTTAAATAAACACAAACACTTGACAAATAATGAGTTTAGTATCATACAAACAGGGCCAGTTTCAGACTGTTTGGTATCAAAAGGGTTAAAATAATAGTAGAGAAAAAGCAACTAATAGTTGATTGTATCACATCAACACTGATTAACATTTATATTGGAAAAACTATGTTAAAATATAATAAAAACATTCACAAAGCTGCACCATTAAGTTTCTAATTATAAAATATCTCTGAAGATAATTCTCACTATGAATAATGTGTTAATTTAGCTATAAAATTCATCATTTTCAACATAAACTTGAAAGCAAAAACTTGACTCATACCATAACAATTAAGAGTTGAAAAGAAAAGGCAACTTCTTTTGCTTGTATGATCAAATTAATAAAAATTATGCCTAGAAAAAGAAATTTTACCAGCGTTACAAACTGTATTATTGATAGTTAATTAAAACAGATAATTAAGATGCATTTTGAAAATTTAGACAAATTTAATCATCATTATCATTATCCTTTGCAGCATAGAGTTATGGCCCTTTATGACCTGAGTTCAAATCCCGCCAAGGTTAACTTTGCCTTTCATCTTTACGGTCGATAAAATAAAGTACCAGTAATACCCTGGGGTAATTGCTGACCTTGTGCCAAAAGTAGAAACAATTATCATTATCATTTTTCCATACTGGCATGGGTTGCACAGTTCATTACAAATGAAGTCGATACTTAATTTGGAGCTATTGCTCTCTTAGACAGGTCAGGATACCAGGTCTTGCTAACACACTTTCTAAATTTGGCAAGGTTTCTATGATTGAATGCTCTTCCTAACACCAACCACTTTATATCATGGCACCAATACTAAAGAAGTCATTATTTCCTTGACATGACTGAAGAGTCTTCTTTACCATTTGTTTGGCACATTTTATACAGCTGGATTCTCTTCTTAACACCAAAGCAAAAGCAATCATATATATGAAATCCATAGACATTGATGATATACATCATTATCATTTTTACATCTGCTTTTTTATGCTGGCATGGGTCAGAAAAGACTTTTAAATGCAGGTTTTTTTACAGCCAGATGCCCTTCTAGATGCCAACTCTTATTTTTAAATATGATATTTGTTGCTCTGAACTTCATTGAACCACTAAACTGTGAGACATAAACAAATGACACTACTTGCTTAAATGGTGTCATTAAGATAGGCACAGAGACATATATACAAGCACACATATACATAGATATTATCATCATTTTATGCTCACGTTTTCATGCTGGCATGGGTGGTACATATATGACAGTCTTCAGTGCAGTCTCTGTCTAACAATAGTAGAAGACACGCACCCAAGGTATCATTCGGTGGGATTGGAACTGAAACTACATGGTTACAAAGTAAAGTATGTAATCATGTGACCATGTCTGTGTTTATCATAAATCCAATAATTCTGTGCTCTCTAATAACTATTGATGAACAGTGAAAATGGAGAATGATAAAAGGCCAACTGAAATAACTACTAATTTGTACTTTAGAGTCCCAAAACAATCAATCCCATCTTATATAAGCTTGGTAAATCAAAAAATGAAACAGATCAATTCTTTAGATCGATGAATTGGCTTAACCATGCAAACTCTAAACTGGAGAATATTTGGCAATATCAATCAATTACTATTTGATAAGCATTATAGCATTTATCAAGGTCAACAAGATATGAAATTATATCAAAGGAAATGGCATCTATTGATAAAAAAAATCTACCATATTCACACCACCTCTACTACACTTATCAACTCTGAATTATCTAGCTCATTCTCAGTCTTGATGAGACAATTTTCTCACAAAACTGTTCTCTCTATTGATATTGATATGGTGTCTAAATTAGTAACCCTGCACCAAACACTACCAATTCTTGATTTGAAGAACTGCATGTCTTCACATCTCCCACCAAACATTTATTAAGAATTTAAACTAAACAGTAACACTTTTGATAGCAAACTGACTGAAACCACCCCTGGTTCACTGATATATAATTTCATGTAAAAACGTTTTTTTTTAAGTTATGCTCCAAACTCCAGCTTAATAATGAGAAAGTTAGTTATATTACTAAATTCCTCAAAATTATTGATTTTCAAAATGATATGAAGATCATAGATAGTGTCTTTCATTAGAAATATGGTAATAAAGTGGTTAACCCTTTTAATACAAAATTGCTTGAAACTACCCTTGGTTCTATGATGTAAAACTGTTTTTATGATACAAAACTGTTCATTCTAGTGTATATATTTATCTAAAACCCTTCCAGCCTAATTTTATATAAGAAACTTTGTTAAGTTATGTTTCAAACACCAGCTTAATAATGAGAAAGTTAGTTATACTACGAATCAAAATTATTTGAAAATTATAAGCGGAGTTTTTCATTAGAAATTTAATAATGAAAGGGTTAAATATTTAACTAAAAACGTTCCATCATAATTTTATGTAAGAACTTTTGCTAAGTTTTATCCAAAACACAAGACAAATAATTTCTAATTTAGGCACAAAAACAGAAATTTTTTTGCCAAGGGGAAAGTCGATTAAATCGACCTCAGTAATTTACTGGTACTTTATCTTATCAATCCCTGGAAGAATGAAAGGCAAAGTTGAACTTGTCAATATTTGAACTTTGAACGTAAAGAGTCATAACAAATACTGCAAGGCATTTTGTCCAACACATTTAATCATTCTGTCAATTTATCATCCTCAAACATCAGATAAATAATTGTTTCTACATTTGGCACAGGGCCAGCAATTTGAAGGGAAAGGAGAAAATAAATTAAATCGACCCCAGAGCATGCGTTACTGGTAAGTTATTTTATCGATCTCATAAAGATGAAAGGCAAAGCTAACCTCAGTGGAATTTGAACTCAGAACATAATGGGTCATAACTATATGCCACAAAGCATACTCTACCAATACTGCCAATCCATCACCCTTACACCAGACAAATAATAAGCGTGGCTGAGTGGTTCAGAAGTTCACTTCACAACCACATGGTTTTGTATTCAGTCCCACTGCATAGCACCTTAGACAAGTGTGTACTATAGACTCAGGTTGACCAATGCCTTGTGAGTTAAATTTGGTGGACAGAAATTACAGAAGATCATCATGTACATGTGTGTTTGCATCTGTGTTTTTCTTTATGTTCCATAACTTAGCAGTTTGACAACAAGATTTGAAACCAGTAGTAGTGGGCTCAATATAATTGACTAAAATCCCTTTTTGGCATTACCCTAGCAGAATGCTGGATGGGACGGGCTTATTGAGCTGTAGCCAGGGGCTCGTAATATTTAAAGGACTCCAAATTAATTCTTGTGCTATCATAATTAATACACATAGGCCCCAATGAACCTTTTAGCCAGAGGCCCCATGTAAACTTAATCCATCCCTGCCATGGCATGGCCAGTCTAATAACTAAATCACATTCTTGTTTATTTTCCAAATGATTAAAAATTCATAAGTAGTGACTTTCATTAGCGCTAGAATAATAAAATGGTTAATAAAATAAACTGTATATACTTGTGTATAAGTCACCTCCCTAGTTTACATAAAATATATACTGTACATACTTGTGTATAAGTCACACCTCTAGTTTACATAAAATATACTGTATATACTTATGTATAAGTGGCACCCCTAGTTTACATAAAATATACTATATATACTTGTGTATAAGTGGCTCCCCTCAGTTTACATAAAATATACTGTATATACTTATGTATAAGTCATGCCCCCAGTTTACATAAGCATTCTTGTCTTACATATAAGTTTGTATAGGTCCAGTATATAAATCACATAATAGTTTTCAAGTCACTGTGAACCCCTCCTCAATGTGGAAAACTGCAAATTATACACAAGTATATACAGTAATCACTTAAACTAAGGAAGATGAGTAGTTGACCCTTGCCTTTCTCTTGGACAACATCCGTGGTGTGGAGAGGAGTAACTTGCAGTCATGATCAACTGCTGGTCATCCAAAGCTTGCTCAAACTTTTATCTTGGAGAGACATATTACAGGTGTAGATTTATGGTTTCATAAGACATAGGAAGGCCTCAGATATATAAATGCAATATCTATTATATATATAAATGCAAAATATCTATCAATATGCTGTAAAAATCATTAATAAGGAAACATATTTGGAAACTGACAGTTCTTCATAATAAAGCCTACATTTACAATTCTAGGTAACAAATTGCCGTTAGGATGTTGGATTAAATGCCTCTGTATTTATTCCAGCCCACTCTGCTCTGAGCTCAAATCCACCAAGGCTATTTTTGCCTTGCATCATTCCAGGGTAAAAAAATAAAGTTGCAGTCCAAGGGTGATGGATTAGCAGAATTGGTAAAGAATAGGACGCTTTGGAGCATCTGATCCAAATTTGTGTGTTTTGAGTTCATATCTTGCCTCCTACAGCTAGATTCATCAGCAATAGAAAGACCAATGGAAATATTTCTGACAATCGGTTCGCCCACCTCCTTACAACATTATTTATTTTAGATATTATTCAAAACACTGTCAGCCTCTAGATTAATTATGAATAAAAAGAAGAAAGTTTAAGTCTTGTTATCTTGTTAGAAAAACTAGTGATCTCACAAAACAAACATCTTAAAAGTTGAAGATGTTTGAGTATTTCAAAATATTTATTCCTGATAGAACATATCCATTAGGTATTCTTTTATTTGTTAACTTGTTTCAGTCATTACATTGCAGTCATATTGATCCCCAGTATTTATTCTTTTATGTTATTGATCATTTTTGTTGAACTTTTAAGTTAAGGGACACAAACAAATATGGAGGGACACAGAGACAGATACACACACAGAACATACTCTTTTGCATAGTTTTCATCAACCAAATTTCACTTACAAGTCATTGGTTAACATGAGACTATAGTAGAAGACACTTGCTCAAGATACCATGCAATGGGCCTGAACTTGAAGTCATGTGGTTGTGAAGGAAACTCCTTAAATCTATGTCTGCATCTATCTATATAGTTATTATTATTATTTTCATTTAGGAATGTCCTTTTGGTTCTGATTTAATCTACTGTATATACAGAGAAATATGTGAAAAAAAAAAAAAAATGATGGTAAAATAGGGAGAGGGGGTCTTATATTAGGTCAATATTTTGCCTATTTTTACCCACTTCAAAATTCTACCTAAATGAGGTTTTGACATGAAATTTGTATTTCTTGTTTTCTGTTTTGAATGAATATGCCCCTCAAAACAGTCAGAAATTGGTAAAAAATCATTATGTAATGGAGTTGTGAAACAAAAAACTATACCCTAAATGACACTTAAAACATTTCAAATATCATAATATTAAAACTTCATAAATATATTCTCCACTCATGAGAATTTCAAAAGCGTACAATCTAAACATAATGTGTTGATTACCTACCTTGGCTTATAAGTGGGGTTTGGATTTTTAGGGGAGGGGATTGGCTTATATTCAAGTATATACAGTAAGTATTTTTACTGGCATATTTTGAAAGCTGGCTTATAAAATTTTATTGCAGGAAAATATCACTTTTCTGTATTAACCACTCGATTATGACATGCTTCTTAAATTAATATATTTGTGTTTACATTTAGCTCCTCTGCTTTCATTTGTGTAAATGGAAATAGTTGCTAAAGCTATTTAGACATAACTTTAAGGACTAAACTTCATTTAGATATTTCTCAGGCTATGTGTATCAAAATTAGAATGGATACAGTGTACTTCCACACATTGTAAGAAGCAATTAATGAGTTGGTGCCAGGATGGTAGCTGTGAAATGTGGCCTAAAAAAGGATCCCACAATGGGTATGCAGATTGCATGGGACCTGCAAGGCCAAACGCTGTCCTTGAAACACATGTTATATTATTATTGCAATACATGGAGGCACATGGCTTAGTGGTTAGAGCCTTGGCCTTGCAATCGAAAGGTTGTGAGTTCAATTCTCAGTCCGGGTGATGTGTTGTTTCCTTGAGCAAGGCACTTTATTTCACATTGCTCCAGTTTACTCAGCTGTAGAAATGAGATGATAGGGACTGGGGTCCCTATCATTCCACTGCAAAGTGGTCGTGGAGGTGCCACGGCAAAAAAGCACCCAGCACTCACTGTAAATGAGGTTGGTGTTAGGAAGGGCATCCAGCTGTAGAAATCAAGCCAGAATCAGTTCCCATCCCACCCTTGCAAGCAGGGAAAAATGGACGTAAAATGAAATGATGATGATGATGATGATGATGATGATGACTGTTGATTGAATATTTTATAAAATTAGTCATATAAAACATTATCTACTTTTATTGGAGAAGGGGTATCAATAAAATAAAATTAATAATTTGTTCTTCAGCTATTGGATCCATTAAAACTAAAATATAATTTACTAATACCACATAAACACATATTAGTCACACCTATTTCCATCACAGAAATATGACATGTCAAGCCAGCATGTAACTTATCTACTGGACTTACAAACAAGCTCAATATTTCAAATATATAGTACATCTAAAATGTTCAGTGTAAAATGGCAATTTTATTTATCTACCATTGTAGCTTATACACAAGTATGTGTTGTAGGACCTCAATCAACTCATGAAATTAATGTGCAATGGCTGAGCATTCCACAGGCACATGTACTTTCAACATAACTCAAGGAGATTCAGCGATTAGATAGGCAAACAGAGTAGTAACTGCAAGCAAAAATCCTCCATCATTTACCATCTTATAAATATCAACCCCATCATTATTCAAAATTGTAAATCAACGGAGAAATATATGGATAAATAAATAACTTCAAAAATTAAATTTTCTTTTTCAATTCTATTTTTCACATTTTCAATTTTGATATTTGAATAACTAAACATTTAAAGGAATTTTCTCTATATATTTACAACTGCTACAACAATTTCCTTTTTATTCATCTTTATAAGGGATAAGAAAATATATAATTATGCAAATTATATTTATACTTATTTTCATTATTAGATTTGATAAATTTTAACATGGATTCCTAATGCATAATTTTTATAAGAATGCTATAAGAAACACTTATTGATAAAAGGACATATATATATATACTTACTATTTAATTAAATCAATTATATATACAGGGTTTCCTCCAAAATGTATACACACATCAACAGCATTCTAATAAATATGTGCATACATTTTTGGGGGACACCCTGTATATATATATACATTTTCCACAAAGAAGTACTTGATACATGGTATGATGCAGAGTAGGTATATTAGTAAAAGTAGAGGATCGACTGTGAGCTTGGCAGTTTCAGCTAGTTACCTGAGAAGAGGTAACTACCCAAAACTGTCAAGCTCGTGGTTGATCCTCTATTTTTACTAATATACATATATTACCCTAGAGCAGTAACTAAGGCTATAATTAACAGTGTATCTAAGAGAATTTCTATGCAGTCAGTGAATAGTGAAATTTTCGACAGCAAAGTAGATTACTATAATGATGCACTAGCTAGAGCAGCATATAAGGGAAAACATAACATACACACTAAGATATAGAAAACTCTCTGTTAGGGACAAAGAACCTAAACACATGCATAGGAACAATGGAAATGACAGAAGTGACTACTCTAAAATAAATAAACTTTGCATACATCAACTACTTGTAGATAAACACTACACACATCAACCAGATGACACCAATATAGTCAGAAACGATCCACATCGCGATAATAATAATGAAATTATTGTGTAAAGTGCTCAGGTGCACTACAACTCGTCAAAGGTGCATGTATAGTACATAGAATAATATACAAATGTCAGGGAAGTGAATAGTGTATGAGTCATGATATACACATGTGTGTATGTGTATGGAGAGGGAACATTAGGCGAATCTCGGGAAGTATGGAGGTTTTAAAGGATGCAGTGTCTGGACAGCTAACAACTGATGCAGGCAGTTTGTTCCATGCTTCAGCAACTCTGAGCGTGAAAAAATATTTCCGAAAGTCATGGGAACTGTGCTGTTTTCTGACTTTGTGGGCATGCCCACATGTGTTAGACACATGGAAATATAGAGCCTTGGACAAGCATGTAGTGGGTGAGTAGAGTATAAGGATCGTAATCAAAGCTACTTCTCTAGCAATAGGAGAACTAACAATAAAAAGACAACCCCCTAGAAAGGGAAAAAAAAAAAAACCTCTAAGAAATTGGACCTGGCTAATTGACAATAAATAACACATACCACTTGGGGCCTGGACCCTTAGCATGCAACACCCCAATCATGCATCTAAACACAAACATACTATTGAAAGGGAAGATCATTGAGCAGCTAAAGTTGAAGAAGAAATTAATTTTTTTTTAGTTTTGTTGACAAGTGTTTAGGCTTTTAGATATTTAAATATGAAATTAAATTAAGTATTGCACATAGGGTTTATTTTAACAGTTCTATGAATGTCAGGAAAAAAAATGGAACAACCCATACTCAGAAATCTTAAAGTGAGGTGGTTTAATAATAGCTATAAAAACCAGTACATAACTCATTGTTTTGTGGACAGAAAAAGTCATAGTTGGCTTAACAAAGCTGTTTGTGGATACACACACACATAAATATAATAAACTTCTTTGTTGTTTCCATCTATCAAATTCACTCACAAAAAAAGTTTAATCTAGATAACTTTATTCAGTTTTGTTTTGTTTTATTTTTTATTGTATATCAAATTATTACGGGGAGAAGTGTGTCCGTAATGATAATGGTGTACCTGCGCTCACTGATACTGATAAGAAGATAGCCTGGAAGTGTCACTACGAGAGACTATTATATGAGGAGAATAAATGGGAAAAAGATAGTCTGCTCCAAATCGATCCAATAGAAGAACCAGCGGTGCAAGTTAAAGGTAGTATAATAAGTAAGGCAATCAAAGATATGAAGACAGGCAAGGCAGCTGGGCCTTCGGAGATAGTTGCTGAGATGTTGAAGGCATCTGGTATGGTGGGACACACTATGGTCACCCGTATAGTTAACCAAGTAATACAGAATGAGGTCATACCGAAAGACTGGCGTAGAGCATCATCATTAACTGCTACAAGGGTAAAGGGGATGCTCTAGATAGGGGAAACTATAGAGGCATTAAATTAGTTGACCAGGTCATGAAGGTCACAGAAAGAGTTATAACGCAACTAATCAGAGAGCGAATTGATCTAGATGAAATGCAGTTTGGGTTTGTGTCAGGTAAAAGTACCACAGACGCTCTTTTCCTTGTACGATAACTACAAGAGAAGTACCTAGCTAAAAGTAAACCCCTCTTCTTAGCTTTTGTAGACCTGGAGAAAGCTTTTGACAGAGTCCCCCCGCTCCATTATCTGGTGGGCTCTTAGAAAACTAGGTGTAGATGAATGGCTTGTGAGAGCTATACAAGCTATGTATAATGAAACAGTTAGTAAGGTTAGAATTAACAATGAATATTGTGAAGAATTTAGTGTAAAAGTTGGCATTCATCAAGGCTCTGTCCTTAGTCCCCTCTTATTTATTATTGCCCTTCAGGCTATAACAGAGGAGTTCAAGACCGGCTGCCCATGGGAACTCCTATACGCAGATGATCTAACGCTCATAGCTGAATCAATGGCTGAACTAGAGAAGAAATTCGAAACATGGAAGCATGGCCTAGAATCAAAAGGCCTTAAAGTTAACTTGTCTAAGACTAAAGTTCTAGTTTATAGAAAGGAAAATAGGGCACAGGTGCCCTCAGGGAAATGGCCATGCTCAGTGTGTAGGAAAGGAGTAGGCAGAAATTCCATTTTATGTCGCAAATGCAAAGTATGGGTACATAAAAGATGTAGTGGGATCACAGGTAAACTATCTAAGAACGTAGCCTTTATATGTGGCCAATGCTCAGGTGCAATAAGTAGCAAGTGTCCAAAGGATACTAGCTCCTTCTATTGCCCAGATGGTTCTATAGAAATAGTAGACACTTTCCGTTACCTGGGTGATGAAATCAGCAGTGGTGGAGGGTGTTCTGAAAGTACAGTAGCCAAAGTCAGAACGGGATGGAAAAAGTTCAGAGAGCTTATACCGCTGTTGGCCACAAAAGGTTTCTCTCTAAAAATGAAAGGCAGATTGTATGATGCCTGTATACGAACAGCAATGCTACATGGCAGTGAGACATGGGCATTACGTGCAGAGGACCTGCGTAGACTGGAAAGGAACGAAGCATGCATGCTCCGCTGGATGTGTAATAGTAATATACGTGAATGGCAAAGCATAAATGAAATAAGTGAGAAATTAGGAATAAGAGGGATCAGATGATGTTTACTTGAGAGAAGACTACGTTGGTATGGTCATGTAATGCGTATGAAAGACGACAGCTGCATAAAAAAGTGCAGGGTGATCAAAATTGATGGTAGTTACGGAGTAGGTAGACCCAGAAAAACCTGGGATGATCTGAAAAATTCCGACCTCACACACTTACATCTCTCTAAGACAATGTCACTGGACCGAGATCTTTGGCGCTACGCAGTAATACTGAAGACCCACCTTGCCTATGTACAAAGCGAAATCTACAGTCAGTAGGCACCTCTTAACCAAATATACACCCCAATCCACTACCCCTACCCTATCCTCCCACCAACAGCACGAGAAAATGAGATCGAGATCGTGTAAGTGTCACGGCAAAAAACACAGTCCACGCTGTAATGTGGCCGTGTAGGTAACACAGTAAAAAGTTCCCAGTTCCACACTGTAAATGTGGTTGGTGTTAGGAAGGGCATCCAGCTGAAGAAAACCTGCCAGATAGTCCTATATGAGCGAGACACGGTCACCCGACCAGCCTTGCCTCAAGTGGGACAACTCCCGTCTAACCCATGCTAGCGTGGAAAATGGACGTTAAACGAAGATGATGATGATGATGATATACGTTAAACGGTGATGATAATGATGATGATATATATATATATATATAAGCGAGGTTACAAGACAAAGACAACAGAAGAAGTAATGGAAAAAACGGACAGTCTCTTCAGTCAACTTCAGGAAATCCTTAGTTTCAGTGCATTACTATGTGTTTATATATATATATATCATACATAAGTAAAATTTGTCAGCAATATACTTAACATATTAATTTTTAAAAAAACTTAGAGAAGCATATACATATAGAACATCTTGCACAAAAATACAGAATGACCAACGGGTAGGTCACAACCATTTTACCCTAGTGGTAGAATCTTAGTTAAACAACCTAAGGAGTTATCTAGCTCTAGTTAACTAAGATTCTACTGCTAGAGCAATGTGAAGTTTTTCTTATTTTAGATTACTTTATTGGGATCTACCCATTGGTCATTCTGTATTTTTGTGTAAGCTGTTTTATATGTAAATTATATATATATATATATATATATATATGTAATAAATATAGAGAAAAATAGAGAAAAATACTGCAGGTAGCACATGGATAACATGTAATAAAATGAGTCCCTCATCAGTGATTTGCCGACGATCATAGATATTTCATTGCATTAAAAATCATATATATATTGCAGTTTTGATAATGCATATTTAAATATTTCTATTTACTCTTTTACCTGTTTCAGCCATCCGGCTGAGGCCATGCTGGGGCACCGCCCTTAGATAATAATTTATTGAATTTTCCTCTTACTATAATTCAATATCTTTATCTAACCATTTAATTGTACATTAAGGGTCATTTTTTTTTATGTTGTATGGATTGTAAAATATTTATTATACAAACTTCTTTCAATATTTTTGTGTTTTCTGGGTTGGCTTTATTCTGTATAGGTTTGAAGTCAAGATTATAGTGAATTATACTCTAGCTTAATGGTTCTTTATTGGATCATATATCAGCTGGACACATGATCATGTTATTTATTTTGGGTTTTTTTGGGGGGGTTTATAGTTTAGGAAATTTAAGGAGGTGCATTGAAAGGGTGGAGCATGGCCAATTACACAATGGGGTTGTAATCACTGCAAGATAATAATGATTACTATTATACAGAAACTACATAATTTGGTGGCTGCAGCTTGATAATATCTTCCCCATAACAGTGGTTGATTTAATGGGAGATGGGGATACAAAACAAAGAATAGTCATGATCTAGTTCAGCCTCTTATGGTATGGTAGGTGTCCAAGGTTGATATAGGTGTATGCCTTATGTTTGGCTTTAGTTCAAGGTTGCTTTTGATTTTTCTGGATATATTTAATTAAAGGTTAGAGCAATCAATGGTATTAATTGCACGTGTGTGTGTATGTGTGTATTTACACACACACATACACAGGTAGTGAAAGAAAACATTACTGACAGAATGCAAATTTCTAGTATGAATTTAAAAAAAGTTTTAAACATAACATTTTGGTGTGACAGCTAGACAAAGAATTCAGTACAATCATTATGGAAGTTAGTGGGGTGGGTACTTTTATGATACTTCCCTGATTATCTATTCTAATAAGCTGTACTTCTCATTATCAGTTTTTTCGTTCGTATTTCCATGTTGGCATGAGTTGGACATGACATTTCGAGGTAGGATTCTATGACCATGTGCCAACCCTCACTTGCTCTTTAAAATAAGATACAGATCTTTACATATCTAACTACAGTTTATATGGAACACAAAGAAATATCCCTGCCTTCCTTTGTCAAATGCAAAGAGAAAAGAGACCCCCCCACCACCATATATATATATATATATCATCATCATCATTTCATTTTATGTCCGCGTTTTCCCTGCTTGCAAGGGTGGGACGGGAACTGATTCTGGCTTGATTTCTACAGCTGGATGCCCTTCCTAACACCAACCTCATTTACAGTGAGTGGTGGGTGATTTTTTTTCTGTGGCACCTCCACGACCACTTTACAGTGGAATGATAGGAACCCCAGTCCCTATCATCTCACTTCTACAGCTGAGTAAACTGGAGCAATGTGAAATAAAGTGTCTTGCTCAAGGAAACAACACATCACCCGGTCTGAGAATTGAACTCACAACCTTTCGATTGCAAGGCCAATGCTCTAATCACTAAGCCATGTGCCTCTCTCTCTCTCTCTCTCTCCCTATATGTGTGTGTGTGTGTGTGTGTGTGTGTGTGTGTATATATATATAGTGGTAGAACACTGGAAAGTAATATCCTGTAGCAGTAGAGCACTCAGTCCTTGGGACGAAAAACTCAATTACATTCACAAGGACTCATGCCACACTCCCACTGTTTTTAGAAACTTCGTAAATAATATCAGTACTAGAATCTCAAACCTCTCCTCTAATAAGGTTATCTTTGACAGGGCGGCACCCTACTATAACACGGCATTAGCTAACAGCGGCTTCTTGCAACCTATCACTTACTCTCCCACTAACAACAACAGTAATAAGAAAAAGACAGCATAACAATAGACAAACTATCTGGTTCTCTCCTCCCTTCTCACTCAACGTTAAAACCAATGTAGGCAAAAAATTTCTAACTCTCTTAGATAGACACTTTCCCATAGATCATAAATACCGCTCCATCTTTAACCGACACAAAGTAAAACTAAGATACTTCTGCGTTAAGAACATGAAGGCCCACATCACCAACAGCCCCAAGAACAACACCCCACCAGGGTGCTCTTGCCGTAAGCC
Source organism: Eledone cirrhosa (assembly GCA_964016885.1). Taxonomy (NCBI): domain Eukaryota; kingdom Metazoa; phylum Mollusca; class Cephalopoda; order Octopoda; family Eledonidae; genus Eledone; species Eledone cirrhosa. The sequence goes on from OZ024740.1 coordinate 109,041,526, forward strand.
TGAAGCTTGTCCCCTTCAACAGCAATGCAACATACCCACTGTAGTTTATGAAGCTGTGGTCACTTCCAACCGACCAAATCAACTACAGGAGGTCAAATCCTATGTGGGTATGGCGGAGGGCCGATTTAAGGAACGCTTCCTGAACCACCAGTCGACCTTTAGGTACCCGTACAGACGTTCATCCACAAAACTCGCGAGCCACGTATGGTCCCTCAAGGACTCAAGTATAGACTACTCCATTCAATGGAAAACCATCACTAAGTCCAAGCCATATGCAAGGGGCAATCCGTCGTGTGGACTATGTATTGATGAACGAATAAATATAAAGAGATTACGCAATAGTGATTGCCTAAACACGAGAAATGAATTCTTCACACGTTGTCCACACGTCTGGAAACACCTCTTACATAACTACAAAGCTCCGGATTGAATTACAACAACATCCTAATTTTCTTATCAACTAGAAACTTTCGGACTTTCGCAGTTATCTCCTTTACACCGCTCGCACGCAATTTAGTATTGCCTGTGTGAAGTGATCGTTTCTGCGCATGCGCGTCCGTACGGTTCTTTTTCCTGTTCCGTATAACCATGTCCATTATGAGCTGAGGATCCACTAAGGTGACACAATTGTTCTCGGTATGGTGAACTAACTGTTGTGTAACCACTTATATATATATATCATCATCATCATCATCATCATCATCATCATCATCATCATCATCATCATCATCATCATCGTTTAACGTCCATCTTCCACGCTTGCATGGGTTTGGACGGGGGTTTTCCCACTTGAGGCAAGAGTGGTTGTCTTGCTCGCATAGGACTGTCTGGCGGGTTTTCTATGGCTGGATGCCCTTCCTAACACCAACCACATTTACAGTGTGGATTGGGAGGTTTTTACCGTGTTACCTACACCTATATATATATATTAGAAAATAGAATAGCTTTCACCGTATTTTTGACTAAAGGAATTTTAGCCTGATAATGGGGTTTAGAACCGTACATGTACGTCAATACTCATCTTTTTCCATTTATCTGAGGGTTCTAAACCCCATTATCAGGCTAAAATTCCTTTAGTCAAAAATACGGTGAAAGCTATTCTATTTTATAATTTCAAACCTGCTCACTGTTTCAAAACATACTTACTTGATATATATATATATATATAAATACAATGGGCTTCCTTACAGTTTTCATCTACTAAATTCACTCACAAGACTATAGTGGAAGTCACTTGATCAAGGTGCTATGCAGTGGTATGAACATGAAACTATGTGCTAGCAAGTAAGGCTTCTAAACCACATTGACATGCTTACACCTATAGGTTTACCTATATACCTATGTGGTATTAATCTATATCATTAATTTATATCTACATGGTATTAACCTATATCAAGGTGATCTGCAATATTAAAAGTTAGTAAGTTTTGTGTGGATACAGTGCAATGCTGCTGGTAGAATAAGAATAAGGAAGTTTTGGTTAGGCGGGCAGCCTATTACATCAACTAACTGTGACACTCATGAAAGAATCAGTCTTAAACATACAGATGATATTTTTCTTTATTAAAAAGAATATAAAGAGAACTAGTGTGTTATCTGTCACAATGAGTAATTTGGGGAGTAATACTTTTTTTTAAAACAACAAAAAAGCATTTTCACTTGAGCTATATTTTCATTATATAAGTCAACTCTTAATGTCCTGTACTACATTCTTGAAAAGTACAAAACAGCACTATGACTGTGTTACATTAAAAATCAGTCTTTACCCTAATACGGCAAAATTTCACAACAATCTGTAATTAAACCTATTTTTAGATATGTTTACAAGATGTTAAGAGTTAAATACTTGAATCATTTTTCATTATTTTGTGATCCATATTGAAATATATTTACAATATAATAAATTATAATTTTAGGTCCAAATAAAATAACTACATCTCTGTTGTTTTTGACATTCCATAATCTAACTGCTACACACACAAAGATTAAAAACAAATTCACTCTATTTACATTTTGTAACCTTCTGTTGTCATGCATATTTCCCAATCTTGCTGGAAATGTATGAGCAAGATGAGATCTCTCTGAACCATCTGGTTTCAGACCATGACAATCTGTCAAGCCCATGCTAACATGGGCAGTGGGCGTAAAATGATGATGGTGATGATATAAGTTTGTTATTTAATTTAGTGAGAAATGTTTTGGTATTCCAATGGAGATAGACAAACACAAAAAACTCACTGTAAATTACATTATCTCTTAATGTCTTTAATGTACCATGTGAAACCACATTAGCAAGACATTCTTGAATAGTACAAAGCAACACTATGACTAAATTACATTAAATAGTTAAAGTCTTTGATTATTGCACATGTTCACACTAAACGTCCACTAATAAACTATATATACTATAAACATTAGAATTAACAAATCTGTTTTTAGTTATATTTGTTAAATCATTGACTACAGGATGTTAAGAGTTAGTAGATTTTTATGAAAGTTCTTTAACAACTATTATTCTTGTTTTCAAAAAACTGATGTTTCATCTTTTCCACCATCAATACATTTAGAAAATTTTAATTATAATAATAGACAAAAGGAAATTTTTATGTGTTTTATTTAATTTAATTTATTTTGTTGGTGTTATATGTGCCGGCATGGCTATGTTGTTAGGAATGCCTTTGATCCTGTATCTGCTAGATTAGGGTTGTCATGGGGGTTAAACAACAACAACCTTCAATATTTTTATCACTGAAAATCATTACAGCATTAAGAATATAACATTTAGTAGGGAGGTAAACCAGGAGGAATTTGGAAATATCATTTACTAATATTAGAATAAAAACCATAAAGATTACAGGAAAAGGAAAAAATCTTACATCAAAATATAAATCCTCTTTGATATAATGGAATATGAAAATGTACACTTATTTTCTGCATTGTGCATATTTGATACAATGTATTATCATAACACCAACTGCGTAACTATAATTATAAATTAAATATTTAATCAATGTATAAAAATTGACTTCACAAACCTTCTTAATTCTTGGAAATAGAAAGACAAAAAAATTTAACATCAAGAAGAAATAAATATTGAATGCAAATTGAATTTAACAGATTTGGTGTATTTTTTTGAATCGCTAAATTAACTCTTTCACAATGTAATTGATTTAGTTTCAATACATAGTCTCAGATGAAGTCATTGGCTACAAAAACTCTTATACGTTGTCTAAAGAAGATAACTACACAACAACTTTGCTTTATCAAATATTTTTCAAGAGTCGTTATTCTAAATATTTTGGCTAGTTTTTATTAAGACCAAACATTTCAGATGTTTATTAAAACGATGACCTTAATTATTCATTTATGCCCAAGGAAATCTTTTGAATGATGTTTATAAAGTGTAGTGATAGCTGTGTGATGTGGTTAAGAAGTTTGCTTCACAACCATGTGGTTTAGGGTTTAATTCCATTATGGGGCATCTTGTGGAAATGTCTTTTACTAAAGCCTCAAGCTGACTAATGCTATGTGAATAAATTTGGTAGATGGAAATTGTGCAGAAGTTCATAGTATGTGCGTGTGTCTATGTCTTTTCATTGATACCATTTAAAGCATGTGCCAGCATTTGTTCATGTCCTTCTTAAACAAAGTGTCCTACAATATAGCAGTATGACAAAGATCAGTGGAGAATAAGTACCATACTTAAAAATAGTAAAGCAGATGTGGGTGTCTGGAAGGACATCAAGCTATAGAAAAAATACTGTCCCAAAATATTTTGTTTGTCCCAGACTAGCATGGAAGAGTAGACATAAAAATGAAAGTAAATATTTTGTGTCAAAACTTTATCAGCAGATAATCAAATATATTTGAACGGTTAATGTTGAAGAATTATAAGGAGAAATTTTAAAGTTTTAAAAATACCACATATATTTGTGTAAAGTCACACCTTTTCTCATGAAAATATGTTGTGCAAAACTTACATAAGCTCAATTCAAAATATATGCTATATTGTAAGTGTTGTGTGCAAAATGTTAGTGTGACATATCTACCGATACAACTTATTAATGAATATATACAGTCATCATCATCATTATTTATTATCTGTTTTCCCTGCTAGCAAGGGCTGGAAGTGTCATCACAGACTGGTCAGTATTTGAGAGCCAAGGGCCCAACATACAATCCTGTGATCTACCAAGTGCATTTTATTGTGGCACCAATGGAAGTTGTCATGTCCTTGACAAAGATGAAGTCTTTCTGAACCTTTGTTAGGCAGGTTTTCTATGGCTGGATGATCTTCCTATAACCAACCATTTTACAGAAATAACCAAGAAAGTGAAGTATTAATTGGTCATAAGAAAGAAAGGAAGAGAATGACAGAGGAAATCAATTATTGATAGTTTGTTAGAAATGAGGATTGATTAAGATACCGCTTTCTTCATCTTCTTCTAAAGTCAACCTATACCAAGGATAAGGACTTCTTTTGGTAATGGCCCACTCTTGATTTGTTTATATCACATACATGTATATTATATGATACCTCACAGAGACCTACAGTGAACAGCTCCATTGCAGAGTATATACAGTAATTTTTGTATTTGTAATTATTGTATCTTATAACAACGACTATGTTATCTAAGGCCTCTGTCAGTCAGAGATGACCATGTATCTAAAATTCCTCCCCAGGACACAGGCCAAGACAAGGCTATTTTGTTTGTAAAAAAAACCCCCCAAAACCCCCCCAAAAACCCAGCTGTTGCCCCTGCAGCAAATCTCCCATTTCCATGCCATCATCTTGTAGAAGAGAAAGTCAAAGGACCATACAGCTAGGCACTAATATCATCGAAAGTAAACTCAGAATATAAAGAGCAAAAAAAAAAGAAGGTATTTTATCAGCCACTAACAATTCTGTCAATCCACTATATTCAATGATTATATAACATCCATCTTTTCCTTATCTATTCATCTTATTCACTACTTTTTATAGTTAAACTCTTTTGATAGAAAACTACCTAGTTCTATGATACTAAGATGTTTGTTTTAAAATGGTGCTATTTATCCAAAAACATTCCATCATAATTTTATATAAGAACCTTTGTTAAGTTAGGCTCTAAACATCAGCTTTAGTTATTTTACTAAATTCCAACAGATTTTTTTATTTTCAAAATTAATTGAAACACATTGTATTTCACTAGAAATACAGTAACAAAAGCCTATTCACTAATTTTAACAGTTTTAAACAACAAAATACTAAAAGAATGTTAGAACCTAAAGGTATTCCAAATATTCTAAAATCAATAAACTGTGAAAATAGGAATAAAGAGACATTCACAGTAAATCAACTTTCTCTGTTGATCTTTTTGGCATAATATTGTCAGGAAATATTTTATAGAAAAAATGTCTGTTGTCAACTTCAAAATAAAATTCCTTGTTAGTCCTTTTGTTACAGCCTTTGATTTTCAAACATTTTTGAAAATAAACACGAATTTGGAGCGATTTGGTAATATAATTAACCTCCTTATTATTAAGCTGGTTTTTGGGAGCATAATTTAACAAATATAAAATTATGATGGAAGGATTTTAGATATAAACACTAAAAAATAAACAGCTTTACATTGAAGAACAAGGGCTGGTTTCTGGTGGTTTGGTATCTAAAGAATTGAGAACCAACAGAAATCAACTAGATGGGATTTCATACCTACAGTTCAGTACACTCCCTAACTTTGTTTGGTCATAACTTTCTTTATATTGAAATTTTGTGGAGATACATTTTCAATACTGTAGATCATGAATTTATGAATTATGTTAAGGAAATTTAAAAGTATAAGCAATTTTTTTTTTTCAATTCATAGTTGTAAAAATGACACTATATTCCTGTAGAAAATCTGACATCACCATGATTGATATTATTCATTATCAATATGAAATAAAAAAAATATGATGAAAAAAATGTTTGTTTAGTCTTCTACAAATCAAAAGTATTCAGTAGATGAAAGACACATTAATGAATAAGACTACAATTATGAAATAATTACAAAAATTGTTTTTTTTTAAATTTCACTAACAAAATCTACTTCATGGAAAACATATCTTAGCAAACATTCATTTAAAAAAATCATTATTAACCCATTTGATAGCAAACCACTTGAAGCTGCTTCTGATTTTATGATACATAACTGTTTATTTATCTAAAACTCTTCCATCAAAATTTTTGTTATGTTCAAATGACAGCTTAATAATGAGGAAGTTAGTTATTTTACTAAATCCTCACAAATTCTTGATTATTTTCAAAATTATTTAAAAATTTGAAAATCATTAGAAATGTGATAATGAAAGGGTTAAGAAAGTTATAAGCAAACAAATTTGATGAAGCATAAACTGTAGTTATGCTCTTTACAATACATGAACACTTCATGAGTTTTGGATTATTCCTTAGATTTACTGTAATGAAAGGGTAAATTATCAGTTATAGGACACCAGACAATCAGAATATCAGACATATCGCATGGGTTTGTACACACACACACTAAAGCTTGTTTTAGTAAATATATTGTCTGATAATCTTTAATCTATTTTAGATTTTTAGTTTCTAGATATGAAAAGAGAAACAACTTAAAAGTGAAATAAAAAGCAGCCAGTAGATACAATAACTAATGAATTAACGAATGACCTTCAATACATGTTATTATTAAGAGTACAAGAAAAAGTTAATCTAATTAATTTCATTATCATAATCATCATCAGCAACAGTCTTAATTCTCTATTTCTAGTATCATAAGATGTATTGATCTGAAGCGAAGCTTTCCACCCACCTATCTAGGTCAGATGTCTTCCTTAATGTATAACCTATTTAGATGAAACATAACTATTTTGTGCCAAATTATTCTTCACCAGTACATAATTCCTTGTTTTATGGATGAACAAGTAACACATGGTTTCTTTGCCAAACTGTAACAATACTATGTTTGTGGATTACACACACGAACACACATGTGTGACTTCCTTTGGTTTTGACAATGTGTTTCAGTTAATTTCATCAACAGAACTGCCTGCTTGTGAAATTAACATGCAAGTGACTGAGCATTGCACACACACATGTAACCATAACTTAGTTCTCAGGGAGAACTAAGTTGTGGTTACAAGTATGAACGAAAGCATTTCAGAAACACTCACACCCCCATCTCCAGTTATTTCGTCTTGTATTTGTTTTCCATGAATACTAAATAAAAGTTTCAGAATGTTTTTGACAGATCAGGATGCAACCCTTACTTCAGAACACAAAATGCCATTGGGAGTCAAACTCATGGCCTTACAATTGTGAGCCGAACATCCTAACTCCTTAACCATGCACCTTCATATATATCTTTTTCTTCTTCTATACATTCATTACTGGTACCATGAAGAAGTTTCTCCTCCAGCTCTCCCTGTCTAGCATTGCCGTATGAATTTCCTCTGCCTCCAATTTGGTGTCATCTTTAAGAACATCATTCAGCATGGTGGCTGGTCTCCCAATTTGTCTGCATGCATTAGGTTTCCAGAAAAGAACTCTGCCAGCAGATCCATTGTGATGTTTCACATATCTGGCTAATGCGAGCCTCCTATGCTTTATGATGTCAGAAAGGCAAAGGTGTGAGCCATAGAGTGATTTCTTTGCTACATGTGTTCTCCAGGATATGTTCTGGACCTTTCTCAGCATCTGGGTGAATGTGCCATTAATCCTCTTTGTGAATGTTTTTGTTAATGACCATAACACATCCGTAGAGGAGAATGGACGCAATCGTTGCTTTGAATAGCCTCATTTTTGTGGCTTTCTTGATCGGAGACACCCACACCTTTGATAGAACTTCTGGTCTCTTTCCTTTTTGTGATTTTCCTTGATGGACAGTGTAATGCCATTGCACCACCAGACAGAATAATACTGAAGAGTTGATAAAGCACCCAACATCCAGAAGAAGTTCTACCTGAAATGGCTTATGCAGATGACATAGCTCTCCCGAAAAACACCTGCAAAGAAGCTGAGGAAGTGCTACAGATTGGAGGCTGTAGTGCAGTCCATTGGACTCTTCTTGAATTCTGGCAAAACAAAATTCATGCACCTCAATGTTATACCAGGTAAACAAATGCATGCGCTGGATGGTTCAGAGATTGAGGAGGTCGATGATTTCTTGTACCTTGGCAGTTTTAATGAATACAGAGCATGATGTGGACACCAGGATAGGCAAGGCATGGGAGTCTCATATATATACACACAGACAGACAGAGAGAGGGAGTATGATGAGAGAGAACACTGGTTTCTAGTATGAATTAAAGCATTTCGGAAACATCCCCAGCCCCATCTCCAGTTTTTTTTGTGTTTCATGAATACTAAATAAAAGTTTTACCATGTTTTTGACAGATCAGAGTGTAGCATGCAAGTAACAGAAAAACAGTTATAATCTAAATTTCTCCCTGCTCTAGTAGCTGTAACTGCCAAAAGCTCGAAGTTTACAAGACTTAAAACTTCCACTTGATGTTAGTTCTCATTCAGTTCTATTCCGATACTACATTAAAGTACTATGTTGCAAGCATTTTATATCCTATTAATATTAAATTGTGTATGAAGCAGCTAAAGTATACTATAAATTCAAACCTTATAAAGAGAACAGGTTTTTAACCAAAGTTTAAAATTTAAAAAAAAATGCATGTTTACATATAAATTTCTTGCAGTTTCAGTTAAAAAGTTGTAATGTTTGTACATATATGAACTTCTACTTGATTTTACATTTTTACAGCAAGGTTTATAAACTGTAATTGTATTTACAATATATTAAGCTTAGATTTTGGCTGCATGGTTAAGAAGTTCACTTTTGTAACCATATGGTCTTAGGTTCTATCTCACTGCCTGATACCTTATGTACATGTCTGCTACTATATTCTTTGGCTGACCAATGCCTTGTAAGTGACTTTGGTAGACAGATATTGCATGTATACACATACATGCACACATGTATGTGTGTGTTTGTTTGTCTCTATCTCTTTTATCCTTTTTGCATTCACTCTTCATAGAGTCCCTGTTAGATGTGCAAAGATCCATTACCAACTTTTTTTTAATAAATTGTTGTAGTACATTATATATGTACACATATATATAGTGGCAAATAAACGTCAATCATATGTATTTAGCACTGATTATTAAAATAGTTAATGAACAGCTTGATATCAAATCTACATTTTTCATATGTGACCTGGGCCTATTATCACCATTATAAGATGGTGATAATAGGCCCAGGTCACATATGAAAAATGTAGTCCTGATACTGAAAGATGACATTCCTAATTAACTTTGTCTCAACATATATTTCTAATTTAGACACACGACCAGCAATATGAGGAGGAGGAGAAAGTTGATAAAATCAACCCCAAGTAATTGACTAGTACTTTATTTTATCAACCACGGAAGGATGAAAGGCATAGTTGAGCTTAGCAGAATTTGAATTCAGAATATAAAGAACCAGAACAAATATTCTACAGTATTTTAGTCTGAGGCTCTAACAATTCTGTCAATCCACAACTCTTTGTCTCTAAACATAATTAAACAGCTCACATTAAACATGAACAACTTACTAACTGAAGAAGTTTATTGTTTTTTGGTGGTTGGTGATAAGGTTATTTATGTATGTCAGATTTGTCTTATGATGTGGATTAAATCTTTTGAGATCAAATTTATCATGTGCAACACCTTTTTTCAGTTTGAAGGCTCCATCTACAAAATTTCAGGACTTCCGGTGGAGTCAAGCCTCTCAGGCCTGCTAGCTATCATGTACATGGACCAGTTTGAGCACACATCACTCACCACCTGGTGCTCTTGCTCTTTCTTCTCCTGGCATGTGGATAATATCCTTATGCTCACCTCATAATGGGAAGAAACCGTCAAGATTTACAACAACTAGAACCTTTGTTAAGTCATGTTCCAAACACTAGATTAATAATGAGAAAGTTAGTTATTAAACCCTTTCGTTATCATATTTCTAATGAAAAAGTCAGTCTATGATCTTTAAATAATTTTGAAAATAATTAAGAATTTGAAGGGATTTAGTATATAATGACTTCTCATTATCCTTACGGGGTCGATAAAATAAAGTACCAGTAATGCACTGGGTTATTGCTGGCCTTGTGCCTAAAGTAGAAACAATTATTAATCTTACATAAAATTATGCTGGAGGATTTTATGATAAATATAAACATTTTTAAATAAACAGTTTTGTATCATAGAAACAAAGACAGCTTCAGACAGTTGGTTGTCAAAAGGGTTAACTAAATCCCTCCAAATTCTTTATAATTTTCAAAATTATTTAAAAATCAAATGTAATACCTCAAACCAAAATATTCCTTGTTTAGATTCATCTTTGGTTATATATCATCTTTGTTTGTATATCATTTTTAATAAAAAGAATTTTTTATGTATATTTTTAATTTCATTTTTCCTCCTCTCCCTTCCCCCACCACCATTGTCATATTTTGTTTTTTGTTGAAAGCTTCTTTTGAACCAGTAGCTTGATTGAAGATGTGTGTGTACATGCGTGAATGTGTGTGTGTGTGAGGATAGGGGTAGGGTTTCAGTAACGTGGGTTATTTTTTAAAGAATTTCTATTGATTTGACTATAATAGAACCCCCTCTTCACTCCCCTCACTTTCCCCCTTCCCGTATCTCACTCCTCTCCCCCACAAATTTATTTAATCATTTTTAATGAATATATTTTTAACATTTTACTTTTTTATCATTATGATATTACAATTTACAAAAATTATTTATATAAGACACACAAATACATACGCACATGCAGAAATGTATGTTTATATTTATGCATATTTCTCTATGACTAAATGTCTTTCCTGACGCCAACCCATACTTTACATTGAACCGTAAGCTCTAGGGCATATTATTTATGACATAAACAAATGTTACCACTCACTTTGATGTGTTACACACACATACATGAGTAGTGGCTTGATGTATTGCGAGCAAAACAAGCAGAACCACTAAACCCTAATGCTGTACAAATTCAAAATAATAAGGCTCAAGGCCAGCAAAACGTAGCCCTGGCCATCACATAATGAATAAGAAGATAACAGAGCTGAGAATACAGACCAGAAAACAAACACTACAGAAATATAACATAAAGATTAAAAATAGAATTATTCAAAATGAAAAGAATATTTGAAGCAAGGGATTCTTGCTATATCGCAAAGGATCTATCTGTAAGAAAAGGACTACAGAATAAACAAATATCAACCTAAGTCTCAAAGAACTTACACGAACAAGTTTAGATGAACTTACACTAACAGTAAATGTAATAGAACTTACACCAACAGTAAGTGTAGTAGAACTTACACTAACAGTAAGTGTAGTAATAGAACTTACACTAACAGTAAATGTAGTAGTAGAACTTACACCAACAGTAAGTGTAGAAGTAGAACTTACACCAACAGTAAGTGTAGTAGAACTTACATTAATAGTAAGTGTAGTAGTAGAACTTACAGCAACAGTAAGTGTAGTAGAACTTACACTAACAGTAAGTGTAGTAGTAGAACTTACACCAACAGTAAGTGTAGTAGTAGAACTTACACCAAGAGTAAGTGTAGTAGTGGAACTTACACCAAGAGTAAGTGTAGTAGTAGAACTTACACCAACAGTAAGTGTAATAGAACTTACACTAACAGTAAGTGTAGTAGTATAACTTACACTAACAGTAAGTGTAGTAGTAGAACTTACACCAACAGTAAGTGTAGTAGTAGAACTTACACCAACAGTAAGTGTAATAGAACTTACACCAACAGTAAGTGTAGTAGTATAACTTACACCAACAGTAAGTGTAGTAGTAGAACTTACACCAACAGTAAGTGTAATAGAACTTACACCAACAGTAAGTGTAATAGAACTTACACTAACAGTAAGTGTAGTAGAACTTACACTAACAGTAAATATAGTAGTAGAACTTACACCAACAGTAAGTGTAGTAGTAGAACTTACACTAACAGTAAGGGTAGTAGTAGAACTTACACTAACAGTAAGTGTAGTAGAACTTACACTAACAGTAACTGTAGTAGAATTTACACTAACAGCAAGTGTAGTAATAGAACTTACACTAACAGTAAATGTAGTAGTAGAACTTACACCAACAGTAAGTTTAATAGAACTTACACTAACAGTAAGTATAGTAGTAGAACTTATACCAATAAGTGTAGTAGTAGAACTTACGCTAACAGTAAATGTAATAGAACTTACACTAACAGTAAGTGTAGTAGTAGAACTTACACTAACAGTAAGTGTAGTAGAACTTACACAAACAGTAAGTGTAGTAGAACTTACACCAACAGTAAGTGTAGTAGAACTTACACTAACAGTAAGTGTAGTAGTAGAACTTACACCAACAGTAAGTGTAATAATAGAACTTACACCAACAGTAAGTGTAGTAGTAGAACTTACACTAACAGTAAGTGTAGTAGAACTTACATTAACAGTAAGTGTAGTAGAACTTACACCAACAGCAAGTGTGGTAGAACTTACACCAACAGCAAGTGTAGTAGAACTTAAACCAACAGCAAGTGTAGTAGAACTTACACCAACAGCAAGTGTAGTAGAACTTACACCAACAGTAAGTGTAGTAGTAGAACTTACACTAACAGTAAGTGTAGTAGAATTTAGAGGAGTATGGGCAATTTAGCTTAAATTTAAAAATAAAAAAATGAAATCATGCAAAATACTGCTGAAATCATTTCTGAAATACATTCAGATGAACATAACTTTGCATATTATTTACATATCCAATTCTTGATGAAATAAATGTAGCAGGTAAAAAAAACATTTGAGTTAAAGACTGTTAATAAAGTAAAAAATATTAGATGGCTTAACATTGGTAAAATCATATGAGAATAAACTAAAACTACCAAACTTTTAAGTTGATGTATTGACTTGTAATATTTAAGAATATTTAGACCACTAACAACAGCTTTACATGTACTATGACAAGCTTCTTACGCATGATAGGATCCTTTTGGGGGCATTTTACAGCTGGATGGTCTTTCAGGCACTAACCCTTTTAGTCACCTCTTATGTTAGACAGGGATATGGTATAATTATTCTAATCTGGATACATACAATTATTATCAAATAATATCTAAATCCTAAGCCCTATTTAAGTTATAGGTTTGAAAATAAAACTGAAGAATATTAAATTATTATTATTGGTCGGGCGCCATGCTTTGAAGCATAGAGTTACCTCCCTGTATGATCTGAGTTCAAATCCCGTCGAGGTTAACTTTGCCTTTCATCCTTACGGGGTCGATAAAATAAAGTACCAGTAATGCACTGGGTAATTGCTGGCCTTGTGCCAAAAGTAGAAACAATTATTATAAATTACAAACAATGGTGAAGTGTACATAAGAAAACAATGACAACATTTCTTTTCTGTTTATTCCAACAACTGAATCCAAAATTAATTAAATGTTTTGTATTTCTAAGAAATATATTGCTTTTCTCTATTAGAAATGTTCTTCAACCAGTCAAAGAATACAACTTAATTTCTAAATTGATGGAATATTTGTGGAGGTATCAAAACAATCTATATCTGCTGCTGAATATCAATTTTTAAAAAATTGATTTGTTGGATTGTACCAATAAAACTCAAATCACCATTACGACTCTCTTACAAACACACTCTTACCATTCCTTTCTGCAACATGACAGAATTTTGACATATGTATTACAGCTTTAATACAATCTATATATATAAAACTGTGGTTGTCTGTCTGTCTATCGATTTTTGGCACACATCTCCTCTTAGAATCTCTCACGGAATTGCACCGAAATTGCTATACTTGTACATTGAGCCCTAGCGAAGACATCGGAAAAAAAAAATTTCAAATTGACCCACCCTATCTGACGAAATCGAATATAATGTATCGATTTTTGAGCGTAAGTGATCAGTTATTTCCCTTTGTTCTGTTTACATTGAGCGTCTTACGTAAAAAATTACGCTGGCTTTCTCAGCGTTTAAAATGACATTAACACAATACACGAACAGTTAGTTGTCGAGCCAGCAAAATATTGACCTGCAAAATTCATCAGTTCGAACACTAAGCTTCCGTTTTGCTTCATTTCAATTTAAAAGCATTTTAAAACAATATTTTTACTTGAAAACAAGTCTATTTAAAGACTACGTAAAACAAGCAAATATTTCGTCGTTAGGCGTGCAGACAGACAGTCGTGCAGACAGACAGTCGTGCAGAGAGGTGATATACGTGTGCAGACAGACAGTCGTGCAGAGAGGTGATATAGGCGTGCAGACAGACAGTCGTGCAGAGAGGTGATATAGGCGTGCAGACAGACAGTCGTGCAGAGAGGTGATATAGGCGTGCAGACAGACAGTCGTGCAGACAGACAGTCGTGCAGACAGACAGTCGTGCAGAGAGGTGATATACGCGTGCAGACAGACAGTCGTGCAGAGAGGTGATATAGGCGTGCAGACAGACAGTCGTGCAGAGAGGTGATATAGGCGTGCAGACAGACAGTCGTGCAGAGAGGTGATATAGGCGTGCAGACAGACATAACTGATAATTTGGTTACGCTAATGTTTTTCTCTGCGTTGCAGTGTTTACATTTTCGATCTTTGTTAATACATAACCAGTGCAGTTTCTATCCCCAGCATCCTCTTTTGTTATAACATTCGGGTTATCGTTATGTTTTCTTAACTTCATAAGGCATATTGTTGGTTGAGGGAATATTAATCAAAAACACCACATGCAAGTCTGCACAGTAGACACTACAGTTTTTAAGCCAAGAAAGAAACTTAACATTGTAACTTTAACACAGCTACTGAGCGACCCCGAGCAACGCCAGGCTTTACTGCTAGTTGATATATAAAGCTGTTGATTATTATATATTAATAGTATATTAATTCCTTATTTTACAGATGGAATAATTAATAAGTTTCTTCATCAAACTTTAGCCAAGCTATATATATATATATACACAAACAGGGAGAGATATAGAGAGAAAGAGATACATAGATAAACAGATAGACAAAACAATTAGAACATTTGTGCACCCCACTCCTTGCTTGTCTTTCATTTGTGTTCCATGAATTATAAATAATAAAAAAAATTATATTTTTGACAGATTGTAGTGAGACTGTATAGTCATTATAATATGAATTTTTCTGTTAATTATTATAGCTAATAATTGAAGCTAACAGCAGGGTTTATGTAACACAATCCTTCCAATGAGAATGTGATCATACACAGAAACAAGCAAGTGGCTGCAGTTGTTCTACTATGTTTGCTCTTGGTAACATTATACTTCCTTAGGTCAACTGATAGCTGATAAAATTGTTCTTCTGCTTCAGATTTTGGACCATAAAACATAATGCAAGATAATATCATTGTAGCTATTAGTTTCATTGATTTATAAAGTAGTAAAATCATAGAAGGTAACAAGAAGAGACAAGAAGCAGAGAAAGGAGGTTGAAGTATCAAATAACTGGTTTCATAGCTCTTGATTCAAATATATTTGCAGTGAGCACTATAGAGTAAAAGTGGACAGAAATATGGCCAAATGGCTAACCCTTTTGATACCAACCAAAACAAACCAAACCAAACCAAAAACTGTCTCTAACTCTAATACAAGCATCGGCCCCTGTCATCCTTTAAAATGTAGATATTTAAATTAGAATTGCCTGTGATAATTCAATGTAAGTATATTTTGTTTTGTTCCAAATGCTAGCTTAATAATGAAAAAGCTATTTTACTAAATCTTTAAAAATCCTTCAAATACCATTTTAAATTAGTTAAAAAATATAGGCAATATATTTCCACAGAAATATGGTAACAAATGGGTTAAACTGTTCATACAAGAATTAAGAGATCCTGGTTGTGATCAAATTGCATGATACCATGCATAAACATCTACAGTAGCTTCAAGATAAGAACAATCATTAGATTTCAGAAATAATCATAAAAGATATCATTTAAAATGTTTAAATATTGCTATCACAAATATATGTAAATATAACTAAATAATCCTCCATACGTGCATATAATACATAAGAGTATTTCTTTTGTTCAAGATTTCATTGTCCATAATTAGAAGTGTATATTATACTCAAACAAATAAACATTTTATTCATTTGAAAACTAAAATTCAAATAAAGATTTAACTTACCAAAAAATTAAAACCTTATTAGGTATTAAAAGGTTCATAAATCCTTCAGAATGCAAAGAAAATTTTCAAAACAAGAAAATCATCCCAGTCAAATAATAATCCTCTTTTTAATTTTAGAATGCTGGTTTCAATTAAAATAATTTAAGCAAGGTAATATCCAGAAATGTATGCACCTGCAATGAAAAAAAATATATTGTCCATTAATATAAAAAACAAATTTTATTTATAAAGAAAAAGAAAATTTAGATTGAGAAGAATGGAATGTAAAATAGAAAAATATAGAAAAAAAAGAGAAAAAAAAAGAAAAAACGGGAAGGCAAGGGAATGACAAGAACTCTAGTGTCGGAGAAGAATGGGGAGGGGGAAGGATAATTGGGCTCTGGGCCTAGGGCGCGGTGGTGGAGGGGCTGCGCCCTGCGGACAAGACCACAAAAGCATTCCTGTGGACAATGGCCAGCGATATCTGCTGCAATAGCCACCCCACCTTGCAGGGCTCCCTCCTCAGATGGGCCACCATCCATCACATATTTTGCTACTGTAACCATTTTGAGGCGAAAATATTAAAGTATTAATACTGAATATGATTTAAACCTTTCATTACCATATTCCTAATGAAAGATTATTTTGAAAATGATCAAGAATTTGGAAACATTTAGTAATATAAAAAATTGCTTATTATTAAGCTCATGTTTATTCCATAACTTAAAGGTTCTTACATAAAATGATGTTGGTAGTCTTTTAGGTAAATATAAATACTTTAAAATAAATAACTTTATATCATAGAACCAGGTACTTTCAAGTGGTTTGGTATCAAGAATTAAACTTCATTAGTGTGGGTGCCATATGAAAATGCACCAAGTACACTCTGTAAAGTGGTTGGCAAATGAATGGAAATAGCATAGGGTTAACACTTCAGTCTGGCTGAGGTATAACAAATTCTCTAATGCTGGTGCCATTATAAATTACACCTAGTACACTCAACAAAGAGTGTTAGGAAAGACATTCAGATGTAAAAATAATGCCCAAAATGGAATGTATGAGTGAGATGTGGTATTCCAACCCATCTAGAAAGTCATTGACCTCCAATAAGAACTGAACTAGAATATGAAAACCCATCCAACCCATGCCAGCATAGAAAGCCAATATAAAATGAGAATTATGATGATTTTAAATGATTCTCACGTTAGTCAATCTAACTAAAATATAAAGCAGCAGTCCTTCATCACAATGTGGTTACTTAAAATTAACATTTATTGTTTGTACTGACTGACACAAGCGAGCAGCAACATATTAACTTCAATTTCCTATCCCCTGAAATTGTTTGCATTTAATCCATTACTCACAATTTGCTTTTTACCATCACTACATTACTACTATTGCTGCTGCTGCTACTACTACTAGCAACAACAAAGTGCTCAAGTTTCACTAACTTTTATGTCGTTGATCACATTGCTCAAGATCCCATGCAATAGAACTTTGCAATTGTGAAACAAACTTCTTTATCCCACAGGTATGTCTGTATCCATATATTGGTTTCTTATATAGACACAAGGCCAGCCATTTTGGGGGAGGGGAAAGTTGATTAAATCAACTCCAGCGCGTGACTGGTACTTTATTTTATCAACCCTGAAAGGATGAAAGGCAAAGTTAAACTCGGCAGGATTTGAACTCAGATCATAAAGGGCCGTAACTCTGTGCTGTAAAGCATGGCGTCCAACCCTCTACCGATACTGCCAATCCACCACCCGTCTGCATCCATATATTATTTGACAATCAAGTTTGGTTTACACAGTCTAATTTCTGTATAAGGTAAAGAATTACTTGAATAAAAATCTTGCAGATTGGAAAATAAAGGATAGAGACTTTTGTATCTCCTCAAAGACATTCTTATAGCTGCTAGATGAAAATTTTGTTTCAGATATTTTCTTTCACCTAATATCAAATCTAAAATGTTAAATATCTCTTTTTAATTTAAACTATCAATTTATATGTTTATATTTCAGACTCATTCAATAATAAAACAATGGTATATTTATAATCTCTTTAAAGACACAGATGACTGATTTAAATCTGATATCAACCACTTGAAACCACCACTGGTTCTATGATACAAAGATGTTTGTTTTAAAGTGTTCATATTTATCTAAAAACATTTTAGTATAATTTTATGTAAGGAAGTTTCATGTTATGTTTCAAACACCAGCTTGATAACAAGAAAGTTAACTTATTACCAAATCCTTACAAATTTTTCATTGGAAATATGATAAGTTAAAGGGTTAAAGTTAAAATCTTTCCCAAGCCCAAAGGCTCATCAGGCTGGAGCTTATCCAATTTTAAGGGCATTAAATGAAAGAGAGTACAAGACTTCCTCCACTGGACATGATGCCAGTTTGTTGCAGGGTTAACCCCAAGCCATAGCTAATACTAATTTTTCTTTTCAGCTGAGTGGATAAGAGTAACATAAAATGAAATGTCTTGCTCAAGGACAAAACACAGCACTCAATCCGAGAATCAAATTCACATCTTTATGATCATGAACCCAACACCCAACCCTCTAAGCCATCTGCCTTCATTCTGATGACTGATCAATAGGTTCAAATTATTGTTTCTTGAGTAAATAGAGCAATATTTAACTTTCTGTATGACTAAACAAATGGATTTATTTAGATAGAAAATATCTTTCACTCTATTTTATATGGCATTCTTGCATTATTGATAAATTTTATAACTTAGTGTTTGATGCTGGTGTTTTACAATTGGATGTGTTCCAAATGCTTTTAGAAAACAGAACTAAGGATATTTTTCAATATACAAAGAGAACAATAATAGTAATCTTTGTTATGATTCTATGAATAGCTGTATGGTAATGTGACTTTGAAGTTTTCTCTTTGAAATAATGTGCTTTCTTGTTTCCATAGGAGAGTATCAAGAAGCTCTCTGGAGCAGAAATTTCATAGATAGAATTTAAGGAGAAGTATTCTAAGCTAATTAATTAACATAGAAATAAAATGTAACTTGACCTAAATGTAATTAACTATAGAGGCTATAGAGGAAGAGTTCACTGTATTGTGTGTAAAATAACTAATTAGTAAATCTTCTGTAGGAGATTACTATAATACTTTGTTAATAAGATCATAGTTCAATCAACTAGATCCTAGCTTAATTAATTAGCTTTAACTAATTTACACCTACAATTCAGTATAGTTAAACATTTGTGTCAATACTTTATTATGTCTGCTATAAAACATATACATGTACATGACTGCTTTTTTGGCACTCTTGGTTCTAGAACTATGTGGAGCTACCCATTTGGCTGGATTAATAGTTTTGCCATAACTAGAGATAAATGTAATCAAAATAGGCTAGAAATTTCTCCAAATCACTGCAGCAACCACTGATACCTAGATATTCAGATGACTGCAAATGACACACACTGCTACCGGTGGCCAACCACTAAACTAGGTCGACAGATAGGAATGAGAATGGGGTGACAAATTCATGATTAAAAGATGATTAAACTGTGTCAGACCATCAGTTGCCAGAAAATTGGAAAATCAATGGGGTAACTATACTTGATATGGTGTAAATTCCAATTGATAGATGTTCTTCATTATGACAGGCTTTATTTCATAGACAAACAATAATTTCACATTTCCTATATCCAACCCACTGAGACCGACCCTGATTCTAGGCTACAAATTTATATCTGCTCTCGAAATTTCTAATGAAATACATTGTATTTGAATAAATTAATGAAGAATTTGAATAGATTTACTAACATTATTCATTATGTGGTTAGGATTATTTGGAGAAAGCTGGAACAATGCAAATTAGAAATACAAGAATGAGAACTAAAGTAAAGTAAAACAATTAAAGAAACAAAAACAAAAAAATAACAACAACAATAACAACAACAAAAAAACAACGTATTTCTAATTTTGCATCATGCCAGCCTTCTCAAGACAACTCTAATCACACATTTAACAATGCTTCATATAAACTATACTGCATAATTAATTATTCAATTAAGATGGTATTAGTAACATAACTTAAAAGATTCATATATATAATTAGGTTGGGAAATCTTAATTTAAATAGAAATCCTTTTAAATGAGTGTTTTTTTTTTCGTTTTTAGAACCATCTGGGTTGGTACCAAAAGGGTAAATATATTTAGTCAGATTCTAAGAAATTTAAAACTCAGTTAACAAAATTCACACCTTCTGGCCTATAAATCACTTTACTATTTTAAAATGAATAACTTTTTTAGTAATAATTAGCTTTTGATTTTTATTTCAGATACGGCAGAATAGAGAATGGAATAATCAATACAGAATAGTAAAAATAAATAAATACTAAATATTGATCAACAAAATATAATGTGAATTTTGAGCCACCTTGTCTAATAATAAAGGTAATTTGGAAAGCAGGAAAAGTTGATTATATTAATTCTAGATACTTAACTGGTATTTAATTTTTTTCAACCTCAAAAGGATGAAAGGCAAAGTTAATCCCAGCAAGATTGGAATTCAGAATATAAAGAGTACATATACTGGTACATATACTGCAAAGCCGTTTTTCCCAGCATTCTAATGATTCAGCCATTCTACCATTCTTCTACCTTGTATAATAGTTTATATCATAATTGTTTCTACTTTTGGCACAAGGCCAGCAATTACCCAGTGCATTACTGGTACTTTATTTTATCGACCCCGTAAGGATGAAAGGCAAAGTTAACCTCGACAGGATTTGAACTCAGAATGGCAAGGGCCGTAACTCTGTGCGTCAAAGCATGGCGTCCGACCCTCTACCGATACTGCCAATCCACCAACAGTGTTTCAGCTGTGCCTGCAGATAAAATGGCAAAGATATTGCTGCAGAAAATGGCTAGCGACAACTGTTGCAACAGCCACTCCACATAATGGGGCTCTTTCCTCAGACGAGCTATTATCTTTCTGACATAATGAAGGAAATGAGCAGTGGCGGGTGGAGGATGGACAGAGGACACCTAAGGTCTTAATGATCTGTATGATAAGTAAGTTGTTGGTCAGCAACTTGCCCCATTTGTCACATAAACACTACAATCTGTCAAAAACGTTCTAAAATTTACATTGTGTGCAGCACACAAAACCCAAAAACAAGATGGTGAGGGACAGAACAAAGAAGATACACAAAATAAGAAATTGGTCACTGAGGTCACAGAATGTGTAATGAGAGAGCTTTGACATTGTCAAAGCTCTCTCATTACACATTCTGTTATTGAACCAACCAACCGGATATTTATAATAAATTGAAGTGAAAACCAATGGGTGCATGTGTTTTTATTGGCAGCATGACCCTCCCAAAGTATAACAATATCTATTTCAACACACGTTTTCAGATAAGAAATCTTGCAAAACAAATTAAAAAACGAAATGTATGTATATATATATATATATATATATATATATATATATATATATATATATAATCCACAAACATAGCTTTGTTAAAGTTTGGTTAAAGAAAGGAATATTAATTAGTCTCTCCATAAAACAATGTTACGTACTACTAATACCACTACTTCTGCTGCTGCTGTACTCTTCCTCTTCTTCCTACTACTACTACTACTACTACTACTACTACTACTACTACTACTACTACTAATAATAATAATAATAATAATAATGATTTCTTTATTAACCACAAGGGTTTACACAAAGTAGACATTAAGGACAGTACAGGACAATACAGGACGGTACAAATGGGCATTTTTGCGTGTAAAAAAACCCCCAAAACAGAGGATGTAATAAAAAGAACAATGAAAAATTCCCCAATAGGAGGGAGACTTCCGAGAGCCATCGTGGAGAAAGCCCATTAAAAAAGCCACGGTGACCCTGACCACCAGGGCAAGTGTCTTCTCCCAGTTTTCCACCTTAAATTTACAGGCATATACTCAGAGTAGGTCCATTCACTCGGGCCATTCTTGCCTCTCTAACCCATCTTTCAACAAAAAGCTGGTAAGAGATCACTTCCCTCTCTACCCTGATTTTCCTTTTCAAATGAAATTTGAAAAATAATCATAATAATAATAATAATAATAATAAAAGAATTAAGATCTCACATTAATCTCCATAAAAATAAATGGATAGAAGAGTTTGGTTGAAAAAAAACTAAACTATAAATTTGAGATGAATAGCACTTGGATAAAGACTGAGCTCAAAGTGACATTTAATCCCCCAAAAGGATCAAAATATGATAAAGTAGCCAATAGAAAATAAAATAGTAGTAGAAGCTAACGGGACTAAATAATTGTTTCTACTTTTGGCACAAGGCCAGCAATTACCCAGTGCATTACTGGTACTTTATTTTATCAACCCCGCAAGGATGAAAGGCAAAGTTAACCTCGGCGGGATTTGAACTGAGAATGGCAAAGGCCGTAACTCTATGCGTCAAAGCATGGCGTCCGACCCTCTACCGATACTGCCAATCCACCGCTATCTAACGGGACTAAATAATGTTAATAGAGCATATTGATCATGAGAGTGCTGGCAAGTGACAAGATGTGGAAAAAGACAGCAGAATCTATAGATGCTGACTTAGGACCATACTAAGAATTTATTGATATAAGCACATCATAAATGAAGAGGTTATTATTGAAATGGCTGAGCTGAGTAATATATAGAATACTATCACCATAAGATAACAGATGTTCTAGCACATGCTATGGATGATAACGAAGAGAAAAGTGGGAACCTCTCTTGAGTGGAAGCTAAGGAGAGGGAGGGGGCATTGGAGGCAAGATAGACCTATCAAAATCTGGTTGAAGTCTATGGAGGAGGACCTGGCCTGTAACATAGCTTGCGAGTGACTATGCAAGATAGAGATCTCTCATCACACAATGCCCTCAGAGAGCAAAAGGAACTAAAGAAAAGGAGGATGGTAAGGGAGGAGTGTCAATGATTTATATATTTTCTTTTACAAAAATAATGGCTGTTGCCTGCTTCAGGCATATGATTCTGTTTGGCAACAACACAACTTTGGTTAGATTGTTTTGTTGCCAATAAAATAATATACAGAAATAATATAAGTGCTGAAAACAAACTAAATTGGAGCAAGCTTAGAAAATATCTCTAAATGAGAGGCCAGCATCAAGTCATTATATTATAGGCAACAGATGAAGCTGAAATAATACAGTTAAGTAGGAAAATACAATAAGAGAGTGTTTAAGACCACAACCACATGGTCTTGAGGGTCTATCTCATTACATGGCACCTGGGGCAAGGGTCTTCTACAATAGCCTTGGGTCAACTAATGATTTGTGGAGATTTGGGTTTTCAGGAACTGTAAGGAAGCCTGTCATGTGTGAGTGTATTTATGCATGTGTATTTGTTGTTCTGTTCTTTTCTTTATGCATTCAACATAGCAAGTGGTGATATTTGTTTACAATCTGTGTGAACAAAGATCTCACTTGTCAGTGGTTAGATGTGCAAAGATCTGTACCTAAAAGGTAAATAAAGGTTGCCACCAGGAAGGGTGTCCCACTGCAAAAATCATGGTTAGGAATGATGTGACAAGAAGCAGGTAAAGAATATAGAATTGACTTAAAAGAAATAGCATGAAATCTATGTTTGGCAAAATTCATCAAAGCTTTGCACAAATCCATGGGGGCAAAAAGATTAAAAGAAATAAAAGGAGAATCAAATTAAAAAATTAATTACTTGAATTGTTTTGGTTTTTTTCTCAAATGAAAGTAAAGAAAGAGAATTAACTAACATATGACTAACATAATCAGTTATTGTGTTAAATCCATAAATGTCTAATGTTTTGACAGAAACTATATACAAAGAAAAAGTTTAAATACAGATTGTCATACATAATTGTTTCTACGTTAGGCACAAGGCCAGCAATTACCCAGTGCATTACTGGTACTTTATTTTATCGACCCCGTAAGGATGAAAGGCAAAGTCAACCTCGGCGGGATTTGAACTCAGATCGTAAAGGGACGTAACTATGCTGGAAAGCATGGCGTCCGACCCTCTACCGATACTGCCAATCCACTGTGTGTGTATGTGTATACACAAACATATGGTGGCTGCCAACTCGTTTTCGAGTACGGCCACTACTTTATATCCATGTAGGAGAACCCCTACTGATGCGCTAAACGAGTGTGACTTTTCAGTCCAGCCAGCGACTTGAAAACTCTGGTACAAACACTACACTTGTGACAATTATTGACACATAGTGCTGGGCCCATGGTACCATGTCACGACAAGTGCAGAGAGATCTCCAGATATAAAGCAATGCCTGTGCCGTGAAGCTTTTATAGTGAGCAAAGGCACTGCACAAAGCCAGTCCCACTCTCTTAACCAAGATGATATTTACCAAAAAGAAGAACAAGTCAACATCATTGGATACCATCAGAGTTGCAGGTGTTATATCAGAGTTTTCCTTCTCCTAGAATTCTGCCTTGACAAAGGCTAAGGGGTCATCTCTCCCGGTGATTTTGGATGGCCATTGACTCTTAAGAGCTCCTTTGCCCTTTGACAGGTTTTGTTTTTAGTCCTGCAGGATGTCCAAAGTCACCCTCCTCACCAAGCAACCTTGGTGGGGTTGCCAGTTTAGTCGCCAACGACCCGACCATGAGACAGGTTGTACTGGGATACATGTTACCAGTAGCACCAACTGGGGACCTGACATAAACACAAACATATACATATTTATATACACACACACACACACATATATATATATAGCTTAATGTGTTGCAACCTTATGTTACTGTTGGTTCACCCACTTGAACACTGGATGCATAGGTAATGCATGCTATTGTAATGCATGCTATTGTGGTGTTATTCTAAGGTTGGTTTCTTTCACGAGCAGAGTGTAATATTAATAATAAGTAGGGACGAGGTGTCAGAGTATCGTCATTAAGTTTATTCATGTGTGACGTGCGTTTCCCTATTGATAAGCTCAAGAGCCTGTTGAGCTTTTGATCACAGAATCAATAAAGATTGAACTTTAAGCTGATCAATAGGGAAACGCACGTCACACCTGAATAAAATTAATGACACCTTGTTCCTACTTCCTATTATTATTAATATATATATATCTAGGGAATGTAACGTGCAGTTACTGTCGGTTCCCCTGTGTGAGCACTCGATATGTAATTTTTAGTCGGCAAAGAGGTGTAGAACTAAGCAGAGTGTAATTATAATAATAAAAGGATGATTTGTTATATCTTCATTACGTTTATTGAGTAGTGATCAGTTCAAGGTTTGATCTGCATCGATCTAACCCAACTCTGGAATCAAAATCTCATCGGACCTCTGCTGTGATTCCAGAGTTGGGTTACATCAATACAGATCGAACCATGCACTGATCAATAGCGAAACACGCGTTGCTACTAAATAAACGTAATGACGACATAGCAAATCGTCCTTTTATTATTATTGTGTAATAGTAATATACGTGAACGGCAAAGCATAAACGAACTAAGGGAAAAATTAAAAATAGGAGGGATCAGATGTTGTTTACTCGAGAGAAGGCTACGTTGGTATGGTCACGTGATGCGCATGAAAGACGACAGCTGTATAAAAAAGTGCAGGGCAATAAAGATAGACGGTAGCCACGGAGTAGGCAGACCCAGAAAAACTTGGGACGACCTGATAAATTCCGACCTCACACACTTACACTTCTCCAAGACAATGTCACTGGACCGAGATCTTTGGCGGTACTCAGTAATAGAGAAGACCCGCCTTACCTAAATACAAAGTAAAACCTACTACAGTCAGTAGGCATCTCTAACAAAATACCCCCCCCCCCCCCCCCCCCCGCCCCTTTCAATGTAAAGTTATGTTGGTGCCACAACATCCAGGCCGAAACAAATGTGATCGTGTAGGTGTCACGACAAAAAAACACACAGTCCACGCTCTAATGTGGCCGTATAGGCAACACGGTAAAAACCTCCCAGCCCCACACTGTAAATGTGGTTGGTGTTAGGAAGAGCATCCAGCTGTAGAAAACCTGCCAGACAGTCCTATGCGAGCAAGACAACCACTCTTGCCTCAAGTGGGAAAACTCCCGTCCAAACCCATGCAAGCGTGGAACATGGACGTTAAACGATGATGATGATGATGATGATGATGATGATGATGATGATGATGATATGTGTGTGTGTGTGTGTGTGTGTGTGGATGCGTATATGTATATATATAGTTTAACCTTTTTGAAACCAACCTGCCCCAAACCAGCTATTTAAATGGTACCTATCTAAATTAAAATCCCCCAACATAATTTGACATAAGAACCTTTTCTTAAGTTATTTTATATATTGATAATTAAACAATTAATAATTGTAGTAAATCTTTCCAATTCCTTTATTAATAAATTGAAATACAGTGTATTTTGTTAGACATATGATGATGAAAGGATTAATACTGATTGATACATACAACATGCATGTATATGTCAGTGTGTGTATAAAAACAAATAGTCAAGGGTTGTGGGAAAATGATTTTGTTTATTAATAATTATTAGTAATTCTGACATGTGTTTTCATACATTACATAATATAATGAAATCTGGATTGTTAGACAATTGAATACTTCATACTGCCAAGGAATATCGTAACTGATTATCATAACATAAAACAATTCCTATATACTTATATATATATATAACACCCCTGAAATGTACATAATAGATCTTATTTAATAGACTAAAGTATGGAAATGTAAGACCTTCCTCTTCGTATTTACTTAAATACCAATACTCCATCAAACACCAGACTATGTGATACCAGTTCTTACGTGGATGGGTACAACTGTTGTAGAGTGCTTTAACCTGATTACTCAATTATTTGTTGATTGCGGAAAAAATTCAACACTGACAATCAACTAACACATATTTTATAACAATATATGTATGTGTATGTGTGTGTGTACGTGTACATATACATATACACAAACATAAATCATCAGCAGCATGTTTTTTTAACAGTCTTTATATCTATTTAAAAACCTTCCATCATAAGTTTATGTAAGAACCTTTGTTAAGCTATGTTTAATAATGAGAAAGTTATTTTACTAATCCTTCTAAATTCTAAATGATTATCAAAATACTTTGAAAATTACAGGCTGTGTTTTTCATTAGTAATATGGTAACAGGAACATTTGCCACACGATGTGTTCATATAGAATTAAGACAGATGGACACACACACACACAATATGTAATACTATCTCTATTATTGAGCTGACATAAAATACTTCCTTTATTTTGATACTTAGAGGTCAAGTGTATAATAATATATTTATACATATATACATACATACATACATACATACATACACACAGACACATATATATATATATATATAGTTAACCAAAAGCAATATCATCATCATCATCATCATCAACGTCTAACGTCCGTGTTCCACGCTTGCATGGGTTTGGACGGGGGTAGTCCCACTTGAGGCAAGAGTGATTGTCTTGCTCGCATAGGACTGTCTGGCAGGTTTTCTACAGTTGGATGCCCTTCCTAACACCAACCACATTTACAGTGTGGGTCTGGGAGGTTTTTACCGTGTTGCCTACACGGCCACATTACAGCGTGGACTGTGTGTTTTTTGTTGTGACACCTACACCATCTCATTTGTTTCGGCCTGGGATGGCGCGGCACCAACATAACTTTACATAGAACGGGGTGGTGTGGATGGGGTGGGGGTGGTAGGTGGGACGGGGTGTATTTTGTTAGAGATGCCTACTGGCTGTAGTAGGTTTTACTATGTATTTAGGTAAGGCGGGTCTTCTCTGTTACTGAGTACCGCCAAAGGTCTCGGTCCAGTGACATTGTCTTGGAGAGGTATAAGTGTGTGAGGTCGGAGTTTATCAGCTCGTCCCAGGTTTTTCTAGGTCTGCCTATTCCGTGGCTACCGTCTATCTTTATTGCCCTGCACTTTGTTATACAGCTATCGACTTTCATGCGCATCATGTGTCCATACCAACGTAGCCTTCTCTCGAGTAAACAACATCTGATCCCTCTTATTTCTAATTTTTTTCCTTAGTTCGTTTATGCTTTGCCGTTCACGTATATTACTGTTACACATCCAGCGGAGCATGCAAGCTTCGTTACTCTCTAGTCTGCGTATATCCTCTGCACACAATGCCCAGGTCTCACTGCCATGCAACATTGCTGTTCGTATGCAGGCATCGTACAACCTGCCTTTCATTTTTAGGGAGAACCCTTTAGCAGCTAATAGTGGTATAAGCTCTCTGAACTTTTTCCAACCAGTTCTGACTCTAGCTACTGTACTTTCAGAGCACCCTCCCCCACTGCTGATTTTATCGCCCAGGTAACGGAAGCTGTCCACTATTTCTATAGTACCCACTGCGCAATTGAAAGAGCTAGTATTTTGTGGGCACTTGCTGCTACTTATTGCACCAGAGCACCGGCCACATGTAAAATCTATGTTCTTAGTTAGCTTACCTGTGATCCCACTACATCTTTTATGCACCCATACTTTGCATTTAGGACATAAAATGGAGTTTCTACCTATGCCTTTCCTACACACTGAGCATGACCATTTCCCAGAAGGGACCGCCGCCTTATTTTCTTTCCTACAAACTAGAACTTTAGTCTTAGACAGGTTAATTTTAAGTCCTTTTGATTCTAGGCCGTGCTTCCATGTTTGGAATTTCTTCTCTAGCTCGGCCATTGATTCAGCTATGAGTGTCAGGTCGTCTGTGTATAGGAGTTCCCATGGGCAGCCGGTCTTGAACTCCTCTGTTATAGCCTGAGGGGCAATAATAAATAGTAGGGGGCTGAGAACAGAGCCCTGATGGACGCCAACTTTTACGCTAAACTCTTCACTATATTCGTTGTTAATTCTAACCTTGCTGACTGTTAGACAATTGATTACTTCATACTGCCAAGGAATATCGTAACTGATTATCATAACATAAAACAATTCCTATATACTTATATATATATATAACACCCCTGAAATGTACATAATAGATCTTATTTAATAGACTAAAGTATGGAAATGTAAGACCTTCCTCTTCGTATTTACTTAAATACCAATACTCCATCAAACACCAGACTATGTGATACCAGTTCTTACGTGGATGGGTACAACTGTTGTAGAGTGCTTTAACCTGATTACTCAATTATTTGTTGATTGCGGAAAAAATTCAACACTGACAATCAACTAACACATATTTTATAACAATATATGTATGTGTATGTGTGTGTGTACGTGTACATATACATATACACAAACATAAATCATCAGCAGCATGTTTTTTTAACAGTCTTTATATCTATTTAAAAACCTTCCATCATAAGTTTATGTAAGAACCTTTGTTAAGCTATGTTTAATAATGAGAAAGTTATTTTACTAATCCTTCTAAATTCTAAATGATTATCAAAATACTTTGAAAATTACAGGTTGTGTTTTTCATTAGTAATATGGTAACAGGAACATTTGCCACACGATGTGTTCATATAGAATTAAGACAGATGGACACACACACACACACAATATGTAATACTATCTCTATTATTGAGCTGACATAAAATACTTCCTTTATTTTGGAGGTCAAGTGTATAATAATATATTTATATATACATACATACATACATACATACATACATACACACACACACACACACACATATATATATATATAGTTAACCAAAAGCAATATATATATATATATACATATATTGTTTCAAGCTCGTTTTTAAGTTGCACTTTAAATGGTCAAGTGTAAATAATATGTTTGAAATTAATACACATTTTATTTCCGGCACTTGTATGTCAGCTTATCAGTCAGTTTGTTTGTCAGCCTCTTTCTCTGTTTCCACACCCCACTCTCTTTGTATGTATGTATATATATATATATGATGGACTCTCCCGTCGATATCCGACATATGAGTGTCCAAAAGTTCAGCTATCTGGATGGCGGAGTCTCATGTGACATTTCAATGCCGCCAGTGACCCATAGACCAAGCCACATAGGTCGCAAGAGCAAGAGTTTATGGAGAGTCTTGCAGGTATCAACGCCCGTTGCTGCATCCCTATTCAGTCAACACGTAATTTCTCTATGCGACTGAATTCAAAGCTCTTAATCGCACTATGGCACCTTTCTCTCCAGTCCTTTCTGTGAACAGCAATTTGTTCGCAATCATGGAAAGGGATTGGAAGAGCAGTGAGATTTGATTTTAACTTATCCTTATATTGTAGGCATGGTCTACCAACCATCCTGTTGCCGCTCCTAAGCTGACCATACACAAGGAATTTTGGTATCTGTCGTCACTCATGCGGAAGACATAGCCAGCCCAACGAAGTTGAGATTGCATAAGGAAAGTTTCAATTCCCCCAATGTTGCATTTGGTTAGGATATCGGCGTTGGAAATTTTATCTTCTTGTACATAACGACAGTTGGATCTCAAACATCCCTTGTGGAACACATCCAGCTGGTTTATGTGTGACCGGCATGGTGTCCAGGATTCTGATCCATAAAGCAAAGCACTTTCGTATTTAGTTTTACACCCTTTTCATTCCAAAGACGATGATTGAGTTTACCAAACACAGAGGAAGCTTTGGAGATGCGGTTGGTGACTTCGTCATCAAGGGAAGCACTGTGGTTCACCTTGCTTCCTAAGTATGTGAAATTATCAACATATTTGAGTTGTTTGTCCTCTACCATGATTCTGTTAGGTGGAATTCCATGTGGAATTCCGGTGGTTTCTGCTTCACACCTTTTATGGTTTCGGAAGGACGAGGTTGATGTACGACCGCAGTTTTCTTAACGCTGATAGTTAGGCCGAAGGCTTTGCATGCAGCAGAAAAACAATTGACCAAATGCTGAGCATCTTTGAATGAATTTGCGACAAGTGCAGCATTATCAGCAAAGAGGAGATA
>OZ024740.1:109077629-109185129 GCA_964016885.1 Eledone cirrhosa
CTATGGTCACCAGTATAGTTAACCAAGTAATACAGAATGGGGTCATACCAAAAGACTGGCGTAGCAGCATCATCATTAACTGCTACAAGGGTAAAGGAGATGCTCTAGATAGAGAAAACTATAGAGGCATTAAGTTAGTTGACCAGATCATGAAGGTCACAGAAAGAGTTATAGCGCAACTAATCAGAGAGCGAATTGATCTAGATGAAATGCAGTTTGAGTTTGTGTCAGGTAAAAGTAACACAGACGCTCTTTTCCTTGTACGACAACTACAAGAGAAGTACCTAGCTAAAAGTAAACCCCTCTACTTAGCTTTTGTAGACCTGGAAAAAGCCTTTGACAGAGTCCCCCGTTCCATTATCTGGTGGGCTCTTAGAAAACTAGGTGTAGATGAATGGCTTGTGAGAGCTATACAAGTTATGCATAATGAAACAGTCAGTAAGGTTAGAATTAACAATGAATATTGTGAAGAATTTAGTGTAAAAGTTGGTATTCACCAAGGCTCTGTCCTTAGCCCCCTCCTATTTATTATTGCCCTTCAGGCTATAACAGAGGAGTTCAAGACCGGCTGCCCATGGGAACTCCTATACGCAGATGATCTAACGCTTCGCTCATAGCTGAATCAATTGGCTGAACTAGAAAAGAAATTCCAAACATGGAAGCATGGCCTAGAATCAAAAGGCCTTAAAGTTAACTTGTCTAAGACTAAAGTTCTAGTTTGTAGAAAGGAAAATAAGGCACAGGTACCCTCAGGGAAATGGCCTTGCTCAGTATGTAGGAAAGGAGTAGGCAGAAATTCAATTTTATGTCTCAAATGCAAAGTATGGGTACATAAAAGATGTAGTGGGATCACAGGTAAACTATCTAAGAATGTAGACTTTATATATGGCCGATGCTCAGGTGCAATAGGTAGCAAGTGTCCACAGGATACTAGCCCCTTCTATTGCCCAGATGGTTCTATAGAAATAGTAGACACTTTCCGTTACCTGGGTGACGAAATCAGCAGTAGTGGAGGTTGTTCTGAAAATACCGTAGCCAGAGTCAGAATGGGATGGAAAAAGTTCAGAGAGCTTATACCACTGTTGGCCACAAAAGGTTTCTCTCTAAAAATGAAAGGCAGATTGTATGATGCTTGTATACAAACAGCAATGCTACATGGCAGTGAGACATGGGCATTACATGCAGAGGACCTGCGTAGACTGGAAAGGAACGAAGCATGCATGCTCCGTTGGATGTGTAGTAGTAGTAATATAAGTGAACGGCAAAGCATAAATGAAATTAGGAATAAGAGGGATCAGATGCTGTTTACTCGAGAGAAGACTACGTTGGTATGGCCACGTGATGCGCATGAAAGACGACAGCTGTATAAAAAAGTGCAGAGCGATCAAAATGGATGGTAGTTACGGAGTAGGTAGACCCAGAAAAACCTAGGACGATCTGATAAATTCCGACCTTATACACTTGCACCTCTCTAAGACAATGTCACTGGACAGATCTTTGGCGCTAGGCAGTAATACAGAAAACCCGCCTTGTCTATGTACAAACCGAAACCTACAGTCAGTAGGCACCTCTTAACCAAATATACACCCCAATCCACTACCTCTACCCTATCCTCCCACTCCCACCAACACCACCCACTCTATAAAGTTGGTACCACAACATCCACTCCAAATAAATGAGATAAATGAGATCGAGATCGAGATCGTGTAGGTGTCACAAGAAAAAAACACACAGTCCACGCTGTAATGTGGTCGTGTAGGTAAGACGGTAAAAAGTTCCCAGTTCCACCCTCTAAATGTGGTTGGTGTTAGGAAGGACATCCAGCCGTAGATAGAAAACCTATATATTGTTTCACCTCAATTGGCTCTGCTTTCTTCAACATCACACCAGGACACGTCAAAACAGAAACTGACCACACAAAATTCAAGAAGTCTTTGGACAAATTCCTCCAAGTAATCCCGGACAAACCACCCACATCCGGATATGTCTCCGCAAACAGTAATTCTCTTCTCGAATGGGCCATGGTGCCCAAATCCTGAATTGAAAGACATCGCTAGGTGGTGCTATTAAGTTAGACATGGCCTGGGCCAATACTGGCCAAAACATTTCAAAGTTATTCAAAGTTATATATATATATATATATATATATATATACATATATATATAAAAACATATATATATATATAAATACATATATATATGTACATATATACATATATATATGTACATACATATATATATATACAACTCCCACCCCATTTTCGCTATATGTCTCTCCACCACTCCCCTACACACCCTTTGAACTCTCTTCCCACACACTTTTCACCTGAAGAAGGGCTTATGCCCGAAACGTCGTTCCCCACCACCACTCCACTCTCCAGAGCGTGAAATTAATAAACATTCGTTGTACTGCCTCTCTGTTTTGTTCCTGTTCAAATTTTCCATTATGTACATATATATATATATACAAATACATATATATATGTACATATATATATATATATACAAATACATATATATATGTACATATATATATATACAAATACATATATATATGTACATATATATATATATATATATATATATATATATATATATATATATATATATACATATACATATATATATATGCATATATATATATATGCTGCTCTACCTGGCATTCGTCGATCTGGAAAAAGCCTTCGACAGAGTCCCCCGTCCTGTAATCCGGTGGGCTCTATACATGGCTTGTGAAAGCTGTACAAGCCATGTATAGAGGAGCAGTCAACAAAGTTAGGGTTAGAAATGACTATAGCGGGGAATTTAGCATACAGGTCGGTGTCCACCAGGGCTCTGTTCTTAGCCTTCTCCTGTTCATTATAGTTTTGCAGGTAATAATGGAGGAGTTTAAGACCGGATGCCCATGGGAACTCCTATAGGCGGATGATCTCGCACTTATAGCTAAATCTATGGTGGAACTAGAGAAGGAATTCCAAACATGGAAGCAGAGACTAGAATGAAAGGGACTCAGAGTCAACCTGACTAAGACTAAGGTCCTCATAAGTAGATGGGGTTGATTTAATTGACATTCCCCTCCCACCAAATTGTTGGCCTTGTGCCTAAACCTAAATCAGAAAAGATTATTAAGTTGATGTTTGGAACTTTACTAAACAAAAATTTCTTAAGTAAAAATAAATTATGATAGATGAGAAAACAGAACCCAGATCCCCTCAGGGAAATGGCCTTGCTCATTATGTAGGAAAGGTGTAGGTAGGAACTCCATCCTCTTCCCCAAATGCAAACAATGGGTACACAAGAGATGTAGTGGGAGCTCAGGAAGCTTAACTAAGAATGTAGGCTTCATATGTAGCAGCTGCGCTGGGACAGCAAGCAGCAAACGACCACAGGAAATAAGCACCACCAAACTCTGGGAGAGCTCTGTAGAAACAGTAGACAGCTTCTGCTACCTAGGTGACCGAATTAGCAGTGGAGGTGGGTGTTCGGAAAGTACAATAACTACGGTAAGAACAGGATGGAAGAAGTTCAGGGAGCTACTGCCACTGCTAGCTGCAAAAGGCTTTTCCCTCAAAATGAAAGGCAGACTGTATGATGCATGAATACGAACAGCAATGTTACATGGTAGTGAGATCTGGGCGCTCTCTGTAGAAGACTTGCACAGATTAGAAAGAAACGAAGCTTGCATGCTCCGATGGATGTGTAATAGTAATATACGCGAACGGCAAAACATAAACGAATTGAGAGAAAGACTGAGCATAAGAGGAATCAAATGCTGTGTGCAGGAGAGGAGGTTGCGTTGGTATGGACATGTGATGCGTATGAAGGATGACAGCTGCATAAAAAGGTGTAGAGCACTAGAAGTCGATGGAAGCTGCAGAGTGGGGAGACCCAAGACCTGGGATGAGGTGATAAAAGCCGACCTTACCCAATTGCACCTCTCAAGGGCGATGACACACGACCGCGACCTCTGGCGTCATGCAGTAATACAGAAGACCCGACTTCCCACGGATACAAGCCGAAGCTGAAGCATATAGACAATATGCCTCCCCATCCACTGCAAAGTGGTCGTGGAGGTGCCATGGCAAAAAAGCAGCCAGCCCACACTGTAAAGTGGATGTGTAGGCGCCATGGAAAAAAAGCACCCAGCACTCACTGTAAATGAGGTTGGTGTTACTAAGGGCATCCAGCTGTAGAAATCAACCCAGAATCAGTTCCCATATGGGCAAGACAATGTCACCTTACTGGACACTGCCCACAACAGGACAACCTGTCTATCCCATGCTAGCGTGGAAGAACGGATGTAAAACGGTGATGATGAACCCATGCTAGCGTGGAAGAATGGACGTAAAACGGTGATGATGATGATGATGATGATGATGATGATGTATATATATGTGTATATATGTGTGTATATATATATATGTATAAATATGTGTGTATATATATATATATATAAGCACACACAACATACACACAATATATATACATCTATCATCATCATTTAACATTTTCCCTGCTAGCAAGAGCTGGAAGCATCTTCACAGACCAAGTCAGTACTCAAGCAGGGCTAGTAGCCTCTCAAATGGGTTGGGAGCCTGCATCTCGCTTACATATGGTCCTGTGTTTTACTAAATGCATTTTATCATGAAACCAGCACTAGAGAGATTGTCACGTCTTTTGACACATCTGATGACTCCTCTCAATGACTATATATTTAATTTAACACTTCATATAGAAAGAAAAATGTTTTAATGTTTCGGATGTCAGTCCTGCATTAGAAGATAGATTGAGAGAGAAGAAATAGAAAGATAGTTGAGGGTAAGCAGGAGAGACAAGCTGTCAGGTTGCTATTTCAATGGAATGTTACTTAGAAAAAAAAAGAACTTTAATTATCATAATAGTTGTTAAAAAAATTTAGACATATTGATTTATTTAAATACTTAAAAAATGATGAGTGAAAGGTTTGTTGTTGGCAAATACATGAGGCATAGAGAATATATGCCATAGTTTAAGAGTTTCTCTTTTTTTTTAAATATAGAAACTAATCTGAATGTAAAGGGATAATAACTAACTTAATCCTCTGCTTGACTTAAGTATTATTATTTCATTGATTCAGACAGAACAAGGGATAATAATATTGTGAAAGGGAGCAGTGGTAAAGATAGGAAGAAGAAATTACTGAAAGAATAGTAAAATCTGACAGGAAGAAGGGAAAAGAGGAAGAAGATGAGGAGTAGAGTATAGATTATTACTACAAATATCATTGAGTATTTCTGGTGATGGCATAATGTTATGGTGGTATATAGTAAAACAGAACAAAATATGTTTCTTGACTTAATGATTCGGCAATCAAACAAGTAAAATGATACATGATAAAAACTAGAGTATAAAATATTTATGGCAATGTTTCAGTGTTGTTAGAATAGAGATGAGTAAAATATATCATTATCATCACACTAATTACCACCCTCCTTATTACTGCCATCATAACCACCACCATATGTCCAGTTTTAAAAGTTGGTATAGGTTGGACGTCATTCCCAACAAGGCAACGAGAAACCAGCAATGCAGCAAACCATAATGAACCACTTCATTTGTAGGGAGATAAAAAAAGAAAAAGACAAAAAGATGTTGCCCTTGAAATCAGAAAACGATCAGCAAGAGGATTTAAAAGAATTAAGATTATATCTATCAGTGAAACAAGAAGGAAGAGTTTCATAAGAATTATCATTAGAAAATAGGAACATTTTTCAAATTTTGATTATAACAAGCCAGCCTTCTTAGTGTTAGTGCTACTATAAAATGTACTCAGTATATTTTATGAAGTGGTAGGTATTTAGTTGGTAACAACAAAGACCTAACAAACTCTCTAGTGGTGCTATGAGAAAATGTTCCCATCATATTCTGTAAAGTAGTTGACAGTTAGGAGGTGCATCTAGCCATAAAAACCATTCCATAGACATTGCTCATGATTTTTAAAATAATCAAGAATGTTGAGGGATTTGGAGATATAACTGATATTCTTATTATTAAGCTAGTATTTGGAATATAACTTAACAAAAGTTGTTACATAAAATTATGATGGAAAGTTTTTTTTAGATGAATATAAACTCTTTAAAACAAATAGTTTTTTTTGTCATAGAACCAGGTGGTATAAAATTTAAAGCTTCTCAGCAGGAAACCAAATTAAGTACACAAATTGCAGGAGTTGGTACAGTGATGCGGCAACTTCAGCATTCAGTAAACAGAAGGGAGGTAGGAATAAAAGCCAAACTCACTATCTTCAACTTGGTATTCGTGCCGACCCTTATCTATGGCCATGAATATGATCACAAATACAAGCAGCCAAAATGGGGTTCTTCCGAAGGGTCTTTGGAGTAATATTGCTCGCTAGAGTGTGTAGCTTGGAGAACAGAGAGTCACTCCAGGTAGAGTTGCTACTTCTCTGTATTGGAAGATCACAGTTCCAATAATATGGGCATGTGGAATGCCTCAGGCAAGAATCGCTGGACAGATTTTACGAGCAAAACCAACCAGCAGGAGACCCAGGGGTAGATCCCAAGCAAGATGGTTGGATAACATCTATGAGCTTGGCTGGTCTCGCTTGGGGATCCAGCCGGATCAGCTGGAGACGGTTGCTTCTGACAGGACCTGTTGGAAGGAGTGTTTGAGAACTTTGCTCTCACAACCCTCTCAGGAATAAGTGGGCAAAGAAGAAGAAGAAAAAAAGAAGAAACACATTTAAAGCAAGATCAGATAGTAAATCACATTCTAAGATGAATCCTAACTCCACCATCATTGTAAAGAAATAAAAACAGTAAAAGAAAAAACTTTGTGTTAATCCAATTCTTTTTTTAGTACTGAATATTGATTATTTCCATTTTAAGTCAAAGGAATTTTATGTCACTGTTTTAGTGATATAATCAAATGTTAAGGCATTGCTCTATGGGAAAGAAGGAAAGTGAAAATGAAAGAGAGAAAGAGACACAGGGAGATAAGGGTATACATTTACACACACACACATATATATATATTTAATATAGAAATGGCTTCTACAGGAAAGCCGACTGTCAATGTAATATGCCTTGAGTACCTTACTTACTGTGGTTACCCCCGATTGAACTTGGGATAAACATATCTCTCTCTCTCATCACCATCATCATCATCATCATTTTACGTCCGCTTTTCCCTGCTTGCAAGGGTGGGACAGGAATTGATTCTGGCTTGATTTCTACAGCTGGATGCCCTTCCTAACACCAACCTCATTTACAGTGAGTGCTGGGTGCTTTTTTTCCGTGGCACCTACACGACCACTTTGAAGTCCCTATCATCTCATTTCTACAGCTGAGTAAACTGGAGCAATGTGAAATAAAGTGTCTTGCTCAAGGAAACAACACATCACCCGGTCTGAGAATTGAACTCACAACCTACCGATTGCAAGGCCAATGCTCTATATATATATATATATGGAGAGAGAGAGAGAGAGAGAGAGAGAGAGACTTATACCTACTACAGTATATCAGTATTGACCACTGCTGCACCCC
Organism: Eledone cirrhosa; assembly: GCA_964016885.1. Lineage (NCBI taxonomy): Eukaryota > Metazoa > Mollusca > Cephalopoda > Octopoda > Eledonidae > Eledone > Eledone cirrhosa. The sequence goes on from OZ024740.1 coordinate 109,085,174, forward strand.
ACTCCCATCCTTGTCATTTTATATCTGCTTTCCATGCAAACATGGCATGAATGGGTCAGTACAGTCCAAATCAGTTCTTGTTAGAAATTGGTCTAAGAGACTTCTCTAGCCCCCAAAAGAGAGAATTTAACCTGGTTAATTTTTTATTACTTAATTAGATGCAAAACTATGGCCCATGTCCCTGTTCAGGGACTCCAAGATTAGTGTATGGAGGGTAGTGGGCAGCAATAGTGGTAGTAGTAATAGTAGGGTTGTTGTTGGTAGTAGCAGCAGTAGTAGTAGTAGTAGAAGTAGTAGTAGTAGTAGTAGTAGTAGTAGTAGTAGTAGTAGTAGTAGTAGTAGTAGTAGTAGTAGTAGTAGTAAAACCAGCCTTTATAAAACAGACATTGTGTGATAGAGAATGCAGTGGTCAGAAAAGGTTATGAGAAGTTGTGTTTCAGAGTGACAAATAAACAATAATAATGGGTGGCAGCAGGAATAAGTGATGAATGAAATTATATTTCAACAATTAAGCTTAAACAGATAGAAAAATATTTTAATAATCTCATTCCTATAACTCATCATGTGATATCATCATCATCATGGCTTGGATTGTAATGACCTCACATGGCCAACCAATGCCAGCATGAAAATGTGGTGATAAAATGATAATCCCACCCCCTCCTAAAAAAAATTACACAAAATAAATAGCATCTTGCTTCCAAAATGTTTTCAAATAGAACAAAAATTTAATATGAATAAAAAAAAACATAGGCTGCTAAAAACAACTAATGAAACCAAGATATACCATCATCATCATATTCATTTTATGGCTGATTTCCATGATGGCATGGGTTTGATGGTTTATCATGATCTGAGCCAGTTCACCAACACTAGAGAGGTTGACATGTCCTTAGTAGGATTAAAGGATCATGTTCTGTTGATTAACCACCAATTTTAGGATACACTAGGTGTATTTTATCATGACACAACTATAAGATTGGGTGTCATGTCCTTACATTATCTCCATTCAATTGCCAACCACTTTATAGAGTATACTAGTTGTACTTTATTGTGGCATCAGTAACTGACAGGGTGCCATGTCTTCATGTTGTCTCCATTAGATAGCCAACCTCGTTACTGGGTGCATTTTATTGTGGCACAGAACTAGAGAGAGTATCATATCCTCAACAACACTTCATTCAAGTTGTCTTCTCCATTAGGTTTCTAACCATTTTACATTTACAGAGTGTAACAGACATTGTCATTATGTGAACAAAAAGTGCTTTCTTATCAATGAGATGTCACAAAGTTACACATTTTAAATGACTTGGAGACTAGTAAATAGATTAATGGAGTTTTAAAGAATAAATTTGCATTCCTATATACATCTACCTAACTTATTTAAACATGAGGATATATCCAACTATTTTAATAGCTTTTAACAGATAACTTGATATTTCCTCTATTTCAAAACCCACTGGTTATTCTATTTGAATATTTTATGTTGAAATCTACACACTCTATACACATGTATGTTTATAATTTTACATTTTTATCACTCCCAAATAATTTCATTAACATTAGAAAAGTAAAATTTTCGACATTAGTTTGGGTGTGTATCTAAATGTTTTTAAATAGATGCGCTTATTATGAACATGATTATACATTCATATATTTCACCCACATCACTGTTATAGGTTAGATGCTTTTGTAAATGTCTGAATTTACATAAGTTTGTTCATTACATATTTATATTTAAATGCTTTCTCTAATGTCAAATACTTTATTCTATTGTAAAATGAACCCCTATTTTCTATCAATATGTGTTTATACAGTTTACAGAAAGCTTCTCTTTATTTCTCACTAGCTGTATATAGTTTAACTTCAATGTGTATTGATATAAACACAAAAAAAAAAAAACAGTTTTAATGACTGCTATTTAATATTTAATATATCAATTTAGTCTGATTAAGCATTATAGTTGGTTATAGAATATATAGTTGATAGAATCAGCCTCACTACATTACATTGAATTTGTTTTATTGTTCAAAAGAATTTGAGCTGAGAATTTTTACAAAGCCACCCATGATTGATTCTGTTGGTTTTCACAATGATCATTCAGTCATTTTGATTAATGGAACATTTGACTTATGAATTAACATGTAAGTGGCTGAGTATTCTATAAACACCATATTCAGCCTTAATTCATAATTCTCAGGCAGAATCAATGTGATACAATATGTGACACAGCTGGACCGTTAACCTTTTTAAGTGAAATTTCCTGAAATTTCCCTCATATAAAACTGCTTATTTTTTTTTTTACTAAAAACCTTCCACCATAATTTTATGTAGGAATCGTCGTTAAATTTTGTTTCAAACAAGTTTAATAACGAGAAAGTAAATTTACTAAATCCCTCCAAATTCTTGACTATTTGCAAACCACAGTTAGTGTCTTTCATTAGAAATATGGTAAGAAAAAAGTTCAATTATAAGTGCAATATAGCTGAGTTGAGTCCATTCTCCTCAACGGATGTGAGTCTGCTGGCAGAGTTCTTTTCTAGAAACCTGATGCATGCAGATGAGTTGGGAGACCAACCACTATACTGATGGATGTTTTTGAAGATAACACCGGGTTGGAGGCAGGAGAAATTCAGATGGCAATGCTAGACAGGGTGAGCTGGAGGAGGAACTTTGCCATGGTACCAGTAAAAGCTGTATAGAAGAAGATATAGCTAACAGGCATCCAAACGGTCTTTGACTACCTAATTTCACTCACAAAGCTTGGGTCAACTTAATGGTTATGATAAAGATACTTGCCCAAGATGCCACACAGTGGGATAAAACCTGAGCCCCTATAACTGCGAAGTAAACTTCTTAACCACACAGCTATGCTAGATATAACCAAATGATATTAGTGAAGTTCATCATTATTTTCACATATCCAATACCAAATTGATAGCAGGAAATTGTGGATACCTTTCCTTAAAAGACCAGGTACTTATACTCAATACCAAATTGAACAAAACATGTACAGTGAGACCACATCTTATGCAGCTTTAAAAAGAGCAGTTTTGAATATATGCAGTTGGAAAAAACACTTTTTTTATTTCTAAAAAAGCTGTAAAACTCTTAACATACTGTTCCACATGAAACCACATCACCTAATATAAGAGAGAAAACTCCAACCCCTTCCTCTATCATTTTTTAATGAGTTTTCTTAATCTCAAGAGAACCTGACATTATGACTTTCTCTAAAACATTGATGTGTTTAGTTTTACATAAAAGTCTTGAACATAATATGGGGAAGTGAAAAACTTCTTGATCAAATAAGATGCTGTCCCACTGTAGAATTGTCTCTTATCCACAGATAAAACAAAGTATCTGTAGTTGATATTCCTTTATTCTTTTACTGGTTTCATTCATTTGACTGCAGACATGCTAGGGTACCGCCATTTTTAATAGATCATATTGACCCACAGTACTTATTTTATTGATCTCTTTTTGTTGAACTGCTAAGTTACAGAATATAGACAGACACAAGCACAAACATAAATGCACACACACACACAAGCATATATATATATTTACAACCATGCCTGCACCTATATAATTGAATAAAATTTCAAAACTTACCCATCCTATTAAACAAATATTTTATAGGTTAGGCATTGATAACCTTTTACTAGCAGTTGGCCGAAAGATATGGCACATCATAAATAGAGCTACACCACTGAAAGACTACCATATATACAGGGAACTTTTCCCCATAAAAATGATGTGAAAAATCAGCAGGCCACTTATCTACTGAACCTACAAAACCTCAATTTGAAATACTGTAATATATTGCTTTAAAAAGGACACTATGGTAAATATGAAGCCTGCCATGGGGCCTGCAAGGTTGACCCCCTGTTTTAGCAAGGAAAATGGCCTTAAACCCTTCTTGTTCGAATAAAATGCAAAGAAAATATTTTTTTTAAAATGATACACAAGCTATATATAGACAAAAGAGAGTCTTAATTATATCCTATAATTCTATAATTGTTAATAATATAATAGGCACAGAAAAATATTTAAAAAAATCAAATTAAATCAAAATAAATTAAATTGTTAAGATAATGTTGAAGATAACCGAGATGGGAAAATATAAAAAAATAATTGTTTCTACGTTAGGCACAAGGCCAGCAATTACCCAGTGCATTACTGGTACTTTTATTTTATCGACCCCGTAAGGATGAAAGGCAAAGTCAACCTCGGCGGGATTTGAACTCAGATCGTAAAGAAACGTAACTATGCTGGAAAGCATGACGTCCAACCCTCTACCGATACTGCCAATCCACCAATATAAAAAAATAATAAATATTACTACTACTAATAATAATAACAATTTCTTTATCATTAATAATAAATAATAATAAACAAAATAAAATACAAAAAAATTTGAATGCAGTGCTTTTGTAAGCCTTTGTAGATGAGTATCTGATGAGTTGTTCATTGCTGTTGCTGCCAAATGTTGTTATGGATGTTGAATCATGCATGACTTACACTATTTTTGAATGCAGTCAATTTATGAATGAATCGTGCCCTACTATTTATCAACACTGAGATGACTGTTATACTGTTGACAAACTACTATATAATTTTCAAGTGCTTTTTAAATCACAATCACACTTCTCAATTCACTTTCTCACACAAGTATCTTAAAGATTCTATTTCAGAAAGCCCTCCCCTCTTTTACATTTTTCAGTTGAACAAGCCACATGCTGGGATGATGATGCCACAAGTCCAGAATGAGAAGCTGTGAGGCAGTAGCATCAGCAGGTATGAATCAATATTACCATCAACATAAGCTACATGTCAACAAGCTTTCAAGTATTTAGATTGGTTGTAATACCAATATAATCATACAACAACAACAATTTATATTTATTTAATTGCTTGAATGACAAATTAATTTTTTTTTATTATTAGAATCCTTTTTCCTGCTATTTTTGTTATAGAAAAAGATAAGAAGAAAACAAATCAATAATTGGTGTGTTAATATAGAAATATCTTTGGGTTTCCTTCACAATAAAAAAAAAAAAAAATGTGAAGAAAATCTTTTTATCCCATTCTTCAGTCTGGCTGAGCATATGACAACCTCACTAGTGCTGGTTCTGTGATAAAATGCACCCAGTGCACTCTGTAAAGTGGTTGGTGTTAGGAAAGGTATCCAGCCACAGAATCCATGCCAAATATGGAAAATATGAGCAGGATGAAGCCTCTCTAGTATTTTTAGTCTTGGACTGTGACAACCCATTCAATATGTCACTATGGAAAGCAGATGTAAAATGATGATGATGATGATGATGATGATGATATAACATCTATTTTCCCCATTTGGTGGTTGTTGCAGTCCAGTCACATACACTGAATTTGGGAAGATGGACAGTCCGTGTTTGATTTGCTGAGTTTGGAGGGTGAGTATGGTTCGGTCTGTTAGGAGTCATGTTTGGTTTAGAGGGTATGCTGAGTGTTTGTGGACTAATTGGAGTAATAAAGGTTTTATTTACATATATAAGGATAAAATAATAAGTCAGAAGAAACTTGTGGTGGTTTGCATCAGTAAGAAATATACAATGAAGTTTGTACTTTTAGATAAGTATATATATTGTATAGAGAAAGGGAATCTTAAAATGCTTATATGTGTTGATAGGTAAATAGTACGATGTCATGTTGATGATGCTTATTAAGTCAGGAACACATGGTTGTGTCTTGCTCCTGCAATGTATATAATAATGGTTAGGAAATGAATCTTCGGCTCTAACACTGATGCTTTTAAACCAATTTCTTAACTTCATGAATCCCTCCACATACACACACAGAACGCCTATAAATTTAAATATAAATTAATTGTCATATATATCTTAGTTGAAGATGTCTATTCTATAAAGTGAACCTGTTAAATTAAACCTGAAATCAATAATTCATTCCTTCATAAATATATAGATAACTACTGTAAATATTACCATTTGTTTTCTTACAGATATTTGTACATTGTTTGTAATTTTACTTTGATTATGTAATTATTCTTCAGTTTTATTTTCAAACTTATAACCTAAATAGGCTTTCTAAGGCCCACTGAAATTCTATAATGGACACAAACATCTGGAATGGCATCACAATGGCTAACAGTATCAGATACTGGAACCTGATTGATTAAACCTGAATAGGAGGTAGGATCTAAATATATCTTGATAATAACTGAATGAATCTGGTTTAAAATAGGTACACTATCCCTGTGTGATGTAAAAGGGTGGGCATCAGGAAAGATATCAAAATGTTAAACATTGACTCAAAAGGGGCCTAATTGATGAGTATGTGAAGGCATGTAGCCTAGTGGTTAGGTGTTGGAATCATGAGCATAAAATCACTGGTTCAATTCCAGCACCTTGTGGTGCATTGTGTTTTGAGCAAAACACTTCATTTCATATTACTTTACATGATAGTACTGGGGCACCTATCATTAACATATCTCAAAAACCACCTATTAGATGAAACAACATTGGAAGCCATACATAGATACAACATTGATGTATATAAAATGTGTAATGGGAACCACGAGGCTAACATCTGCTTTATCAGGTAAAAATCACCTTAAAATGGTTGCTGTACAAATACACAGATTAATATGGGGATGATCATCTAGTTGTAATAAAAATACCAATATAAAATACAATTTGTGTGCAAATACAAAAGTTGACTTTACTAAGCAGACCACAGGCAAAACTGCAAAGTCACAATCAACTTTTTCCTTGTATAGAAAGCTTGCCAAACAAGGGGTTACAAGAACCCTTCAGTTTGTGTCAAAAGACATGATAACTTCTCCTCTGCACTTGGCGTGACCGTATGTAAATGGGATACAAACCCCTGGGCTTGTCTGGGAGGTCAGTAGTTCCGCTTCAGTACTGACTTGGTATATGTAGACCTGTCCAACCCTTGCTAGCAGAGAAAGCGGATGTTAAAATGACAATGATGATGATGATGATGATGATATATATATATATATATAAATATATATATATATATATATATAATGTGGATATGCTTTCCTCCTAAGCCTATTCCTCTTAAAGTGTTAAGTCAGTATCAGTATCTAATCTTCTTCCTGTAACATTTATTGCCTTACATTATAAAAACTTTACCCATAACATGTTCCACCCATTTTATATATATATGTGTGTGTGTATATACATATATATATATATATATATATATATATATATATATATATATGTGTGTGTGTGTATGTGTGTGTGTTGGTGTGCAAATGTATATACACCCCCATCACATATATATATATATATATATATATACACACACCCACACATATATATATATTTGAGGAAATTATCAACCACACCTCTTTGTAAATGCAAATCCTAGGCAAACTAATAAATCTAACCTTTTCTCTTCAAATGACATTAGATATTTTACTAACCATTATGTAGTAGTTAAATACCTCCTTTCACATTCAGAGTTCAAATCCCACTTATGTTGACTTTCTTGAATACCACCATGATCAATAATAAAAACATAAGAAAAGGAAAGGAGCAAATCCTCAAATCAAACCAATGAAACTATATTTCCATTGATCTTTCCATTGTTGATACTATCTGCTGGACGCAATTCTTGGCAAAAGCATTACAACTGGTAACAGGAGATGGGATATGAACTCAGAACGCTCAAATATAAAAGCATTCAAGTGAATTCTTTAACAATTCTGCCAATTTACTGTCCCAGGACTGGTACTTTGCCTATCAGCCTTGAAAGGATTAATGACTGGTATGGACATGTGATGTGCATGGATGGTAATTGCTGGGTGAAGAAGTGCCAAGAAATTCCAATGGTAGACCAAAGACTTGGGCAGAGGTGGTGAGAGCTGAACTCAATCACTGAAACTCACAGAGGAGATGATGAAGTGCTGAAAAGGTTCTGTTCAACTCATGCAAGCATAGAAAAATGGATGTAAAAATGATGATGATGTATTTGTCACAAGTTTGAGTAATACCTGGAATCCACTGAAATTACTATACTTCCTCATCTTCATCCACATTAAATAATTAGTAATCTTGTAACAGTTATTATTCATCTTCATCATTGTTTTACAACTGTTATTCCATGCTGGCATAGGAGAGGTTGTTACAGTTCAAGTCAGTTTTTAGTTTGCATTATTGTATTCCTAAATAAGACGTCATACTCATATGTTCAAATTTTGGCATGGTTTCTAAGGCTGAATACCCTTCCTAGAACTACCACTTTATAGAGTGTAGTGGGTGAATTTTATTGTGGCACCTACACTAAAGAGGTTGCTTCATCCTTCACAAGACTAAAGGGTCCTCTCTGTCCTATGCTGCCTCTATTCAATCATCAACTACTTTACAGAATGTACAGGGTATCATCATCATCATCGTTATTATTAGGGCGGTGAATTGGCAGTATCGGTGGAGGGTCGGACGCCATGCTTTCCAGCATAGTTATGTCCCTTTACGGTCTGAGTTCAAATCCTGTCAAGGTTAACTTTGCCTTTCATCCTTACGGGGTCGATAAAATAAAGTACCAGTAATGTACTGGGTAATTGTTGGCCTTGTGCCTAAAGTAGAAACAATTATTATTATTGAGTCTGAACGGACATCTTTTTGCTCGCTCCCGTAAGTTTATTTATTTACCTGTCAAAACTTATTTATTGAATTTTTTGTTGTGTAAGGCATACAAGCCCTTGGACTTTGCCCTGTGAAGAGGAAAGAATAATATTTGGGTCTTTTGGCCCAAATATTTGAACTTTTACATTTAAAAAAATTATCAAAAAAAAAAGAAACATGGCTAACAACACCACTAACATGAAAACAAATAGCAACAACACCAACAGCAACAATACCAACTGCACCAAGAACAACGGTGGCACCAAAGACAACAATGATAATAGCGACTGATAACAACAACACCAACAAGAACAACGACAACAACAACAACACCCCCAACAACAACAACAAGAACACTTTCGCTGCGGCAGCAGCAAAAAAGATGCCATGCTTCAACATGGACCTCTCAAACAAAGATGAAAAGTTGGCCCAGGCCTGGAAGCTCATCAAGCGAGAGCAAACCAACTTAACTGTCCCGGTAGAAGCTATTGAGGCAGTGGAGCGCAGAACAGTGCATTATAGATGCATCTCAGCACAAACCAAAAGGGCAGCTTTAATTCTACAAGCAGATGTCAAAGTCGCGCTGAGGTGCATCAGAGAAGGCACCGAATACATAGCGAGGGGCAGACAGTGCGGCACCATTTCGGTGCTGTTCAAGTCAGAAGCCCTCGCTATGAAACACGCTATGACTCCTTGCAAAACCAGCAAGGTCATAATGTACCCCTCCCACATGGCAAAAAGAACGGCCCGTCTCCGCATTCCCAGAATCCCACCAGGACTTGACATGTGGTGGCTTCTGGGATGTGTGATTGTGGAGGGGACGGATACCGTCCTGATAGAAGTGCCAAGAACGGCCAGAGAGGACTGGTCCGGAGTTGACCTGGAGATACTTCTTCAGATCAGGCCCGAGAATGTGAAGACAATCCCGGACCACATCCGCCTTTAGAATGGGACGGTCATTCATATTATGACCGAGGGCAAAAGGCCACATTGTTTTGTTTGTGGGCAAAAAACCCATTTGCAAGCCTTCTACCCTCAACTGCTGAAAGATGCAAGGGGTCGAAGGGCTCCACTGTTGCCGACGCCGGGGCGAGGACCACAACCAACACCAGAACCGGCAAAACCACCAACAACACCAATAGAAAGACCACCACCAACATTGACCACCCAGGGGGGAAACAAGGAAAGTTGTCAAATTCCCCCTCCCCCCAAAATACACACATCAATAAAAACAAACACACACACAGACACAGACCCCTCATCTACCAGTAGTGAAGATGAGGGAAAACCAAAATCCCCCAAAATACAAAAAAGGAAACACAAAAAGAAAAAAAAAACTCAACAAAGCACAAAATCACCCACAATAAAAAATGCAGACACCACTCATGCAAACATCTCTCCAATAAAACCAAAATCAACACCACCATCACCATCACCAGAATCCCCCAAATGCAAACAACCTAAACAGACGCAAGAACAAATACACACACAAACATCTGAAACCACAGACACCGCACTCACAACAAACACAGACACAACCGAAACAACACCACCACAGCCACACAAACAAATAAAATTACACCAACAAAACATACAAAACTTCGTGCTCATCAGGAGAGCCAACAAGGAACTGATGGCCCTCGTAGCACGAAGTGAAAATATACAAAAAGAGGGGGAAATTTTAAAATCGAGCACATTTTGCGTGCCGGAAGATTTGTTTCTGGTGCGAATATCGCTCGATTTATACAAAGAGATACGAGACAGCTTTCCTCGGGACCTGGAAAGCCCGAACGTAAAACCCACTTCAAGACTTTTAAAGGGGTTCCCAAAAGAAACCCTACCAACTATGGAGGTCAAACCACCCGACTTTCACAAGAGCTCGGAAAGTAAATAAACCTTTCCTCTCTCTCTTTTAACTTGCCAACATGGCCGTATTAAGAGTAGGAAGTTTAAATGTTCGAGGCCTGGGATCGTCCTGGAAGCAGGGTCACCTGCTCAACGACCTCAGGTCTCTAGAAATGGATGTAATTGCCGTCAGCGAGACCAGGATTTCCGACACGCGCTCACTAGCCCCCATTTACGACGACTATCAGATCTTTGCATCTGTTAGTCGGCCGGGAATGGGAGGTGGGGTGACAGTGTTGTTTAGGAAAGGCCTGGATCTCGAGGTAAGGTCGATCTTCCGGGACCCGGACGGGAAGTTGGTGGTCCTGGACGTGAACAATAACGAAGGTGGTGCCTTTAGACTGGTGGCCATCTACACCCCTACTGGGGCAGGACAGGCAGACTTCTTTAGATGCCTGGAAGCCTTTCTGTGTACGTCTCGCCCTTTACTGTTAGTGGGGGACTGGAATGGCATCTTAGACGCACACTGGGACTGTGTGGAAGACTCCGATAGGAGCGGGGGTGCAAAAGCCTCAAGAACCTGATCAGCCAGTTCTAACTGTCTGACGGGTACCGACTAGATTTCCCTAATGCGCCAGTGTGAACCTGGACTAACCGCATAGGGTCATCTAGATCGTATATAGACAGGATATTCATTAGGAAAATAGACAGAAATAGTGTAAGCTGTCCACGTTTTAAAACGGTCGATTATTCAGATCACAAGTTTGTGATCTGTATGGTCGACCTAGATAAGACGCGTTGGTTAGGACCTGGTTACTGGAAGCTAAACATGTCATTTCCGGCACGTAAGGCTTACAGGGACTAGGTCAACAATTTAGTTAAGAAAAAGTTGACAGGGTGGTAATAAAACCACGATTCGGTCTTTGACGGACCGAGACGGACACGAGCTGAGTGATTCCAAGCGGATGTGTGAGGCCTTTCGCCAACATTTTGCTCGGTTGTTCGGGGGAAGTGGTGGGTCAGAGACGGTGGCGGACTTCAGTCCCTACCTCGATGGCTTGTCGCAACTCTCGATGGCTGACCCTGGGTGCTGCGAAAGGCTGATTACTTCAGCCGAGATTCAGGATGCCTTTGACGGCTGCATGAGGCGCAAGTCACCCGGTTTGGATGGTCTGCCCTACGAGCTTTACGTAAATATGCCAGACTTGTTCTCCAATCTCCTCGAAGCCCTTTACTGCAGCTGGCAGCAAAACGGGATTATTCCCAGTTCTGTGAGCCGGGGCGTAGTGACGCTGATAAGGAAAGACGAGAACAAGTGGGACACATTAGACAATTTCAGCTCTGCTCAACACAGAGTTTAAGATTTTGGCCAGGGTGTTAGCGAACAGGTTGGCGCTTGTCGTCGGGGATTTGGTTGGGGAGGCGCAAACTTGCGCAATCCCAACCAGGTCCATACACGACAACATCCACCTAATGCGATACATCATAGAGAGGGTAGGGTGTAAACCTGGCTTCAGTGGGGCTCTGATCAATTTAGATCAATCAAAAGCATTCGATAGGGTCGACCATCGGTACCTGGAGGCTGTCCTCAAGGCGGCTGGCTTCAGCCCCGTCTTCAGAAGCTGGATTGCTGCAATGCACAGTGGCACCTGCTTAGTGGTCGAAATTAATGGCCACCTCTCGGAACCGTTTCAGGTATCCTGATCGGTCCGTCAAGAGTGCCCTCTCTTTACCCTTCTGTACATATTGACTCTCGAGCCTTTACTGCGGAAGCTGGAACTGTTGCAGAGTATCCCGGAACGCGGAAACGCTGTGTTGGCTTATGCATATGACATCACCGTGATGGTGTCGGACACCTCAGAAATTGAGGTTGTCGGCAACTTATTGGAGGAATATGAAAGGTTGACGGTAGCAAAACTTAACCCGGAAAAGTCGGTGGGCTTGCAACTCGGCACCTGGAGAGGCAAGTCCATGTTGTCCAACAGTGTCGTTAGGCGCTGGACGGACGGACCGGTAAAGTTGCTCGGGGTTTGGTTTGGGCCAGACCTCCAGGTGGATAAGAATTGTGATGAGGTGACGGGCAGGGTAGCCAGTCTCACCCAGAAATGGGCTGGGAGGAAGCTATCACTAAAAGGTCGGGCGGAGGTGGCAAACGCGTATATCACGTCCGTCATCTACTACCGTCTGACCGTCGTCCCTTGCCCCCGTTCGCGCCTCGCCATCTGGGAGCGGCTCCTCTTCAAATTCTTGTGGAGGGGTCAGGTTCCGCTGGTGAGGCAGTCCATCTGCTGCCAGCACCCTCTACGTGGAGGGCTGGGCATGTCGTGGCTAATGATGCGCAGACATGCGCTGAGGCTGCGGCATCTCCAGATATTCTTCCTAAACGATGAACAGGTGTGGTTGCCGTGGGCCTTTCCGCAGCTCGTTTCTTTGACTGAGCTTCAGTCCTGGGTCAAGAAGAGACCGAGATTGGGTGACTGGCATCTGGAAGGTTGCCAGGCACTCACTGCCCTCTACCAGGTGGGCAATGCGGTCAGTGGAACTTCCACTCTTGAGTTCTATAGAGGATTAGTGGTGGGAAAGTGCAACGACGCACTTGGAGAGGCTCTGGGAGTCGACAAAGACGAACTAACCAGTATGTTCGGAGGACTTTCGAGCCAGGGATGATGGATACTTTCCCAAAATCCCTCGCTTGGCAGTGCTACTGAGGGGCACTGCCGGTTCGAGATAAACTCTACAGGCACGGAATTGCTGTCAGACGGACCTGCCCGAGATGCGCGCAAAGCGACGAAACCGTTCTGTACGCACTTGTCCAGTGTCCGTGCATTACTGACTTGTGGAGTTATGTCGAACAGCTGTTGTCGCGTGTAGAACGGATCCAGCTATCGGCCGAGTCCATAGTGAAGATCAACCCGCCGCCTTCTTTTGGCCAGGAAGAGCAGGCAATTTTCCTGTCTGGTGGCAGTAGCGAAAGAGGTTATATGGTGGACGAGGTTGAAAGGACTGAAGACAGACACTTTTCTCTTCAGCCAATCCCTCATCAACTTTTTCAAGTTTCACTTGGAAAGGAAGGTGAGGGTGGAGAGAGAAGTGGGTGAATGTGGCGAGAATGGCCCGTGTGAGTGGGCCTACTCTGGTCATGCGCCTGTAGGTGGGTAAATTTGAGGAGGAGAGGGGTGCCCTTCCAGGATGCTCTCGAAGCGTCGGGTCCTTCAGGATTGGTGGGATACCTGAGCGAATCCTGGGTGGTTATCCCTCCTATTGGGGAATTTTTCTTGTTACTTTGTTATTGTTATTCATATTGTTTACTCGATTTTTCTGTAAAACCCCACTGTCCCAGTCTTTTGTATTGTCCCCTATATGTCGGCCCTTGTGGCCAATAAATGAAATCATTATTATTATCCCTTGAGCGGTGAATTGGCAGTATCAGTAGAGGGTTGGACGCCATGCTTTCTAGCATAGTTACGCCCCTTTACAGTCTGAGTTCAAATCCCGCAGAGGTTAACTTTGCCTTTCATCCTTACGGGGTCAATAAAATAAAGTACTAGTAATGTACTGGTTAATTGCTGGCCTTGTGCCAAAAGTAGAAACAATTATTATTATCATTATTATCAGTAGATTGGTAAACTCGTTCGAACATTGGATGAAATACTTTGTTATAGTTCTTCACAATCTGAGTTCAACTTTGTCTTTCCTCCTTCCCAGATTGATAAACTAAAATACCAGTTAAGTACTATTGACCTTCCCTCTGCACTAATTGCTGGTCTTGAACCTAAATTAGAAACCATTATTTAGTTAACCAAACCTGCCTTCCCCATAAAAATGTCTGGCCTTATGCCTCTTTTAACCCCTTTGATAGAAACCTGATTAAAAGTGCCTCTGGTTCTATAACCCCCCCCCCATCCTATTTAAATTAAAACTTTCCAACATAATTTTATATAAGAACCATTTCATATGCTATGTTACAAATAGTATCTTAATAATGAACTAATAAATAATTTTAGTAAATCCCCACTCCCAAATTTTTCATTAATTAATTCAAATACGGTATGTTAGAAATATTGTCACAAAAGTTTGAGAAATTATTATTATAGTCTTTGTTATAAACCTTTCTCTCACACAAAAACCCCACACTGTACCGTCTTTATTGTCTTCTTAATTTAAGCCCTGTGTGGCTAACAAAGAAACCATTGTTATTATTATTATTATTATTCATTGTTAATATTTCCTCATCACGTGTGTTGACCAGGAAGGCCAGGCTATTTTCCTCTTCTGTCTGGTGACTATGATGATTAAAAGGATTAAGGACAGACATTTTGACCAAACCCTCATTAACTTCATCTGGTGACTATAGTAAAAGAGTATGTAAGATTGTAGATAATTGAAAGGACTAAGGACAGACACTATGATCAAGCCCTCATTAATCTCTTCAAGTTTCTACTAAGTGAGGATTAAGAGAAAGGTGCTGTCCTCCAGTTAATTAGCTGTAAGGTGCAGCAACTATAGAAGAGGAACATTTTTGCCATAAACACAGTCTTATTTTAATATCAAGTACAATTTTGTGCTTATTAATTAGTGAAATCTATATGAGTTAACAGTACCAATCTATATTGTGACTAGTGAATGACTAATATTGTTGAATTCTGATACTAATTCGGATAAGATTAGTCTGTCGTAGATTAGTCTACTAATGTTATTTAGCAATAGGCTTTGCCTTTTAGAAATTAATCACTCAGTGTAAAACAGAAGACTCGAAACAGAAGTGCTTCACTTTAAATTCTTTGCATGAAAACCTGTTATTTGATATGAATGAATAATAAGCTGCAAAGAATAGAGTGAGAACTGTTATTCTCTATCTGTCTCTCTCTCTTTTCACCTCCTCCCCCTCTCTTCACCCCGTCTTACCTACATCTCTTTCTCTTCACCCCTCCTCTCTTTCTTTCTTTCTTCAACGAAGAAAGATCTATAATTGATAATCTTGATGCGATGTAAGTAATAAATCTCTTGGGCACTTTTAAGAAACACGTTTATAACAGTGCAAAGGGGAGTTCACGGGATATTATATATATATATATATATATAAGAGAGAGAGAGAGAGAAGGGGAGATGAAAAAGAAATGAAAGTGAGGAAGAGCAGCAGTTGGTGCTGTGAATTAGTCTGCAGCAACAGTAACAGATGATGCAGGTGGTATCTACAGACAGCTACAGGTCTTGGAAATATTGAAGAAAGCGGCATAGAAATGGAGGAGAATCTGAAATTGCCTTATAGCTTTTGACAAATAAAACAAGTTAACACACACACGAAAAAAGCTAAGAACAAAAACAATATCTAAGAAGAAGAAAAAAATGAAAGAAACCAGAACGAAATGAATGCAGTGTAAAATAATAATTTTTCTACTATTGGCACAAGGTCAGCAATTATCCTGTACATTACTGGTACTTTATTTTATCGACCCCGTAAGGATAAAAGGCAAAGTTAACCTCGGCGGGATTTGAACTCAGAATGACAAGGGCCGTAACTCTATGCGTCAAAGCATGGCGTCCGACCCTCTACCGATACTGTCAATACACCGCCGCAGTGTAAAATAATAATGTAGTAGTAGTGGTGGTGGTAATGGTAGTAGTAGTGATGATAGTAGTAGTTTTGAGGAGATATTGGTCTCTATCCCGAACTAACTACACTTCTAAGAAAATAACAATGACAATGGTGATGATGATGAAGATTTGCTAGCGAGGAAAACGAGCGTTAAATGATTATGATGATGTTGATGCGGTTGAGGAGAATGATAATAATAAATATGATTTCTTAATTCGCAACAAAGGCATGCTCATCGAATACAGTAAACAACGACATAATAATTTAATAGTAATGTAATTTGAAAAAACAAAAAACAAAAACGAGGTTTGGAGGTTTTGTAAGAAATACAGCAGCTGGATAAAAGACTTTGATCTAAGTGTGATGATGTATAGAGAAGAAATGTGTGTGTGGGCATGATGAATGAAAAAGATTGGTGAATAACTATACGTAGGAATGAGAGAGGAGTGGTGCACGTATGTAATTGAAGAACTGTGGACATTGCGACAGCGGAGTGGAGCAGGAGGACAAAAGCAACAGAAAAACTGTGTATGCCGCAGTCAGAGGAAGATGATGATGGTGATGACAACTATGGTGATGATGATGGCAATGACGTCGACGAGATGGCGATGATGGTGGTGTCAATGATGATTATGATGATGAGACTACGACGACGGTAGCAATTATAATGATAGTGATGATGATGATGACGACGCTGAGGATAGGACCATGCAGACAAATAACCATGCTTTCAGTGGAATTTTTCGGCAACATTTTATTGACAAGCACGTATGAATCATTTACAACCATATCGAATATCTTATCGTCATCACTGTCGTTATTTTTACAACGATGAAGAAGACGACAAACTGTAGGATATTAATATCTCGTTTCATTTCATGCTACCAAACATTATGGCAGCTGTAGTAGTAGTATTAATAGCAGCAGTAATAGTAGTAGTAAAGTTAACGCTAAGGCATTGTAATACATACAGGTTGGCTTTTATTCTGTTAAACAAAATTATGAACATGGTTGATACACGCATCAAAACAGACATGTAATATATATATATGTATGTGTATATGCATGTATGTGTGTGTGTATATAAATTATACACCCACACCTTGGTAGGCTGTCCGAAAAGATATTAGATGACCCCCTCCCCCATATATATATATATAATATATATATTCAATACAACACTACCATTAAACAAAATATTACATGTCTGAATCAGTAAACTTTCTAGGTTTCTTTGAAATATTATAGTTATACAACAAGTAATATGATAACTTCTTGTCTTGTTAGAGAATTGGAATTGGTCACACACAGAAATCCATAGGGTAAGGCATCTAGGTGTTCTAAAGATTTCACTTTTTTTTCTCTCTCATATATATATATATATATATATATATATATTAGGGTAAATATTGATTCAATTCAAGCACTCAACGTACTTTTTCCGCATAGGAGTGACGGAGTAAATATCGTATAAAAAATATATATCACAGCATTATTATTAAAGGATTTGAAGATCTGAAACTACTTCGCTTTTCTGTATATATATATATATATATATATATAGAGAGAGAGAGAGAGAGAGAGAGAGAGAGAGAGAAAATAATAATAGTGATTTCATAATTCTGCGTAGAACTGCGGCGAAACACTACCCAGGGTTCCAAATATTTTGAAATTGCCAACGAGAAGAAAATTAGATTTTTCTCCTCGTGTAATAAAATTAAGCCATTTTTTGTTTGTTTTGATAACTGCAGCAGCCTTCTTTAACACGAGATTGTAATAATAATAATGATTTCTGATTTATGGACAAGGCCAACAATTTTGGGAGAGGAGAAATTCGATTAAATCAACCAGTACATTCCTGGTACTTTATTTTATTGAAGGTTGTATATGTGTATGTATGTATGTATTTAATACCCCCCCCCCCACCAACCCGTTTAACGGATCAAATAACATTGTACAAGCACTACGGTTACAACAGAAAATACATACCATTCAACTTCACTGTGAAGTGAGAGGTAAAAATTACATGTTTCTTGTTATATAATTGAATAATATATTGTGCATTCATGTACACTGCATTAATGCTTAAACAATATAAAAAATACACCTTCGACGTAACGCCTTCACTTCCTATTAGTTTCAATTGAGGATTTACTGTGTGTGTGTGTGTGTGTATATATATATATATATATATATAGAAGATAAATAGATAGCGACAACTAAGTTGTGTATATATAAATATATACATATATATGTGTGTGTGTATTGTAGATAAATAGAAAGCAGCAACTAAAGTGAGTACATGTATATATATATATATATATATAATATATAAGATCAAAAGATGGTTAAAAGAGTTCCATGTATTTTATTATGCGCATTTCAAAAACAAATATCATCATGCAATAACATTTGCGTTTTCGTCAAGTGTGTTTTAACCTTCATATCATGTCTCCCTATTTTATCTGACGAAAACGCAAATGTTATTGCATGATGATATTTGTTTTTGAAATGCGCATAATAAAATACATGGTACTCTTTTAACCATCTTTTGATCTTATATATTATTTATACTCCAGTCCTACAAACTGTAGAGTGCTACTTATCCGATATCTGCATTGCTTTATTGTACTACAATAAAACTTACCTCCTACACATATATATATATATATATAGTCCCTCGTTCCATTATCTGGTGGGCTCTTAGAAAACTAGGAGTAGATGAGTGCTTGTGAAGGCAGTACAAGCCATGTATAGAGGAAGTCAGCAAAGTTAGAATTAACAATGACTATAGTGAAGAATTTAGCGTGCAGGTAGGTGTCCACCGGGGCTCCGCCCTAAGCCCTCTACCTTTTATTATCATCGTAAACAAAAGAGTTTAAAACTGGCTGCCCATAGGAACCTCTGTTGCAGATGATCTAACCCTTATAGCTGAAACTATGGCAGAACTAGAGAATAAAAAGTTCTTAAAGTTAACTTGTATGTAGAAAGGAAAACGAGCCCAGATTCCTTCAGGGAAATGGCCGTATTCAATGTGCAGGAAATGTGTAGGTAGAAATTCCATATTATGTCCCAAATGCAAGCTATGAGTACACAAAAGATGTACAGGCAGGCTATCAAAGAACGTAGGTTTTATATGCGGCCGATGCACAGGTGCAGTAAGTAGCATGAGCCCACAAGATACTAGCTCCTTCAAATGCCCAGAGGTCTCTATAGAAATAGTGAACAGTTTCTGTTACCTGGATGACCAAATTAGAAGTGGAGGAGAGTGTTCCGAAAGTACAATAGCCAGAGTAAGAACGGGATGGAGAAAGTTCAGGGAGCTACTACGTTTTTCCTTCAAAATAAAGGACAGGTTGTATGATGCATGTATACGAACAATGTTGCTTGCTAGTGAGACTTGGGCATTGTGTGCAGAGGACCTATGAAGATCGGAAAGAGCAAAGAGTAAATGAACTGAGAGAGAAACTGGGCATAAGAGGGATCAGATGCAGTATGTACGAGAGGAGATTGCGTTGGTATGGGCATGTGATGCATATGAAAGATGAGAGCTCTATAAGTATAAAAAGGTGTAGGGCGATCAAAGTTGATGGAAGCTAGGGAGTAGGAAGACCTGGGATAAGGTGATAGAAGTTGACCTTGCACAATTGTACCTCTCAAAGGCGATGGCATAGGATCGAACTCTTTGGCATTATGCAGTAATACAGAAGACCTGCCTTCCCATGCGCATGGGTTGAAAGAAAAGCATACATCTAGTTAACATTAAGTTAACCCCATATCCCCCCACCTCCCCCGCCCTAGCACTCCACCCACACCTTATCCTTTTCCCACGCCTTTACAACCCGCCCGCATCAGTCCT
This sequence comes from Eledone cirrhosa, assembly GCA_964016885.1. NCBI lineage: Eukaryota > Metazoa > Mollusca > Cephalopoda > Octopoda > Eledonidae > Eledone > Eledone cirrhosa. The sequence goes on from OZ024740.1 coordinate 109,105,134, forward strand.
CCTGTAATGTGGTACCACGACAAAAAGCATCCAGCCCATACTGTAAAGTGGTCGTGTTGGTATCACGCCAAAAAGCACCAAGCCTTACACTGTAAAGTGGTCGTTACGGTGCAACGGTAAAATGCACCCAGTTCACATTGTAAAGTGGTCGTGTAGGTGTCAAGACAAAAAGCACCCAGCACACACTGTAAATGTGGTTGGCGTTAGGAAGGGCATCCAGCTGTAGAAACCAAGCCAGAAACAGTTCTGCATAAGCAAGACACGGTCACCTGACCTGACTTGCCTCAAAAGTGACAACCCGTCTAATCCATGCTAACATGGAAAATAAATGTTAAAGGATGATAATATTTATACACATGCAGACACACACATGTATGTATGATATAATCACCGGTAAAAAGTTGTTTGATGAGGAACAGTGGTAAGGAAGTCGACTAGAGAGGGATTCTTTGTATGGCAGAATGGTACGGTATATGTTGTGTGCCGGGTCTTGAGGTTAACTTGCCTTTCATCTTTTCATGGTTGATCAAATAAAACACCAGTCAAATAATCGGCTTCCACATTCCCCCAAAATGTTGTACTTGTGTCTAAGGGCTCTTTAAGAACAAATCCCGCTGAGGTCAATTTTGCTTTTTATATAGGTTGATAAAATAAAGTACCAGGGTCAATATAATCAACTTTCCCAATAAACCCAAATTGCTGGCCTTGCGCATTAATCGTTAGAACGCCAGCCTTGCGGTAATCAGTGAGGTTGAGTTTGCCTTTTATCCTTCCCAGGTCGATAAAATAAAGTACCCGTGAAATATTGAGGTCGATTTTGTCGACTAACTACTCTCCAGTTATTATTATGAAAGAAAGAAGAAAAAAAATGAAATAATTATTATTATGGCATTGTTCCAATATTTAAATAAAACATCATCATTGTTACCTACATCACCGCTATCATCGTCACTATCCCCACTACCCCCTACATTATCATTATTATCAACAAATACCATCACCATAATTATCATATCTACAACCACCGCTACTATTATCATTAACCACCACCACCGCCGTCGTAGTCGAGCGACAAATTTCCAATGCTTGCTGCTGATTCATACGAGCAACAATTGCCGCCTGTTTTGTTTTTTGTATTTATATTATATTTCTATCACTCGATATTGTAAAACTCATAAAGAGGGAAACAAGCCACACATATACACACCTTAGTTGCTGCTATCTATTGATGAAAAAGGGTTCGATAATTCGAACATGCGGGGCAGGCACAATGTCATTTATAATTGGTAAGTCGTGGTAGACTATAGTAACAACTAATACACACATAATAATAAATGTAGTCAAGCCTCATACACAGATATTGTGAGTGTATAATAATATGGGCGTGTATGAGTATATACTCTCGGGTCCTCCAAAATGGGGGGGGGGGGGTAATTTTTCTAGGTTGTCTTCGTTGATTTTAAAAAAAACACAACAGAATTAGTCGTTTAGTTTACATATTGAGACCCCAACCCACCCTATTTATTTTATAACGTATGGGATTTATAGTAATATACTTTTTTTTTGTCATGTATAAAGAAAATTAATTGTCGCAGGAATGCTACCACTTAAAATAAAATTTCGCTAAAGATAGATTAGCAAAATTTAATAAGTGGGTGGTGGGTTGGAAAAAAATTAATAAGTGGGATGGGGGGATTATTCTAGACCCGAGAGTATATATATATATACACATATTATTATAGAAATAACTTCTACAGGGCTAGAACTGATGGGTTCTTATAAATGAAACAATTTTAGTTCTGTAGAAGTCATTTCGCTAATAAAATGTAAATGCATATACTCTACTAACGTATTGAGTACCTGTGATCACCTCCCGATTTCCACCGGGAATCTATATGTATGTGTATGTATATACATATATATAAATACACACACACTAAACTATATCTAATAAAATATATCTTGTTGCTAGTGTATATACACTCAGTACACAATGACTATATATGCACAGGTACACAGTATATTAGAAAATGGTAAATTCTACAAAAGAACTGATTCAGCTAGTCATGTCGATTTTTCGACCACCAACTCTTCCGCTTTCTATCGATTTTTATACAATGCAGTATATAGCAGTAGTTGTTCTACTAGTTGTTTCAATCAACTCCACCTACACAGACCCTCCTCTCTCACTCTCTTTATATTCACTACTACTAACACCAGCTGTTGTAGTAGTAGTAATAGTAGTAATTAATATTGCACACACGGAAAAAGATATTTTATAAACCGACACAGGATTGAATAAAAATAAAACTTTCATTTTCATTCTTTATTAATGATAATTCAATGGAATTTAATGTACATTTTCAGAGTAAAATCTTTCACTTGTGCGTGCGCGCAGATACTCGTGTATAAGTCGCAGCTCTCTTCTGCCTGCATACATTTACAATGTACCATATATTGTGAATTGAGGTTTTGTAATACAAGTCCAGTGAAAGGATGAGGCGCGGGAAAAGATGCAACTTATACACGAGTATATATCGTATGTATATATGTATGTAAGTATACATACATATATACGAATTAACCATTAAGCAAAACAAGTACATGCTTAAGGCATCAAGTGAAAAAGGACATCTTTTTATTCAAATTGATGTGTGTGTATGTGTGTATAAATAGATTTAAATTGTTTAATATATTATACGTTTTTTTAAATACTGGCAAAGAGTATTGATTATATGTTATGCATAAAAATGAATAACAGTAGATTAGAATTAAATTTTGAAATTTAAAATTACGGTAGAAATCGATCAAATATATATTTTCAAGAAATCATATATATCATATGAAATTAACCACGAAATCGATAAAGACGAAGTTAAATCACACGTTGCAGTAATTCTTGAGCTAGGGAGAAAGAGATAGATTGATAAATACATCGAAAGGTAGATAGATAGACCGGCAGAGATAACGATATAGGAAGATGTATAGATAGGATAGATAGACACCTAATTATATTAATTGACAGAAAATAGAATTATCATTTTCTATTAAAATAATTAAAAATACTACACTTTCTGAAGAATTGATATTGGGTATTTAAGAGATTGATCATTTCAGGGTGTGATGAAGCAAGAACTGTTACCATGCCAACATTTGAAATAAACATTAAGGTAGTTATACACACACCATGTTTTTTTTTTTATATGTATGTGTAATATATATAAATATATATATGAGACCACACCTTTATAAGCACTAACAATTACCAACAAATGTTTCTTTCTAATTATGGTTGAAATTATGAAAAAATTCTGCGAAGAGTAATAACATAAAAGGAAAAATGTGACGGCTTATTGATAGACACATACACATGTACATTATATATATATATATACGATATTAATAAATGGAAACTATATTTATAAAACCATATTTATTTCATTATACATATTTCAGGGATACCAAATTAAAATATGGTATGCCTTCATCAGACAAAATACAATATATAAACAGTTTTATAAATATTATTTATAAAACTGTTTATATATTGTATTTTGTCTGATGAAGGCATACCATATTTTAATTTGGTATCCCTGAAATATGTATAATGAAATAAATATGGTTTTATAAATATAGTTTCCATTTATTAATATCGTATATCTACTCCAAAAACTTGTCGAGTGCTTTATATCAGTTATAAAATATTTACTTGTTGTATCACAACAATTTTAAATAGAACTTTTACATATATATATATATATATATATATATATACACACACAAACACATGCTATACAAACACACTCATCCACAAACACATATCGAGGAAACGAGGGAGTCATTGAACCTGTTAGAAATACCAGCCAAATTCTCCTCAAACCACACCCTATAGTCTAAAATATGCATACATTGGATAATATAGTCCAGAGCACACAATTCCCGAAAGAAAAGAAAAGAAACCAGTTGGTCACGGCTGGAATATATTTGATAACATGGTTGCTCGATCAGGATTGACTTGGTGCTCATCAAACACACAGACAGATACATATACACGAGTGTTTGCTAATATAGAAATATCCTATCTATATCAGATGAAAGAGGTTAGAAGTAGATTTGAGATGTAAGTGAAATGGAACGGTCGGCGCCTTATGGTTGAAGTTAAAGCAAGGGGGAAATAGGATGGGAGTGGACCGGACAGATGTGATGACTGTGGAGGTGTAGGCAGCAGTCTGTTGGACAGGACAGATGTAATGACTGTAAAGGGTGGGAGTGGGTGGAGGTGTAGGCAGCAATCTGTTGGACCGGTCAGATGTGATGACTGTGGAGGATGTGAGTGGAGGTGTAGGCAGCTATCTGTTGGACCGGACAGATGTAATGACTGTAAAGGATGGGAGTGGGTGGAGGTGTAGGCAGCAATCTGTTGGACCGGTCAGATGTGATGACTGTGGAGGTGTAGGCAGCTATCTGTTGGACCGAACAGATGTGATGACTGTGGGTGGGTTCGGGAATGGATGCAACAATCTGTTGGTCCGGACAGATGTGATGACTGTGGATGGGTGTGGGAATGGAGGCAGCAATCTGTTGGACCGGACAGATGTGATGACTGTGGATGGGTGTGGGAATGGAGGCAGCAATCTGTTGGACCGGACAGATGTGATGACTGTGGATGGGTGTGGGAATGGAGGCAGCAATCTGTTGGACCGGACAGATGTGATGACTGTGGATGGGTGTGGGAATGGAGGCAGCAATCTGTTGGACTGGACATGTGATGACTGTAGAGGATGGGACTGGGTGTGAAGGCAATAATCTGTTGAACCGGACAGATGTGATGACTGGATTGAGTGACAGATACTGCATTGCAGACATGTTGATTGAATACATGTCAGCTGGGAAGAAAAAATAACAACGGATGTTGAGACGGTCACTAATAAGGATGATGATGGTGGTGGTAGTGGTAGTGGTAGTCGGGGTGCCAGAGGTAGAGGTCGTGAGAAAAAATGAATTGAGAAGATTGGAGATATATAGAGATGAGATAGATAAATATGAACATGTGAATATATATATATATAAAGCACGAGTGTTTAGAAAACTGAGAGTGGAAGTTGAAGATTGAATTAGAATATTTCACCATAGGGCATATATATATATATATATATATATATATATATATATATATATATATATATATATATATATATATATATATATATATATATAGAGAGAGAGAGAGAGAGAGAGAGAGAGAGAGAGAGAGAGGCAGGCAGGCAGGTAGGTTAATTTAGGCAAGCAGACAGAAATAAACATAGACAGACATATGGATAGATAGAAATATAGATACACAGACACAGATAAAAAAAGAAAGAAAAGTATAGATAGGATCGATAATACATACATGTATACATATATAATATAGCATAAGCGCATATATATATAGGTATATATGGAAATATAAACATATAAAACGTAATATATATATATATATATAGTTATTGGTAAACAGAGACGCGAGAAATGACATAAAAAGGTGAGAGTAAAATGAATGGTAGTGGGGAGAAAGAGACTGGGGGGGGGTGTAGTGAAGATGGTAGAAAAACATGTTAGTTTACGACCTGACACGATTGAGTAAAGCTAGTAGCAGTATTTTATAATCTCAGTAGTAGTAGTGGTGGTGGTGATGGTAGTAGTAGTAGTAGTCATGGTGATGGTGGTAGTAGTAATAGTTTGGCCGCAAACCTAGCCTTGATGTAGTAAGATGTAATTATCGGCAGGCGTTCTAAACACGATCATCTCTCCCTTCTTTGTGGGAAAGGGTTCTCAGAATAGTATATCTAGGACTACATGATCAAATGTATCCATTTGTTCGTTTCTTTATTTTTTTAAGGTGTGTGTAATTTGAAGGGAATATGGTTGTTGTTTCTAGCAAACAGGCGAGCGACCTTGTTCAGATTGCCGTATTAGAAGTGTTTAGACGGCGGCTCTGGCCGTGAAGAAATAGCAACAGTTATAAATATTTAAGATTAATGAATGATGAAGATAGTGGAGGTAACGATGGTGGTGGTGATGAAGGTGGTGGTGGTGACTATGATGGTAGTGATGAAGTAGGTTGTGACGATGATGGTGATGATGATGATTTCTTAACTGGCTAATGAAGCAACAATCTCGTAATGTTAAGCATACCTTCGTCGTTTGTGGTACAGAAAATAAAGTTTTTCGTCGTGTATGAAAAAACGGGTGGTTGTGGCGTTCACACCTTTCCCGAGTTTTCACTGACAGTATCGTTAGAATGTCGGTCAAAATATCCACGGTATTTTAGGGACTTTTGTATTCAAATCATACCAAGGCCAACTTACTTTGCCTTCCATCCTTCCGGAGTGGATAAAATGAAGTACCAGTGAAACAGTGGGGTCAACTTATATTCCTATAATGTATTCGAGGTGTACATGGAAATATAATAGAAGACTACATGTACAATAGAAAGCCTTCAGGTGAGTAACGATTATCACACATTATCACACACATACCTCCATATATTTGTGGCCTTGTGACTAAGTGAAACATCATAAACCAATGATGATGGCCGTGATGGTGATAATGATGATGATAATGATGATGGCGATGAAGATGTGATAATGATAATGATGCTGCGATAAGCTCATGATGACAAATGCAATGATGATGATGAAGACGTGATTATGATACTGCTGATGTAATGTGATACGTTATAATACACACACACACACACACACATATATATATATATATATATATATATATACACACACACACACATACATTATATATATATATATATATATATATATATATATATATATATATACACATACGCAATTGTGAAAGTAACAGTAAAACACTTAGACAAACCGTTAGGGCAATTGAAATAAGGGAAGGACATATTAGACACATGTATGAGTTTGTGTGTACGTCTGTGTGTGTGCGTGTGAATGTGTGTATTTATTTGCATCTAGTTAAGAAACATGAGAGCAATGGTTAATGAAACAATCAGCTTCCGAACATTTAAAGTTCTACGTTTCATATTGAGTCCTCAATTTTTTTATACCCCGTTGCACAATTTCAGTTGTCAAAACGCGCCTACACACAAACACAAACATCTACATACATATATATATATATATATATATATATATATATATAGCAGATAGGGTGTGGTAAAAACCAGCTAGACCATAAGCCACCAGAGTACTCGGTACTTGGGGTAGTAGCGTGGGTAATATGGAAAGATTCAGGACCCCGACGACTGAGCTCCGGGGGTTTCAACAGAAGTCGAAACGGCCGAAGCCCAGTCGTCGGGCTCCTGAATTTTTTCACACACATATATATATATATATATATATAGAGAGAGAGAGAGATAGATACATGTATGTATTTAAAAGAAGTTAAGGGCCGAAACACTTGCTTGAGTGGGGTTTCTTCTCTGAAAACCTGGTGTCCAGCTCTCCTGAGAGTTTCTTACCACTTAAAACGTAGAACACGTGGAAAATAAACCATACATACAGTAATATAAACATACACACACACACACACACACACACACTCTCTCTCTCTCTCTCTCTCTCTCTCTCTCTCTCTCTCTCTCTCTTATATATATATAAATCGGGTTGTGTGGTTACCGGGATAATGTATATATAAATTGGGTTGTGTGGTTACTGTGACTATATATATATATATATATATGTATATTTAATATGCATTATGTTCATTGTAAATGGTCTTTTTTTTTGTAATACATTCTATACCTAGATACAGGTATACACCCCATATATATATACATACACACACACACGTGTGTGTGTATGTATGTATGTATGTATGCATAAACAATATATTTAAGAGGGATGTAGCAACAAATATGTATATATATACACATACATATATACTCACTCTTTTAATGTATATAATTGTTTCTACTTTTTTGGCACAAGGCCACAATTATCCAGTGCATTACTGGTACTTTATTTTATCGACCCCGTAAGGGTGAAAGGCAAAGTTAACCTCGGCGGGATTTGTATATATAATTAATGTATATAATAGATGGTTGTTAGCAACGTTGTACGCATACATTATTTACACGTACATATGAATACAATATATATATATATATATGTATATATGTATGTATGTATGTATGTATGTATGTATGTATGTATGTATGTATGTATGTATGTATGTATGTATGTATGTATATTTGTGCAGTGCCTTTGCTCACTATAAAAGCTTCACGGCACAGGCATTGCTTTATATCTGGAGATCTCTCTGCACTTGTCGTCACATGGTACCATGGGCCCAGCACTGTGTCAATAATTGTCACAAGTGTGGTGTTTGTACCAGAGTTTTCAAGTCGCTGGCTGGACTAAAAAGCCACACTCGTTCAGCGCATCGGTAGAGGTTCTCCTACATGGATATAAAGTAGTGGCCGTACTCGAAAACGAGTTGGCAGCCACCATGTATGTATGTGTGCATGTACATATATATATAATGTAAACATTTGTATATATAGATATATGTACATACGTATACGCACACATATATACATACACACGCACACACAAATATACATTCATATAATTGTCAATAAATAATAAATAATCAATTACAACTTACCTTAAAACAATAATGACATGATTTGATCACAAAATAGGTAAAAATGATATACAATTCACACTCGACATTAGCTTGTTGCCGCAGAATATATAATATATATATATATACTATATATTATATTATATTTATGTTTTCCGGTAGAAAACAAGCAGTGGTGTAACTGGTAGAAGAATGTAGAATGCTCCTTCCTTCACTACTCTGAAAAACTCACTTTCTTTCACTTGCTATATATATATATATATATATATATATATTCACACCTCTCTCTATATGTATATATAGTAAGGTAGATTTATATAATCTACTGGACGAAACGAAGGCGTTTTTCTCCAACTATCTTTTCTTTTTTTTTTTAATATATATCAAATATTATTATGTCCACCGAACGTTCGCTTGCTGTGTCCGTTAAACCCACTAACTGTGCGACGACAGAGTAACAGCAGCAGCACCATTAACAACAACAGTGTAAAGATTACTTTGAACGTCGTCTCCCTTTGCCGAACAAGCAAAGCTGGGTCGTCTGCCTGCAAGGAAAAACTCAGTCATGTGACTAGCTTTCAGCCAATCAACAATTGCAGATGCTGCGTGCGTGCATAGTAGCAGCCGATGTTTCAGTCATTTATTTTTTCTTATCTTTCGGGTTCATATATACATACAACACACACACACACAGACACATATATATATATATTCTGCAGCTTAGAATTTATTGAGTACTTCCTTGGTTCATGGTCTTCCCGTTTTTCCAACCGTTAACCCCCTCTCTCTCTCTCTCTCTCTATATATATATATATATATATACATATATATACACACACCCATATACAGTTACCATACATTCACACACACACACACACACACATATATATATATGTATGTATGTATGAATGTGTGTGGAGGAGTGTGGCTTAATGGTTAGGTTATTCGATTCACGATCGTAAGGTCGTGAGTTCGATCCCTGCCCGCATTAGACACCACATTGTGTCCTTGAGCAAGCCACTTTATTTCAAGTTGTTCAAGTGGTCTGGTGAGCTATCATTCCTCAATAATATAGAATGCTCTAAGTAACAGAACAAAATTATCTGTTGCTGGAATTGCCTCTCGTTTCTCCACACCAAAATTGCGACGGAACCATCTTTATGTGTGTATATAAATGTTAAGACTCTTCCTTCTATTTCATGCGTTAAATTAATATATTTCTTCCATGTACTGTGCCGTTTGTTTTATTATATTTGTTATTACTTTTACACACATACACGCACGCGCACGCACACACACACACACACACACACACACACACACACATAACAAGAGGGTGTGGTAAGATACCAGGTGGACCATAACGCACCTGAGTACTCGGATCTACCTGTCGAAACGGCCGGAGCTAAGTCGTCGGGTTCCTGAAATCTTTTCACACGCACACACACACATATATATATATAGCAGTTCTGTTTACATGCCAACACAAGAGCAAGAATGACATGGCTTTAAAGAGGTTGTTTGCATAATTGCAAACGAATAGAATATTATTATTAATATTCGAAAAACTCAGATTACATTTAAACACACACACACAACCGGGTTGTTATTGAATTGTCTTTCGTCACACATTCTATGACCTCCTAAGTTACTATTTTGGACATCTATGTCTCCTCTTCGCTCAGATTTTATCCCAGTTACTCCAATGGGAGCCACTCATTGTGATCACTTTACGACGAAATCTTTTCGATAACAATAACTTACTGATAACATTAGCAAAATTCTGTTTGGGACAGAATTTTGCGAATGTTATCAGTAAGTTATATATACACGTTTAAATTTGGTGGGTCACCACTGGGTAGAATTGGTCATTCCGCAATGTTAATCATGATGTAATAGTAGGAAAACACTCGACGTTACGCAACTCATTCATCTTTGATGTTGAATCCTACTGGTGATGCGAGAACGAAGTTAAATATATTATAAAATAAAATTACGACGTCCCAAAATGATAACAGGCTACCACGATCGCCTTTGAGTAAAAAAAAAACACTTTTTCTTCTCTCTTTTTTCTTTGCTTTTTTCCATAAAACCTCTTGGAATGTGTTTACCATCATTCGTTTGTTATATAACTATTATGCAATGTGAACCTGATGATGTCACCAGGTTCATACGCAACCTGGCCGCATAGTGTTTTCAGAAATAAATAATTAAGGGAATTCAACCTGTCCGGCCTCGTATCATTTTATCTTATAATATATATATATGGCCTCAGCCGGATGGCTGGAACAGGTTTAAGAGGGTAAAAGAATATATATATATATACGGAATGGATTATCCGTCGGTTTCCATGATCTATATTCGACGAACACAACAGCTTGTTCATGAAATTAACGTGTAAGTGCCCGAGCATTCCACAGACACGTGTAACCTTAACGTAATTCGCTGGGAGATTCGGGAAGATGATACAGTGTGTGACAAGGGTGGCCCTTTGAAATATATGTATCGCCAATTCCACGAGTTTCCAAATAGTTTCCGCCTACACAATTTTATTCAGAAAGGTTTCGTCGAACCGAGGTTATGGTAAATGGTACTTTCCTAAGATACCGGAATTCTATGGTTACGAAGTTAACTGCTTAAGCATTCGGCCATCGATTGTCCCTCGTAATCGATTGACACGGAGACATAAAATGTACAATGGGCCTTCACTTGTGTTTTATATGTGTCACTTAGGTTTTAGGTGAAGTCGCCAATACCTAGCCGATCCTTGCTCAAAATGATAATTATAATAGTTTCTACTTTTGGCACAAGGCCAGCAATCAGTGTATTACTGGTACTTTATTTTATCGACCCCGTAAGGATGAAAGACAAAGTTAATTTCGGCGAGATTTGAAATCGGGCCGTAACTCTATGCTGAAAAGCATGGCGTCCGATCCTCTACCGATACTGCCAATCCACCAATTGTTTCTGATTCAGACACAAGGCCAACAATTTTAGGGAGAGGCGAAAGTCGATTAAATCGACCCGTGTGCGATACTGATACTTTATTTTATCGACCTCGTAAGGATGAAAGGCAAAGTTAACCTCAGCGGGATTTGAACTCAGAACGTTAAGGGCCGTAACTTAATGCCACAAAGTATGTTGTCCGACACTCAACTAATACTGCCAGTCTACGCTAATAATAACAATAATAAAAAAAATAATAAAATAAACGAATGAGACAGGGAGAGAGTGAAAATGAGGTGGATTTATAAAATCTATAGATAGGAACAATTTGAAGGCGACATTTTAACGATCTCCCTTGTCACACACAGAGTATCATTATGAGGGTGGGGTCTACAGAGTTTTATAGATTCAACAGTGCTATCAGTTGGGTCACGGCACCCTGGTACTGGTGAATGCTGCCACTGCATTATTCGCGGCTAAAGCTATATCCATAAAACCAAACACATGTGGAAGCGCGTGCGCATGTATATATATATATATATATATATATATATATATATATATATATATATATATATATATACACATAGATATATATACATACATACATATACATACACATTTACACACACATATATGCATATCTATTTGTGTATACGCACACACACACACAACATAGATATATGTGTACATGTGTATGTATACGTACACATATATGCATATATATATATATGCATATATATATATATGCATATATATATATATATATATATATATATATATATATATATATATATATATATATATATATGAGATTCTACAGGACTAGAACTGTTTCATTCATTAGAAATCATCAGGAATATATATATATATATATATATTTATGTGTGTGTGTGTGTGTGTGTGTGCGCGCACACACACACATACATTGTTTCTTTCTCTTCTGTTCCAGCCTGTCTCTTACAGTCGCTTCATAGATTCATATTTATTGATGTCAGTTGTTAATTCACAATTAACATCACAATTGCTGGCTGTTTTAAACACCTAATTTACCTTCCAGCCTACCTGCCTCCCTACCTCCCTACCTACTACCTACCTGCCTCCCTCCCTACCTACCTACCAACCTACTTACCTACCTACCTACCTACCTACCTACCTACCTACCTACCTACCTACCTACCTACCTACCTACCTACCAACCTACCTACCTACCTACCTACCTACCTACCTACCTACCTACCTACCAACCTACTTACCTACCTACCTACCTACCTACCTACCTACCTACCTACCTACCTACCTACCTACCTACCTACCTACCTACCTACCAACCTACCTACCTACCTACCTACCTACCTACCTACCTACCAACCTACCTACCTACCTACCTACCTACCTACCTACCTCCCAACCTACCTACCTACCTACCTACCTACCAACCTACCTGCCTCCCTACCTCCCTACCTACTACCTACCTGCCTCCCTACCTACCTACCTACCTACCTACCTACCTACCTACCTACCTACCTACCTACCAACCTACCTACCTTCCAACCTACCTATCTAACTACCTACGTACCTACCTACCTGTCTACCTACCTACCAACCTTCCAACCTACCTACATACCTACCAACCAGCCCACCTACCTATCTACCTACCTACCTACCTACCAACCAACGTACCTACCTACCTACAACCAACTTATCTACCTACCTATCTACCCACCTACCTACCAATCAACCTATCTACCTACCTATCAACCATCCTACCTACCTACCAACCTATCTACCTACCTACCTACCTACCTACCTACCTACCTACCTACCTACCCACCTATCATTCTACCTACCTACTAACCAACCTATCTACCTACCTACATACCTATCTACTTACCTACATGCTTGCCTAACTATCGATTTATATACCGACCTACCTATTTACCAACCTACCTAACTATCTATATATCGATCTTCCCACGTTCCTGCCTTCCTATGTATCTATCTATCGATCTATCTAACGACCTACCTACAAATCTATTTAACTAGCTGCCCACCTGCCTATCCTTCCGAGTTAGTTACCCACCTAACTAACGACCTAGATACCTACTTATCTATTTACCTACCGACCTATATTTAAATCCATTTACTTATCTTTCTATCTATCTATCCTCTGGCAGGCGGACCCGGCGATCAGTGGAGACTCCACTTCGACATTCTATAGAGGGTTGGTCCGCAGCAAGTGCGACGACGCGCTCGGAGAAACTCTAGGCGTAGAGGAAGACGAACTGGCCAGTCTGTTCGGTAGGACTTTCTGCCCGGGACCGATGGACAACTTCCAAAAGTCCTTGGCCTGGCAGTGCTACCGAGGAGCTCTACCAGTTCGAGACAAGCTCTACAGACACGGGCGCCCGGGCAGGGACCCTTCGAAAAAGATCTGTCCGAGATGCGTGCGAGACGAAGAAACCGTCGCGCACGCATTCGTACAACGACTATTGTCGCGGGTGGGGGACCAATCCGGTTGACCACCGAGTCCATTGTCATGATCAAACCGCCACCCTTCTTCAAAAACGAAGGGGAGGCGGTTTTCCTTTGTGTGATAGCTATGGCGAAAGAGGTTGTATGGTGGACGAGGTTAAAAGGGCTGAGGTCAGCCACCTTTCTCTCCGGCCAACAACTGATTCTTTTTTTCAAATACCACTTTAGAAGAAGAATCAGGATGGAGAGAGAGGTGCTGTAACTCAGCAAGTTTTATGAAAGGTGGGTGAAAGTGGCGAGAATGGCCCGAGTGAATGGGCCTTCTCTCTATATCAGCCTGTAGGGTGAGGAAAAAGAGGAAGAGAGGCAAGGGGTACTCACTCTTCGTACTCCTGGAGATGAGGGTTGCACATTTTTTTCGGGGGTATGTGTTACCCATATGTAATGTCTCCCCCTATTGGGGAAAATCGATTAATTTTTAAATTGGATAGTATTTTACACGTTTTTATTGTATGTAAACTTCCCCTTTGTATTTGTCCCCTTCTTTTGTGCCTCTGTGGCTAATAAAGAAACATATCTATCTATCTAGCTAGCTAGCTATCTACCAACTTACCTACGTACTTACCTGCCCACCTGCCTGCCTAACAACCAGCCAGCCAACTTACCTACTTACCTCCCTTTCTGCCTGTATCTAAACAAGACCAACGACGGATTTTATCTGTGGCTGCTCAATCTGCTAGAAATACCACCCCAAATCTCCCTAAATTCACACCATACCTACCACCTTACACGTAACATTGGATAATGAAATTCTAAAATATACTATGAGTGAAGGAGGATGGTCACGGCTGGAATACCCTCTGATCATAAGTCTATTCGACCAAGGCCGACTATGGTCTAAAGAAGAAGAACAACAGTAACAACAACCACATGTGTGCAGTTAGCTGTGCAGTTAGCTGCGTAGTTAGTGAATGCGAAATAAATTTGTACAGGGGTTATTGAATTATATATATTTTGAGGTCACGAAATCGCTTGGAAATCAGCTTGGCATTTTCTGTTGTATCTATTTTATTGTCGCAAGTTTCCGAGTTCGGTTTCTGCTACCGCCCAGTACCCGATGCCAATAACATTGACACCTATAATAATAATTCTTTCTAACATTGGCAAAAGGTCATCAATTTTTTTTGGGGGGTGGGGGGGGGGGGGCTGAGTCATTTATATCGACTCCAGTATATTACTGGTACTTTATTTCATCGACCCCGGAAAGAATAAAAGCAAAGTTGACCTCTGCGAGATTTGAAATCAGAACATTTTATCCAACGATCTAACGATTCTGCCAACCCATTCTGCATTGACACTAATAATTGTTTCTACTTTTACCACAAGGCCAGCAATTCTTGGATAGTCGATTATATTGATCCTTGTATTTAACTGGTATTTTATTCTATCGACATCCAGAAGGATGAAAAGCAAAATTGATCATTTGGCATGCTGCCGAATCAAGTTCTTGACACTTCTTGCTTTGACTACAAAAAAAAAAAAAAAACATTATTAAGCCTGCATTTTCTACTACAATCACCCATTAGAGTTCCGTAATGCGTCTCTCAAAGTCCCGCGCCTCAGGCGACTGCCTTGTTGGCCCGATGATGATGCCAGCACTACATAGTTATAAATATTAAGAGGACCCATGGAAATTCTACGTTTTATATTTTATATAAATCTTTATGACATTGTTTCTAGGCGGCGAATTGATAGAGTCGTTAGAACGTCAGATAGAATGCTTTGCGGTATTCGTTTCGGCTCTCTGTGCTCTATGTTCAAATCCCTCCCAGGTCAAGGTTGCTTTTCATCCTTTCCGAAGTCGAAAAATATAGTACCAGTACTGGGGTTGATTCGTCTATATCTCTTTTTGACTTCCTCTATATCACTCTCTCTTCATCTCTGGAAGAAATCGGTTGTTCAGATATGGAGAGGAAATAGGCGTCGCCAGGTTTAAAATGACCAAGAAACGCCTTATTTCACAATGGTACCATGACGACTCCACCAAGAGTTACGGGTACATACAAACATACATTCATAACATTGTCTTATTATTTACATAGCGGCCTTCGTTCCGGCCTTCGTCCCGGTCTGCAATGTGTTCAAATTAGTATCTATCGTAATGCTCATTTACCTTGAAATAAAAGATGTTAAAACGTACTTAAATAATGCATAACATAATTCTAAAATTTTATTTATAATATCTAAATACAGAAAGTAATAAATAAAATAATAGAAAAATATATTCTACGAAAATTATAAAACATTTACAGAACTTCAGCATATACAATGTTTTGTTTTTTTTTGTTTTTTTTTGAGCATATATAAAGAGTTTGTTGGAGCGTCCTACTCGGGAACAACCTACATAAAATTGACCATGTGAGAAACAGCCCTCTTCTAGATGGAGACGGAAGCCTGCAGTTGATTAATTAAATTTACAACGTTTTCTACAACTGTAGAAAATGATGAAGGATCAAAACATCCTTCAGTATCAAGGGATTACTTTTCTATAAATTTAAACGACTGAGAGGTGCTTATCTGTAACTCCGATGGTCTCCCTTCCTTCCCACCACTGTTTTTTCCACTGAAGAAATATCCGAGGCTTGGAAAATCCGAGGGTACCCGCCCCAAATTCCGTTTCCGGAAAAGAAGGCGTTTGTGAGCATATCGGAAGTTAGATTAGCTGAAAACATATGAAAAAACCCGCGGAAAAAAATGTCTTCACGATCCCCAGTAGGTGCTTTTCTATAAATTTAAATGAAATCACATAGAAAAGTTTTAGTTAGTTAGAGAGAGAGAGGGAGGTAGAGTGAGTGAGAAGTGGAGTACTATTCTCTCTCTCTCTCTCTCTCTCTCTCACCCCCTTACATGTTTCTCTTGACTCCATTTCTACATATGGCTTCCTCTTTGTCCCCCCCTCTTTCTCATCTCTCGCCTCCATGTCTTTCTGTTTGTCTACTTTTCTCTCTTTCTCCCATTGTCTGTCTAGTCTATCTCTCTCTCTACCTCTCTCTATCTACCCCTCTCTCTCTTTCATCCATTTACGTATCTCTCTCGTCTCCATCTATACATATGTCTCTTTCTTTGTTCTCCCTCTCTCGCCCCTCGTCCCCATACATCTATCTGTCTTTCTCTATTTCTCCCATTGTCTGTCTGTCTATTCTATCTCTTTCTCCCGCTCGAGCACTTTATCCGCGATCATAACAAGCGACTTCAATTCTAATATGATTTAAAATTTTAAACGAAAATCAAATTTTCTTTCTATCGGTTTGATAAAAAAAATCACGAAAACTTGAAATCATAACCATTGGACATAGATTGAAATAAAAATGGAAGGCACCTTAGCTGAGCCGTCAAACAATGTCTCTGGCCCTCAGTATTCTGTTGGTCAAAGTCGCCCAGTTCATTTCTTATTTGATATGTTCTCCCTTGATTAAATATCGATCCCTTAACATAGATAGATCCCCCCCCCCCTATCATACACACATTTGGGGAATAAACGTTAGAAGGGGTTATACGGAGATAACGACCCCCAGAGCCACCTCCGGAGGTTAGTTTTATAATATGCATCCTCTTCTCCCACTTATGCGACTCATTCTTCCAAATGAAATAATTTCACCTTACAGGCAGGGCTGCCCAAACTCTTTTTTTTCAATAGCACCTAAAACTTTATTTTAAAAGTACCAAAATATACAAAATCGTACCAAATCCAATTACATTAATATGAAACCCCATAAATGTTAAACAAAGATTTTTAAAATGTTCTTCTTCCACACATTTCTTGCTGTAACAGTTTTTTTCTTGCAGTTTGAGACAAAGTTGTGGGTGTCACTTATTGCAGTCAACATTTTGCAGCAGAGACTTTGATCTTAGCAGGGCATTAAATGTTGATGTTTTTAAAGCATTGCAGTTTTTGTTCTTATGTTGTTGAGAAGGGAAAAAAACTCATCTGCAGCTACTGAAGAATGTGGCCATGAAAGTTGCATTATGAACTTAGATAGTAATGGGTAGCGATATATGTCAACTCATTTCGAAAATGTCATTGCCAATGGTATGATCGATTTTGGTTTACTTTCAATAATATTGGTTGGGTCTAAAGCTTCAAGAATGGCAAACAAGGCTATATGAATATATCAGGATTTTTCTGCTTCAACATATGTTGAACTCCCTCTTTGCTTCCCATCATAACACTGATATTATCACTGGAAAATCTAATTAAGTTTTCAAGAGAGATATTATTTACAATGAAAAATGATTGTAGTAAATTATAAATACCAAGCGCATTGCAGGCTTTAATCTCCAGAAGCGCCAAAACGTCGACCACAGTCTTTTGAATTACCAAGGTTTTAATATCTCGCTATTAGAACAAGCTGCTTGTTGGTAGAGATATCCGTTGTTTCATCTACAACAAGTGAGAACTTTGCTGAATTTAGCTTAGACAATAAATCATTGAAAGCATGGGTATCGATCACAATTGAAGAAATGCAAGTTTCTTTAGTTCTTGCGCACATGATGTCTGGCGATTTTTTAATCAGAGCATACGTTGGCAATAAGGCCAGGCAAATAATCCAAAACAGCAATTGGTAGGTTGTTTACAGCAATAAATCTGCACAGTTTCAGCTCAGTTGATGCTATTTTCATTAAGTGAGCAGAACATTGAGCATGTTTTATCAATTATGTCACCTTCACTGTTTGTTTCACTACTTTCGCAATTTTCGGTGTTTTTCTGTCTCTTCATGCTTTACTATTTGACTTGAGCTATCAGCTATCTCACAATTGCACAATTTATAATAGCCTTTACTTGCGTTCATTTTACTCAATTTCAACCATGATGAACATTTCTCATCGTTTAACAAGTTTGATGGAACTTTTCTTTCATAGAAAGTGAATTTTAATTTTTTTTCTTCTGAGAAGTGTCATTTTCGTCACTATCAGAATGACATTCTATATTCACTTTTTCTCATCTCGTGATGGGTTCAAAATATTTCTCAAAAAAGCAAAACGCTTCAGTTATTGAAAGATGACACACAGTACGCCGTGACACAACCACTTAAACTGAATTGATATGGTTGTCTTCCAAGAATTCATCTTAATCTATTTAGATGTCCTTGCATATTGTCAGCGGCATCTATTCAAGTAAAACGTCCATAGATCGATTGTGAGGGAATAGTGCGTTATTATTGGCTACCAGGATAATACAGAAGATGGTTGTCTGCCGATTTGAAATAAATACTACACAGAAGAGTTATTGATGTCAAGTGAGATCTGTCGAGCAAATACATTTAATGGAGAGCTTCTCAACGTAAAAGTCATTATAGCTGATAAATGGTAAATCATTAAATGCTGATTTTAGAATGTCAATTAAGCCAAATTCGCAAAGCAAGTACAATCTCCAAAAGGTACCAAAAATCCGGACGTGGCACCAAACGTACAGAAAAGTCAAATTAAGAACAAATAGTACAAAATTTGTACAAACGTACCAACTTCGTCAGCGTTTCTTACAGGCTGATAAGCTGATGAACAAAGATTTTTACATTTCTTGCTCTTACCACACTAATTATTAAGCCCGCATTTTCCACTACACAGTTCACACTCATCCACAACAAATCGTGTAGCAGGTCATAATACCATACGACCCTCTTCATTGCTTTAGATATTTCTACAACGTTGCTACGCGGCAAAGATGTTTAGTGATTTATTTGTTGATCACAGGAAATTATTATATATTTTATACAAACTTACGGTTCAGTAATGCGCCTCACTGAGGTGTATGCCATAGGCGGCTTCCTGGCTGGCGTTAATGGTAGCGTCGGCCCTGCCTGGAAATTTGACAGTCAAAGCTTACCTCGACATGATTTGAACTCAGAACGTAAAGAGTTATAATTATCATCATACGACATTTAATATGCAATGTACTGGTACTGGCATTTACAAGTATTGATTTACAACATTGGCATAATGAGGGATTAATTGGAAATTAATCGAATTGAATCCAGCACAGGTTCGAATTGTCAAGGTTTGTTCCCTTCCGGACCCTCTTTGGGGCCTCAGGGTACGCAATCGTGTGTGCCGGGTGACCTGGATCTCTGGAAAGGCACCTAAGCAATGGTAATCGGGAGTGATAATCCCAATTTTCAAAAAGGGAGACAAGAGAGATTGTTCCAATTGCAGAGGGATCTCCTTGTTAAGCCTCTCCAGTAAAGTCTATGCTAAGTGTCTGGCAAAGAAATGTAGGGCGATTGTCGAGTCCAAGCTAACTGATGAACAGTGCAGTTTTCGCCCTGTAGGTAGCACAGCTGACCAAATATCCACACTGGGACAGGTTTTCGAGAAATCGTGTTTTGTCGATCTTGAAAAGGCATATGACGGCGTTCCTTGGGATCTGTTGTGGAAGGTTCTGCAGGAGTATGGGATCGATGGTCAGCTTCTTGCTGCTCTGATGTCTCTATAAGAATGCTCGAGTATTTGTGTTTGGATAAATGGTGCTAAATCGAAGAATTCAATATGGGAGTCTGACTCCGCCAGTGGTGCATACTGACACCTCTCCTGTTCATTATTTTCATGAATAGGATTGATATGCGCAGCCGGGTTGGAAGTGGTATCATTACTGGAGGGTGTAAAATCAGTCGGCTGGAATTTGTAGACATGGTGTTACTTAACTCGACAGAAGGCGATCTCCGACTTGCACTTGATAGGTTTGATGCTGAGTGCTGCATGGCTGGAATGAAAATCAGTGCTGCGAAAACTGAGACAATTGTCCTCTCAAGGAAGCCCGCACAGTGCACGCTACATGTGAATGGAGTACTACTGAAGCAGCTAGAGAAGTTCAATAAGTTCGCGAGGCCGTGTTCACTAGTAATGGAAGGCAGGAGGCCGAATTAAGTACACAAATTGCAGGAGTTGGTACAGTGATGCGCCAACTTCAGCATTCAGTAATCAGAAGAAGGGAGGTAGGAATAAAAGCCAAACTCACTATCTTCAATTCAGTATTCGTGCCAACCCTTACCTATGGACATGAATATTGGGTAATGACCGAAAGAATACGATCGCGAATACAAGCAGTCGAAATGTGGTTCGTTCAAAGGGTCTGTGGAGTAACATTACTCAAAAGAGTACGTATCTCAGAGGTCAGAGATTTACTCCTGGTAGAGCCGCTACTTCTCTGAATTGAGAGATCACAGCTCCGATAGGATGGGCATGTGGTTATAATGTCTCAGGAAAGAAGAGCTGGACAGAGTTTACCGGCAAAATCAACCGGTAGGAGATCCATGAGCTTGGCTGATATTGCTTGAGGCTCCAGCTGGGTCATTTGGAGACGGTTGCTTCTCATCACAGGATCTGCTGGAAGGCGCGTTTGAGGACTCTGCCCCCACGACCTCTCAGGAAGAAGAAAAAGAAAAAAAAAGAAGAAAAAGAAGATGAAGAAGAAAAAGAAAAAGAAAAAGAAAAAGAAAAAGAAAAAGAAAAAGAAGAAAAAGAAAAAGAAAAAGAAAAAGAAAAAGAAAAAGAAAAAGAAAAAAGAAAAAGAAAAAGGAGAAAAAGAAGAAGAAGAAGAAGAAGAAGAAGAAGAAGAAGAAGAAGAAGAAGAAGAATCCAACACATGACTAATACTTCATTTATCGACCCGGGAAGAATGAAAGGATAAGTAAGCCCATTTACGTAATGAGTTTAAAGTAAAAAACAAAACAAAAAAAAACATCACTCTATTGATACGACCAGCCACCACAAGCCTCCAAAATATTGCCAATTGCCAATAAAGTATGTTTATTGATATATCAATATATATATATATATTGATCCCTCGTCAGAAATATAGAATTATCTATAGAAACAAAATCCTTTCAAATGAAATTATCTTCCTTACAAATTTATAAATAAATTTTAAAAAAATCTCAAGCGAAGAAGTTCTCTGTGGCCGTACGACTTGCTAGAAATAGCAGTAGATCTCCCTCAAATTACACTTTACTGAAAGGGGGGGGGGGGGGGTTATTTAATGTAGGCCTAGCTACGCAATGCGGTTTCATTGCTAGAGCAACTTTTGATCATATGTCAACTTATCCTGGATTGGTCTGGGGTTAAACAACAGTAAATTAGTATAAATCAAAGCCACCTTTGGTATTTTTCCTCAGTTATCGAGTGAGACAAAATTCGCAAATTCCAAATAGAACGTTTTCACCGGAAGCTCTGATGGGTCGAACTATCAACTTACAGTTTTTATTTTCCAGTGACCGGAAACCGAACAACAACAGTCCCAAAAATAGGTGACTTCTTCAAAGCCAGACAGCCAGTATATGGCACATATTACATTAAAAAATTAGTGGATCACAACGCTTACAAGATGCAAGCAATCTACTGGCAAACCAGTTTCACATAACCAATCGCCGATGTTTAATTTTCGGCCAAAGAATCGAAGAAAACCTGTAAAACCATTCCAAGAATCTAAAATTGGGATAAGTTTCTTAAAATTTGTTGTTAAACCACAAAAAATGTCGAATGTTTTATAATCCCCTGCAAATTACGTAGTCGGATCTTATTGGCAGATTACCTTAGAAACTAACTGTCAATTACTTTTGATCGCTAAGTTTGAGTTTAGTGAAACGTTATGCATGAAGTAATACAGTGAATGGTGTCGTGTTACCGAGTAAAAAATAGTAAGTACTGAACAGTAACGTACGAAAGTCGTATACTTACCAGAAACATGAACTATTTATGCACTTATCCATAACATATCAACGTCTGCTATTTTCTTTCTATCAAGCAGACTGTAACCAATAATTCGATAAATAATATAATTATTGTGTGAAATACAACAACAGGCAGTCGTCGATACAACAATGCCTTAAACAATATTACATTGAGTACAACTTAGATGTAAAAAGGATTATTTCAACTATTATTTGATCATTCATTACAGTCAGTAACACTTTTACACGTTACACAACATAGACAACAGGTTAATACAAATGGCCGTTGCAACATGTTCTCTGTACAACGAAATAATTGTTTAGGTTTAACTGAATTTGTATTATACAAAACAGAAGGCTAGTGGAGCAGTGCCATCAATAACGATGAAATAGCGTTGAATGTATTTAATTTTGGGAGTCCAGGATTAGTGGATATAGGAAATATAAGAGAACTCCTATAGTTTATGTTGATTATAGACATGTGGAAGTTACTAAAAATAAAAAGGAAAGTTTCATAACTTATTTTTAGGATATAATTACATAAAGTAAAATTATTTTTGTAGCATTACTGATATAGGAAATGTATTGTGTGTAAATATTCAATAATCACACATACACGCATGCACGCAGACACGCGCGCAGGAACACACACACACACGCATGCACGCAGACGCGCGCAGGAACACACACACACACACACGCAAATACGAGCGCAGGAACACACACACACATATATATCTGTCAGTAACTATATAAAATTTATATATATACATATACAAACACGTGTGGTGAATTATGATTGAGTATCACATTGACGCGTCCGTCCATGTAAAGCTGGCAAAACATAACAGACTTGGAAATGTATCTCACCCCCCCCCCCCCCTCATGCGTGTACGTACATACATACATGCATACATAATAATACATACATACATACATGATGATGGCTGGCCCCTCGTTATCGAATATGGCCATTACACGATATACCATTATTATTAATTATTAATTAATTCTATCGTGCAATGCCTGTGCGTGAAGATATTTTTTAAAGTGAGGAAAGACTGTGCACTGAGCCAATCCCACTCTCTGAGCGACAGTAGCTATAACCCGAAAAGAAGAAAAGATCAACATCATCGGTAACTACTGAGCCACAGGTTTAATGTCGGAGTTATCCCAGTTTCCTAGACGCTTCGACCAGCGAAATTCCTTACTTCAATGGCCACATAGTCTATAACCTCCCCTCCTGTTTACTTACCTAATCACATACATACATACATACATGGTGGCTGCCAACTCGTTTTCGAGTACGGCCACTACTTTATATCCATGTAGGAGAACCCCTACCGATGCGCTGAACGAGTGTGACTTTTTAGTCCAGCCAGTGACTTGAAAACTCTGGTACAAACACTACACTTGTGACAGTTATTGACACATAGTGTTGGGCCCATGGTACCATGTGACGACAAGTGCAGAGAGATCTCCAGATATAAAGCAATGCCTGTGCCGTGAAGATTTTATAGTGAGCAAAGGCACTGCACAAAGCCAGTCCCACTCTCTTAACCGAGATGATATTTACCAAAAAGAAGAACAAGTCAACATCATTGGATATCATCAGGGTTGCAGGTGTTATATCAGAGTTTTCCTTCTCCTAGAATGCCTTGACAAAGGCTAAGGGGTCATCTCTCCCGGTGATTTTGGATGGCCATTGTCTCTTAAGAGCTCCTTTGCCCTTTGCCAGGTTTTGTTTTTAGTCCTGCAGGATGTCCAAAGTCACCCTCCTCACCAAGAAACCTTGGTGGGGTTGCCAGTTTAGTCGCCAACGACCCGACCATGAGACAGGTTGTACTGGGATACATGTTACCAGTAGCACCAACATACATACATACATACATACATACATATATATATATATATATATATATATATATATATATATATATATATATATATATATATATATATATATATATATATATACATATATATATATATATATATGCAGAGGTTATATTTAATTTGTTGGGATTCAACAAGCTTAAACATGTTTATAACTGATATAAAGCACTCAACTGATAAGTGGAGTAAATACACAATATATTAATAAATGGAAACTATATTTATAAAACCATATTTATTTTATTATAGATATTTCAAGGGCAACCAATGCAAATTATGGTGCGCTTTCATCAGATAAAATACAGATTTGTTTTATAAATAAATATTGACATACCCGGAAAAAAGAAAGACAACCTTGGATAGTGGAGATATTACATTTATTGAGGGTGATACAAAATTATGAGTGAGTATGCAAATGATTGTCCTAAAGGTTGAAAAGATAACGGTTTATTTAAATTAAACTGTTGGAAGAAGGTGATATGTAAGGGAGAGAGAAAAAAAGAAAAAAAGTAAAAAAGAAAAAAGAAAGGAGAAAGATAGAAGAGGAAAGAAAGAACGATTATATATATTGATAGTGAAAATAGAGTGCACGATGAGATGAATTTCAAAGGATAAATATACACAGCGTAAGTATATCTAAGTGAGAGAAGAGATGAGAATAACGTGGAGGAATAATATTTATAATGCAGGATTCAATACGTTTTGATTATAATATTTATAATGATAGGTTGAAAAATTAGATTAAAATTAAATTAAAATTAAAAAAATTAGAAATCAAAATTAAAGATTAAAATTTACCTTAATAGTAAAGATTTAATTTAATAATTTAATATTAATAATTAGTTTAAATGTGTATGTTAAGTATTATAAATATATAGTATTTTACATTAGAGCAAATCTAGTATAGTTTATTTTATTAAAAGTTGTAAGTCAAAAATTTAAACATCCAAATAATTCTAAATTTATGAAAAATTTTCGAGAGTTTACAAAGGAATAACCACTTAGTGATATTATAAAAACAGCAAGGAAGTGTAAAGGAAGTTAGAAGTGATTTTTTAAGAACTCGGATGACTCTAAGGATTAAATGTTATAAAGTTAAAAAGTTAAACATTTTTTGTCATAAGAATATAATTAAAACATGAACCATATGTTATTTTATACGAAGTCATAAATTTACTTGCTATAAAGTTAAAACATTTAAAAAATTTATCTTAAGAATATATTTAAAGCATAAACCATAGGTTTTTCCACATATATATAAAAAAACCTATATATAAAAATCATATGTTTTTCCACATATATATAAACATTTGGATATTTATATTAAAAACGTTTGAAGATATAAAAATATAACCTTGATAGATTATAAAAATATAATCTTGATAGAATCTTCAAATCCAAAAAGAATCCAAGTAAGAGGGATACAAGTAAGAGGGATACAAGTTCGAACTTATAACCGCATATAAACACCGATTACGTAGGACTTACCTCGCCCTCAAACCTCCTCATGACCCGGGTGGGTAGACAATGGCTGTATCATCCTTCTTTTCCCACTTGCCGAACAAGATAGGGGAAACCCTAGCATACATAGGTAGATGTACTTCTTTTCTTTTTACCCTTTATCTCTTCTTCTCACTTCCTTCCACTCCCCCTCCTCTTCCGTTTTCCTCTTTCTCTTACCCTGAGGCAGCCCATCGGGTTCCTGTAGCCTCAGTACCCCCACCGCAGTAAATTCCATATAGCATTGGCCGAAAACGCAATACCAGCTAAAAATATAGCAGCTGTTTTAGACTCTAGTTTTTTTTTTATTATTTTTAATTTCAATTTATTAACTTTTTAATTTTTATAACTTACCACTCAGATTCCTCCAGAATTCTTTTTTCGCCTGCTTTCTAGCTCGCCTAATTTCATCCACACTCCTTAGAATTTGTTGTATAGAATTCACTTTCAACGCTTGACCGGCTCCACCCACTCCCTCATTGTTCTACAAGCAAGTTCAGCCACCCACCGACATGAAAGATTTAATTGTGTTTACAAGAAATTTTGACCAATTCTTTTGACAACTACCACATTCCCATATATGGAATTACCCCTTGAAAAGTCCGGCTATTTATAACCACGCTAAAAATCTAATTTAGTCCTGAAATAGCCGTCGAAAGGGCTTGAGCTCTGCCGTTGTGGTCTTGAACATTTTCCTATTACCCACTCTACTACTCTAAGTATTGAGTACTCTGGTGCGTTATGGTCCACCTGGTTCCTTACCACACTTCCTTCGTTATATATATATATATATATATATATTTATATTTACTCCACCTGTGTTGAGTGGTTTATATCAGTTATAAAAATGTTTAAGTTTGTTGAATCCCAACAAATTAAATATAACTTCTGCATATATATATATATATATATATATATATATATATATATATATATATATATATATGTGAGTGTGTGTGTGTGTATGTGTGTGTGTGTGTGTGTGTGTGTGTGTGTGTGTGTGTGTGTGTGTGTGTGTGTGTGTGTGTGTGTGTGTGTGTGTGTGTCTGATGGTAGCTAAGATGCTTTCATAGGCGGTATGCCGGTTGAGCACTCTATGTTCTTACAGAGCAGAGTATGATATAATATAAAACGAAAAATCAGTGATGCATCTGAACTCAAATTTATTGTGTGTTACAATTGTTTCGCCGGCAGACAGCTCGATACACGATCATTGCGTGGATCTGTCTGATTCTGGATCCGCAGGTTCGACGGACACGTCGAAACAATTGTAACACACAATTGTAACAATTGTAACACACAATAAATTTGAGTTCAGATGCATCACTGATGTTTCGTTTTTTATATATATATATAATTGTTTCTACTTTAGGCACAAGGCCAGCAATTACCCAGTGCATTACTGGTACTTTATTTCATCGACCCCGTAAGGATGAAAGGCAAAGTGAACCTCGGCGGGATTAAAAGAGTTCCATGTATTTTATTATGCGCATTTCAAAAACAAATATAATCATGGGATGATATATAAAATCAAAAGATGGTTAAAAGAGTTCCATGTATTTCAAAAACAAATATCATCATGGGATGATATTTGCGTTCTCATCAGATAAAATAGGGAGACATGATATGAAGCTTAAAAAACATTTGCGAGCAGTGAAGTGTTAAATCAACATATGAAAAATAAAATAAGATGGATATATGAGATTGGGAAAAAAAGAAGGAAGGGGGAAGGAAAAGGTAAGGAAGAGGAAGAAAGAAAATAATAATAATAAAAAATATAATAATAAGGAAAGGCTGACGGAGGAGGAATATAAGGAGGAAGGATGAGAGAGGAGGAGAAATGAGTGAGAGAGAGAGAGAGATAACCTTTAATACTGAGAAACACTGTCTCACAGAGAGAAATAAAAAAAAAACCGTTGTATTTAAACAAATTTTGAAATTAAAAGTTAATGAGGTTTATGAATGGTGATGTTTATGATTAAAGAAAAAGGAATTAAGAATAGTATTTATTTAAGGTTTATATATTGAACGGTTTAATAATATGTGCGAAAAGGAATTTATTAAAATGTATTATTAAAATAAAAAAATATTAAGGAGATAAGGTGAATGAAGAAAAGATTAAATGAATTATGAACTCAGAGGAATTATTTAGGGTCCAAGTTTGTTTCTATGTATTGTAATAGGAAAAAGTAAATAATAGGTTTAATACGAGCACGGAAGGAGAGAAGAAAGAAGAAAATTCAAGGAAGAAAAAAATATATAACGTAAAAAAAAATATATATATTGATGCAATTCCGATCAAGAACTCAACGCATAGGAATGACGGAGTATTTATAGAATAATTGTTTCTACTTTAGGCACAAGGCCAGCAATTACCCAGTGCATTACTGGTACTTTATTTTATCGACCCCGTAAAGATAAAAGGCAAAGTCAACCTCGGCGGGATTTGAACTCAGATCGTAAAGGGAGTATTTATAGAATAATGAAATACAAAGTAGTTCAGATGTAAAAATTCCTTTATTGAAAGGCCGTTATATATATTTCGATGACAACAGAGGCCACGTAATTCCGTGTTAAATCCAATGCCATGATCTCAGCAGACAGATTCTTACATAATAAGGTTATTTATATTAAGCAATCCAATTTCGAAGTGACAAGGGAAGGGGCGAACACGATGCCTTTGAAGCGATCACCCGTTCCCTTGTCCCATATAATCGACTAGGGGAACGGACGATCGCTTCTAGGGCATCCGTGTTTGTCCCTTCCCTTGTCACTTCGAAATTGGATTGCTTAATGTAAGTAACCTTATTATGTAAGAATCTGTCTGCTGAGATCATAGCATTGGATTTAACACGGAATTACGTCGCCTCTGTTGTCATCGAAATATATATAACGGCCTTTCAATAAAGGAATTTTTACATCTGAACTACTTTGTATTTCATTATTCTATATATATATCGGCCCTTGTGGCCAATAAATGAAATCATTATTCTATATATATATATATATATATATATATATATATATATATATATATATATATATATATATATATATATATATATATAAAGAAACAAAAACTAAACTAATCTGAAAGAAAAGCAAATAAAAGCAAAGGACGAAGAATAATTAAATGATTGGAAACTAGAAAGTATAGTTATATTTTAAATCTTTGAATTTGAATTGATTTGTTTCTACTGACGATACTTAATAAAATCATTGTCATATTCGTTATAAAAAGAATGAGTGACTTTTAATCACGTCGAGCGCCTCTTAAAGTGGATATGGTGGTGGTTGAGGGTGGTAAATTAGACAGCTTCACTATGTGTACAAGACGCAAGTTGGCAAAGACATTGCGGTGCTTTGTTCTGTTTTTCGTCATTACGAAATCAACAGAATAGCAGTCCGTCTATGTTAAGGCCGACTTTGTCTTTTATGTATTGAGGTTGGGGAAGAGGATCAATAAAATTAATACCGGAGATATGTTCTGAGGGAGCCATATAATCGACTATACCACCCCTCCCTCCAACACACAGACACACACACTCTCTATCCCCCTCTCTCTCACAAAATGTTTAGTCTTGTACAAAATGTTAGAAATACAATACGTTCACAATTATTTCATTTTTGCCATCGTTCGAGGTTTTGCTCATGTTTGTTTTCTAAACAACTTTCTCAATTCCCTTTGGAAAGTATTATATATATATTCGTAGTAGATAACATCGCCCCCGCAAAGAACACACACACACACACACACACACACACACACACACACACACACACACACACACACACACACACACACACACACACACACACACACACACACACACACACACACACACACACACACACATGAAAATAATAAAATAAAAAAGCCAAGGGTTCAGGAGAAACCTTGTTACAGTAATTGGGTAAGTCAACTCAGATGTTATGATAGAAATCTGGTTTCAGTGGAAGATTCTATTAAAAGTGATGTTCTTCTTGATGTTGTGGTGGTGGTGATGGTGGTAGTTGTTTTATTGTTGGTGTTGTTGGTGGTGGTGATGGTGGTAGTTGTTTTATTGGTGGTGTTGTTGGTGGTGGTGATGGTGGTATTTGTTTTATTGTTGGTGTTGTTGTTGGTGGTGGTGATGGTGGTAGTTGTTTTATTGGTGGTGTTGTTGGTGGTGGTGATGGTGGTATTTGTTTTATTGTTGGTGTTGTTGTTGGTGGTGGTGATGGTGGTAGTTGTTTTATTGGTGGTGTTGTTGGTGGTGGTGATGGTGGTATTTGTTTTATTGTTGGTGTTGTTGTTGGTGGTGGTGATGGTGGTAGTTGTTTTATTGGTGGTGTTGTTGGTGGTGGTGATGGTGGTAGTTGTTTTATTGGTGGTGTTGTTGGTGGTGGTGATGGTGGTAGTTGTTTTATTGGTGGTGTTGTTGGTGGTGGTGATGGTGGTAGTTGTTTTATTGGTGGTGTTGTTGGTGGTGGTGATGGTGGTAGTTGTTTTATTGTTGGTGTTGTTGTTGGTGGTGGTGATGGTGGTAGTTGTTTTATTGGTGGTGTTGTTGTTGGTGGTGGTGATGGTGGTAGTTGTTTTATTGGTGGTGGTGTTGTTGGTGGTGGTGATGGTGGTAGTTGTTTTATCGTTAGTGTTGTTGTTGGTGGTGGTGGTGATGGTAGTTGTTTTATTGGTGGTGTTGTTGGTGGTGGTAGTTGTTTTATCATTAGTGTTGTTGTTGTTGGTGGTGATGGTGATGGTAGTTGTTTTATTGTTGGTGTTGTTGGTGGTGGTGATGGTGGTAGTTGTTTTATTGTTGGTGTTGTTGTTGGTGGTGGTGGTGATGGTGGTAGTTGTTTTATCATTAGTGTTGTTGGTGGTGGTGATGGTGATGGTAGTTGTTTTATTGGTGGTGTTGTTGGTGGTGGTGGTGGTGATGGTAGTTGTTTTATTGGTGGTGTTGTTGTTGGTGGTGGTGGTGATGGTAGTTGTTTTATTGTTGGTGTTGTTGTTGGTGGTGGTGGTGATGGTAGTTGTTTTATTGGTGGTGTTGTTGGTGGTGGTGATGGTGGTAGTTGTTTTATTGTTGGTGTTGTTGGTGGTGGTGATGGTGGTAGTTGTTTTATTGTTGGTGTTGTTGATGGTGGTAGTTGTTTTATCATTAGTGTTGTTGTTGGTGGTGGTGGTGATGGTAGTTGGTTTATTGGTGGTGTTGTTGTTGTTGGTGGTGGTGATGGTAGTTGTTTTATTGGTGGTGTTGTTGTTGGTGGTGGTGGTGATGGTAGTTGTTTTATTGTTGGTGTTGTTGGTGGTGGTGGTGGTGATGGTAGTTGTTTTATTGTTGGTGTTGTTGGTGGTGGTGGTGATGGTAGTTGGTTTATTGGTGGTGTTGTTGTTGGTGGTGGTGGTGATGGTAGTTGTTTTATTGTTGGTGTTGTTGTTGGTGGTGGTGATGGTGGTAGTTGTTTTATCATTAGTGTTGTTGTTGGTGGTGGTGGTGATGGTAGTTGGTTTATTGGTGGTGTTGTTGTTGGTGGTGGTGGTGATGGTAGTTGTTTTATTGGTGGTGTTGTTGTTGGTGGTGGTGGTGATGGTAGTTGTTTTATTGTTGGTGTTGTTGGTGGTGGTGGTGGTGATGGTAGTTGTTTTATTGTTGGTGTTGTTGGTGGTGGTGGTGGTGATGGTAGTTGGTTTATTGGTGGTGGTGTTGTTGGTGGTGGTGGTGATGGTAGTTGTTTTATTGTTGGTGTTGTTGTTGGTGGTGGTGATGGTGGTAGTTGTTTTATCATTAGTGTTGTTGTTGGTGATGGTGGTGATGGTAGTTGGTTTATTGGTGGTGTTGTTGTTGGTGGTGGTGGTGATGGTGGTAGTTGTTTTATTGGTGGTGTTGTTGTTGGTGGTGGTGGTGATGGTAGTTGGTTTATTGGTGTTGTTGTTGTTGGTGGTGATGGTGGTTGGTTTATTGGTGGTGTTGTTGTTGGTGGCGGTGATGGCAGTTGGTTTATTGGTGTTGTTGTTGTTGGTGGTGATGGTGGTTGGTTTATTGGTGGTGTTGTTGTTGGTGGCGGTGATGGCAGTTGGTTTATTGGTGTTGTTGTTGGTGGTGGTGATGGTAGTTAGTTTATTGGTGTTGTTGTTGGTGGTGGTGATGGTAGTTAGTTTATTGGTGTTGTTGTTGGTTTATTGGTGGTGTTGTTGTTGGTGGTGGTGGTGATGGTGGTAGTTGTTTTATTGTTGGTGATGTTGTTGTTGGTGGTGGTGATGGTGGTAGTTGGTTTATTGTTGATGTTGTAAGTGGTGGTGGTGATGATGGTGGTAGTTGGTTGATTGTTGGTGTTGTTGGTGGTGTTGTTGATGGCGATGTTGGTAGTTGGTTTATTGTCGGTGTTGTTTGTGGTTGTGGTGATGGTAGTTGGTTTATTGGTGTTGTTGTTGTTGGTGGTGGTGATGGTAGTTGGTTTATTGGTGTTGTTGGTGGTGGTGATGGTAGTTGGTTTATTGGTGTTGTTGTTGTTGTTGGTGGTGGTGGTGATGGTAGTTGGTTTATTGGTGTTGTTGTTGGTGGTGGTTGTGGTGATGGTAGTTGGTTTATTGGTGTTGTTGTTGGTGGTGGCAGTGGTGATGGTGGTAGTTGTTTTATTGTTGGTGATGTTGTTATTGGTGGTGGTGATGGTGGTAGTTGGTTTATTGTTGTTGTTGTTGATGGCGGTGGTGATGGTGGTAGTTGGTCTTTTGCTGTTGTTGTTGTTGGTGTTTTTGGTGGAGGTGGTGGTGATGTTGGTAGTTGGTTTATTGTTGATGTTGTTAGTGGTGGAGGTGATGATGGTGGTAGTTGGTTGATTGTTGGTGTTGGTGGTGGTGGGTGATGGTGGTAGTTGGTTTATTGTCGGTGTTGTTGTTGTTTGGTGTTGTTAGTGGTGATGTTGGTGTTGTTGGTGTTAGTGTTGGTGGTGATGTTGCTGTTGTTGTTGGTGATGTTGGTGTAGGTGTTGTTGTTATTGGTGTTGGTGTTGTCGGTATTTATTTATGGTGTTGTTAGTGGTGATGTTGGTGGTGGTGATGTTGGTGTTGGTGTTGGTGGTGGTGATGTTGGTGTTGCTGTTGTTGTTGTTGGTGATGTTGGTGTAGGTGTTGTTGTTATTGGTGATGGTGGTAGTTGGTATTGATGGTGATTTTGTTGTCGATGGTAGTGTTGTTGTTGTTGGTAGTTGATTTATTATTGTTGGTGTTTTTTTTAAAGAGTATTTATTTATTAATTTATTTATTTCTATTTTATTCTGAGGGGTTCATAAATTTGTTCTTGGGTTTTAGGTAAAACAGCATCGTGATGCAGAGGCGAAGGGTCCGTGCATGCAACACATGCAGTGTATGCGTTATAGAATCTTGAGTTGATCAATTGCGTCGGTTGAAGCAAGCAGAATTTTGGCTGCTTACTAAAACGTATAGACACAAAAAAAGATAACACACACACACACACACACACACACACACACACACACACACACACACACACACACACACACACACATACACACACATACACACAAATACATACACACAAACACACGACAGCTTTGGGGCAAGCAGAATTTTGACTGCTTACTAACTCGTAAACACATAAAAAGATAACACACACACACACTAGATAACACTACATGCGGCTTTGACCGCATTTAGAGGGAATTGGGGGGGGGGGGGGGAGGCTGCACAGCCCCACTTTCCGCCATGGCGATTGGGCTGCATGCCCTGCTTTCCAGGTTACCCTTCGCCATTGACGTGATGGTGGGGTGTAAATTTGTTACGTAAATAGATATGTCGTTAATATGTATGTACACACACACATACACATACACACACACACGCACGCACACACACACACACACATATGCATACATACATATGTACATACATAAATGTATACATACATATGCAGACACAAACACATTATATATATATTAGCAAAGGAATTATATATGTATGTATTGTAATTCCATATTTCTAAATACGGTATGTTTATAGATAAACATTTAGAAAGCCGTAGCTATGCAAAACATCGGGACTACCGCCCTCTGGTGGTGCCCAGCAGAAGCAAGGGGACAACCGTCGATGCATTTCGAACTTAACTGGTTCTCATCAGGACGATCCCTCCCACTCTTGCGACTGCTGGACTTGAAAACAGGCGAGAATGTATGGTTTTCTCGTCTGCGTAAATGAGGTGATTAATCTCATTTGCATATGAAGCGGCAGTCGCAATTGTCAACCCACTTTTCTAATCTATCAGTTAAATGTTGTTCTATTGATATTTCTGTGAGTTCGGGTCACCATTTTACTGACAAACATCTCTCACACACCTATATATATATATATAAACGGAAAAAATGAAACGATATTTCATTTCCCACTCTTAGTACGGCTGTTACTTAAATATAAGTATGTATACGTACATACATATATGTATACAGACGTACAGTAGTATGTATATATATATACATACATGCACACATATATATATGTATGTATGGATTCACCGAACATTTATTATAATGCTCGGTGTGTTTGTAAACAAACATCCCGTATTAAGCCGTAGTGTCTAGCAACCATCGTTGCTCGTTTGTTCAACATTGACAAAGGAACGCTGTGCTAGTTTCAAGCTTATTAGCTATCGTCAGCAACGTATACCTTCCTGCCAGATGATTGAACGTCTGAAAGTATATACTTTCCTTATGCATATTAACGGCTGAGCAGCCTAATTTGCATATCGAGTGAGTTAATCGGCCGGGTGCACCGAAAACGATGTATACGTCTGTATACATATATGTATGTACGTATACATACTTATATTTAAATAACAGCCGTACTAAGAGTAAGAAATGAAATTTCGTTTCATTTTTTCCGTTTATCGTTTTCGGTGCGCCCGGCCGATTAACTCACTCGATATGCAAATTAGGCTGCTCTGCCGTTAATAGGCATAAGGAAAGTATATACTTTCAGACGTTCAATCATCTGGCAGGAAGGTATACGTTGCTGACGATAGCTAATAAGCTTGAAACTAGTACAGCGTTCCTTTGTCAGTGTTGAACAAATGAGCAACGATGGTTGCTAGACACTGTACGGCTTAATTCGGGATGTTTGTTTACAAACACACCGAGCATTATAATAAATGTTCGGTGAATCCATACGTACATATATATATATATATGTGTGCATGTATGTATATATATATACATACTACTGTACGTCTGTATACATATATGTATGTACGTATAGATACTTATATTTATATATATATATATATATATATATATATATATATATATATATATATTTCGTTTCTGAATTTGTTTAGCAAGATTCTTTATCTGAAATCGTGTGTTGAAACCGATATTGTTATACTTTGGGAGGGTCATGTTGCCAATAAGAAACACACGCACCAGTTGCTTTCACTTCAATTTAATTTATTATATATTTATAAATTTACAAATTTATAAATTTCTGGTTGGTTGGTTGGTTCCACAACCAGATAGTTGTTTATATATATATAGTCATAGGATAGAAGAAAGGAAAGGCACAGAAACGAAGAAAGAAATCCTCAGTCACTGAAGAGGTCACAGAGTGTGTGACGAAAGAACTATGACTATATATATATAAACAACTATCTGGTTGTGGAACCAACCAACCAACCAGAAATTTATAAATTTGTAAATTTATAAATATATAATAAATTAAATTGAAGTGAAAGCAACTGGTGCGTGTGTTTCTTATTGGCAACATGACCCTCCCAAAGTATAACAATATATATATATATATATATATATATATATATATATATATATATATATATATATATATATATATATATATATATAGGGCGTGAATATGTCTTCTCTTGTGAAAATGGGTATAGCTTTCATTATGTAAAATCTCCCCAATTTGCCTCATTTCTCCTCGTTCTGGGGCACTTTTTTATAGTACTCCTCGTTTGGGTTTTTGGCTGGCAGGTCTGCCATTCTCCCAAATAACATAATTTCAACTTAAAGCTTGGTAAGCTAACAAACCCAGATTTTGACAACTATTACTCTAACCACATCAAGAAAATTACTAAACATGCAATTCCCACTATACAGTTCAAATTCACCCACGTCAAATCACGTAATACTTTCCACCACTTTGGGTGTTTCCACAATACTGCTATGCAGCAAAGGTGTTTAACGATTTATTTATTAATCGCAGGGAATTATTATATATTTAACTTAATTATACAATTTTGTATAAAACTTATCCTTTAAGTTTCAGTATCGTGCATCTCTGAGGTCTATGCCATATTCAGCTGCCTAAGTTGACCTTGGTGGTAGCACCAGCCCTATGTTACGAAGTAGTATGACTATAGAATATCGCAGTAGTGGAATGGTTAGGGTGTTGTTAGATTATAGAACGCAATAGAGTAGAAATTACGTTGCAAAATAAAGAAAAAGTAATGCAGACCTGTAAATATTGGTGGAAATACAATGGCAGAGGTGAATCTAACAAATATGAAAACCTGAGCTTATTGGATCTTTGGAGTAACGTTACTCAATTAAGTGCGTAGCTCGGAGATCAGAGCGTCACTTGGGGTAGAGCTGCTACTTCTCCGAATTGAGAGATCACAGGTCCGATACTATGGGTGTCGTTAGAATGTCTCAGGAAAGAATCGCTGGACAGATTTTATGGGCAAAACCAACTGGTAGGAGACTCAGAGGTACCCCGAGCAAGATGGTTGGATAACATCCATGAGCTTGGCTGGTCACGCTTGAGCATCCAGCCGGATCAGCAGGAGACGGTCGCTTCTGACAGGACTCGCTAGAAGAAGTGTCTGAGGACTCTGCCACCACAACCCTCTCAGTTTTGAGTGGGCGAAGAAGACCATCTATATATATACGTAATATTCTTTATTATGGCTAAGTGTCAGCCATAATAGACTTGTTAGGCTTGTTACTCTTGAGTTTCATCTGTTAGCCATAATAAAGAAACCATTATTAAACTCTACTTCAATATTCAGTACTTATTCTCGCGTCCGTCAATATCACACGAATAAATGCCCTCAGCCGGAAGAGCACTTTAGAAGCTCGGAGATCTAACCGGAACAATGGAGAGATTCAATATATATATATATATATATATATATATATATATATATATATATATATATATATATATATATATATATATACTAGCATTAAAGCCCGGCGTTGCTCGGGGTCATTAAGTTACCAAAGTTAGGTTGCACCACCCATTTTATGGCAGCACTTTTTTGTCTGCCAGGCACTGGGTGAATGAATTGCAGACCTGGAAGCATGAGCTGCGCCAGCAGTGACAATTGTAGTTTCGCCTATGGATATTATCTCTGTGCAAAAAAGTGTTGAAATTTATTGTTTCACAGTACTTGCGCAACACGCGCGTAGACGATGCCAGCCAAACAACAGAACTGCGATGGAGTTGTTCTGCATGGTTGTCTGTATGTTTTCTAAATTTAAGACAGTAGGGAGGGTTGTGATATGAGGGAGAGTTAGCTGTTGTTTCTAGCAGGTTTAGTGACCTCATAGAGGATATGTGTTTTCTAAATTTAAGACAGTAGGGAGTGGTGTGATATGGGGGAGAGTTAGCTGCTGTTTCTAGCAGGTTTAGTGACCTCATAGAAGATATGTTTTCTAAATTTAAGACAGTAGGGAGTGGTGTGATATGGGGGAGAGTTAGCTGCTGTTTCTAGCAGGTTTAGTAACCTCATAGAGGATATGTTTTCTAAATTTAAGACAGTAGGGAGTGGTGTGATATGGGGTAGAGTTAGCTGCTGTTTCTAGCAGGTTTAGTAACCTCATAGAGGATATGTGTTTTCTAAATTTAAGACAGTAGGGAGTGGTGTGATATGGGGGAGAGTTAGCTGCTGTTTCTAGCAGGTTTAGTAACCTCATAGAGGATATGTGTTTTCTAAATTTAAGACAGTAGGGAGTGGTGTGATATGGGGGAGAGTTAGCTGCTGTTTCTAGCAGGTTTAGTAACCTCATAGAGGATATGTGTTTTCTAAATTTAAGACAGTAGGGAGTGGTGTGAACGGACAGTATCAGCATCAAGCTTGGAAAGAGAAAGTAGCAGAAAGTATGAAGTTGTATAGATTTTGAATGGTAGTGGAATGACAGAGTTTAAATGACAGAGAAAAATCGTAAAATATTGAGTTTTATCTATTTTTTTGCGTAATTGTGGGTGAAATTGAAAAAATTATCTGCGTCAAGACGCAATCGAAACTATTTCGAATACTGAATTGTAAATTTCAATTGAAGAAA
This sequence comes from Eledone cirrhosa, assembly GCA_964016885.1. Classification (NCBI taxonomy): domain Eukaryota; kingdom Metazoa; phylum Mollusca; class Cephalopoda; order Octopoda; family Eledonidae; genus Eledone; species Eledone cirrhosa. Next base: position 109,143,590 of record OZ024740.1, read on the forward strand.
TTCTATATCGTAGATTTCTATAACGAAGGAGCATGACAACACACTGAGCTTTATAGATTATGATATATATATATATATATATATATATATATAGATAAATATACACGGGTGTGTATGATTGTGTGTAGAAGATTATATTAATAAAAGGAATTCTAACTGTCTGATTTACTCGTTTTATTTACAATCCTTTAAAATTTATAATGGTATTAGAATGAAATAGTATGGTAAAATATTAAATGTTAAGTGTTAATTGAACAAGTACTTTCATGCTTTCGCAATCTTCAGGTTCATATTCTGGGGTGACAGTCAAGTTTGCAATTTTCAATATATATATATACCGAATGTAGAAAAGTAACACACGAGTTGATATACATATAAATAGAGGAAAGGAAAAATATTTTTTCAGTAGAAAATACTGAAGAGATTCTTTCAGTGTAATATCAAAACATTAATTTATTTACAAAGTGGATATTTCCGCATTTAATATACCGGTTTCAGCATTATATGCGTTGTCAATTGCGGATATGCATAATATTGTTAAGTTGCATATTTATACAAATAATAGTAATAATAATAATAAAAAGGGGAAGAAAAATTAATTTTGATATACATATTCAGAGAGGAGAATTCATTTCTCGATCGTGTCTGTCCTTCTTTTTCTGTTAATAGTTTGGTTTTGACTATTATATATATATATATATATATATATATATATATATATATATATAAAACTGAGGATGTCTGTCTGTGTGTGTGTGTGTGTGTGTGAGTTTGAATCCCTAAAACTCGAGAAGCACCCAACCAACTGTTTTCAAACTTTACACATATAATACATATGCTCCAGGGATTCATCTGAATGCCCTATGGACCGCATTAAGCGATTTAGCGATCTCTCTCTATAATTCTTTGTCGTTCTCTTTATAGATAGATACATAAATATAACGTCGCGCCCTTATAATATCTGTCTGTATGTCTGGCTGTCTGCATTACGTCACTTCCCTGAGGATTTCTGTCTGTGTGCGTGTGCGTGTGTGTGTGTGTGTGTGTGTGTGTGTGTGTGTGTGTGTGTGTGTGTGTGTGTGTGTGTGTGTGTGTGTGTGTGTGTGTGTGTGTGTGTGTGTGTGTGAGTTTGAATCCCTAAAACTCGAGAAGTACCCAACCAATTTTTTGCAATCTTTACATGTGTATTACTTATGTTTCAGGGAGTGTTATGCACATAAAAAAATTCAACTTTTTGATCTCCTAGGGCTCGCATTAGGTGAAAAACTGCTTTTAAAAGCTTTTTAGGGGTTTTTGAGGCGTTATGTCAGACCGATTTCCTTGAAATTGTAATTGTTTCATTTTTTGGAGGCGTTACGTCTAGCCGATTTTTCCCGAAATTTCAAGGCATATTATGCACATTAAAAAAACTTATTTTCTTGATCCCCTAGGGTCTGTATTAGGTGAAAACCTGCATTTTTCCTGCTTCATCGAGGAAAATCTTAAAGATTATCCAGCCAGCAGAGTATTCGGTTTATTTTCTTTACATATTGTCCAGGCATGCAGTTTTTCCACGATTAGGTCTGTTGGCGTTCCAAAATATCTTATCCCGTGCAACGCCGGGTACCACTGCTAGTATATAATAAAAGTATGTGTTCCTATATGTAATTAATACACACAGGGACATATAGTAAGTACAGTGAATGTTTTAGAATTTATTTTAAGATTTTTTCGGTATTTGCATTCCCTTGATTATATATGTGTATATATATATATATATATATATATATATATATATATATATATATATATATATATATATATATATATATATATATATGTATATATATATATATATATATATATATATGTATGTATATATATATATATATATATATATATATATATATAAGTCTGGACACACTAACACACCTCCACAACAGCACACGAACACGAGCGCTCGGGGACATACACAAACACAGACACACACATGCACACTGACCACCACGCGCTGTTGACTCCGAACGCACGCGGTCAGCTTACACTATACGTGTGTGCTTGTGCATCCACGCACGTATCACCCCCCCCCCCCAACACTTCCATCCACACACCCATTCACATACACCTGCACATGGATATACTATCACACTTCCGCAGCGGCACATGTATACGCGCACACACACACATACTGACCCCCATGCACGCGCGCAGTTGACCTCGTACAGACTCGGCCAGCTAACTCTACTAATACTTACTAACCCCTCACAACAATGGCCAGAACACCCATACATTCTACAACATAATCATTAACGTTACTAACTCATCTCACCCCACCACACATACCTGCACATATATATATATATGTGCACGGAAAAAATGAAACGAAATTTCATTTCTCACTCTAAGTACGGCTGTTACTTAAATATAAGTATGTATACGTACATACATATATGTATACAGACGTACAGTAGTATGTATATATATATATATATATATATATACATGCACACATATATATATGTACGTATGGATTCACCGAACATTTATTATAATGCTCGGTGTGTTTGTAAACAAACATCCCGAATTAAGCCGTACAGTGTTTAGCAACCATCGTTGCTCCTTTGTTCAACACTGACAAAGGAACGCTGTACCAGTTTCAAGCTTATTAGCTATCGTCAGCAACGTATACCTTCCTGCCAGATGATTGAACGTCTGAAAGTATATACTTTCCTTATGCATAATAACGGCTGAGCAGCCTAATTTGCATATCGCGTGAGTTAATCGGCCGGGCGCACCGAAAACGATAAACGGAAAAAATGAAACGAAATTTCATTTCTTACTCTTAGTACGGCTGTTACTTAAATATAAGTATGTATACGTACATACATATATGTATACAGACGTACAGTAGTATGTATATATATATACATACATGCACACATACGTGAATCCATACGTACATATATATATGTGTGCATGTATGTATATATATATACATACTACTGTACGTCTGTATACATATATGTATGCACGTATACATACTTATATATATATATGTGCTTGTACATCTGCTCGCGCACGTATCACCAGCACTACCACCACCATCACCACCACCACAAACAGCATATACACACACCACCAACGCACCACCACCAACGCACCACCACCAACGCACCACCACCATCATCACCACCCATACCATCAAAAACTTTCTTTCAAATTTTATTTTAAAAACTTTTTATTTTTTATATTTATTTTCTTTGCGCTTTTCCTTTTGTGCTTTTCCTGATGAAGGGCAAATGCCCGATACGTTGACTATGTAACTCACTCTTCTTCCCCTAAGCCCGAAACAAATACGACTTTATGTTAATGCATTCTTTGTTTGTTCGTTTTTTGTTTCCTTGATTTACACACACACACACACACACACACACACATATTAAAACTTTATGTTTATCGATTTTCCATTTAATAAAAAAGAAAAAGATACAATGTTGATTAGAAATATGCAGGCAGTAAAACATAATTCTATTGGTTAGTGTCGTCCTATAGATTACATTCTGTCTCTCCTATTGTCCCTGATTCTCATTAGCATAGACTGCACTGCCCTCTTTCTTCTGCAGTTCATACGATGCTAAATAAACGCATTGGCTTCTCTTTGCGACAGTTTTCTTACTACATAGTTATTTATTTATTCTAGTGCAGGGGACCAAGCAGAACATCAATCTGACTGTTGTCTGTGATGATCTGTAAAAATTAGGAACATTGTCCCCCGAACATTGATTAACCTATTGTATGGTGTTTGTTCCGCCCCTTTACGTTCTGAGTTGAAATCCCACCGAGGTTAATTTTGCCTTTCATTCTTACGCGGTCGATAAAATAAAGCACCAGTAGTGCACTAGAGTCGATTTAATCGTCATCTACCCAGCAAAAAATTGTTGGCATTGTGCCAAAATGAGAAACCACTTATATTTATATATTTGCTTCAGAAATAGTATAATACTTTTATAGGCTTCGTAAGTTTGATTCTTCGTTTGAAACGGTTTTTGTTGAAACTTTTTTTTTCTGTAGCTAAACCGATCGCATTCCTAGAAGGTCGGTCGGTTTTTCTTGTCTCCAGTCCTTAAGGGATATATCTGAGCCTAAATTGAAATTACAACCACCAAACTTTGCTTAACGTTGCGGAAAACAATTTTCATCCACAGAAAAGAGCTGCCGGCTGTCTGCAATATGGAACAACCAAAGCAGTAGCTTCGCTCATAATTCGCACGAACAAGGCAAGCCTCAAACCGCCGTCTACATCTCAGACATGATCGAGAGGCTTAAGCAGAACAATGCCAACACCACGACCCCCATCAACACTCTGAACATCACGACTACAAACACTACCAACAAAGCCGCTACAGCCGCCAACAGCAACTGCAAAGGCAGCAGCAGCAGCAACAACAACAGCAACAACAAACAGACAGCCAATCTGTCAACCTGCTAACTATCCATCTAGCCAAACAACTACAAAATTAACCACCCAACCAGTTGGTCAACCAATTAGTCAACAAGCTATTTGTCGCACGAACGACACGGTTTCAAAGCCACCTAAAGCCGCTACCAACAACACAGGAAACATTTCCACTCAGCCAACCGCTTCCGTCTCAGGCGCGACAAATATTCTTGAAAAGATATGTCTCAGAAAGGAAGAGGTCAGGGAGGCAAAGCTGTGGTGGAAAGCATACTTCGTTGTTTGGTGACATACCATACACCTGGAGCAAAGTCCCGTTGAGCGTAGCGGGTTACCAAAACTTCAGTTCAAAAAGCCTTGTGATACTTGTGGGGACGCAAAAAAATTGGGACAGTTGAAGTTTTGTTTGCGCAGGAGGTCAGATCACATTCCCCTAGAATGTGTGAGGAGTGACTCGAACCTTGAAATTGGGAAATTGTATGGAAGCCCGTCGTATGGACTGTATCTGTAATTCAAAGGATCAGCTTTGTCAAACACTGTGTCACGCTGATTGCCCCTGAGATTTACATTATGGGTACATGTATCTTGTGAAATGTTCAGTCACTTACGTTATACAAGATGAATCCATCTTGTATAACGTACCTAGACTTTAGTTTATGTTTCGTGTGAGCAGAAATATTACACGAGTGAGACATTGGTCACAGAAGGTGGATCGGCATTAGAGGGTCGGACGCCTTGCTTTACAGCAAAGAGTTATGACCCCTTATGGTCTGAGTTCAAATCCCGCCGAGGTTAACTTTGCTTTTCATCCTTACGGAGGTCGATAAAATAAAGTACCAGTAATGCGCTGGGATAATTGCTGGCCTTGTGCCCAAAGTAGAAACAATTATAGTTATCTGCATTGAAACCAATATATGGAGACAACAGACAATGAGTAATATTACATGAGTGAGATATCAGCGAATTGACAGAGTCGTTAGAACGTCGGATAGAATGCTTTATGGTATTTGTTCCGGCTCTCTGCCGCCGAGGTCAACTTAGCTTTTCATCCTTTCGTGGTCGATAAAAAAAAGTGCCAGTTTAGTACTGGGGTCGATTCTTCCTCTATATCTATTTCTCATTTCCTCTCTCTCACTTTCTATCTTTCTTTGGAAGAAATCTGCTATACTCTGGCCTGGAGAGGGATGGGCTCCGCCCGGCTTAAAAGTGCCCAAGAAACGCCGTATGTCAATACGGCACCCCTACGACTCTATCAGGAATTACGGGACCAAACATTCATGAGTGAGACATTGGTCTCAGAAATGGAGACGGCATAAAATGAGAAACTTTACTGAAAAAATAGAAAAATAGAAAAGAAAATAATTGTTTCTACTTTTGACACAAGGCCAGCAATTAATCCAGTGCATTACTGGTACTTTATTTTGTCGACCCCGTAAGGATGAAAGGCAAAGTTAACCTAGGCGGGATTTGAACTCAGAATGGCAAGGGCCATAACTCTATGCATCAAAGCATGGCGTCCAACCCTCTACCGATACTGCCAATTCACCGCCCTAATATAGAAAATAAAATAATTGTTTCTACTTTAGGCACAAGGCCAGCAATTACCCAGTGCATTACTGGTACTTTATTTTATCGACCCCGTAAGGATGAAAGGCAAAGTCAACCTCGGTGGGATTTGAACTCAGATCGTAAAGGGATGTAACTATGCTGGAAAGCATGGCGTCCGACCCTCTACCGATACTGCCAATCCACCGCCCTCAAAGAAAATAATGATTATCAATTACCCCAGCTCTCCAGTATTCTTCCTTGAGCTTAATGATTACACACACACACACATATATACACTCACATATATATATGCACTGCACACACACTTACATAATACACATACATATATGCACACGCACGCACATAATATATACACGCCCACAGATACACACATATGCATATATATGCACATGCGCGCGCACACACACACACACACACACACAAACACAGTCTTTTCTTGTCATTAATCATTCATATTAATCAGCTGTTCTTAATTATTGCCAATCTTCAATTCTAATTTCTGCTAAGTTGGCTCTGTTTAAATAATTTGACCTCATCTCGGTTTTTTTTCTCTTAAGTAATTATAGTTTCTTATATGGACAGAAAAACCCCAGATTTTCAGGAAAATACATTTGCGCCCCAGTATTGTCGGGGATTACCTTCCTAGAGCAGCCTCGAAGAGTGAAAAACCGCGAATATTGGACGTGTTCAATAAAAATAACGTAAAATTGTTATGCAATATTTAAATACCTTTTAGCATCTTTTATTTTAAGGAAAATGGGCATTACGATAGATGCCAATAGATGCCTTATGAATAGATTTGAGCACAGTACAGACCGAGGCGAAGGCTGGGAGGCCACAAGTAGAGACATATGCGGGAAAACCCACTGAAAATTAAACTCCCGTTTAAACCTTTTTTTTTTCTTCCATGCAAAAACTGTGACTGTTCCCCCGTTCAATGTATTGATATCGGTTTTTTATGGAGTGAGAAAAATCTACTTATGAGGCAAATGCATGGACGTATTTTATTTAAATGCCATAAAAAATGTAATATGTTTATAAGTGGAAACTTACACCGATTAAGGTACGAGGGGAAGAAACCCACTGAAAATAAAAAAAATTTAATTCCAGTTTAAATACTTTTTCCAAACAAAAGCTTAGACTTTTTTTCCTCGTTCACCGTTTTTGTTTGTTTCTTTTTTTTTTTGATATGTGAAAAATCTAATTACGTGGTAGGTGCATGGACTGTTACACTCTACTAATTTACAGCCGATAGTTACTTTGTACTTCATTACGAGGCAGTTGGATAGATGTTATGCTTTACTAATTTACAATCAGGATAATTACTATTTCGTTACTATACGAGGGTCGGCTGAAAAGTCCATAGGTTGACCAAGATATTCTAATGGAATGACCAAATGAGGTTTATTTTTTAACATAGTCCCTGGAAAGAAACAATGCAGTTATTAATGCATACAAGATTTCACAGCACTAACATCACTCCCTTATAGCCAGCCTATGAACTTTTCAGCCGACCCTCGTCGTCCGGGGGTATTGTTGTCGCATGTAATACATCGAAAGTGACCTATCTCGGTTTCTTTTCTCCTGTTTGTTTCAAGTATTAATTGTTTCGTTTTGGCTGTTCATTACATATGCACAACTGTATCATCCTTAATCGAGCCTTTGTGCAAGATATGAAAGCGAGACTTCAGATATACAGTACGGACAGGAAACATTGATATTTCGTTATTGTTGAGTATCTATGTGTATCCAAGCAACATAGTAACTACTAGTAAACTAGTAGAATATAATAGCCTTATAGCGAGGATACTGGGTTGTATGAATGTAACAAGGAATAGATGGTTTGGTGTATAATATTTAATTAACAATGGTAGATAGTATACTTGACATGTCAAAGATAGATGTTAGAATGAAACAAAGTTAGTAGTTACCGTTTTGATTGCCAGGCAAACGCGGCTGGCAGAGGACGCCTGGCTAAGGCCAGGCGCCTGTTGGCCAAATTAATGGCAGAGCCAAATGAGAGGCGCTTGACCTGGTGCCGAAAAGGCAAAGAGAGTTAGAAAGCTTAAAGTTGCTAGTTTTATAGGGCTCTGACCGGAAGTTGCAGAAAGGGTTCTACTTCCCGTCTAGATCCCAATCAAAACAAGGGAGACAACCGCTACAGCCTCGTCATGAAGAACAAAGTGGGTTTCATGAAAAATAGGCGAGAGCGGTTAGATTGACGAGGCTGATAGACGAGCCTACTCTAACTATGTTTTTTTCTAATCAGGAGAAAAGAAATCGAGTGAGGGCGCTTTCAATGCATTTGATGCGACAGTAATCCAAGTTTTTTTTTTGGAACTTTTTATTGTTTTATTTTGTATTGTTATTAGTCTTGGGTCCTTGTGGCCAATAAAATAAACAATTGTTAATATTGTTATCGTTATTTGTACTGTTCCTTTTTGTTGATTTTCTTTTTCTATTTACTCACTATAAACCCCACGTTGCCTGGGTGTCCGTCTTTGTATTGTCTACATATTGCGCCCCTATGGTCAATAAAAGAAATTACTATTATTGCTACATGAGGCGGTGGATTGGCAGTACCGGTAGAGGGTCGGACGCCATGGTTTGCAGCAAAGAGTTTCGGCCCTTTATGGTCTGAGTTCAAATCCCACCGAGGTTAACTTTGCCTTTCATCCTTACGGGGTATTTAAAATAAAGTACCAGTAATACACTGAGATAATTGCTGGCCTTGTGCCAAAAGTAGAAACAATTATTATTGCTACATGAGGGCGACGTCTTCTCCCTCTTTCTCTAACACACACACACACACACACTCTCTAAACAATTGACGTTCTTTTTCTCTATTTAAGTACATCTCTTTCGCTTGGCGCCCCCCTCTCTCTATAGAGCGACTTCATAACCTTCTGTTTATCTACCTCTTCCTGTCACCTCCAAAACACAATACGTTCCCTTTTCTCTCTTTATCCATGTACATATCTCTCGCTTAACGCTTCCCTTCTCTCTATATGTATAGATGAGGGCGGTGTCATAACCTTCTGTTTATCTACCTCTTCCTGTCACCTCCAAAACACAATACGTTCCCTTTTCTCTCTTTATCCATGTATATATCTCTCGCTTAACGCTTCCCTTCTCTCTCTATATATATAGATGAGGGCGGTGTCATAACTTTCTGTTTATCTATTTACGTTCTAAGTTCAAATCCCACCGACGTTATCTTTGCCTTTCGTCCTTACGGGGTCCACAAAATAAAGTACCAGTAACGTACTGGTGTCGATTTAATCCACTTTCCCTTCCCCCCTAATTGTTGGCTTTGTGCCTATATAAGAAACCATTATTATTTTACAGACAGAGGGTGGTGGATTGGCAATATCGGTAGAGCGTTGTAAAACATGCTTTGTGGCATAGAGTTACGGCCATTTACGTTCTGAGTTTAAATCCCGCCGAAGTTATCTTCGCTATTCATCCTTAGAGAGTCGATAAAATAAAGTAACAGTAATTCACTGGGATCGATTTAATCGATTTTCTCCTCCCTCTCAAATTGGTGGCCTTGTGCCAAATGTAGAAACAATGGCCCTGGCTTCTTTGATATAAATTATGCATTAAACACATACACGCGCACACACAGAGAGAGAGAAGGAGAGAGAGAGAGAGAGAGAGAGAGAGAGAGAGAGAGAGAGAGAGAGAGAGAGAGAGAGAGAGTATGTGTGTATTAAATAGACAACGGTGGTAGAGTTTGTTTCATATCAAAGCAAGCTGTGGTTAATTTGGTCTCTTTCAGAAGTTTCTCCTCCTCAAAGAAACTGTTTTCTAAATGCTTTTTCTCTCTCTCTCACTCTCTCTCTCTCTCTCTCACACACACACACACACTGTCTCTCTCATGAAGACTCACTCACACACATACACAAACACTCTCTCTTCATCCCACCCACCCCACCCACCGACACGCGCATACACACACACACACACACACACACACACACACACACACACACACACACACACACACACACACTCTCTCTCTCTCCATGAAAAGACAGAAAAGGCCATACTTTACAATTATCTCTCAGCAGCAGATGGTGTTAGAATTACTCAAACATGACAGATGGCAATTAGGAGACATGCAAATCCTCACAGGAATAAACTAAAAGGGAAGGGCTTGTAGAAATAACAATAATCCTGAGATCGAATTTCATTTTACAGTTTTTATTGATATGTTATTGATTTTGTGATGAAGTGTAAGATTAACCCAATCACGAAACGCAAAGATTTACAAGGCTGTAGATCGAAGATACCAAAACGTTTTGGACCATCGACCCTTTCATGAAATCCCTGACTCTTCATTAAATACAAAAATAAATAAATCAGTAAACAAAATATGATATATAATAAATAAACTATAAATACTATTTAAATATAAATCAAAAACCTGTATTAAAAAAGTTGTATTTCAGACCTGTCAACTTTCCCCGTCCCACGGGAAGATCTCGACCAGAGATGTCTTCTCTTGTGAAAATGGATATAGCTTTCATTATGTAAAAACTCCCTATTTTACCTCATATCTCCCCGTTGTGGGGCACTTTCTTTCATGGTACTCCCCATTTGAATTTTTAGAGTTTGGCAGTCTGGTATTTTATTTTATTATTTTTGGCAGAGCCAGTAGTTACGGCCCTTTACGTTCAAATCCCGCCGAGGTTAACTTTGCCTTCCATCTTTACGGGGTCGATAAAATAGTACCAGTAATGAACTGAGGTCGATTTAATCGATTTTCCCCTTCCTTTCAAATTGCTGGCCTTTTGCCAAAAAGTAGAAATAATTATTTTATGTATTTTCATTTCTTTCTTATATAAACATCAATTTTGGCCCAAGTTTAGTCGACTCCTTCCCCTCTGGATAATGCCACCAATACATGGGGGTCAGTATCGACCATTTTATGGACCCCTGTTGCAGGATAACTCAAGTTTTTTAATGGCTTGCCATTCGTCAGAGCGTCAGATTAAGGGCCTCGGTATTTGTTCCGACTTTAAGCGTTTGGAGTTCAAATCTCGCCGATATCAAGTTTTCCTTTCATCCTTTCAGTATCGTTAAATAAAATACCAGCCAAGCGGGGAACGGATTGACAGACGAGAATGTTTTGTGGTTTCAGTTTCGGCTCTGTGAGTTCTGAGTTCAAATCTTACCTCATGTCATTTGATAAGTGATAATGCTTCTCCCGGAAGATGCGACCTGTTAATTGTATCAGCAATTGAAAGACAATAGAGACAGTTTCCATGATCAAATCTGACGATCGACTCGTTTCTTTTCCCCCACTAATTAAAAATTGATTTGGCAACGAAAGGTTCGATTAATTGTAATGAAACAGAAATTCACAAAGGTGTAGATTAACTCATGTTAAAAAGAAAATGTTATTCTAATGACTTGGCAGGAAGGAGGGCAGTGCCCATAGACTCCTTTCAACGATTCTGACACTGGAGAGATAAAGTTATTCTTAAACCGGAGACCTGCTCTAAATGTTTCTAACAGCGTGGACTTCACTAAAAACACTCTACGAGTAAGAAAGTATTGTTAAACCAGACGACAGATCACACCAGCTATCAAAAAAAGAAAAGGCCCTTCTGATGTGCTTCCACACAGTTTTTATCTAATGAATTTCCCTCAAGGCGTTGGTCGACAAGAGGTTACGGGAGAAAACAGTTTCTCAAAATGCTGCGATGCAACGGCATAGATGCAAAGTGAACGTTTTAACCGCATATAAACACCAAGCTCCAAATGAAAGAAGAATCCAGGCAAAAAAGTCACAAAAATGGTCATATGAAAAAAAAATGTCGTATTTCATTTAAGTACCATAAAAATGTAATTTATTTGAAACAGTAGGGACTTATATCAATATAAGAAGAAAAACAAAAATACTGAAAAATTCGGTTTAAATCTTAGTTATTTTCTTTCCTCGTCAAAAGTGTGACTTGTTTTTCTGTGATTTTTTTCCTATGATTATATTTTCATTCACCTAGTCCTTACTCCAAATGAAAGACACATATGTAGGTTTTGCTAACACACTGTTGATAACTCCCCCCCCCCCCCCCCCCTCCAGGAAAGCCAAACATTTACTGTTAGATGAATGAAGGCAAATGCAGAAGTGTCTTGCTAGGAGAGAAAATAAAATATGAGGGCCGGCTGAAAAATTCCTAGTCTGAAAAGTTCATACACTGACCAAGATACTCTCATGGAATGATTAAATGAGGTTTAATCTTCAGCAGTTATTAATGAAAAGAGTTGAAATCAATACATGCAAGATTTCACAGCACTAACATCACACATTCATAGTCAGCCTATGATCTTTTTAGTCGACCTTCGTACATGAAGCGAATTTCACCACACGAATCAGAAACTGGCAATCTAATAGAATCGAATCTCTTGGTTGCTCGCTCAACAATAATTTTAGTTAACACCCTAATTGTTTTCCCCCATCACCATATTTATCCCCCATTTGGTTATTTCTAATGTATCAATGTTTAATTATTAAGCACACTCCCCCATTAAAAAAAATATTTTTATACATTTGGTTATTTTAATTTACGAAGGAACTTTGAAGAAATTTCAAATTTTTAAAAATTTCATTTTTCGTATTAAATTTTAATACGGTTATCGATAATAAATTTAGCTTTACTAGCTTTTATGAAACGTTTTTTTAAAACTGATATGCTGTAACAGAATTGTTCTGTTGAAGTGGTATTGTTAAACTGATAATGGTACTGGAGAATTATGGAGAGAGTTTCTAGCATAAAACAAAAGATTGTTCGTACAGGAAGACTTATGAAATACTTCAGATTAAATTTCTAACTGAAAATAAATGTCTGCGCGAGGTTTCAATAGATAGATGCGGTGAGTAGTGAAGGGAAAGATGAAGCCTAATATCTCAGAGATTCCAAACAGATATACATGTTGTTCTGCTGTTTTAGATTAACAACGTCTACTGACACGGAGAAAAAATATTTACATTAAAAGACAAAAAATATTTTCTCATAAAAATGACAGCATTTACGTAACATTTAAGCTTTTTAGTATTTTTTCTTTTTCCTTAAGAAATTTTGAGAAAATTGAAAGAAAGAAATCTGAGTCAAGAGAAAAAAAGGTTTCCATCAGAATTACTCGTAGAATCCATAGCAGGGGTGAATGCTAAGACTACAGTGTAGGAAAACAGTGCAGAAATCATTTTATACGCATTCTTTATATTAATGGCGGGTATGTATGGTAGGTGCTTCCATTAAGTCCAACTAGGTATCCACCTAGGGCACAGACACCAGAGCGGCGATTTACTGAACCTTAAAGAATAACAGTTTTATACAAATATGAAGCATATATCAATTAATTGATGGCTGAGAGCTTCAGAAGGCCGGTACAATGCAGTAGAAATATATAAAGGGCAGAGAATGACAAATAAAACAAAACAAAGTATTGTTTTTTACTCATCGTTTTTACATTGCATTTGAAAAGAGGGTCCTAACCCTGAAATACATGTTAAATTATTTTGTTTTATTTGTCAGAATGGTTATATAGAGAGGTGTGAACCCGACCGCCACGCCAAGCGGTTTCGGGTTGTGTGTTCAGCAAGACTTTTCAAGGATGTCCTAGAGTTAATAATATTTTCACTCTTTATCTCTCCCCCTCTCTCTCTCTCTCTCTCTCTCTCTCTCCCTCTCTCCCTCTCTCTCTCTCTCTCTCACACACACACACACACACACACACACACACACACACACACACACACTCTCTCTCTCTCTCTCTTTATGTATATATATACACACACACACACACATACATATATATATATATATATATATATATATCATAAATCATGTCCTTAGAATCATTAGATTAAATATATATACTATTTCCTCTCCCAATTAGCATAATTAACCATATAAAAAATCAATTAGACCAGGTTATAAGAATAAGGCTCCTATGAAGAAATATTTGCTAAATAACCAAAAGCAGCCTCTTCGCGGTTGACCACAATAGAGTATTTACCCAACATTTCAACAGCATGTAGAAACTGACCAAATATACCGTCAACCATACACAATTATATATATATATATATATATATATATATATATATATATATATATATATATATATATAGGTAAGTTATTCCGGGTTGAATCGGAGGTAACTACAGTAAGTAAGGTACTCAATACATAGCAGAGTATAAAAGTTTTAATATAGATGAGATTCTACAGGACTAGAACTGTTTCATTCTTTAGAAATCATCAGGAATCTGGCTTTCCAAAAATAAATGTTGTGGTATTTATATCTTTTCTGGTGGTAGGAGAGGGTGGGGAGTGGGATGGGTGGAGGTCATTGGTTGAAAGAAAAGGGAATTCATTAAAAGTTAATTCTTTAAGGCTATAATTTATATTTAGAGTGACAAAAGCAGAAAGAATTCTATAAACAAGTTCAGAATGGGGTGCCACTCCTTATTTTTAAGTTTCTCTTAAGCTAACAATGCCTATATTTCAGGTGTCTATAAGATGGTTGGAGGTTGGGCATGGTTGATGGATTTAAAGAAAAGGGAAATTCTTTAAAAGCTAATTCTTTAAAGCTCTACTTAGAGTGACAAAGGCCAAATATATACGGGATAACAAGTTATCGTAATAGGTAATCCACTTAGATGTAGTCCAGTTAGGGTACTCCGTGTTGTGGATAGTATTAACGTATGGCTTAGTTTGACTCAACAAGACGTTTCCATAGTGATGCCGCAAGTTCACGGTGATTTCTATGAAAATCGAAGAAACAATTGTCAGCAATGTAAATAAAGCCCGTATTGTATGGCCAACATGTCACTTTTCTATCTTGAATTATATATATATATATATATATATATATATATATATATATATATATATATATATATATATTAAAATTAGAATTGGTGCTCTGAAATAGCCATATATATATGAATGTATATATGAATGTATATATAGTGTATTTTGCAATACACTTTATGCTTAATTAAAAGCACTTTGAAGACCGTATGCTATTGTTTTAGAGCAGTGACAGACTCACTTACTTTAATTTCAGCAAACAGGAGTAGATAAAGCTGACAAGGTTTCCTTGTTTCTGCATTTATTGATGCTTATCAAAGCTAACTACTCCTCCCGTCTGCTGAAATCACGGATGTTATGTTCTTATAGAATTCTAGTAAATAATCAGGAGCTGATTATACAGAGCGGTTGCCGGTCAAGCAGAAATTAAAAATTAGAATTGGTGCTCTGAAATAGCCATATATATATGAATGTATATATAGTGTATTTTGCAATACACTTTATGCTTAATTAAAAGCATTTAATTCAAAATGCTTTTAATTAAGCATAAAGTGTATTGCAAAATACACTTTATATACATTCATATATATATGGCTATTTCAGAGCACCAATTCTAATTTTTAATTATCGGTTTACCGAACATTTATTATAATGCTCGGTTTGTTTGTAAACAAACAAACAGCCCAAATTACGCCGTACAGTGTTTAGGCAACCACGTCACCTTTTTGTTCAACACTGACACAGGAACGATGTACTAGTTTCAAGCTTATTAGCTATCGTCAGCAACGTATACCTTCCTGCCAGATGATTGAACGTCTGAAAGTATATACTTTCCTTATGCATATTAACGGCTGAGCAGCCTAATTTGCATATCGAGTGAGTTTAGTCGGCCGGGCGCACTGAAAACGATGAATGGAATAGAATGAAACGAAATTTCATTTCTCACTCTTAATACGGCACTTACCTAAATGTAAGTATGTATGTATACGTACATACATATATGTATATAGACGTACGCCGTACGTTCAACCATCTGGCAGGAAGGTATACGATGCTGACGATAGCTAATAAGCTTGAAACTAGTACACCATTCCTGTGTCAGTGTTGAACAAAAAGGTGACGTGGTTGCCTAAACACTGTACAGCGTAATTCGGCTGTTTGTTTGTTTATAAACAAACCGAGCATTATAATAAATGTTCGGTAAACCGATACTTCATATATATATGTGTGCATGTATGTATATATATACATACTACTGAACGTATATATATATATATATATATATATATATATATATATATATATATATACGTACAGTAGTATGTATATATATACATACATGCACACATATATATGCACGTAAACCGATACTTCATATACATACGTGTGCATGTATGTATATATATACATACTACTGTACATCTGTATACATATATGTATGTACGTATACATACATACATACTTACATTTAAGTAAGTGCCGGACTAAGAGTGAGAAATGAAAATTCGTTTCATTCTATTCCATATATATATATATATATATATATATATATATATATATATATATATATATATATATATATATATATATATATATATATATATATATATATATATATATATATATATATATATATATATAGCGTCAGACACCATGCTTTGCAGCATAGAGTTATGGCTCTTTATGCTCTGAGTTCCAATCCTGCCGAGGTTAACGTTGCCATTCATCCTTACGGGGTTGATAGAATAAAGCATCAGTAATGCAGTGGGGTAAATACAATTGAATTATGTGTGTAGGTCATTTTATTTTTGGGAAAAGCTATGCATTCTAATAAATATTGCCTGTAAAGGTAATCAAAGTGTGTATACATTTTTTGTTGGGGGGTGGGCATCCTGTATATATATATATATATATATATATATATATATATCTTGCCAGCAAGCAACAAGCTATTTCTTCTTCTTCTTCTTGCCGTCGTTGTATCTCCTCTTTTCCTCTTACCCCTACCTCCTCATCTACTGCTACCCCTCCCTCATATCTGCTAATATATTCTCATCCATCCTTCATTTGCCATCTCTTCTCCTATCCTCGCTTTCACTAATCGATACAACAGAGGAAAAACGGAAACTATAGGATTCGACTTTCTCAGAAAACGTTAAACATTTCAGAAAAAACATGGAATAAAAGAAAAAAAAAATAATAGAATTATAAATAAGAAAGACAGAAAATAAGGGGGAGGGAGCGTTGAAACTTCATTTCATGGTGATAAATGAATTATGACTGCTTGGATATTGATTTATTTCGATTGAGAAGGGGGTATAAAAGGATTCAATCGATCCCTGAAAGATGAAAGGGAAATTGGGAAATTCACTCTGGCGGCATTTGAAACCAGAAACAAGATTTGAAATATTATTTCTACCAACTTCATACTTCATTGTATGTAACAACTATGTCGTTGGATTGGCAGAATAGTTAGAGTGTCGGATGCAGTATTTTGCAGTCTAAGGACAGTTCCTTGGTTGATTACAAATTAATTTCCAGTGAACAACTGATGAAAAGACAAACATCATACGAAATGACTATAAACACTTCAACATATATGAGTATGTCCGTGAAACATATACACATATACAAGGTCCGAACACAAAAGAATCAAACTCCCACAGTCACTGGCTCCGTCTCTACCGCTCTTCCCATCTCTCACTATTATGAGCAAATGGGGGCCCACGCGCTGGCCGACAGAATGGAGAAGGCGTTTCCCAGGAGGATGGTGAGGGAGACGCGTTGGAAGAGCCATTCCAGGATATTGTCTTCTAGTTCTTTACTGGCGGCTCTTCACGTTCTCAGTTGAAATTGTGCCGAGGTTAACATTACTTTTCATTACTCTTTTCCGTGGGGGGAGGTCGATAATGTACCAGTCATGTATTGGGGTCGATTTAATTAACTTATCCTCCCCTCAAATTCCTGGCATTATACCATAATTAGAAACTACAGGGTGACCACAAAAACACACTAGCTACTTTGTTGTGGAGTGAACGCCATCTTGAATTACACTGCCATCTAGCAGATCGAGTCAATTCTGCAAATGAGGAAAGAAATGTTGTTAGTTTATGCAATATTGTAAGACTATTCATTTAAGTTTTGATATTATATGTATTTGAAGGAGTGTTTTTGTGGTCACCCTGTACTGTATTGTATCTGACATAATGCACCACACACATTTCTCAAAGCAAAAAGATTCATACATATATCTTTGTTGGGATAAACAAGAAATAACAATAATAATTCTTTCTATTCTAGGCACAAGACCTGCAATTTCTGGGAGGGGAAAATCGATTATGTCGACCCCGCAGTACTTGAGTGGTACTTTATTTTATCAACCATGGAAGGATGAATAGCAAAGTTGATCTCGTCGGTAGTTGAAGCATTTTATTCGACGCTCCATTGCTTCTGCCAATCTACCACCCTTAAAACAAAAAACAATTATAATAATTGTTTCTACATTTGGCACAAGGCCAGTAATTTGAAAGGAAAAGCAAAGTCGATTAAATCGACCCCAGTGTTTGGCTGGTACTTTATTTTATCGAACCCGGAAAGATGACAAGCAAAGTTACTTCGTCAGGATTTGAACTCAGAATGTAATGCTGCTACGTATTTGTTCGAAGCTCTAATGACTTTGCCAATCTACTGTCCTTAATGGTTTCGAATTTAGGCACAAGGATAGCAATTTAGGGGAAGTAGAAAGTCAATTATGAAGACCCCAGTATTTGACTGCTACTTTATTTTGTAATACAATAAACATTATATATATATATATATATATATATATATATATATATATATATATATATATATATATATATATATATATATATATATATATATATATATATATATATATATATATATAGCCCTCTGCCGCTCATTTCGAATTTTGTTTATCGTGAACTCGTGCGCCGATTTTTCGATACTCGATCTTTCTAATATTTTTAGCTCTGGACATAGCTATCCACCAGTTAATTTTATTGCTCATTTTTTGTCGATTCTATTGAGTGATGAATAGCTTTTGTTTTATTTTAACATGTCTATTGAGCACTCTTATTCGATATGTGTATTTCCACATTCCCTCGAATTGTTTTCGCGGATATAGAGGTTATCTCCCTTGTCTAATGCCATGTGCGTTTTTCACTGGTAGTTAGCCCCTTTTCCGCTAGGAAAAAAGCTCGTTGAGAAAGTAAACTCCGTTCCGCTTACTCTAGTAGGCTTTTATATTTATATGTGAGCTGATAGAGTACAGTCTAAGGATTTACAGAAACCCATGAAGCTAGATTTAACACCTTTCTAGTGGGTCCGGGTATGATTTTACATTCATTTAAATTATTGATGTATTGTTTTATTGATATTTTTTATCTGTTTGTCCCGAATCTTCTATTATCGATTTTTTATCGTATGGTTGATTGTAGACTTGTTCTATATGTGACGGTATTTTAACGATAGTTATAGCTCTGATTCATCTGAATTATTGAGCCCTCTGCCGCTCATTTCGAATTTTGTTTATCGTGAACTCGTGCGCCGATTTTTCGATACTCGATCTTTCTTATATATATATATATATATATATATATATATATATATTGAAATAAATCTTTTGTGACATCAGTTCTGGAACTTTTCTGACACACCTCCTATATATGTATATATATACATACATAAATATAGAAGTCATAAAAGTCCCAGGAAGGATGTCACAAAAGATTTATTTCAAACCCAAACTTCACAGAAAGAGTTTTCTCCTTCAAAGTAATCCCCCTGGAGTATGTAACTGTAATCTTAGCTCTCTGCACCAATCAAACTTTTTTCTTCATAATTTTATATACATGTCCTCTGTTTCAGGTCGTCAAGCAATGAGCACAGAGCAACGAACAAACTTGAAGTTTCTGGTACGGTTGGGGAAAACTCCGTCAGAAGCACTGGCATTGCTGCAGCAAGTGTATGGAGATGAGACGATGTCACGCTCATGTGTTTTTGAGTGGTGCAAGATGACCCCAGGAGCGGAAGGCCCTCTACAACTAGGACTGAGGTCAACGTTGAGCGCGTCAGGCAGATGGTGCGTAGCGATCGTCGGCTGACTGTTCGACTGATGGCAAATGAGCTGGGCATGAATCGGGACAGCGTCTGGAAGATTCTCACTGAAGATTTGGACATGCGGAAAGTCTGGTGCCAAAACTGCTGAACGATGATCAGAACGGTCGACGCATGCAAGTGTGCCAGGACATCCTTGAGCGTCTTGAAACCGAACCAGACTTGCTAGGGACAGTCATCACCGGTGATGAGTCATGGATCTTCGAGTACGACCCGGAGGCGACCCGTTTTGAAGACGTGGACAACATCAAAAAGGCCGTGACGACGGAAGTGCGGAGGATCCTGGAAGAATCCTTCCAGGAGTGCATACAAGCGTGGCAGAAAAGGATGGAAAAGTGCATTAGACTCCAGGGGGATTACTTTGAAGGAGAAAACTCCTAGTGTGAAGTTTGGGTTTGAAATAATCTTTTGTAACATCAGTCCTGGAACTTTTCTAACACACCTCGTATATATACACTCCCTGGGTATATATATATATATATATATATATACCCAGGGAGTGTAACATGAGGTTACTGTAGGTTCACCCATGTGAGCATTCGATATTTAGGTTCACGTCAGTAGTGAGGTGTAGAGCTAAACAGAGTGTAATATAATAATACAACGACGATTTGTTAAGCCTTCATTACGCTTATTGATTGGTGACGCGCGTTTCGCTATTGTTCAGCTCAGATCTGTATTGATCTGGCCCGACTGTAGAATCAAAAGCTCGTCGGTCCTCTGCTGTTGTAATGATAGAACACACACACACACACACACACACACACACACACACACACACACACACACACACACACACACACACACACACACACACACACACACACACACACACACACACACATATATATATATATGTTTCTTTTATTTGCCACTAGGGCATCAAAAGTGGGACAAGTACAAAGGGGGGAGTTTACACAAAAAGGCGTCCTCAATAAGGAGGAGGCAATAACAAAATATAAAAATAAAATAAGATATAACAAAAAATAAAATTTATAACAAAATCCTCAATAGAGAGGAGGCGCCTTGGGGGGTCGCACACACCCCCGAAAAAAGTGTGCAACCCTTCTCCTCAGGAGCACAGAGAAGGGGTGCTCCCTTGGTCTTTCATCTTCCTCACCTATAGTCTGATGTAGAGTGAAGGCCCATTCACACGGGCCATTCTCGCCACTTTCACCCATCTTTCATAGAAACGGCTGGGGTGCAGCACCTCTCTCTCCATCCTGATCCTTCTTCCGAAATGATAACGGAAGAAACGGACCAGTTGTTGGCCAGAGAGAAAGGTGCCTGACCTCAGTCCTTTCAGACGCGTCCACCATACAACCTCTTTCGCCATGGCTATTACGCACAGAAACACCGCCTCTGCTTCATCTTTGAAGGGGGGAGGCGGCTTGATCATTACAATAGACTCGGTGGTCAACCGGATCGGTCCCACCCTTGACAGCAGTTGTTCGACATAGCCCCACAGATCGGCTACGCCCGAGCAGTGTACCAATGCGTGTGCAACGGTTTCCTCGTCGCACACGCATCTGGGACAGATCTTTTTGGCGGGGTCCCTACCCGGGCGCCCGTGTCTGTAGAGCCTTTCTCGAACGGGTAAAGCCCCTCGGTAGCACTGCCAGGCCAGGGACTTCTGGAAGTTGTCCATAGGTCCCGGGCTGAATGTCCTACCGAACAGGCTGGCCAGTTCGTCCTCCTCCATGTCTAGGGCTTCTCCGAGGGCGTCGTCGCACCTGCTGCGTACCAGCCCTCTATAGAATGTTGCGGTGGAGTCTCCACTGATAACCGGATCCGCCTGCCAGAGGGCGGTGAGCGCCTGGGCACACTCAGTGTGCCAGGCGCCCAGTTTTCTCGGTCTTTGCTTGACCCAGGATTGCAGCTCGGTGAGTGAGACGAGTCTGGGAAAGGTTCGTCTCACAAACGAGGCCCACACCGGTTGTCCGGTGAGGAATACGTAGAGGTGCCGTAGCCTTAATGCGTGTTTACGCATCATTAGCCACGGCATCCCCAGCCCTCCTTTCGAAGGGTGTTGACAGCAGATGGATCTCCTCACCATAGGAGCCCGCCTCTTCCAAAGGAATTGGAAGAGCGCGCGCTCCATCTTGGTGAGGGTTTCCCTTGGGCAGGGCACTACGGTCAGGCGGTAGTAGATGACGGACGCTATGTAGGTGTTCGCCACCTCCGCCCGACCTTTCAGGGATAGTTTGCAACTGGCCCACTTCTGGGTCAGTGCAAACACCCTGTTCGTAACCTCCGCCCAGTTTTTCTCCACCTGGAGGTCCGGTCCGAACCAGACCCCGAGCAACTTCACAGGGCCCTCCGTCCAGCGTCCGACGACGCCATCGGAGGGCATCGGTCTGCCCCTCCACGTGCCGAGTTGCAAACCGATCGACTTGTCCCGGTTCAGCTTAGCCCCTGTGAACTTTTCGTACTCCTCCAGTAAGGTGCCGACCGCCTCGATTTCGGAGGCCGTCGACACCATTACTGTCACGTCATCGGCGTAGGCCGACACCGCTTTCCGCAATCCCGGTTCCAAAGGGATGCCATGCAACAACTCCAACTTCCGCAGTAGTGGCTCGAGAGTCAACACATACAGAAGGGAGGAGAGAGGGTACCCTTGTCGGATGGACCGCGCGATTTTGAACGGCTCCGAGAGGTATCCGTTCACCTTGACCCTAGAGCAGATGCGGCTGCTGTGCATAGCAGTGATCCAGCCCCTGAAAACGGGTCCAAAGCCTGCCGCCGCTAGCACCGCATCCAAGTAACCATGGTCGACCCTATCGAACGCCTTAGATTGATCCAAGTTGATCAGAGCCCCACCAAAGCCGGGTTCGTTCCCAACCCTCTCTATGATGTATCGCATGAGGTGGAGGTTGTCATGGATGGACCTGGACGGGATAGCGCATGTCTGCGCATCTCCCACCAGGTTGCCCACGACAAGCGCCAACCTCTTTGCTAGCACCTTGGCCAAAATCTGTATCTCTGTATTTAGCAGAGTTATGGGCCTGAAGTTACTTATTTCGTCCCCCTTGTTCTCGTCCTTCCTCACTAGCGTGACTACGCCCTTGGTCACAGAACAGGGAATTCTCCCGTTCTGTTGCCAGTTGCAGTAGACCGCCTCGAGGAGATCGGGGAACAAGTCCGGCATAGCTAGATATAATTCGTAAGGAAGACCATCGAGACCCGGGGATTTGCGTTTGCCGCATTGGCTCAGCACGTCCTCTATCTCAGCGGCCGAAATCGGCTCCTCGCAGGACTTCGCCTCCCTGTCCGAGAGGCGCGGCAGGCCGTCGAGGTATGGACCGAAGTCCACGTTCCCAACCGGCTCCCCGCCCCTCCCGAACAGTCGGGCAAAGTGCCTTTGAAAGGCCTCACACATCTGCTTAGGCTCAAGAATCGCCCGTCTATCCAGGTCTCGCAAAGACCGGATGGTGGATTTAGTTCCACTGTTGGCCTCTGTCACGCGGGCCCAGCTAACAGCTTTGGTCCCCTCGTTCCCTAGAGCACGTATTTTACTTCGGACAACGCAGCCTTCGTGCTTCGCGTCAAAAAACTGGCTCAAAGCCGTTCTCGACGCTAGCACTCTGGCCACGTCGCCGCTTCTAATTGCCTCTTCTACTCTATCTATTAGCTCCCTTTCCTTCCTATTCCTATCCGCAGCTAGAACCTTACTAAATTCTATCGAGACTACTCTAATCTCTCTCTTTAGAGATACCCACCACCTGCTGTTGACGATCGCTCCAGTCAACCGTTCCTTAACTAACGTACTAATCCGATTCCTGTAGGCTCTACTTGCCGGCAAGGACAAGTTGAGCTTCCAGTAACCGGGGCCCTGTCTATGAGTTCTGTCAAGGTTGACCATGCAGGTCACTAATTTGTGGTCTGAATAGCCAACCATGCGCATTTTTGGACAACTTAAAAAGTCCTTATCCTTAATTCTAACTAAGAACCTATCTAGGTACGACCTAGATGATCCGCTACGATTTGCCCAAGTCCAGGTTGGCGCAGTCGGAAAATCTAGTCGATATCTATCGGCCAGGTCAAATCGACCGATTAACCCTTTGAGGCTATTACACCCCTCTCTATCGGGGCAGGCCCCTACGTAGTCCCAGCGTGCATCTAGGATACCATTCCAGTCCCCCACTAATAGCAAGGAGCGGGACGTCCCTAGAAAAGTCTCCAGACGATGGAAGAAGTCCGGCCGCATTGACCAGAAAGGGCCGTAGGCGGCTACCAACCTAAATGCTCCGCCTTTACCACTGCCAAGGTCCAGAACCACTAGTCGACCCTCCGGGTCCAAATGTACCATCTGTGTTGCGAGACCCAGATGTTTTTGCAGCAGAACGACAACTCCGCCCCCACCTCTCTACTATTTGTTTTATATATATATATATAAAACAAATAGTAGAGAGGAAAAAGATTTTTTCAGTAGAAAAAGCTGAAGAGATTCTTTGAGTATAATATCAAAACATTTATTTATAAAGTGGATATTTCCGCATTTAATAATACCGGTTTCAGCATTATATGCTTTTTCAACTGCGGATATGCAAATGCAGTTAAGTTGCATATCTATACGAATAATAAAAAGGGGAAGAAAAATTATTAGTTTTTACATACATATTTAGAGAGGAGAGTTCATATCTCTGTCCATGTTTGTCCTTCATTCTCTGTTTGTTGGCTGATAGAAGTAGTAGTTTTAATTATATACATATATCTGTATATATATAAAACTAGACTACACACTTTCACAGGTTCTATGATACAAAAGTGTTTATTTTAAAGTGTTTATATTTATCTAAAAAGGATGGTGGAATGGCAGAATTGTAGTATTTGTTTTGGCTCTACATTCTGAGCTTAAATCTCACCAAGGTTAACTTTGCCTGTCATCCTTCCGGGGTCAATAAAATAAAGTACCATATTTCCCAGCATCGAAGACGCTACTTTTTTCCTAAAATAAGTCTCAAAAATCTACCTGGAAGCCGAAGGTTATATATTATTTTTTTCAAATTTTTTGTTGCCAAAATTAGGGGCATCCACGAGGACGAAGCGTCTTCGGCGCCGGGAAATACGGTACCAGTTAAGTACTGGCAACTGACTTGGTAGACATCCACAAAATTATTAGCCATCTTTCCAACAACAACCCTGAGCACCTTTTTGAATTCCATGTGTCTAACACCTGTGGACATGCTTACAAAATCAGAAAACAGTACAGCTACCATGACTTTCGGAAACATTTTTTCACGTTCAGAGTTGCTGAAGCATAGAACAAACTAGCTGCATCAGTTGTTAACTGTCGGGACATTGCATCATTCAAAACTTCCATGCTTCCGCAAATTTTCCAACACTACACCTGAAATTCCCCCTCCATACACATGCACACACGTGTCTGTGTATATCATGACTCATACACTGTTCACTTTCCTGACATTTTTACATTATTGTACACAATAATTTTCATTATTAACTATGCTCTTCTTCAAATTTGCTGGCCTTGTGCCTAAATTATTTATCTAAAATACTTTCTTTATAATTTTATTTAAGTAACTTATTTAAATAACTTAATCATGAGAAAGTGGGTTACATTATTAAATCCCTTCAAATTAGCCATTATTTTTGAAATTGTCTGAAAACCAGTGTCTTTTATTAGAAATATGGTAATGGAAGGGTTAAACAGAAATACACAGCAAGGCCAAGGGTGCTGATTTACAAATTGTCATCTCTCTAGATGTTAAACTAACAGCTTATTAACCCCTGGAGCACATAGAGAAGTTTTTCAAGAAAAGTCCTTGAACATTCTATTACATGTTCATATAAAATTCAGTAAATGAAAGAGAGAGAGATGG
The DNA here is from genome assembly GCA_964016885.1 of Eledone cirrhosa. Classification (NCBI taxonomy): domain Eukaryota; kingdom Metazoa; phylum Mollusca; class Cephalopoda; order Octopoda; family Eledonidae; genus Eledone; species Eledone cirrhosa. The sequence goes on from OZ024740.1 coordinate 109,169,404, forward strand.
CGAAGGTGACAGACAGATGTATTTCTATATATATATGTGTGTGAGTGTATGCATGGCATGTGTTTAATGTGTTTATATGTATGTATGCGTATACATGTTTGTACACACACACACACACACACACATACATATATATATATAAAATTAACGAAGATTGGTGGTGTTAATTCAACAGTCTCTGGCCAGCTCACTCAATGTATTTGTTGTATTGCATATATATATACATACATACATATATATATATATATATATATATATATATATATATATATATATATATATATATATATATATATATATATATATATATATACTAGCAGTTTAGCCCGGCGTTGCTCGGGTTTGTTCATTTGCTATGAAAAGTTACATACAGGTAAATGTAGCTTGAAAGCGCATAAGCTTATCAATTAAGTGCATAAAGCAGTTGAACCGGTTATTAATAGTTACGAACCAATTAGCATTTTGGACAATCAATGATGGGTTAATAATCTTCCAATAGCGAATTTAGTAGACCAAAGTTGCAAGATGGTGGTCCTGATGCCGCTGGGTGTCAGATCTGTCCGCTATGGGTGACCCTACCAGTTTTCCAGACGGCATAGCTCCAACACCTCCAACACCTGCACCAACATCTATAGCACCTCTTTGTAGACGATATTGAATGTCATCCCTTGAGGAGCGTAAGCAAAAAGTCTATTCCTGCTCCCTATGCGGGAACAGGCAACATAAAGTTGGCCATGGGAGATTAGCCAGTTTCAGTCTGAACACTCTGGCAATGAGGTCATGTCTGTTCGAATAATTTTGCCCAGGAAAAAGTTCACGGGTTACATTCCGATTCATATGTCTATAGCATTAATCTGTTATATGAAGTGTTATTTTGCGGGTTGTTATTTGCAATAAGCCGATTGAAAATGCCCCAGATAAGCCGTATGCCAATACGGAACGCTCCACTGCAGTGTTGTCATATAGTGAGTGAAGAGCGACAGAGAGAGTGAAGCAGTTAAATTGTAGAGGGGGGGGGGGATATACGGAACGCTCCACTTGATCATATACATTGTTTCTCTCTCTGCAGTGTTGTCATATAGGGAGTGAAGAGCGACAGAGAGAGTAAAGCAGTTAAATTATAGAGAGGGAGAATGATCATGATCGATTTTTGCCCTTATTGTTGATTGATTTGAAATGTTTTTGCTTCATGACCTTCTCCTGACCAAAAGCAATAATTGTCCCGACTTTGAATAGAATCCCGTGAAAAAAGTTTTCTCAATTTTTTGTCTCATATTGAGAAAAACAAAGAAAGAAAATTACAAAAAGGACAACAATAAAATATAATGTCTTTGTTGAGAATCATGTAAATAAATGCTTAAGCGTCGTTATTGTTACGTTTGTTGTTTTATAAATTCATCTGTTGCTTTTGAATATTTGTTATTTGATGTAAAATGTAAGTGTGTAAAATGTAACGTTGAGAGAGCAGTATGTATTTAGTGTTATCGGCTTTTTAAATTTTGATATTTGATGTATGAGTGTCGTTATGACTGTTTGTTGCTTAGGTTTCAAAGTTTGTGTCGCGTTCCTTCAAAAGAAGTTTTGTCGTTGTTCTAAACTGTGATAGAGTAGTAGACGGAGGCAGTAACCTTTTAAAGAGAGTTGCAGAGGAGATTGAGGGGGGGGGGGAGTAGAGAGAGTGATGAACCTTTTAAAGAGAGTTGCAGAGGAGATTGAGAGTGGAGTAGAGGAAAAGATGAACCTTTTAAAGAGAGTTGCAACATGTATGTAGTTTCATATATTTTGATGGTAGTAGTGAGAGGAATGAAGCGTGTAAGAGAGAGGGTTACAGCATGTATTTAGTTTTATCGATTTCTTTTCATAGAAGCAGGAAATGTTTAGCAAAAATAATTACGCGTTGACCTGCCTTGGTAAATTTGGAGCACATTGGAAAAAAATTCATCAAAATCGGTAGAGAAATGTGGAAATGCATAAAAATCATACACACACAGAGACAGACATCTACCGTTTTATATATAGAGAGATTAAGTATGTGTGTGTGTCTGTGTATTACCTATAGGGGCCTACATTTTACGACCGATTTTCATGAAACTTTACAGGCTCATAGATTAGTAATCGGGGAGTGTTTTCTATATATCAGCGTATCGTTTTTTTTATTCCGTGGTCATTCTGGAGATAAAAATCGATAGGGGGAGGGGGGGGGGGGGGGGTCATATTTTTTTGGTATCGAAAAATAAGATTTTTACCTCTAGCTCCCACATTTTGCCACCAATTTCGTTCAAATTTTAAAGCAAAATAGAATTTATCATTGCACATCCTATAATGGCTTTATATTTTGCATTTGTTGTTCAGGGACGGCGTGGCAGCCGCTTAAATATTCAAAAATACCACTTTTAGACTCAAAATTTCACTTTTTCGGCTCTAGCTCTCACATTAATCAACCTACTTTGTTCAAATTTTACACTACGCTAGATCTGATTATTTCACGTCTTAAAGTGGCTTTATATTTTGCATTTTTTGTTCAGGAACGGCGTAGCAGCCGCTTAAATATTCGAAAATACCACCTTTTCGCTCAAATTTCCGCCATTTCAGCTCTAGCTCCCACACTTTTCAACCGATTTCGTTCAAATTCGAAACTTCGGCTCCACCTCACATATAAATCAATTTATTTGGTTCAAATTTTATACTACGATAGAACCTATCATTAACTCCCACATTTTTCAACCTATTTCGTTCAAATTCGAAATTTCGGCTCCAGCTCACACATAAATCAATTTATTTGGTTCAACTTTTATACTACGATAGAACCTATCATTGCACATCTTATAGATGGTCAAAGGCAAAACGATGGCCACTGACGTCGTCTGAGCTTTTAGTTGTGTATTTGAGAATTCATCGGTTTCCAATCAAGTAGCGTGAGGAAATTTGGCTTAGTGTTAGAGGTCATTACCTCCCTACCCCAGCATGCCCCTTCGTCAGTCACCCGTGTTTCTCAGTGATAGAGGTCACCCCCCCCCCCCCCCGCATGGCCTGTGTGTGGCCATAGCTGAGTCATCGAGAAGCAGTCGCTAAAATCAACACATTTTCATCAAAGCAGATATTATTTTACCTACCCAGGCAACGCTGGGTACTGCTGCTAGTATATATATATATATATATATATATATATATATATATATATATATATATATATATATATATATATATATATATATATATATAGCGGTTACAATACATGTGGAGTTAGGTAAACAAAGTTATATATAAAAACGATAGGCAAGGACGTTATACAATTGACGGAATAAAGTCGGATTCGCGACAGAACATACAGGAGTCGAACTAGAAGTAGTTTGGTTGCAAAAGGAAATGTTTATCTACACAAACATACCTACATCTATTTCTGTCAACTTGTTCTTGTCAACAGTTCTATGTGCTAAATTTTATATTTGAAGTAAACATGGTAGACTACAAACAGAAATTGTCAGTATTGATCAATTAAATAAAGTAAGAAATTAATATGATCGATTTCTTATCATAAATAGAAAAAGTAGAAATAGATTTATAAAGACTCAAGATTATGACAATTAGATGGCCTAACAACTAGTTTCATGGATTTAATTAATTTAATTTATTTACTCCATAGTGGTTAGAATGTCCCAGGAAAGAATAACTGGAGAGATATTACGGGCAAAACCAACCGGCAGGAGACCCAGGGGTAGACCATGAGCAAGATAGTTAGATAACATCCATGAGCATCGCTGATCTCGCTTGGGGTCATTTGGAGATAGTTGCTTCTGACAGGACCCGCTTGGAAAGAGTGTCTGAGGACTCTGCCTCCACGATCCTCTCAGGAAGAAGAAGAAGAAGAAGAAGAAGAAGAAGAAGAAGAAGAAGAAGAAGAAGAAGACTTCATTGGGCATTCGTGGACGGCAAATTAGAATCGGAAAGCTTTCAGCTTACACTACTTACTATTTTTTTTTACCCGTAACTCCTGATGAAGTTGTACAGGTGCCGTAGTGACATTTAAAACCTGACCGACCCACATCACGCAACAGGTCAGAGAAAGTGAAAGGAAGATGTATAGAAGAATCGACCCCAGTAATAAACTAATAATTTTTCTTTAATCAACCTCGAAAGGATGAAAGGCAAAAACAGACATGCCAATCTCTAAAAACCCAAATGGGGAGTACCATGAAAAACTGCCCAAAATGGGGAGAAATGAGGCAAAACGGGGAGATTTTACATAATGAAAGCTATATCTATTTTCACAAGAGAACACTTCTCTCACCCACCTCAAGGTGGGCAGGAGATCTTCCCATCGAAAGGGGAGAGTCGACAGGTCTGTAAAAATGACCCCAGAGAGCGCTGGAAACAGGAACGAATAAGACACAGCATTCTTTCCGGTGTTCTAAAGAATCTACCAATTCGCCGCCTTCGCTTACACAAACATTTAAAAAGTTTATTGTTGTTGCTTCCTTCCTCGAAATAAATACACGTTCGTTTATTATAAGATCGTGTTCAATTTCCATCAACCAGTCAGCCAGCCAACTCATCAATAAATTTATATATTGGTGGGTCTTCGAGAAATTGATTCAGACAGATTGTAAACAGTCTGTTCACGAGAACATGACACGCAAGAAGTCGATAAATCTGTTTTGCCATATGGAAAACGTTATCCTCCAACACCATCACACGTGTCATCATCAAGTAACCATAGCTGCTCGTTGATACAGCTTCTTCTTCTTCTTCTTCTTCTTCTTCTTCTTCTTCTTCTTCTTCTTCTTGTCGTCGTTGTTGTTGTTACAGCTCCCACGTATGTAGGTTTTAGCTGGTCACCTCCAAGGTTAGATCTCATGCGAGAGTTTTTCGTAAGTTTGAATGCTGTTTGTGCTAATTTTTATTGCAGCTGAGTGGGCTGGATTATCGTGAAATGAAGTGTCTTGCTCAAGAACACAATGCTACGCACGGATTAAGTATCAAACTCACAACCTATTGATCGTGTGTCAACCACCTTAACCACTGGGCTGCGTGCCCTCACACTATGATACAGTTTCTCTTCATCCGGTTTTGGCTTATAGCAGTAACCTCATCGAAGAATACATACACTCAGAAAACCCCCCCCAAAAGACGTCACATGGGTAGAGTAAGGGGTTATCTGGGGTATTGGAAGGAGTGGTGATATGGAGGTTTTTGGTATTAGAAAAAAAAACAGGGGGGTAATGATGGGGTCCTTGGTAATGGGAAGAATTTGATAGTTGGGATGTTTGGTATGGGAAGAAGGTAATGATTAATATTGGGAAGGTGGTGAGGGGGGTTGATATAGGGTGGGTGTGGGTAATGGTGAGGGGGGGTTGATATAGGGTGGGTGTGGGTAATGGTGAGGGGGGTTGATATAGGGTGGGTGTGGGTAATGGTGAGGGGGGATGATATAGGGTGGGTGTAGGTAATGGTGATGGCTTATGTTTTGGAAAGGGATAGTTATTGACTGATTGGGAGTAGGGGATCAGTTGTCCCTTTGCCAGGTGCTATGGGTAACTATATAAGGAATCTTGGAAAAAAGTCGCAGGAGAAACAAATTACATTTTCCTTAAATACCATAAGAAAGGTAATTTATTTAAAGCAGGGGAAACTTATAGCTATAAGTAGTAGTAGTAGTAGTAGTAGTAGTAGTAGTAGTGGTGGTGGTGGTGGTGATTGGAGGATGATGAGGAAGAGAAGTAGTTGTAGTAGTGTTGGTGTTATTTTATTTCCTTTCACGACTGTATGAAACTATTTCTGTTGAGACGAGTCAGTTGTCTGGGTTCAGATCACACCAGTAACCTTTATTCATTTAATTTTATTTACATAGCTAACCTTCTTAGGTCGAGTAAGTATGGTGGATTAACGAAAATGGTAGAGTATTAGACGAGATGTCTTTCAGTATTTGTTCTGACACTTTGCGTCCATTCTGGGGTTCCAATTTCGCTTAGTGATTAAAATCCCACCGATGAAGAATCAGGAGAAAAAAAGTCGCAGGGTACGAAGTCATTGAAAAATAAGTCTCGGGAAAGTCATAAAAAAAATTGAATAAACGACTGACTTTTTTTGTTTAATGAAGATATTAAATAAAAACTGACATTCTTTTCTTCTTAAATAAATCATGTCGTTGTAAACATATCGTTCGTGTTAGTGTTAGTTAATAAGTGACTTAAATGTTAGTTGTTTAATTACTTTAACTAATTGTTGATGGTGTTTCAAGAAAACATGATATTTTTTCTGTGATTCTTTTCTTAGTCCGTACTGAGCCTTTTTTATACTCACCAAAACTAATGTCTTGCCAAGATTTGCATTTATTCAGATATTCTGACATTTTCCTGGCCAAAACTGTAATTTTCTTCTGTGGTATGTTTCCTTGCCCAAAGTATGATTTATTTTCTGTAGCATTTTTACCCATTGACTTTATTTTCGTTCAGTGTCGTACCAAGATCCATTAATAGGTTTACCATATACTTCGGATTAGCCGAGACGATCTCAATTTTCAGCTTTTGTCTTGACATAAGTAGATCTGCTCATAGAGTTGTCCCGGGAGGGAGAGAGAGAGAGAGAGACCTTCGAAATTATGACGAAATGACAAAACTTCATGAGAACACAGAATATTATATTTCACTATTTTGGAAATTAAGCAGTAGATCATATATTATAAAATGTGGCTAGAGTCTGTGTTAACGTATTATGTTCACTAAGCACCAGCAGTAAGACAGCTGATAGCAACTCCGATTAGTGAGGGTATCCGCTATGGTATGTATCAAGGGACGCGTATCTTGTTTTCAGAAATACAATATGGAATTATAAAAAAAGTCCACAAGTTTATATTATAAGTGGTAGGTATAGTTGTATGAATCTAGAATAAAAAAAAAAGTTACGGAAAAAACTCACAATAGAAAAAGTCACATTTTCTTGAAAAATCATAAAAAAGGTTATTTGCTTCAAAGAATGGAAACCCATATTTTTAAAGAACTTAAATTTACTTAAATTCCGTTAAAAAATGTTTCCCCTTGCCAAAAGTGCGACCTTTTTCTCTGACCTTTTTATCCTGGATTATATTCGATGGTCGACTTAAAAGCTCAGATCAAGATGCTCTCATGGAATGACAAAATGAAGTTTATTTTTCCTTGGAAAGAAACAATGCAGTTATTAATAAGAAGAATTGAAATTAATGCATGCAAGATTTCGCAGCTGTACCATCATTCGTTTATAGTCAGTCTATCAACTTTTCAGTCTATCATCGTATAACTTCTTCTTCTTCTTCTTCTTCTTCTTCTTCTTCTTCTTCTTCTTCTTCTTCTGCTTCTTCTTCTTCTTCTTCTTCTTCTTCTTCTTCTTCTTCTTCTTCTTACGGCGCTACCATTAAGCCAACTAGGCAGCCCCCTAAAGCGTACACTTCAGAGGGGTACATTACTGAACCTGTTTTATACAAATTTGTATAATTAAATAAAATATATTATAATTTCTTGTGACCAATAAATATATTACTAAACATATTTTCCGCGTAACAGCGTCTCAGAAATATCCAAAGCGGTGGGGAGGGCCATATTGTTAGGACCTATCACATGATTTCGAGTGGGTAAGTGCGGACTGTGTAGTAGTAAAATTCAAACTTAATCATTTTCTTGGTGTGATCACAGTAAGAAGACTAAGTGTGTGATATTGCCACACTGTAAGTTAACTTGAATAAATGGGGCTCACATTGTATGACTAGCTTAGGGTGCTAAATACGCAGGCACCGGCCTTCATTCGTTATGATCTAAGGGACATTTAGCTGCTATTTCTCCTAGTATAAAAGACCCCCTCCTACGTCTCTCTATTCATACGATACAAAAATACGTTTATTAGTAATGAGGCTTACTTATCCCGCCAGGAAAGATGTTTATCAACCATTAAGTGGTGTATGACAGATTGATATCAGTTTCAATATAACTCACTTTATTTACACACAGCAGCCCTGATCGTCAGCTAACGCCCTCTTGCCTATCAATCAACAATCAGCCCCCATTCCTTTCTGATACCGAATTGAAGTGTTTTCGATTGGATATTTTCCTTTTATATATATATATATATATATATATATATATATATATATATATATATATATATATATATATATATATATATATATATATATATATTGTTATACTTTGGGAGGGTCATGTTGCCAATAAGAAACACACGCACCAGTCGCTTTCACTCCAATTTATTATAAATTTAAAAAATAAAAAATACATTTTGTTAATAAATTTCCGGTTAGTTGGTTGGTTCCACAACCGGACGGTTGTTCATATATTGTCAAAGTTCTTTCGTCACACATTCTGTGACCTCTTCAGTGACTGGGGATTCTTTTCTTTGTTTTGTACCTCTCCTTTGTTCTGTCCTACGCCATCTTGTTTTTGTGTGCGTTGTGTGCTTAGTTTGCGCACGTGTTACATCCGGGTGTCTGTGTGTGTTTTTATTTGTTTATTTATTTATTTTTTTCCATGTTACTGGTTGGTTGTTTGTTCTATGTGTGTGTGTTTTCATTTTGTCCTTAATTGTAAGTTGTGATGTTGCTATTCCATTCATGTTTTCTATTTAATTTTGGTTGGAGTTCATTTATGTTTATTGTCTTTGTGATTTGTCTAAACATTGCGTCTTTTCTGTGTGTAGATTTTATATTATGTTGGTGGAGTATTGATGATTGTTTTCTATCTTGAAGCTCTCGCCAGTGTTCATTTAACCGTTCTCCTATACTACGAGCTGTCTCACCTATGTACACTATATTCTTATCTTTACATTGTCCTTCAGTACATCTTATGCTATATATTATGTTTCTAGTTTTACAGTTTGTAAACTAAGCCCCCATATTAACTGTAAAACTAGAAACATAGTAAATAGCATAAGATGTACTAAGGGCAATGTAAAGATAAGAATATAGTGTATATAGGTGAGACAGCTCGTAGTATAGGAGAACGGTTAAATGAACACTGGCGAGAGCTTCAAGATAGAAAACAATCATCAATACTCCACCAACATGCTAAAATAGAACATAAGGGCAAATTAGAGAACATAGAAATAAAAATAAAATCTACACACAGAAAAGACGCAATGTTTAGACAAATCACAGAGGCAATAAACATAAATGAACTCCAACCAAAATTAAATAGAAAACATGAATGGAATAGCAACATCACAACTTACAATTAAGGACAAAATGAAAACACACACACATAGAACAAACAACCAACCAGTAACATGGAAATAAAAAAATAAATAAACAAATAAAAACACACACAGACACCCGGATGTAACACGTGCGCAAACTAAGCACACAACACACACAAAAACAAGATGGCGTAAGACAGAACAAAGGAGAAGTACAAAACAAAGAAAAGAATCCCCAGTCACTGACGAAAGAACTTTGACAATATATGAACAACCGTCCGGTTGTGGAACCAACCAACCAACCGTAAATTTATAAAAAAAAAAAAAAAAAAAAGTTTTAATTTATAATACATTGGAGTGAAGCGACTGGTGCGTGTGTTTCTTATTGGCAACATGACCCTTCCAAAGTATAACAATATCGGTTTCAACACACGTTTTCAGAAACGAAATATATATATATATATATATATATATATAAATGAAAATATAGAAATTAATGTGAGCAAGAAGCCAACAGTATTTCATAATATATAAGTGACTATAACGTCAAAATGGAAAATAATTAACGTAAGATATGGGAAAATAATTCAAACTCAATTCAAAAAGATCAAGACAGAGATTTTATCCATTGATTTTGTGAAATCCAGGGAAAAAACCAATAAAGTCTTAACTCAGAATAAAATAAAGTTTAAATACTCATCCTTCAATTTGGAAAAACTACAAATGCTCTATATAGTCTTAAAAAGATTATTTCACGAAACCTTTCAGTGGTATTAGTCACGGTAGGAATCGTTCCTCAGTAGAGCTCTACACTATAACCAAAAAATCCACTGCCAAAATATGCCAAAAAGGGAATTTAAAAGCAGGCTAGTTCACCTCGTGCGGAATTATGAAAATAAACACACATGGAGAGACATGGCTGGTGACGTCAGAATGAAACGAATGTCTATTTACAAGAAACAGCAGTCAAAAACATTCCGAAAAAACTCTACAAAATGTAAGGAGTTCAGCAAAATAGCAATATTATCGCAGTTTTAAAAAAAAAAAAGACCGGGATTAGTCACAAATAATTTTAAGCACTCTATGAAAAATTCCGAGTATATATATATATATATTAGAGTATGGGGTTAACAGAACAGGGATGTGCTGATCACATTATGGTCTGTCGGTTGTGAATCAGGGGCCGGCTGTCGAAGAAACAACACCACGTGTTCGGCCAGTCCCCTGTATCATGAACAGAGAAATTTTTTCGGGGAAATTATTGGATTTTTCCAAATTTAAAAGTTTATTAGGAACTTTCAATGTTTATTTTAGATTTTGCCGTCTGAAGAGCCCAGGCTATCTAAACTGATAGCCCTCAGTGAAATATGTATAACGGAGTTTTAAATAAACCTGAATTGAATAAGGCCCCGATTTTTTAAATTAATATATATATAGTTAAAACTTAGACGGGAACAAAAAACAGAGAGGCAGTACAAATAAGAGTTTATTAGGTTCACGCTTTTGAGAGTGTGTGTGTGTGTGTGGGGGGGGGGGGGGGGGGGATGACCAATTCTACCCAGTGGTAAACCACCAAATTTAAACGTGTATATATATATATATATATATATATATATATATATACACGTTTAAATTTGGTGGTTTACCACTGGGTATAATTGGTCATTTTGCAATGTTAATCGTGACGTAATAAGAGAAAAGCACTCGACGTTAAGCAACTCATCCGTCGTTGATGTTGAATCATGTTGGTGGTGCGGGAACGGAGTCAAATATATTATAAAGTAAAATGATAGGAAGCCAAATATGTTTAATTTCCTTAATTATTTATTTTTGCAAACACTATGTACATTTCATATATACATTTATAAATATAAGTTTCCAATATTTTAAATATACATATATGGATTCTTAACTCTTGATGGAGTCATAGGCTGTCGTTGTGATATACGGCGTGTCTTGGACATGCAAACCTGGTGGAGCAGTCTCTCTCTATATCTGAACACAACCGATTCATTCTAGTGAAGAGAGAGAGAGAGAAAGAGAGAGAGAGAGAGAGAGAGAGAGAGAGAGAGAGGGGGGGGGGTCGATCCAGTTTTGAACTGATACTTTGTTTATTGAAATGTTTTAATGGTATTTAAATAAACTATGACGTTTTCTTCCCTGGCTGTTTTCTGTGACTTTCTTTTTCCTAGATTCTTCATATATTTACTCAGCACTCGGCAGAGGGGCAGCTGACGTCCCCCAGCTAATCAGTCAACAATCACCCCTTCCCAATACCAAGATCCTCGCCATTATCCACACCCACCAGATATCACAGCACTCGCTATCAATCCTTCCCCAGTTCCAAGCTTCCGTCCCAACCATTACCCCACTTTAAACAGCAACGGCGTCTCACTATAAGCTCCCTCCCAATACTAAGATCCCCGCCTACCACCATTACCCTCTCTAATTAGCAAGGCTCTCAATATCCTCCCTATCAATATCCGAGATTTTATCCTACCCTCACTAATTGTGTGTATGCTTAGGAGTGTGTATGTGTGTCTATGTGGGTGTGAGTGTGTGTGTGTGTACATATGTGTGTACGTAAGTGCGAGTGTGTGAGTGTATGTGTATATGTGAGTGTGTATGTGTGTGTGTGTATGTGTGTGAGTGTGTGTGTGTGTGTGTGTGTGTGTATGTGCGTAGGTGTATATGTGTGTGTTTATGTGGGTATGAGTTTGTGCGTGTTAGAGTGTACGTACTATTTCCTCACCTATTAGTCACACAGCACCCACACGCTTCCAGTCCAGGAGGGGCTGCATTCAGGCTACTGTGGGTGCAGTCCTTCCAAATTAGGAGGAACTATATAATAAAGAAAGAAGTAAGTAAAGAAAGGAAGAAAGAAAGAAAGGAAGGGAGAAAGCTAGTAAGGAAGAGGAGGGAAAGTAAGAAAGACAGGAATGTATAGGGTGCGAACATTAAAACATGAAAAACGATGCGACCAATTAGCGAAAGTTTGTTTACATATGTATGTATGTATGTATGTATGTATGTATGTATGTATGTATGTATGTATGTATGTATGTATGTATGTATGTATGTATGTATGTTACCGATGATGTTGATCTTTCCTTCTTTGGGTTATAGCTACTGTCACTCAGAGAGTGGGATTGGCTCAGTGCACAGTCTTTCCTCACTTTAAAAAATATCTTCACGCACAGGCATTGCACGATAGAATTAATTAATTGTTTCTACTTTAGGCACAAGGTCAGCAATTACCCAGCGCATTACTGGTACTTTATTTTATCGACCCCGTAAGGATGAAAGGCAAAGTCAACCTCGGCGGGATTTGAACTCAGATCGTAAAGGGACGTAACTATGCTGGAAAGCATGGCGTCCGACCCTTTACCGATACTGCCAATCCAGAATTAATTAATAATTATTAATAACGGTATATTGGGCAATGGCCATACTCGATAACGAGGGGGCAGCTATCATCATGTATGTATGTATGTATGTATGTATGAATGTGTTTATGTATGTATGTGTTTATGTATGTATGTATGTAAAACACGTGACCCGATGTATGTACGTATGTGCGCGTATATATGTATGTGCGCGTGTGTGTGAGCGTGTGTATGTGCGTTTGACGACATACTCATATTCACATAATATATACGACGTGTACATACTTAAACACACACACATATATACGCACACATACACCATACACACATGCACATTACTACCATTTAGATAGGAAGGTTTTCAGCCCGAGGCTACATGAATGACACTGATGTAAAACCTACGACCCGAGGACATCGCTGTCACCGCCCCAGCTTGCTAGGCCATGACAGATGAACCCCGGGTGTAAAGGGTAGGGTCAGTTTTGCACGCACTGCACTTCACCTAAAAGTTCTACTGCGTAGGCTCGAAGGACATGTCTGCGACAATCAACCAGTGCAAGCTCTCTAGCGATGAGAAAACGGCAGGTGTAAGATGATACTGGAAGCCATAGTCCCAATCCTTCACGCAGGCGGTTCAGTGGTTTGGTTGTGTGATGTTGACCCGGGGACGACACTATTGTTCAGCACACCCTGAATTCTCAAGCAGCCTTCTCTAGGAACAGCACTGCTTACTCTACATGGAGAGGAGTCTACAAAAGGTGGCCTAATCAAAGGTCATCTCCTACACCCCAAGTTGGCAAACCACAGTCAATGGACAACTTCTCATGCGGTCGAAATACATCAAGGGAGAAGTACACACTAGCTCTTAGACTGGAAGTTAGCTTAAAGAAGACGGTGGTACTCCACAGGCCTGCACCCCAGGAAGAGTACCCCCCCCCCTCCATATCATATCACCATTGGTAAGACTGAACAGAAAACAGTCTATCAGCTTACCTACCTGGGCTGGACCATTACATCAGATGTCAAGATTGACAGGGAAATCAACAACAGACTGGTAAAGGCGAGCAGTGCATTTGGCAGACTGTACATACGTGTGTGGAACAATAAACAACTGAAGAAGAGTACCAAGATCAGAGTGTACAGATCCGTATTCCTTATCATCCTCTTATATGGCTCAGAATCGTGGGTTACTTATCACAACCACATTCGATTCCTCGAGCACTTCAACTAGCGCTGACTCTGCACCGTTCTTAACATCCACTGAAGCCACTTTGTCACCAATGTTGAACTCCTTGAACGGGTAGAGGTCACCAACATCAAGGCCACGCTGTTTCAGTGTCAGCTAAGCTGAGCGAGGCACGTCTCCGGGATGAAGGATCCTCACCTGCCCAGGATCACGCTGTATAGCGGACTCTCTACTAGCCATCGCAACAGGGGGCACCAATGAAGCGATACAAAGACTATTTGAGCAAACCCCTTGGTGCCTGTCACATCGATCATAGTGTGGGTAAAAAAAATCCCAATATTCTCTTGTGAGAGTGTCGGAGTTCTATGTGCATCCCTTTCTCATAATTACGCTCCCCATTCTCCCAAATAAAATAAATTCAACTACAGTTTGGCAAGCCGACAAACCTAGTTGATATAACTATACTAAAAAAATTGCAAAGCTTGCATTTTTTACTACACAGTCCATATTCACCCAACCCAAATCATGTGACAGGTCACAAGACCATATTACTATCCCCATCGAATAGCATAATCCCTCAATGCTGCAACGTATTGATGCTGAGAAATTATTTATATTGAATTAAAGAATACCAATTATTTTATATTTAATTTAATCATACACATTTGTATATTTATACGTGTATGATTATGTGTATGATTAAATTATATAATAATTTATATAATTTAATATATAATTTGCAAACTAATTCAAATTTGTGTAAAACTCACCCTTTAAGGTTCAGTAATGCGTCTTTCTAAGGTGTGCGCCATGGGCGGCTGCCCAGAACTGTTACATGGTAGGATACTTTCGGAACCACCTCTTTCATATAATCTTTTCACATGTTCTTCAGTAATTCGAATTCTCTTTTTATTATTATAAACAAACAACGATGTGTTATTCTCAAGATCGGGTTACACACAATATGGCTGATTAAATATTTACAAGAACTTCAGAATTTGATCTTATAACCCGGGATTCGGGTAATTTTTGTTTGAATAACTGATGTTTGATTGTACAGTGATATATTTTATGGCTTGGTTTTAGAATTAAAATCGATTTTAAGCATTGGCATAAAACATTTTGTTCGAGAAACCTTATAGATTTTCAAAAGGAACTAGCTGACCCCGTGGAAATTCCAAAGTTTCATTAGAAACAATCACCAAATATCAATGTGTCATTTTAAGTATTATATTGATTTTAAGTATTATATTGATAAGTCGACGTGTCAATGCTCATCCTTTTCCATTTTCCATTTTTAGAGAGTTTTAAACCCCACTATCCGGCTAAAGTTACTTTTGTCAAAAATACGGCGAAAGGTTCTATTTCTAATATATATATATATATATATATATATATATATATATATATATATATATATATATATATATATATATATATATATGCGCACATATATAAGAAGTGACGTTGTGCATTTCTCATTTTCTGTTATGCCGTCAAAGGGGAAGCAACATAGATCTATCCAAATTGTTTATTCGTGGCTGTTTACTTTATGACTTCAAATCTGGCCAAATCGCAAAGGCATTGATTCGTCACATTAACAATGCATTTGGATCACACACCATGTCTGGTGATTACAGCCTTGAAGATAGACCTCGCGCACGACGTCCATCCGACTTCAATAAGGAGCAACTGCATGAGCTGGTGGAAGCCGACTCACAACAGTCATCACGTCAACTCCCCGAAGTGTTTGGGGTATCGAAAACAACCATCCTCAATCACATGCATGCAATAGGGAAGGTGTTGAAGCTAGACCAATGGGTGCCCCACAATCTGACTAACGTAATCGTGAATGTCGGGTGGCAGCTGCGACTTCGCTGCTCTTCTACCATCGCACAAGCAACTGGTTACCTTCCGTTGTCACTGGTGATGAAAAATGGTGTCTTTACATTCATGTCAATCGCAAGCGATCGTGGATAG
>OZ024740.1:109190129-109200129 GCA_964016885.1 Eledone cirrhosa
GTATCAGTCTATAGAGATATGAAGGACAAAATAATAAGTGTCACTGAGGCCCCATCCCAGAAAGACATAGATTCCTTTTGGAGAAAAATATGGGGTGAAAAGAATAATTTCAACCAAGATGCAGTGTGGCTAAAAGAAATCCGAAAGAACTATTGCTCCAACACTACAACAAAAACATACGAAATAAGTGAGGGTACCCTTGAGACTGTGATAGGAAAACTCCAAGATAAGAAAACACCAGGAAGAGACATAATTGTCGGCTACTGGTACAAAAAACTGATATTCTATCGGAGGTATCTTACTGACCTCTACCAACAAGTTCTTAAGGGAGATACACTTATACCAGAATGGTTGACATTAGCAAAAACATTACAGATCCCCAAGAACAAAGACACCCATTTGGCAAAAAACTACCGGCCTATTGCATGCCAGAACCTGATGTAAAAGATATATACAGCCTGCCTGAACCTATTCCTCCAAGATCACTGTGAAAATAATAACATCATCATAGATGAACAAGCAGCTGGAAAGAAATGGGTTTGGGGATGTGCTGAACAACTCCTAATCAACAAAACTGCGATGTCGGAGGTGCGACAACTTAGGAAGAATATGGCTGGACTACAGGAAAGCTTTCGATTCTGTTGCCCACTCTTGGATGACAGAGGCCCTCCAACTTGCTAAAGTCCCAGACATTATTATCAGAGCCATAGAGAAGCTGTCTTCTTCTTGGGCTACTATCCTAAGGTTAAAGACAGAGAAGGAGGACTCTAGTTTCATTGATAAAATAAAATATCGCAGGGAGACAGTCTCTCTGTGATATTATTCATCCTGTCATTAAACCCCTTGTCCTTTCTGCTCAAGAAATGTGAAGGATACATCATTGGCTCACGGGAAGACAGAAATACGAACCTAACCCATAATTTCTTTGTGGATGATCTGAAACTCTATGCCAAGAACATGGATGGGATGAAGAAAAATCTTGACCTGGTTAAAACGTTCTCAAAGGATATAGGAATGGAGTTTGGCCAAGATAAATGCCCATATATGACTGTAATACGAGGAAAAACAACAACCCAATCTAGTAACATTGTCATCAATGGCCTAACTGTTTCACCGATATCTGATGAGGACTGCTACAGATACCTGGGGATAGATGAGAACATATCCTATAATGGTATCTGTAATAAGGAACGCGTAACCAGAGAATACTACACCCGATTAAGAAAGATTTGGTCATCGGAACTCTCTGCGCAAAACAAAACAGTGGCTCACAATGTGTTTGCTGTGCCTGTTCTAACACCAACATTTGGAATACTTAATTGGACGATAGACGAAATCTGAGCAGTTGATTTTAGAACTCGAAAAATACTAAACAACACCAGAAACTTCCACATCAACAGTGACATAGACCGCCTTTACTTGAAACGTAAGCAGGGAGGCAGAGGCCTAACATCAGTCCAGA
Source organism: Eledone cirrhosa (assembly GCA_964016885.1). Classification (NCBI taxonomy): domain Eukaryota; kingdom Metazoa; phylum Mollusca; class Cephalopoda; order Octopoda; family Eledonidae; genus Eledone; species Eledone cirrhosa. The sequence goes on from OZ024740.1 coordinate 109,191,592, forward strand.
CAGCATTTGAATGTCGCATCATATCCCTCCGACAACATGTACGAACCTCGAAGCGTAGGAGCCCGTCTCTCGAGCAAGTCTATCTGCATGAAACAGATAAGATCATGAGAGTTGGGAAGGAACTCCTCGAGAGATATTTCCTGTGTGATAATCAAAAACTCACACCCAAGGAAGTCGTTCAGCAGTATCGCAGTGAATCCAGGAAAAACTGCATACTTATCAGCAAAAAAATCATGCATGAATATGTTGCCAGGAAGCTCCAGTGTGAGAGTAATATAGATAAGGAAAGTAGTCTATCTTGGACCAACAACCGCTATATTGGCTCCCACTTTGAAGGATACGCTTTTGCAAACCAAGAACAGGAAATACCTGATTCACAAAAGAGATAGCGATGCAGGCAACACACCTAGATGTGATAACAAGTGCAGACTCTGCAGAATTAACATCGTAGAAGTCATCCATGTCATCAGCAGCTGTCCAAAGATGTCATCGCGGTGCTACCTACCTATGAGGCATGATGTAGTTGCCAAAACACTGTACGATGCAATCCGTAGAAAAAATAATTCCGATAATAAACACATTAAAAGCTACAGCAATGTGGAAGACATCCATATACATAATATGAAAGAGTACTGGTGGAATGTTCCAGTAAAAATCCCAATAAAATGCAGGCATAACAGACCAGATATTATGATATGGGACAGGGAAAAGAAAACATGCACAGTGGTGGAAATTAGTTGCCCAGCAGATGCCAATATAATATCAAAGATTAGTGAAAAGGAGAATATTTATGCAGAACTGATAAGAAATCTGCAGATACTCCACCCTGATTACACCTTCAGATTTATGCCTGTGATTATTGGGGCACTGGGGTATGTTAGTAACTGCCTCAATACAAATCTTGAGAAGCTAGGCTTCACAGGAACAGAAAGAACACAACTAGTTAGGAAATTACAAGTACAATCCATTAATGGAACAGTAAAAATATGTAAAACATTCCAAAGATTTTGCATCTATTAACTGCATATACACATGTACAGATACAAACCATATACACATGCACACATACAACTCAAAACATCCACATCCACACATACAATAACATCCATATCTACACATGCATACATACATATCTACCTAGTTGATGTTGTGTAAATTCCAATGAGAGAGTCTTGTGTCTATGTTAGAAACCGACTCTCTCTCTATTGGTAAAAATTTGTGAAATTATAAAACCAGAAGAACATACATAATGGTTGCAACTCGATTTTGAGTAATGCCATTGCTTGATACTTAAGCATGAGAATCACGGACGTGGCAATTTAGTTCTGCTAGGGACTTGCCTATGGCCAGAAATATCGTGCATTACAAAAAATGTCTAATATCAAGCGATGCCTGTGCTTGAAGCTTTTTTAAGTAAGGAAAGGGCTTACACGGGGCCAATCTCACTCTTTGAATATCGAATATATTTGCCCCAAAAGAAGAAAAGTTTACGGGAAATAAAGACACAGAAAAGGGTCACAGGTTGATTTATTTATGACAATGAAAAACTTCTATCTTTAAAGATATAAGAAAAAAGAAACTGAAAACACTTAAATTCCAGTGGGTGGGTAGTGGGTCGGGTCCCAGCCAAAAATATGATTCCCCCTCCTGTGATTACATTTTCGTTTATTGCTAAAGGATACTTGCCAAAAATCCGGCACAGTCAGATGAACCCAACTTGGCAGCTATGATTGCGAAGTCAATTTGTTAACTGATCAGCAATGTCAGCGCCTCCTCTAAACACACTAAATAAATAAACAAATGGACATGGCTCTGTGGTTAACGAGTTTGCTTCGCAATCCCTTAGTTTTAGTTTCAGTTCTGCTGCACAGCACCTTGGAGAAATGTCTTCTATTATAGCTTCGGGTTGACCCATGGCATCGTGATTGAAATTTGGAAACTTTCTGGAAGTCCCTGGTGTATGTATGTATGTATGTATGTATGTATGTATGTATGTATGTATGTATGTATGTATGTATGTATGTATGTCAGTCACCAGTTGGTGCTACTGGTAACATGTATCCCAGTACAACCTGTCTCATGGTCGGGTCGTTGGCGACTAAACTGGCAACCCCACCAAGGTTTCTTGGTGAGGAGGGTGACTTTGGACATCCTGCAGGACTAAAAACAAAACCTGTCAAAGGGCAAAGGAGCTCTTAAGAGTCAATGGCCATCCAAAATCACTGGGAGAGATGACCCCTTAGCCTTTGTCAAGGCAGAATTCTAGGAGAAGGAAAACTCTGATATAACACCTGCAACCCTGATGGTATCCAATGATGTTGACTTGTTCTTCTTTTTGGTAAATATCATCTTGGTTAAGAGAGTAGGACTGGCTTTGTGCAGTGCCTTTGCTCACTATAAAAGCTTCACGGCACAGGCATTGCTTTATATCTGGAGAGCTCTCTGCACTTGTTGTCACATGGTACCATGGGCCCAGCACTATGTATCAATAATTGTCACAAGTGTAGTGTTTGTACCAGAGTTTTCAAGTCGCATGCTGGACTAAAAAGTCACACTCGTTCAGCGCATCGGTAGGGGTTCTCCTACATGGATATAAAGTAGTGGCCGTACTCGAAAACGAGTTGGAAGCCACCATGTATGTATGTATGTATGTTTTTAATCCTGCAGGATGTCCAAAGTCACCCTCCTCACCAAGAAACCTTGGAGATCTCTCTGTACGTGTCGTCACATGGTACCATGGGCCCAGCACTATGTGTCAATAATTGTCGCAAGTGTAGTGTTTGTACCAGAGTTTTCAAGTCGCTGGCTGGACTAAAAAGTCACACTCGTTCAGCGGATCGGTAGGGGTTCTCCTACATGGATTAAAGTAGTGGCCGTACTCGAAAACGAGTTGGCAGCCACCATGTATGTATGTATGTATGTATGTATGTATGTATGTATGTATGTATGTATGTATGTATGTATGTATGTATGTATGTCAGATCACCAGTTGGTGCTACTGGTAACATGTATCCCAGTACAACCTGTCTCATGGTCGGGTCGTTGGCGACTAAACTGGCAACCCCACCAAGGTTTCTTGGTGAGGAGGGTGACTATGGACATCCTGCAGGACTAAAAACAGAACCTGTCAAAGGGCAAAGGAGCTCTTAAGCGTCAATGGCCATCCATAATCACCGGGAGAGATGACCCCTTAGCCTTTGTCAAGGCAGAATTCTAGGAGAAGGAAAACTCTGATATAACACCTGCAACCCTGATGGTATCCAATGATATTGACTTGTTCTTCTTTTTGGTAAATATCATCTTGGTTAAGAGAGTGGGACTGGCTTTGTGCAGTGCCTTTGCTCACTATAAAAGCTTCACGGCACAGGCATTGAGATCTCTCTGCACTTGTCGTCAAATGGTACCATGGGCCCAACACTGTGTGTCAATAATTGTCACGAGTGTAGTGTTTGTACCAGAGTTTTCAAGTCGCATGCTGGACTAAAAAGTCACACTCGTTCAGCGCATCAGTAGGGGTTCTCCTACATGGATGTAAAGTAGTGGCTGTACTCGAAAACGAGTTGGCAGCCACCATATATATATGCATGTATGTATGTATATGTATATGTATATGTGCATGTATGTATATATGTATGCATGTATGTATATATATATATGTATGCAATGTATGTATGTGTATATATATATGTATGCATGTATGTATATATGAATGTATGTATGCATGTATAAAAGCTTCACGGCACAGGCATTGCTTTATATCTGGAGATCTCTCTGCACTTGTCGTCACATGGTACCATGGGCCCAGCACTATGTGTCAATAATTGTCACACGTGTAGTGTTTGTACCAGAGTTTTCAAGTCGCTGGCTGGACTGGGGGGTCACAATCGATCAGCGCATCGGTAGGGGTTCTCCTACATGGACATAAAGTAGTGGACGTACTCGAAAACGAGTTGGCAGCCACCATGTATGTATGTATGTATGCACAGTCTTTCCTCACTTTAAAAAATATCTTCACGCACAGGCATTGCACGATAGAATTAATTAATAATTATTAATAATGGTATATCGTGCAATGGCCATAATCGATAACGAGGGGGCAGCCATCATGTCATGTATGTATGGGAGTGAAGGACGCCTAGACTTTGTCAGGGCATTCTTCTAGGAGAAGGCATCTCAGGAAACAGGGATAACTCCGACATAAAACCTGCGGCTCAGTAGTTACCGATGATGTTGATCTTTTCTTCTTTTCGGGTTACAGCTACTGTCGCTCAGAGAGTGGGATTGGCTCAGTGCACAGTCTTTCCTCACTTAAACATTTTTTTTAGGCACAGGCATTGCACTATAGCATTAATTGATGATAATTATTAATAATGTTGTATCATGTAATGGCCATACTCGATAACGAGGGGCAGCCATCATGTATGTATGTATGTATATGAGTCACTCGGTTCAATCGGGGGTAGACACAGTAAATAAGGTACTCAATACATTAGTAGAGTATATACAATATTTAATATAGAAATGGCTTCTACGGGACTAGAACTGTTTCATTCGAAGGAAATCATCAGGAAAGCGCTTTCCTGATGATTTCCTGTACTCTGCCATCGTATTGAGTACCTTCTTTAACTGTGGTTACCCACAACATGATACAGAAATCTTCATATTATATATATATATAGAAATTACATGAATCAAAGTTCTGTTTAAATCATTATTATTATATATATATATACAAGAAAGATGAAAAAAACTTACCTTTTAATTTTAAATCTTTAATTTTTAGTTTTTAATTCTTATTAACTGTAATACTCAACATTTTATAAGATGAATTTTACTAATACATCGAAACCGGTAATACTTTATATACATTATATACATTATATACATTATATGCATTATATACATTATAAAACTCATTTTGAAAGAATTGTCCCTCTCATTTTTTTCAATAATGTCACTTTGACGAATCAAAGAAAGTAAAAAAAAAAGAGAAAAACAGACCCTAAAATACATTTTCCATGCTATTTCCAACCCACCTTCTCTCTCTCTCTCTCTCTCTCTCTCTCTCTCTCTCTCTCTCTCTCTCTCTCTCTCTCTCTCTATATATATATATATATATATATATATATATATATATATATATATATATATATATATATATATATATATATATATATACATATATATATATATATATATATATATATATATATATATATATATACATATATATATATATATATATATATATATATATATATATATATATATATATATGTGTGTGTGTGTATATGTATATATATGTATATATATATATATATATATATATATATGTATATATATATATTTTGTTTCTGAATTTGTTTAGCAAGATTCTTTATCTGAAATCGTGTGTTGAAACCGATATTGTTATACTTTGGGAGGGTCATGTTGCCAATAAGAAACACACGCACCAGTTGCTTTCACTTCAATTTATTATATATTTATAAATTTATAAATTTACAAATTTACAAACTTATAAATTTCTGGTTGGTTGGTTGGTTCCACAACCAGATAGTTGTTTATATATAGTCATAGTCCTTTCGTCACACACTCTGTGACCTCTTCAGTGACTGGAGATTCCTTTCTTTGTTTCTGTGCCTTTCCTTTCCTCTATCCTACGCCATTTTGTTTCTGTGTGTGTGTTGTGTGCTCAGTTTGCGCATGCGCCACATCCGGGTGTCTGTGTGTGTTTGTGTTCATTTATCTATTTGTTTATTTATTTATTTATTTATTGTTGGTTGGTTGTTTGTTCTATGTGTGTGTGTGTTTTCATTTTGTCCTGTGTGTGACCAGGTACCTCCGTAAAAACACTTATTAGCAAGACATACCCGTTCCAAAGACCCTCATGTATAGATAAGAAATGTATAACCTGTAAAATAAGCCCCCATATTAACTGTAAAACTAGAAATGTAGTGTATAGCATAAGATGTACTGAAGGACAATGTAGAAACAAAAATATAGTGTACATAGGTGAGACAGCTCGTAGTATAGGGGAACGAATAAATGAACACTGGCGAGACCTCCAAGATAATAAAGAATCATATGTGCTCTACCAACATGCTAAGATAGAACACAGGGGTAGATTAGAGAACATAGAAATAAAAATAGAATCCACACACAAAAAAGATGCAATGTTTAGGAAAATTACAGAGGCAGTAAGCATAAAAGAATTACAACCAAAATTAAATAGAAAATATGAGTGGAACAGCAACATCACAACTTACAATTAAGGACAAAATGAAAACACACACACACATAGAACAAACAACTTACAATTAAGGACACAATTAAGGACAAAATGAAAACACACACAGGACAAAATGAAAACACACACACACATAGAACAAACAACCAACCAACAATAAATAAATAAACAAATAGATAAATGAACACAAACACACACAGACACCCGAATGATGATTATAAAGACGAGCTTTGTAAAGTTATAACTGACAACAATTCCTTTACCTATTTTGGCTCCACTTCCACCTCCTTTAAAGTTCGTCTTTATAATCATCATTCGTCTTTGAAATACCAACTTAAAAGAACCAACACGGCACTCTCAGAACTCATATGGTCCTTGAAAGACAAAAACATTAACTATAACATCTCTTGGAAGAAGGTTTGTTCTGCTTCTCCATACTTGAATAGTTCTCTATCCAAGACATGCAATCTCTGTTTATGTGAAAATGTTACCATTATCTCTAATTTAGATTCTATAATAAATAGACGCACTGACTTGTTTTCTCTCTGCTTGCATAAATTCCACAGAACATTCCATAAAGTATACAGCTAATATCTAATACTTTATCAATTTAAAATCCTTTTCTCAAAGGCACATATATATATATACATATATATTTCTTTAAAAATATACCCATCTTTCTACCTTATTTCAATGTTATTTATTATACATTATATAATACTAGTTACACATTCTATATCACTCCTATTTATCACTTCCCTTTCTTTCTTTTTTCCTTTTTTCTTTTCTTTTTTTCTTTTTCTTTTAATTTTTAACCTCTAATCTGTACCTTTTCTTCCTAGATACTTCTCAATTATCATTGTGCCTAACGTAGAAACAATTATTACTCAGCACAAGATATTCTTACTTCATATCACCTTGAAAAAATCCTTCGTAAACATAAACATTTTTTTGACGTTAGATTATTCATCCTCAATTCATTATTTTTTTTCTCCTTTTCAGGCTCATCTAACTTATACATATTACACTTATTCATCCACTCTTCTACTTCTTTCACAATATATCCTTAATTACATTACTATTGCTATATTTTTATATTTTTTAATAATACATATCAACAATTTCTTTCCATCGCACATATTATTAAACCCTTAAATATTATTCTTAATACATATTAACAATTTCTTTTCATCGCACATATTATTAAACCCTTAAATATATAAACCTTAATTTAACATTATTCTAAAATTTTTCTCTTCGTTAATTTTCAAATTCTTTTAATTTATATATTATCTTCCAACGGTTTTTCAACCTCTCTCTGTAAAACAATATATTTTTCTCAGTTATAAAAGCTATCTCTCTCTCTCTATCACCCATCTCTCCTCCTATCTCATCCTTCCTCATTATACTCCTCCCCCTCCACTTTTTACTCTCATTTCCTCCTCTTTTTCATCCTTTCCAGCCCCCCCCCCCCCCCATTTTGTCCCAATATCACACATCAATCTAAAACTACTTTTCATATGTTGATTTAAAACTGCACTATTCACAAGTGTGTTTTAACCTTCATATCATGTCTCCCTATTTTATCTGACGAAAACGCAAATGTTATTGCATGATGATATTTGTTTTTGAAATGCGCATAATAAAATACATGGAACTCTTTTAACCATCTTTTGATCTTATATATTATTTATACTCCAGTCCATTACTGGTACTTTATTTTATCGACCCCATAAGGATGAAAGACAAAGTTGACCTCAGCGGGATTTGAACTCAGACTGGAAAGGGCCGTAACTCTATGCGTCAAAGCATGGCGTCCGATCCTTTCCAGTCTGAGTTCAAATCCCGCCGAGGTCAACTTTACCTTTCATCCTTACGGGGTCGATAAAATAAAGTACCAGTAATGTACTGGGTAATTGCTGGCCTTGTGCCAAAACGAAGGAAGTGTGGTAAGGAACCAGGTGGACCATAACAGATCAGAGTACTCGATACTTGGGTAGTAGAGTGGGTAATAGGAAAAGAGTCAGGTCCCCGACGGCAGAGCTCAAGCCGTTTCGACAGCTATTTCTGGACTGTCCAGGAATAGCTGTCGAAAGGGCTTGAGCTCTGCCGTCGGGGTCCTGACTATTTTCCTATATATATATATATATATATATATATATATATATATATATATATTATGTGTGAGTGTGTGAGTGTATATATATGCACACGCACACGCGCGCGTGTGTGTGTGTGTTTATGTTTAGTGTTTGTTTATATCCTGTAACTTAGCGGTTTGACAAAAAATG
>OZ024740.1:109205129-109240129 GCA_964016885.1 Eledone cirrhosa
GCGTGTAAAAAAACAAAAACAGAGGATGTAACAAAAATAACAATGAAAATAACAATGAAAAATTCCCCAATAGGGGGGAGACTTCGGAGGGACATTTGTGGAGAAAGCCCAGTAAAAAGCCACAATGACCCTGACCACCAAGGCAAGTGCCCTCTCCCAGTTTTCCACCTTTAGTTTACAGATATATACTCAGAGTCGGCCCATTCACTCGGGCCATTCTTGCTTCTCTCACCCATCTTTCAACAAAATGCTGGGAAGAGAGCACTTCCTTCTCTACTCTGATTTTCCTTTTCAAATGAAATTTGAAAAAGTCAATCAGAGCATCACCGAAGAGGTAAGTGCTCGTCTTCAGCCCTTTCAAACGTGTCCACCATACTATCTCTTTCGCCATGGCCACCAGACAGATAAAAACTGCCTGCCCTTCCCGGCTAAAGGAGGAGGGCGGGGCAATCCTCACGATAGACTCAGATGATAGCTGGATCCGTCCTAAACGCGACAGCAGGTGTTCGACATAAACCCACAAGTCAGCAATTTTCGGACACTGGACGAGTGCGTGCAGGACGGTTTCGTCGACCTGCGCGCATCTCGGACATGCCCGGCTGACGGCACCTCCATGCCTGTAGAGTTTATCCCGAACTGGCAAGGCTCCTCGGTAGCACTGCCAGGCCAGAGATTTCTGGAAGTTGTCCATAGGCCCTGGCCCGAAAGTTCTTCCGAAGAGATTGGCTAGTTGATTTTCGTCGACGCCTAGAGTTTCCCCAAGTACGTCGTCGCTCTTCCCCTCCACTAATCCTCTATAGAACGCCGAGGTGGAGTTTCCACCGATCACATTGCCCGATTGGTCGAGGGCTGTGAGCGCCTGAAGACATTCCAGTCTCCAGGCGCTCCCTCTCGGTCTTCGCTTGACCCAGGACTGCAGCTCCGTCAAGGAAACGAGCTGGGGAAAAACGCGTCTAGCAAACGGCGACCACACCTGATCACCGTCGAGGAAGAGGTGGAGATGTCGTAGCCTGAGCGCGTGCCTGCGCATCATCAGCCACGGCATGCCCAGCCCTCCACGTAGCGGGTGTTGACAACAGATGGACCGCCTGACCATCGGAGCACGTCCCTTCCACAAAAAGCGAAAGAGCAAACGCTCCAGCGCAGTCAGGCGAGGCTTAGGACAAGGTACGACGGTTAGGCGGTAGCAGATGACAGACGCGATGTACGCGTTAGCCACCTCCGCTCGACCTTTCAGGGATAGCTTCCTCTCCGCCCATTTCTGGGTGAGAGAAGCCACCCTGCTCGTCACCTCGTCCCAGTTTTTGTCCGTCTGGAGGTCCGGACCGAACCAGACCCCTAGCAATTTAACCGGTCCGTCCGTCCAGCGCCCGACGACGCTGTTGGACGGCATGGACCTGCCTCTCCAGGTGCCGAGCTGCAGGCCCAGTGACTTTTCCTGGTTGATCATTGCTCCTGTCACCGCTTCGTATTCTCTTAGTGTAGTGCCGATCGCCTCGATGTGTTTGGCGTTCGACACCACTACGGTGACATCGTCCGCATATGCTGACACGGATCTTCCGCATCCTAGTTCGCGCGGGACTCCCCTCAACGTCTCCAGTTTGTGCAGTAATGGCTCGAGAGTCAATACGTACAAGAGGGACGAGAGGGGACATCCTTGGCGGACCGAGCGCATGATGTTGAACGGTTCCGACAGGTGACCGTTCACTCTCACTACAGAGCAGATGTCGCTGTGCATGGCAGCGATCCAGCCTCTGAAGACGGGCCCAAAGCCAGCCGCCCTCAGGACTGCCGCTAGGTAACGATGGTCGACCCTATCGAAAGCTTTCGACTGATCTAAATTGATCAAGGACCCACCCGTGCCAGGTTCCCTAGCTACCCTCTCTACGATGTATCGCATGAGGTGGAGGTTGTCGTGGATGGATCTGTCGGGAATGGCGCATGTCTGCGCCTCTCCCACCAGACCACCAACGACAAGCGCCAACCTCTTTGCTAGCACCTTGGCCAAAATCTTAAACTCTGTGTTTAGCAGAGTTATGGGCCGGAAATTGTCTATGTTATCCCCCTTGTTCGGATCCTTTCTCAGCAGTGCCACCGCTCCTCGGCTCACAGAACTGGGAATTCTCCCGTTCTGTTGCCAGTTGCAGTAGACGTCCGCCAAGAGGCCTCCGAACAAGTCTGGCATCTGTACGTAAAGTTCATAGGGCAGACCATCCAAACCAGGCGATTTACCCCTTGTGCAGCCAGTCATTGCCTCCCGTACTTCAGCGGCTGTTATCGGCTTTTCGCAACACTTCGCCTCAGTGGCCGAGAGCCGCGGCAGTCCGTTGAGGTAGACACTAAAGTCCATCCCTCTACCCGGCCCCCCGCTGCCCCCGAACAGCTGAGCGAAGTGTCGCTGAAAAGCTTCACACATTTGCCCGGGATCGAGTAGCATGCGCCCGTCGTGGTCCACCAAAGACCGGATCGTGGCTTTGTTGCCACGACGCGCCTCCGCCACTCGGGCCCATTGAACGGCTTTCGTCCCCTCGTGTCTGAGAGCACGCACCCTAGCTCTGACAACGCAGCCTTCGTGCTTTGCATTGAAGAATTGGTCAAGGGCCAATTTCGCCGCAAGCACGTCGGTCGCAATGCCTTTGCTAAGCGCCTCGTCTAATTTTCTAACTAGTTCTCCCTCTGCTCTATTTTTCTCTATTGCTAAAGCCTTACTAAACCTAATCGATTCTATTCTAATCGCTCTTTTCAGAGCAAACCACCACTTGTTGTTGACGATGGCCCCCGTCAACGCCCGCTTAACTAGTTCGCTAATCCGGTCTCTGTAGGCCTTGCGCGCTGGTAAGGACGCGTTTAGCTTCCAGTAGCCGGGTCCTCGTCTATGAAGCCTATCTAAGTCAAGCACACAGGTCACGAATTTGTGGTCCGTGTAGCTGACTATCTTGAATTGTGGACAGCCTATGCTAGACCTATCTATTTCCCTACAAAATACTCTATCTAGATATGATCTGGATGACCCTATGCGGTTTGTCCAAGTCCACATTGGCACATTCGGGAAATCCAATCGGTACCTGTCAGACAGTTCAAAACGCCTGAGCAGGTTGGTGAGGCTCTTGCACCCTCCACCCCTATCCGCTAATCCCACACAGTCCCAGCGTGCATCTAAGATCCCGTTCCAGTCGCCCACTAACACTAAAGAGCGGGACGTTCCAAGAAAGGTCTCCAGACGCCGGAAGAAATCAGGCCGCCCTGCTCCTGTCGGGGCATAGACGGCCACTAGCCTGAAAGCTTGCCCGTCTCCGCTGGTCACGTCCAGCACCACCAGCTTACCCTCTGGGTCCAGGAAGATGGCCCGTATGGCGAGATCCAAACCTCTCCGAAAAAGCACAGCAACTCCTCCACCCGATCCAGGACGGCTGGGAGATGCGTACACATCGTAGCCGCCGAAGATCGGTGCGAAGGCCCGTGCTTCGGAGATTCTGGTCTCGCTGATGGCCACTACATCTATGTTTAGTGACCTGAGGTCGTTGAGCAGGTGACCCTGCTTCCATGACGACCCCAAGCCACGCGCATTTATGCTGCCTATTCTGAGTGAGGTCATGTTTAAAATAGAGTGGAAAAGATGGGAAAGACCACTTACCGTACTTTTGGTAGAGGAGGGATGGTTTTTACATCCCTTTTCACTTGATCGTCTGGTGAAGGGACCGTTGAATCGTCCCTTCGGCTGGTCGTCGGCTCTTCTAAGAGAATGTCTGAGTATACTCTTCGATTGATGGTTCCTCCTAGGTCCCTGAAATCACCAACTGCGTTGGGGAATTTCGTTTTAATATTTGTGTATTGTTTCTGTGCTATTTTTAGCAGTCTTATGTTAGTTGGCGTTTTGATTGGTGCTGGTATTATGTAGTCCTGTTGTGAAATGTCTGTGTGTTCAATTATGTAAGTCATTAGTTTCTTGTTGTGTGTATTTATTGCCGTGCATTTGTTTTTCTGGGGGTGGGGGTGGGGGGGGGGGGGGGTTCTGCTATTTTCTTGTCGTTGTTGCTGGGTGTGTGTGTTTTGTTGTTGTGTTTGCGTTGTTGGTGCTTGTGGTGGTGGTGTTGAAGGTGTTGTTGGCGGTGGGGTTGTCGCCGGTGGTGATGGTGGCGCTAGTGTGGGTGGTGATGGTGTTGGTGTTGTTGCTGCTGTGGGTCTCTTTGCAGTAGACTTTACCCTTTTCTCATTTCTTTCCTCCCTTTTCAAAGGCGACGATGCGCTGCTTCTGCGTTTGTGCCTTCTTACGACCTTTTGCCATCTCTCTCCCACCTCACACTCCATGTCTGATTCTGTGAGGTCGGGGAGGGGTACCAACTCCACTCTTTCACTTGTTGTTGTTGGTGATGTTTGCACTGGAGTCTCTGTTGCAGCTGCATTTGGTATTGCTGTTGTTGTTGTTAGTATTTCCACTGCTGCTGCTGTTTTTGATTTCCGTGGAGTGGGTATGGGTGCCACGGGCCTATCGTTCCTGGTTGCCGCTTGTCCTGTTGCTGGTAGCCGTGGAGCCGGATTCGGAAGGAGGGGGGTTTTCTCCTTTCTCAGGGTCTTCTCGTTGCAGAAGGCCCTGAGGTGGGTCTTCGATCCACAGCGAAAGCATTTCGGGCGTTTGCCCTCAACACTTATGGGCAGTTGAGTGCCGTTATCGAAGTCTATCACATCCGGGATAGCTTCGATGCACTCCTGGTTGGTTTGGATTAGCATCTCAATGGAGGAGCCGACCCAATCTTCTCTTACTTTTTTCTGTACTTGCAGTACAGTTGTTTTGTCCTCGATTCCGACGAGGACAGACGCGGCCAGCCAAGAAGGGGTCATTCCGGGGGGGACGTGGGTCAGTTTGACCCTCACAATTTTTTGCCCGCAGTAGGAGGCCACCAACACCATTTCCTCGCTCCTTAGGGTCACTACTGATTGGGCTTTTGCCTCCTGGGGTGTGGCAAAAAGTACGTCTACGGTGGCATATTTTTTGCCTCGGGTGATGTGCGTTTTCCGCTGCCACACAGACCCCAAGGCTTTTTGTATTTGGGCCTCTGTGGCTCTTTCCACCCTACGGGATTTTGTACTTACTGTACGGTACGTGACCGTACAGTGCTCTTGGGTTTCGAAAAATTTTTCCGCTGCCTTGCAGATTGCTCGGTGTCCGTTCTTTGTCACCATCTTCTTCGCTTCCTCTAATTCCTCATTTGTTATGAGGATTGTTTCCAAGTTTTTCGCAATACCTGCAAATGAGATTGGTTTTTCTCTGCTGTTGTTGTTGCCGTCAGAGCTGTTGGTACTTTTGTTGTTGCTGCAGGTACTACGACTACTGCCTCCGCCGCTGTTGCTGTGGTTGTTGTTGGTGTTGCTGGTGATGCTGTTGCGGCTGCTACTGTTGTTTTCATTGTCACTGTTGCTGTTGTTATTACGGCTGCTACTGCTATTATTCCTGACGTCAGACGAATGAACTGGGTTTTCGTATTTCCCGCACACCTGTTTCGTCGCTGTCGTCGTCGTCGTGGAGAAACCTTGCACGCTTTGCACGAGACTTTTCTTTTCTTTCGTCGCTTGCGAAAGAGAAGGGAGGGAGAGAGACACATTTAAAGAAGGGAGGGAGAGAGACAATCTTCTCTCTGCTGTAGTGATGATTGAGGAAGAAGAAGACGGAATGAGTGGGAGTGACGTATGAAATTTCTTTTTCGTAGCCATGTTGTTTTTTTGTATAAAATGAAATTTTGGGTACAAAACCCCAATAACTGGTTATTTAACCCCGAAGGGCCAAATAACGTACAGAAAGACCCCTCTCACGAGGAGGAGGGTGTCTTTATCAACAATTTGGTTCAAGTTTTAAACAATTTACAATTGTTTTAACGGTTAAAAATTACTATACCTTACAGAGCCGAGCCTCCGTCAACCATGGCATTCAATAATAATAATAATAATAATAATAATAATAATAATAATAATAATAAGGGAATAATAATGATTTCTTTATTAACCACAAGGGTTTACATAAAGTAGACATTAAGGACAGTGCAGGACAATGCAGGACGGTACAAATGGGCATTTCTGCGTGTAAAAAAAACAAAAACAGAGGATGTAACAAAAATAACAATGAAAATAACAATGAAAAATTCCCCAATAGGGGGGAGACTTCGGAGGGACATTTGTGGAGAAAGCCCAGTAAAAAGCCACAATGACCCTGACCACCAAGGCAAGTGCCCTCTCCCAGTTTTCCACCTTTAGTTTACAGATATATACTCAGAGTCGGCCCATTCACTCGGGCCATTCTTGCTTCTCTCACCCATCTTTCAACAAAATGCTGGGAAGAGAGCACTTCCTTCTCTACTCTGATTTTCCTTTTCAAATGAAATTTGAAAAAGTCAATCAGAGCATCACCGAAGAGGTAAGTGCTCGTCTTCAGCCCTTTCAAACGTGTCCACCATACTATCTCTTTCGCCATGGCCACCAGACAGATAAAAACTGCCTGCCCTTCCCGGCTAAAGGAGGAGGGCGGGGCAATCCTCACGATAGACTCAGATGATAACTGGATCCGTCCTAAACGCGACAGCAGGTGTTCGACATAAACCCACAAGTCAGCAATTTTCGGACACTGGACGAGTGCGTGCAGGACGGTTTCGTCGCCCTGCGCGCATCTCGGACATGCCCGGCTGACGGCACCTCCATGCCTGTAGAGTTTATCCCGAACTGGCAAGGCTCCTCGGTAGCACTGCCAGGCCAGAGATTTCTGGAAGTTGTCCATAGGCCCTGGCCCGAAAGTTCTTCCGAAGAGATTGGCTAGTTGATTTTCGTCGACGCCTAGAGTTTCCCCAAGTACGTCGTCGCTCTTCCCCTCCACTAATCCTCTATAGAACGCCGAGGTGGAGTTTCCACCGATCACATTGCCCGATTGGTCGAGGGCTGTGAGCGCCTGAAGACATTCCAGTCTCCAGGCGCTCCCTCTCGGTCTTCGCTTGACCCAGGACTGCAGCTCCGTCAAGGAAACGAGCTGGGGAAAAACGCGTCTAGCAAACGGCGACCACACCTGATCACCGTCGAGGAAGAGGTGGAGATGTCGTAGCCTGAGCGCGTGCCTGCGCATCATCAGCCACGGCATGCCCAGCCCTCCACGTAGCGGGTGTTGACAACAGATGGACCGCCTGACCATCGGAGCACGTCCCTTCCACAAAAAGCGAAAGAGCAAACGCTCCAGCGCAGTCAGGCGAGGCTTAGGACAAGGTACGACGGTTAGGCGGTAGCAGATGACAGACGCGATGTACGCGTTAGCCACCTCCGCTCGACCTTTCAGGGATAGCTTCCTCTCCGCCCATTTCTGGGTGAGAGAAGCCACCCTGCTCGTCACCTCGTCCCAGTTTTTGTCCGTCTGGAGGTCCGGACCGAACCAGACCCCTAGCAATTTAACCGGTCCGTCCGTCCAGCGCCCGACGACGCTGTTGGACGGCATGGACCTGCCTCTCCAGGTGCCGAGCTGCAGGCCCACTGACTTTTCCTGGTTGATCATTGCTCCTGTCACCGCTTCGTATTCTCTTAGTGTAGTGCCGATCGCCTCGATGTGTTTGGCGTTCGACACCACTACGGTGACATCGTCCGCATATGCTGACACGGATCTTCCGCATCCTAGTTCGCGCGGGACTCCCCTCAACGTCTCCAGTTTGTGCAGTAATGGCTCGAGAGTCAATACGTACAAGAGGGACGAGAGGGGACATCCTTGGCGGACCGAGCGCATGATGTTGAACGGTTCCGACAGGTGACCGTTCACTCTCACCACAGAGCAGATGTCGCTGTGCATGGCAGCGATCCAGCCTCTGAAGACGGGCCCAAAGCCAGCCGCCCTCAGGACTGCCGCTAGGTAACGATGGTCGACCCTATCGAAAGCTTTCGACTGATCTAAATTGATCAAGGACCCACCCGTGCCAGGTTCCCTAGCTACCCTCTCTACGATGTATCGCATGAGGTGGAGGTTGTCGTGGATGGATCTGTCGGGAATGGCGCATGTCTGCGCCTCTCCCACCAGACCACCAACGATAAGCGCCAACCTCTTTGCTAGCACCTTGGCCAAAATCTTAAACTCTGTGTTTAGCAGAGTTATGGGCCGGAAATTGTCTATGTTATCCCCCTTGTTCGGATCCTTTCTCAGCAGTGCCACCGCTCCTCGGCTCACAGAACTGGGAATTCTCCCGTTCTGTTGCCAGTTGCAGTAGACGTCCGCCAAGAGGCCTCCGAACAAGTCTGGCATCTGTACGTAAAGTTCATAGGGCAGACCATCCAAACCAGGCGATTTGCCCCTTGTGCAGCCAGTCATCGCCTCCCTTACTTCAGCGGCTGTTATCGGCTTTTCGCAACACTTCGCCTCAGTGGCCGAGAGCCGCGGCAGTCCGTCGAGGTAGACACTAAAGTCCATCCCTCTACCCGGCCCCCCGCTGCCCCCGAACAGCTGAGCGAAGTGTTGCTGAAAAGCTTCACACATTTGCCCGGGATCGAGTAGCATGCGCCCGTCGTGGTCCACCAAAGACCGGATCGTGGCTTTGTTGCCACGACGCGCCTCCGCCACTCGGGCCCATTGAACGGCTTTCGTCCCCTCGTGTCTGAGAGCACGCACCCTAGCTCTGACAACGCAGCCTTCGTGCTTTGCATTGAAGAATTGGTCAAGGGCCAATTTCGCCGCAAGCACGTCGGTCGCAATGCCTTTGCTAAGCGCCTCGTCTAATTTTCTAACTAGTTCTCCCTCTGCTCTATTTTTCTCTATTGCTAAAGCCTTACTAAACCTAATCGATTCTATTCTAATCGCTCTTTTCAGAGCAAACCACCACTTGTTGTTGACGATGGCCCCCGTCAACGCCCGCTTAACTAGTTCGCTAATCCGGTCTCTGTAGGCCTTGCGCGCTGGTAAGGACGCGTTTAGCTTCCAGTAGCCGGGTCCTCGTCTATGAAGCCTATCTAAGTCAAGCACACAGATCACAAATTTGTGGTCCGTGTAGCTGACTATCTTGAATTGTGGACAGCCTATGCTAGACCTATCTATTTCCCTACAAAATACTCTATCTAGATATGATCTGGATGACCCTATGCGGTTTGTCCAAGTCCACATTGGCACATTCGGGAAATCCAATCGGTACCTGTCAGACAGTTCAAAACGCCTGAGCAGGTTGGTGAGGCTCTTGCACCCTCCACCCCTATCCGCTAATCCCACACAGTCCCAGCGTGCATCTAAGATCCCGTTCCAGTCGCCCACTAACACTAAAGAGCGGGACGTTCCAAGAAAGGTCTCCAGACGCCGGAAGAAATCAGGCCGCCCTGCTCCTGTCGGGGCATAGACGGCCACTAGCCTGAAAGCTTGCCCGTCTCCGCTGGTCACGTCCAGCACCACCAGCTTACCCTCTGGGTCCAGGAAGATGGCCCGTATGGCGAGATCCAAACCTCTCCGAAAAAGCACAGCAACTCCTCCACCGGATCCAGGACGGCTGGGAGATGCGTACACATCGAAGCCGCCGAAGATCGGTGCGAAGGCCCGTGCTTCGGAGATTCTGGTCTCGCTGATGGCCACTACATCTATGTTTAGTGACCTGAGGTCGTTGAGCAGGTGACCCTGCTTCCATGACGACCCCAAGCCACGCGCATTTATGCTGCCTATTCTGAGTGAGGTCATGTTTAAAATAGAGTGGAAAAGATGGGAAAGACCACTTACCGTACTTTTGGTAGAGGAGGGATGGTTTTTACATCCCTTTTCACTTGATCGTCTGGTGAAGGGACCGTTGAATCGTCCCTTCGGCTGGTCGTCGGCTCTTCTAAGAGAATGTCTGAGTATACTCTTCGATTGATGGTTCCTCCTAGGTCCCTGAAATCACCAACTGCGTTGGGGAATTTCGTTTTAATATTTGTGTATTGTTTCTGTGCTATTTTTAGCAGTCTTATGTTAGTTGGCGTTTTGATTGGTGCTGGTATTATGTAGTCCTGTTGTGAAATGTCTGTGTGTTCAATTATGTAAGTCATTAGTTTCTTGTTGTGTGTATTTATTGCCGTGCATTTGTTTTTCTGGGGGTGGGGTGTGGTTCTGCTATTTTCTTGTCGTTGTTGCTGGGTGTGTGTGTTTTGTTGTTGTGTTTGCGATGTTGGTGCTTGTGGTGGTGGTGTTGAAGGTGTTGTTGGCGGTGGGGTTGTCGCCGGTGGTGATGGTGGCGCTAGTGTGGGTGGTGATGGTGTTGGTGTTGTTGCTGCTGTGGGTCTCTTTGCAGTAGACTTTACCCTTTTCTCATTTCTTTCCTCACTTTTCAAAGGCGACGATGCGCTGCTTCTGCGTTTGTGCCTTCTTACGACCTTTTGCCATCTCTCTCCCACCTCACACTCCATGTCTGATTCTGTGAGGTCGGGGAGGGGTACCAACTCCACTCTTTCACTTGTTGTTGTTGGTGATGTTTGCACTGGAGTCTCTGTTGCAGCTGCATTTGGTATTGCTGTTGTTGTTGTTAGTATTTCCACTGCTGCTGCTGTTTTTGATTTCCGTGGAGTGGGTATGGGTGCCACGGGCCTATCGTTCCTGGTTGCCGCTTGTCCTGTTGCTGGTAGCCGTGGAGCCGGATTCGGAAGGAGGGGGGTTTTCTCCTTTCTCAGGGTCTTCTCGTTGCAGAAGGCCCTGAGGTGAGTCTTCGATCCACAGCGAAAGCATTTCGGGCGTTTGCCCTCAACACTTATGGGCAGTTGAGTGCCGTTATCGAAGTCTATCACATCCGGGATAGCTTCGATGCACTCCTGGTTGGTTTGGATTAGCATCTCAATGGAGGAGCCGACCCAATCTTCTCTTACTTTTTTCTGTACTTGCAGTACAGTTGTTTTGTCCTCGATTCCGACGAGGACAGACGCGGCCAGCCAAGAAGGGGTCATTCCGGGGGGGACGTGGGTCAGTTTGACCCTCACAATTTTTTGCCCACAGTAGGAGGGCACCAACACCATTTCCTCGCTCCTTAGGGTCACTACTGATTGGGCCTTTGCCTCCTGGGGTGTGGCAAAAAGTACGTCTACGGTGGCATATTTTTTGCCTCGGGTGATGTGCGTTTTCCGCTGCCACACAGACCCCAAGGCTTTTTGTATTTGGGCCTCTGTGGCTCTTTCCACCCTACGGGATTTTGTACTTACTGTACGGTACGTGACCGTACAGTGCTCTTGGGTTTCGAAAAAAATTTTTGCTGCCTTGCAGATTGCTCGGTGTCCGTTCTTTGTCACCATCTTCTTCGCTTCGTCTAATTCCTCATTTGTTATGAGGATTGTTTCCAAATTTTTCGCAATACCTGCAAATGAGATTGGTTTTTCTCTGCTGTTGTTGTTGTCGTCAGAGCTGCTGGTACTTTTGTTGTTGCTGCAGGTACTACGACTACTGCCTCCGCCGCTGTTGCTGTGGTTGTTGTTGGTGTTGCTGCTGCTAATGCTGTTGTTGTTTATGCTGCTGGTGATGCTGTTGCGGCTGCTACTGTTGTTTTCATTGTCACTGTTGCTGTTGTTATTACGGCTGCTACTGCTATTATTCCTGACGTCAGACGAATGAACTGGGTTTTCGTATTTCCCGCACACCTGTTTCGTCGCTGTCGTCGTCGTCGTGGAGAAACCTTGCACGCTTTGCACGAGACTTTTCTTTTCTTTCGTCACTTGCGAAAGAGAAGGGAGGGAGAGAGACACATTTAAAGAAGGGAGGGAGAGAGACAATCTTCTCTCTGCTGTAGTGATGATTGAGGAAGAAGAAGACGGAATGAGTGGGAGTGACGTATGAAATTTCTTTTTCGTAGCCATGTTGTTTTTTTGTATAAAATGAAATTTTGGGTACAAAACCCCAATAACTGGTTATTTAACCCCGAAGGGCCAAATAACGTACAGAAAGACCCCTCTCACGAGGAGGAGGGTGTCTTTATCAACAATTTGGTTCAAGTTTTAAACAATTTACAATTGTTTTAACGGTTAAAAATTACTATACCTTACAGAGCCGAGCCTCCGTCAACCATGGCATTCAATAATAATAATAATAATAATAATAATAATAATAATAATAATAATAAGGGAATAATAATAAGAAGGGAAGAAGACGCGCGAGGTGGTAGAAGGTCATGAAATCGCTCCCGTAAGATTTTGATTTTTAACATATTTAAATCAATTGTGAAATAACAATTCTTAGTACAAATGTTGCATAAACCACCGAATGAAGTCCCATAAAATTTCGGATCCATATTATATTGTTATATCGCTCAAATATTCAATTTTGTATTATATATTTTGTATTAAAAAAAAAGAAAATGGTTATAAATGGAAGAAAACACCCTCTGTCTACACTATATAGAACAGCCAAATAACAGCAATTTCACCAACACCAGAAACTTGATACACCACCTATCCCATCACACTAAATATAACAGCCAGATAACGGCAATTTCACCACCACCACCATCAATCCCGGCATGATAATAATAATTACTATTATTATTGTCTCAAATTTTAACAAAATGTTTAATTCCAATTTTACAGGAATATGTCAACACAATATATATTAAACATACGAACACAAACTCATAGATACTACATATCACAAAACCCAGTAACCACAACGCCACCGCCGCCACCACCCCATCCATCATCTTGCTACCACTATCCCATCGCCGCCGCCACCACTCCTTCATTGCTACCACCACTATTCCCCTGTTAACTTGAGAGAGAAAGGGGAAGGTGGCGGTATCACTAGACAAGGGAGAGGCTAGCAAAAGATATAAATAGATTGACTTAGTGACCTGGCCACCGGCCAAATGTCAACATCAACAACTATGGGACTGCTGGCTCACCCCTTCCTCACCAACAATATAAAAAGCCCCGGCACCACCACCGACATAGCCAACAACAATAACAAGCAACTACAGCAAAAAGTATATTATATTATTGTAATGCACTGGGTGATTGCTGGCCTTGTGCCTGGAGTGGAGACAATTATTAATAATTTCATTCTTAAGCCACGCAATGCTCACATTAAGGAACCACTCATGATAATAACAATTTAAAAAACAACAACAAAAAGAAAACCCCGTGACCAAGAAATACCGGGATGGCGGCCGGCGGGGAATAGCCGTGTCTCTAGGGGAGAACGACCCCTCTAGTCTTGGTTGACACTCGTTCTAGAAGTGGTAACACGAAATTATTACCCCTTGGCGGATAAGGATAAAACGCGACAAAATAAAGTAAATGTCTAATGATAAAATCTCATACCGGATCGGCCGTCACCCGGGTAAAAAAGGGCCGCGTCCCTCAGAGAGGAACCAGACTGGGGTCGAAAAATCAGCTAATGGTTCAAACCTTCCCATCACTTCGGAGCTGGAGACCTCCCATAACCGGAATACTCCTACTGTTGGCCCTCCATGCTCACCACCAAAGAAAAAGAGAGAAAAATGGTCAAGGGAAGATAATAAAGAAGTCCTTGAGGCTTTCTACACTGCCATGTACTACCCATCAAATACATCGAATACAGAACAGACATATATCAACTGGAAAAAGAAACATCCCGAAAACAGAGGCTATATTGACAGTAACAAACTAGCCAATATACGAAGAAATATTGTAAGAAAAAAGTTACTAACTGATACAGAAATTGATCAGATCAAGCTATTAGCACAAAGTCAGCGAAGGGAAAATGAAATATGTGTCAGTGAAAACGAGGTAAACAGTAACACTTCGAACCCCAGGGTTGGGGCGGAATCACTGACAACAGAACAAATTAAGGAAAGGATCGAAAAAGTGGAGGGAGTGCATGCTCAGGATGAAACTCCAAATGAAAATAATGAGATCGTAAATGATAAAGAAATGAATGAGAATGAACTTGCCAACTTGAAGGATGAAATTATGATCGAATGGATGAAAATGAAAGAATCTGACATGGGGCAACGAGACACCCTCCCTAAGATCCAGAACTCCAAACAGAACCAAAAGATAATACACAAGACTAACATAATTCTCAAAAACATTATCATCACAAACAAACTAAACATTACTGATTTAAATCATCTCTATTATGCATCGGCTAAAGTCACCACTCACTTATGTGGAGTGAAGATGAAAAAACAAAGGAATTCCCACAAGAAATCTACTTGGCAAGAGAACATCAATCGCCAAATAAACCTTCTCCGATCTGACATAGAAATGTTAACAAACTATAAAGTAGGTGAACATGTTAAACAAACTAAACTTAGAAAATTGAAAAAAAGTACAGTATAAAATCAACATGTGACATAGACATGCTGATAGAAATAATCAAGCAAAAAGTGTCGGCCAAAGCTGCTCGTATAAGGCGCTTTGAAAAACGATCTAGATTCTATAAGGACAATAATATGTTCAAAAACAACCAAAGAAACTTCTACAGAAAAATTGGTAAGTCAACAATAACTGCTAAATCAATACCACCCAAGGAGGAAGTGCAAGAATTCTGGGAAAAGATCTGGGCCGAAGAAAAAATTCATAACATACATGCCCCATGGATAGACAGACAAATGAAAGATACAGCTCACCTTGAGGAACAAATATGGGAAAATATAACAGTTGAACAGTTGCGCTTGGCTCTAAGAAAAACAAGCAAATGGAAATCCCCAGGAAAAGACAAAATACAAAACTTTTGGATAAATGTCTTCACAGAGTCTCATGAGCTGTTAGCCCAACTTTACAATGAAATAGTTAAGGAGCCAGAAAAGATACCATCATGGCTAGTTTCCCAGAATTCTTGCACTTCCTCCTTGGGTGGTATTGATTTAGCAGTTATTGTTGACTTACCAATTTTTCTGTAGAAGTTTCTTTGGTTGTTTTTGAACATATTATTGTCCTTATAGAATCTAGATCGTTTTTCAAAGCGCCTTATACGAGCAGCTTTGGCCGACACTTTTTGCTTGATTATTTCTATCAGCATGTCTATGTCACTTGTTGATTTTATACTACTTTCTTTTCAGTTTTCTAAGTTTAGTTTGTTTAACATGTTCACCTACTTTATAGTTTGTTAACATTTCTATGTCAGATCGGAGAAGGTTTATTTGGCGATTGATGTTCTCTTGCCAAGTAGATTTTTTGTGGGAATTCCTTTGTTTTTTCACCTTCACTCCACATAAGTGAGTGGTGACTTTAGCCGATGCATAATAGAGATGATTTAAATCAGTAATGTTTAGTTTGTTTGTGATGATAATGTTTTTGAGTTTATGTTAGTCTTGTGTATTATCTTTTGGTTCTGTTTGGAGTTCTGGATCTTAGGGAGGGTGTCTCGTTACCCCATGTCAGATTCTTTCATTTTCATCCATTCGATTATAATTTCATCCTTCAAGTTGGCAAGTTCATTCTCATTCATTTCTTTATCATTTACGATCTCATTGTTTTCATTTGGAGTTTCATCTTGAGCATGCACTCCCTCCACTTTTTAGATCCTTTCTTTAATTTGTTCTGTTGTCAGTGATTCCGCCCCAACCCTGGGATTCGAAGTGTTACAATTTACCTCGTTTTCACTGACACATGTTTCATTTTCCCTTCGCTGACTTTGTGCTAATAGCTTGATCTGATCAATTTATTATTATTATTATTATTGTTATTGTTATTTCTTGAATCTCAGTCATTGATGTTGGTTAACTGGAAAGTCCGTTGGATTGAATATCAAACCACTACCTGCAGCCTCAGATATTCAGGACGTATCGGAGGGTTCTTGCTGTTCCAAGCAAGCATGCCTTTTGAAGCGTTCCAAAAAGCGTGAAGGGGCCGATTTTCTTTAACCATCCCTGGAAACTTTTGGAGATAGTCCCCAGTGCGCCTATGACAATCGGGATCACTTTGACTTCATGGCAGTTCCAAATCCTTTTCACCTCCCACTTTAGGTCCTGGTATCGGTTAATTTTCTCCCTCTCCTTCTCTTGCACTCTCGTGTCGAACGGGCAGGCCACATCCACAATCAGGCACGATCTTTTTTCTTTGTCCACAACCACCAGGTCAGGTCTATTGTGTTCCAGTTTTTTGTCCGTCTGTATCCTAAAATCTCACAGCACCTTCACCTGATTGTTCTCCATCACCGCCTCTGGCCTATGCTCATACCATTTCTCAGAATGTGGTAGATTGTTTACTTTTCACAGGTGCCAGTGGATCACCCTGCCCATCACATCGTGTCTCCAGCCCTTATAGTGGGTCTGGGCTAGGTGTTTACACTCGGACACAATGTGAGCCACAGTCTCCTCTCTCTCTCCACAGATCCTGCACAGTGGGCTGGCCTCCTCCTTGTAGATATGGTGCTTCAACCACTTCGTTTTGAGGGCCTGCTCCTGCGCAGCCATTAGCATTCCTTCTGTAGCCTTTTTGAGGTCTCCTCTTCTCAACCAGTTCCATGTCTGTGGATCTCTAAATTCAGTTTTCTCAAAGAAGGTACTATGAAGGGGTTTTCCCTTAAGGCTGCTCTTCCTCCTTGATGTTATTTCCTCCCTGGACATCCCCTGGCCTACTGTCCCCTCCTTCAGTACAGCTCTGAGCATTGGCTCCTTACTATAGGTCACGTATTTGTATAGGTTGTTTTTCTCCATCTGAACACAGGCCTCTATGCTGATAAGACCTCTTCCATCCTCAGATCTCCTTAGGTAGAGTCTATCGACATCACTCCTCTTGTGGAACATGTTGTAGATAGTCAATAGCTTCCTAGTCTTCCTATCCATTTCTTTCTGTTCAGCAACATTTCATCTCAGAATTCCCGCACTGTACCTAATAATAGACACAGCTCGGGAATTTGCTGCGCTTATGGCATTTCTGCTGTTCAGATGTGACTTCAATACGCTCCTTACTCTCCGAATGTATTCAGTTCTTAACAATTCCTTCATTTTTTTGTTCTTTATGCCATCAGCCTCCAGAACGCCCAAATACTTGTATCCTTCCTCAGAGTCAATTTCCTTTATCATCTCACCTGTTGGTATCTGGATCCCGTTACTTCTGCTCAACCTACCCCTCTTCATCACAATGACTCCACATTTACCAATACCAAACTGCATACATATATCACTGCTGAAAATACGGACAGTGTCAACAAGCACATCCAACTCCTTCTCACTTTTCCCGAAGAGCTTAAGATCGTCCATGAAGAGGAGGTGATTGATGGTAAGCTCTCCCCTTCCCAACTTGTATCCTGCTCTCACTTTTCGCAGCATAATGGTCAAGGGCATCAGGGCAAGGACAAACAACAGAGAGGACAGGCTATCTCCCTGGAAGATACCTCTCTTGATCTTCACGCTTCCCAAGGATACTCCAGTTGATGTCAACTCTGTCTCCCAGGACCCCATACTTCTGCCTAGCAACTGTCTGATGTTATCCGCCACCCTGAAGATCTCCAGGCTTTTGGTGATCCAGGAATGAGGCACCATGTCAAATGCCTTTCTGTAGTCTATCCATCCCATGGCAAGATCAGTGTGTCTCCTCCTGCAATTCCCCATTACCATCTTATCAATAAGCAACTGGTCCTTTGTACCACGTGACTTCTTTCGGCATCCTTTCTGTTCGTCCGGTAACAAGTTGTTTGTGTGGAGGTGATGGTAGATTTCCTCAGACACAATGCTCGTCAACAGTTTCCACATTACGGGCAGACATGTGATAGGTCTATAGTTGGTAGCATCATTACCCTTGATTCGGTCTTTCATTATCAGAACTGTGGTACCTTTTGTCAACCACTCTGGCACCTCACCCGACACCAAGCAGTCATTGAACATGGCCGTCAGCTTCGGGTGGAGGGATGTTAGATGTTTAATCCAATA
Organism: Eledone cirrhosa; assembly: GCA_964016885.1. NCBI lineage: Eukaryota > Metazoa > Mollusca > Cephalopoda > Octopoda > Eledonidae > Eledone > Eledone cirrhosa. The sequence continues at coordinate 109,222,922 of OZ024740.1, forward strand.
CCCCTGCACACCATCTGGGCCTGGCGATTTCCAGTTGGTTAGTTTTTTGGCTTGTCCCTTAAGAGTTTCAACTGTGATACTCAAATCAGTCTGTTGCTGTGCCTGCTCACCGATCTCCCTCTGTACTGTCTCAATCCACCCTGCCTGGGCATTGTGTCTAACATCCTGCTCCCATATTCCTCTCCAGAATGTTTTAGTTTGCTCCGCCCCAGGGATCAAGTCGTTGCCTCCTTCTTTGCCCTCAAGCTGTCCAAACAGCATCTTCTGGTTGTTGTCGAACATGCGGTTCTGTTTATACTGACTGACTCTGTTCTCGTATCGCCTGATTTTTGCACTCTTTGCTACAATGCGTTGCTTCAATTCCTCTATGATAATATTTAGCTTTTTACTCCTAGTTTTGTATTTTATTTCCAGTCTATTTTTAGTGCTTATGTTTTTTAGTGTCCCATTCAGTAGTGACTCAAGCTTTCCTATGTCATTTCTCATTTCCCCGATTTGCCCACTCAGTCGCTTCTTCCACCACGGCTCTGCTCTTTCTTGTCTGTTGTTTCCTCTCGCTTTTATACCAAGTAGTTTCCTCACCGTATTTGCTGTTGCTCTGAGGATATTGTTGCACTGGTGAAGGCTCCTCGCCTCAAGGTATGGGATGACTTTGTTTACCTTAGCTGTTGTTTCTTTTAACTTTTTCCTGTCTACAAATCTTAGGTTCATAGGTCTCCCACTATCATTGTTCAATTCATCTACCACTAAATTTAGGATGTCAACCGAATCTTGTCCTAGCCCGTCAGCATTCATCTCCTCAGTGGCCGTATCTCTGTTCCAGGTATTATTTATCTCAGTACTCAGATCATTGTCTGCTTCGGGTGGTTCCTCCGTTCTCAGGACCTCCTCACATTCATTTTCCACCGGCTCGCTTGTCTGGCATACTACACCCGCCATCTCCAAGCCATTCTCTCTGCTCAGTTCCTCCAGTTCCAGCTCGCTTATCCACCCATTAGTTCTTATTACCCGAGCCTGCCCGGCCAATTTTTGTTCATCTAATTTAAATAAACCAATCTCGTTCCAGATGTTATGCATCCGTCTCCTGTAGCCCCTCTCCTTGGGGTTACTTTTCAGGTAGCATTGCATAACAGTTCTATTCAATTCTTTCGTCCAGTTGGTTCTGGCCCCTTTCCTTCTTCTCCTTCCTCCAACATCAGCAGTATTTGGTTGACAGTCAGGTTCCTGCTGCTGAGCCAGGGGGCACCTGTTGGGTGAGAGTCTGTCACATGACGTTCTAGTCTCCATTTCACCGTTATTCGAACTGTTTATGTTCGATATTTAAACACTCTTATCGAGGATTGGCGAATGTATGTTTACATAGCCATCTGTGGGTCCGCCATCCCACTTGGCCCTTGTGTGGCATTATCACCACGCTGTATATGAACACACATAAACAAACAAACACACAGGCAGAAAGGGCCCCAGAAATGAATAAGCATAAGTTTCATTGTAATGTAGTGTTCGAATGTCTGACTTAGTTTTAGTTTTTTAAGTTTTACTTTTTCCCCCCTCTTCTCTGTCCGTCCGCCTGCTTCTCTCTTCATTCTTATTTTCTTTACGTTTTTGGGGTTTCTTTTTTTTGTTTTTGTTTTTCTCTGTTTGTTTTTCTCGTTTTTTGCTGTTGTTGCTGTGCTGCTTTGGTTTTGTTGTTTGTTTTTTCTTTTTTCTTTTGGGTCTATCTATATATTTTGATGCCTTCCTCTTTGTTAGTAGTAGGAATTCTATAATGTGGGAGTAGCAGCCAGCAGGGAAGTGGGAGACTGGCGGCGTTAGCGATACTGAGACAGTGGTGGTGGTGATGTCGATACCGAGGCAGTGGTGGCGGTGATGTGACCGTATTACTGTAGTGATGGTGCTGTAGCGGAGTCAAGGGGTGGTGGCGGCGGTGATGGGATAGTGGTGGTAATGATGGCCGTAGTGAGCGGTGGCGGTGAAGGTGAAAATGTGTCGTTATCTGGCTGTTGTGTTTAGTGTACACATATGATGGGGTGGGTGGTGTATCTAGTTTCTGGTGTTGGTGAGTTTAGCTGTCCTATATAGTGTAGCCAGAGGAGAGGAGGGGAGGGGTTCTTCTTCCATTTATAGCCATTTTTTTGGGGGGATATACAGTGTACAATACAAAGTTGAATATTTGAATATTTGAGCCTTATAACAATATATTTTGGGTCCGAAATTTTTGGGGCTCAAGCCGGGTGCTTTACGTAGCATTTGTGCTAAGAGTTGTTATTTCACAAATGGTTTAAATATGTTAAAAATTCAAAACTTACGGGAGCGATTTCATGACCTCCGTCACCTCGTGCGTCTTCTTCCCATTATTATTATTATTATTATTATTATTATTTGCATTTATCTTGCTTTATGTTTATACGAGTTATCACCAAGTCACAACCAGTGACCTCAAGAGACAACAAGGTCCGCCATGTTCAAGAAAGAACACACATATTCACACATGCATCCTTAGTGTTTAGACTTGTGATGTACTTATATTGACAGGATCTTCCTTAGTATATGGGCAGTTCCCATTAGTACTATCTTTTGTATTTCTCCTATACGCGGGTTTCCTGGGATTTGCGTTAAGTAGTCGTTAGACCCCTTAGGTATCATTCCCAGAGCGCCTACAACCACTGGTATTGTTTTAGTTCTCAATTTCCACATTTTTCCAATTTCTATCTCCAGGTCCTTATACTTGCTCAATTTTTCAAATGTTTTTATAGATACATTCTTGTCTATTGGAACAGACATATCAATTAGCAGGCATACCCTCCTTTGAAAGTCCTTCAATATTATATCAGGTCTATTTGCATCTATTTTTCGGTCTGTTTGGATGCTAAAGTTCCACAAGATTGAGATGTGATCTTTTTCAAGTATGGGAGGTGGTTGATGCTCCCACCAATTCTTTTGATGGGGCAGGTCAAAATGCTTACACATTATCCAATGTATGTATTGTGCAGCTCTGTCATGCCTGTTTAGGTATTCGGTTGGAGATATAGGACTGCACATTGAAATTATATGGTCAATGGTCTCTGGTTGTTTTTTGCATACACGGCATAATGGGCTGCACCCATTTTTTATTATGTTGGCTTGGTAATTTTTTGTTGGCAGACACTGATCTTGTGCGGAGATAATCAGTCCTTCAGTCTCCGATTTCAGTCCAGAGGATGCCAACCACTGATGGGTTAAAGTTTTGTCAACATCAGGATTGTTAGCTCGCTCTGGGTATTTTCCATACAGAGGCTTTTCTTGCCATTTCTTAGCCAGTTTCTGTAGCAGTTCTTTCTTTGCAGTTACTTTTACCTGCTTTGCTTTTTCTGTGTTTTCCATTTCAGCAGTAAATGGGACTTCTGAAATTTGTAGTCCATTACTGTATCTTTGTGCATCTTTTGTAATGGAATATGATCTTTTGGTGCTTTCGTGTTTCAAAACGAGTTTGATCATCCAATCATGTGATTCCCTTAGATATGTGGATAATCCAATTGTTGCAGTTTTCAACGCAATGTCTAACTGGATTAACCCACGTCCTCCTTCTTTCCTAGGGAGATATATTCTATCTATGTCTGCCTTAGGGTGATGCATTCTGTGCATGGTTAAGAATTTTCGGATTTTTGTATCGAGCCTACGGATCTCTGTGCTTGACCAGTTGATGACATTGTAACTGTAGGTTACTACTGGTATGGCAAGCGTATTTATGGCATCGATCCTATTCCTTGCATTCAATTCCGTTCTTAAGATTGCTCTGACTCTGCGGTAACATTCCTTCCTTATCCTTTCCCTCATTGTCGAGTGCTTGATTCCGTCTCCTTCACAAACACCTAGATATTTGTAAGTTTGTTCTTGATCAAGCTCTCTTATCACGTTCCCCCGATCAAGATTAATGTCTGAACTCTTCAGCAGCTTTCCTCTGGTGAACGTTGCTTTGGCGCATTTATCCAGTCCAAACTCCATTTTAATGTCATCACTGAACTGCTTCACAGTGGATAATAGCCCTTGCAATTGTTCATCATTTTTTGCGAATAGTTTCAGGTCATCCATGTAGAACAGGTGATTAATGGTTTTGTCATAGACTCTATATCCATGTTTTGTTTCATTGAGCATTTTACTTAATGGTATAAGTGCGATGCAGAATAAAAGCGGTGATAAAGAGTCACCCTGAAAAATTCCACAATTAATGTTAACTTCTCCAGCTTCCAGTGATTTTGTTTCACTATTCAAAAGGAGTGTCGTTCTCCATGTCCTCATACTGAATGACAAAAACCTCCTGACAACGGGGGATATTTTGAAAATCTCTAAACATTTTTCAATCCAACTGTGTGGCAAACTATCAAATGCTTTTTTATAATCTATCCAAGCAATCGATAGATTTTTGTGTCTATTATGACAATCTTCCAGTATCATTTTGTTAACCAGAAGCTGATCCTTACAGCCATATGAGCCTCGTTTACACCCTTTCTGCTCAATGGGAAATAGGTCATTTGTTATCAGGTGGTCATATGTGTATTCAGTTAGGACTGATGTTAAAATTTTATACATTGTGGTCAAGCAGGTTATCGGTCTGTAATTTTTGGGATTGTTTGTCTCATCATTCTTCGGTAGCAGGAATGTAATGCCGTTAACTAGCCATGATGGTATCTTTTCTGGCTCCTTAACTATTTCATTGTAAAGTTGGGCCAACAGCTCATGAGACTCTGTGAAGGCATTTATCCAAAAGTTTTGTATTTTGTCTTTTCCTGGGGATTTCCATTTGCTGGTTTTTCTTAGAGCCAAGCGCAGCTGTTCAACTGTTATATTTTCCCATGTTTGTTCTTCAAGGTGAGCTGTTTCTTTCATTTGTCTGTCTATCCATGGGGCATGTATGTTATGAACTTTTTCTTCGGCCCAGATCTTTTCCCAGAATTCTTGCACTTCCTCCTTGGGTGGTATTGATTTAGCAGTTATTGTTGACTTACCAATTTTTCTGTAGAAGTTTCTTTGGTTGTTTTTGAACATATTATTGTCCTTATAGAATCTAGATCGTTTTTCAAAGCGCCTTATACGAGCAGCTTTGGCCGACACTTTTTGCTTGATTGTTTCTATCAGCATGTCTATGTCACATGTTGATCTTATACTGTACTTTTTTTTCAATTTTCTAAGTTTAGTTTGTTTAACATGTTCACCTACTTTATAGTTTGTTAAAATTTCTATGTCAGATCGGAGAAGGTTTATTTGGCGATTGATGTTATCTTGCCAAGTAGATTTCTTGTGGGAATTCCTTTGTTTTTTCATCTTCACTCCACATAAGTGAGTGGTGACTTTAGCCGATGCATAATAGAGATGATTTAAGTCAGTAATGTTTATTTTGTTTGTGATGATAATGTTTTTGAGAATTATTATTATTATTATTATTATTATTATTATTATTATTATTATTATTATTATTATTATTATTATTATTATTATTATTATTATTATTCCTTACATTAAATTATATTTACACTCCTTATTACTTACATTAAACTGCAACTATGTTGACAATCTTTAAATAATGTCTTCCTTGTGAAATTTGTGGTCTTGTTTTGCTTAACTAATGAATATTTCCAGCTCTGTGCACCTAATCTCTGCATGAACCCAGCCATCTAGCTGCCTTCCACTGCATATTGCACATTGCGCACCTGCCTTTACGCTTTTGGCTTCTAACAAATTCACCAATCTCTCTTCTTCTCTCCTATCTCCATCTCTCTCTTTAAGACTGGTTTACTCTTGAACTGTGTATATACATACATATATATATATATATATATATATATATATATATATATATATTTCTAAGGCGGGTAAAATTCCCGAGATCCATGGACGAGTTCTCTCCAGCGGTCTCTGTCCCCCATTATCGCTGCCATGTCCTGCGTCTCCAACAGACCAGTGTCTGTCCTTAGGGCATCAACATACGTTAACCTTGGTCTTCCTCTTCTAGTGTGTCCATGTAGGGGCTCCCAAAGGAGCACTGAGTGCAATGTCAACTCTGGATGTTGGTGAGCATGTCCAGCTAACCTCAATCTCCTCTGTGTCACTTTTGAGCTGACTTTTGGGATGCTCCCATACAGCTCTGAGTTTTTCATCCTCAGTGTATACTGATTAATGTTCAGAGCCATCCTCAGCATTCTCGTGTAGCACCCATCCACCATCTGAGTGAGTTTCTTGGTCAGTGTCCAAGTCTCAGACCCATACAGCAGCACAGACTCCACTACAGCAATGAAGAGGCGGATTTTCAGGTCTCTACGAAGGTCCGACTTCCACACCGATCTCAAGCTGTGGCACGCCGTCCAGGCCTTGCTCTTTCTCTCAACCACATCATCTTCCGTATTCCCAATCTTTGCTCCCAAATACAGAAAGCCCTCAACCAATTCTAGCGGCTTCCCGCCTAGGGAATCACTAATATATATATATATATATATATATATATATATATATATATATATATATATATATATAGAGAGAGAGAGATATAGATATGAGAATAAACGTGCTGCGGAGTTGCAAATGGGTTACATATGAATAAAGTGGTCCTTCATCAGTGATCTTCCAACCATCATCGGTATTTCTTTGCTTTAAAGACCATATACCTCCGGTTGGTGCGAGCAACGGCTAAAGAAAGTCGTTGGGACATGTAAATAAAGGGAACAGCGAGAGTGTAAACAAACAAAGATGGTGAAGCAACGAAAAGTGAGGAAGAACGAGTCAAGTCACAAATTTCCATGAATATAAGTTCGGTGAAATCGTGAACGAGAGAGAATAAAGACCATCAAACCTGGTTGAAATGTGAGCAAGGAAGGAATTTCGCACAGGTCTAACGGGAGGAAGAAGGGGTCTAGTCCGTGAATTCGGTAAACATAAGTTCTGTGAAATCGTAGACGAGAGAGAGAAAAAATGCCAACCGGCCTGGCCAAGCGTGCGAAAGAAAAGAATTACGCACAGGTCAAACGGGAAGAAGGAGGAGGAGGAGAGGTAGTAACAGAGAGTGAGTGAGTGAAGGGCGAGGAAGAGGCTAACAGAGAGAGTGACTGTTAGAGAGGGTAAAGATACAGAGAAAGAGGAAGCAGTAAGAACGAAATAGACGGGTCACAGCGGGGGGAAAAAATATGTGTAAATATGAGAATATATATATATATATATATATATATATATATATATATATATGTAAATGTATATATATATATACATATATATATATATATGTATATATATGTATATGTATGTGTGTGTGCATATATATATATATATATATATATATATATGTAAATGTATATATATATATATGTATATGTATATATATATATATATATGTATATGTATGTGTGTGTGTGTATATATATATATATATATATATATATAAGCAAAAGGGATATTTAATTTGTTGGTAATTCAACAAATATATAAGTTTATAACTGATTTGAAGCACTCGACAAGTTTTCTGGAGTATAATATTCAATGATATTAAATAAATGGAAACTATATTTATAAAACTATATTTATTCTATTATATATATTTCCAGGGTACCAAAACTTTGGTACGCTCTCATCAGATAAAATACAAAGTTTGTTTTATAAATGTTGACATATCCAGGAAGAAGATCTTAACGGTTCAAGACTATCCAGGAAAAACTTGAACCGTTAAGATCTTCTTCTGGATATGTCAATATTTATAAAACAAACTTTGTATTTTATCTGATGAGAGCGTACCAAAGTCTTGGCACCCTTGAAATATATATAATAGAATAAATATGGTTTTATAAATATAGTTTCCATTTATTTAATATTATTGTATATATATATATATATATATATATATATATATATATACACACATATTATTATATATACGACGGGTTTCCGCAGTTTCCTCTACCAAATTTCATTCACTAGGCATTAGTCAACTGGATGATGCAAATGAGCAGGATTGAATCTAGAACCAACTGGTTGCGAAACGAACTCCTTAACCATACAACCATGCTTATACCTCTATATGTAAGTTTTTCTCAGACCCAGGAACCGGCCCTGAATACAGGTACAATCCAGTCAGGAAAACAGACGTAGAGATGTTGCTACAGTTCTACGTCTGTTTTTCCTGCTGGAACTTTTGATTTTCTCTTTATTCGTCCATAAAGCAACTGACAAATAAATATACAATGGCTTTGCCATCTGTAGCAGTAAACTTGCTCTGTTTCTGTCGTAAACAGGAATAAAATTACATAAAATCCACAGTGAAGCGAGTCGAATGGTATTATGCCCTGTCGTATGATTTAGGGTGGGCGAGTGTGAACTGTATAGAAGACAATGCAGGCTTAGTCATTTTCTTAGTGTGGCCAGAGCAAGACGGGTCAAAATCTAGGTTTGTCAGCTTGCCACACTCTACATCACGACGAATCTCTCTGAAAATTACGTTAAAGCCCAAACATTTACATATTTATTTCACGAGCAGGCTGTTCAATTGATCATTATTACCGAACCACAATCATGCCTATCGTAAACCATTTATTTATTTCTGAATTTAAAAATCTCGTCTCGTATGACAACTGGCATCTACCAAATGTATTTACTTCCTCGAAATCATTGCTTTAACAATAAAATCACCCCATAAATATAAACGGGTGATTTGAGTGTTTTATTGCAGCGATCTTGGTGGTAATCGGGACTTAATATAACTCTCCGAACGTGACATGAATCCGTCAAGGGCACAAAGGAAATTAAGTCCAATTATTAGATGTAAATTATTTAACTGCTAAGATGACAAATTGTTCCGTTTAAGCTACAATGGTTTTTAATTCAGGCACAAGGTCAGAGTAGTGGATTGGCAGAATTGGTAGAGCGTCGGATAAAATACCATTGTGTATTTATTCTGGCTCTTAACATTCTGAGTTCAATTCCGTCTTTTAATTGTGTTACTGAACTATAATAAAGTTGCTCTTTAATTTACGTCATTAATACTCTTTACAAAAAATAGCATGGTTGTCATGCAATCTCCTGCTTCCCCCTCTCTCCCTTTCTGTATCTCTCTGTCTGTCTCTCTCTCTCTCTTTCTCTTGCCTTCTGTTTTTCTCAGTTTGTCTCTCTACCCCCCCCCCCCCCCTCTCTCTCGCCTAAGAATCTAAAAAGATAAAGTGTTAGAAATCAAATTTAACTGGTGTTGTGGTGTTCTCGTTGATTTTGCTTTGGGAGAAAGAAGAACGACGGAAGAATCGACGCTTGCGTTTTATCCAATTACACTTTTATGAGATTGTTTCTCTCACGTCCTTATCCCCACCTTCTCCTCCACATTGTCTCACAAATCTTGCTTTCCAACTTTCTCACATTTTTCTTATCCTTTGTAAATCATTTACATATTTTCCTATTATATTTTTTTCTTTTATTTTCCATTTGGTGTTGGTAGGGATAAAACACTCCAGAATTTTGTTTGTTCTTCTTTTCAACATTGCTAACCTTGAAACCGCCCGCTTTCACGCATCCAGAAAACAAATTCTATCATCACTCTTCGCTTTCTTGGTTAAATGTGTTCGTTCTTTTAACAAATTCATAACATAAGATGCTTCCCGTTTTCACTAAAGCGTAAATAATTAAACCATTACTTTCAACCAGAAGGAATAATGCTCTTGTAACTAATTTAATTACACAATCAAACAAATGCACGCAGGGTTTATAGTAATTCCTTTATGTGTATATATTTCTGCTAGTAGTTTTCTCCACATCTTCAAACGATCCATTAAAATCCGACAATCTTCGGGTATACAAGAAACTCGGTTAACCATCGAAGGTATTTGCAATTTAATTTTGTTTGAAATGTTTACTTTTGGTCCCATTCTTCGGTTTAACCATTTCATTACCATATTTCTGATGAAAGACACTGCCAAGGCATATGGCCGCATTCCTCGGGACCTGTTGTGGAAGGTTCTGCAGGAGTATGAGATAGATGGTCAGCTTCTTGCTGCCCTGATCAGACACTCGTCCGCTCAAGGAAGGCTGCGCAGTGCACGCTACATGTGAATGGAGTTCTACTGAAGCAGATAGAGAAGTTCAAGTTCAAGTGTTCACGAATGACGGAAGGCAGGAGGCTGAAATAAGTGCAAGAATTGCATGAGCTGGTGCAGTAACGCACCAGCTTCTGCATTTGGTAATCAGAAGAATGAAGGTAGGCGTAAAAGCCAAATTCGCTATCTTCAATTCGGTATTCATGGCAACCATTACCTATGGTCATGAATCTTGGGTAATGACCGAAAGAATACGATCGTGAATATAAGCAGCCTAAATGGGGTTCCTCCGAAGGGTCTGTGGAGTAACAATACTCCGAATTGAGAGATCACAGCCCCGATACTATGGGCATGTGGTTATAATGTCTCAAGGAAAAAATCACTGGACAGATTTTATGGGCCAAACCAACCGACAGAAGACCCTGGGGTAAACCTCAAGCAAGATAATATCCATGAGTTTGGCTGGTCTCGCTTGGGTATCCAGCCAGAGAAGAAGAAGAAGAAGAAGAAGAAGAAGAAGAAGAAGAAGAAGAAGAAGAAGAAGAAGAAGAAGAAGAAGAAGAAGAAGAAGAAGAAGAAGAAGAAGAAGAAGAAGAAGAAGACCGCAAAAGAATTTCTGCAGATAATAGCCAGTGACACCCGCTGCAACGGCCACCCACCTCACGGGGCTCCTTCCTCAGACGTTCCGATCCTTCAGAAAAGCTTGACAGTACGGGGTCCGAGTACGCCTGAGGTCTGGACGGTGACCGCTGCGAAGAGGAAGCGGCCGGACAATACACGGTATTTTTTTGTCTTCTTTTACTTCTCATTGCGGGCTGCAGTACCGGGAATTGCGGCGAATTAACAGAGTCATCCGAACGTCAGGTAGAATGTTTTTTTTCCTCTTCAAGTTCAAAACCTGCTGAGGTCAACTTTGTCTTTCATCCTTACGAGGTCGATAGAAATGTACCAGTCCAGTACTGGGATAGATTCTTCCTCTATATCGCTTTCTCACTTCCTCTCCACCACCATCTTTCTTTCTTTCTCTGGAAGAAATTAGCTTTATTCAGACCTGAAGAAGGGATGGGCTCCACCTGGTTTAAAATGCCCAAGGCACGCCGTATGCCACTACAACGCTCCTTCAACTCCATCAGAAGTTATGGGTTCATGCATCCATCCATACATACATACACATACATGCATACACAATACATACATACATACACACACATACATACACACACATACATACATACACACACACACACACACACACACACACACACACACACACACACACACACACACACATACACACATACATACACACACATACATACACACACATACATACATATACACACACACATACACATATATATATATATATACAAGATGGCTGCCAACTCTGCTAAGAGTATTGCAATCGCTTGTCAGATTATAGAGTTCAGTGCACTTTTAGGCTACGGCTAGCTACACGAACATGTAACAGATCCTGAACAAGCAATGCCTGTGCTTTGAAGGTTTTTTTAAGTGGGGAAAGGCTTTGCACTCGACCACTCACACTCTCTGAACATCGAAAACACTACCCGGAAAGGAGGACTGGTCAACATCATCAGATGCTTCCGAAGCCGCAGGTTTTTTGTTTTTCAGTTTCCCTCTCCTAGAAAGGTGTTGTGACAACAACTGGGGGCCTTTCACTCGGTTGTACTGGGTTACATGTTACCAGTAACACCCGAGAGCGACCTGACATACATACGTACATACATACGTACATACATACGTACATACATACGTACATACATGGTGGAATGTTCCAGTAAAATCCCAATAAAATGCAGGCATAACAGACCAGATATTATGATATGGGACAGGGAAAAGAAGGCATGCACAGTAGTGGAAGTTAGCTGTCCAGCAGATGCCAATATAATATCAAAGATTAGCGAAAAGGAGAATATTTATGCAGAACTGATGAGAATTCTGCAGATACTCCACCCTGATTATACCTGCAGATTTATGCCTTTGATTATTGGGGCACTGGGATATGTTAGTAACTGCCTCAATACAAATCTTGAGAAGCTGGGCTTCACAAGAACAGAAAGAACACAACTAGTTAGGAAATTACAAGTACAATCCATTAATGGAACAGTAAAAATATGTAAAACATTCCAAAAAATTTGCATCTAATAACTGCATATACACATGTACAGATACTAAGCATATACACATGCACACATACAACTCAAAACATACACATCCACACATACAATAACATCAATATCTACACATGCATGCAGACATGCAGACATATCTACCTAGTTGATGTTGTGTAAATTCCAATGAGAGAGTCTTGTGTCTATGTTAGAAACCGACTCTCTCTCTATTGGTAAAAATTTGTGAAATTATAAAACCAGAACATACATACGTATATACATACGGTCAAACATCCGTGCACACATACTACGCACCTACCTACCTACCTACCTACCTACCTACCTACCTACCTACCTACATACATACATACAGACAGACAGACAGACACACACACACATACATACATACATACATACATACATACATACATACATACATACATACATACATACATACATACATACATACACTCACACACATACATACATACATAGATTCTGTCTCAGAAATCTGGGATTTAGTGGTAATCCTGTACTCAATAGTCACTCGCAGTGTTTAATCTCGTAAAGTGATATCTTCAATGCAAAGTTGAGAGTTTATTTATGTTGCTAGTCAACTTAGAGAGGAGCTTTATCGTTCTTGGTCGAGATTAAAGACGTTAGATACATGTTTTTCACGTTTATCGCCATACAGGATTGTTATCACTGTTATCTTAAACAACGAGCATAACGTGTTAACATAACATAATTTAATTTAAAATTCTAGATTCCTTTTCCATTCGGTGGAAATCTTTACTAGGACTCCTTGCCTACAAATAACACGGTGGTAAAGAAAGGAGATAAGCAGCCATATTTCTCTGTCCTTTACAAAACATGAATGCATTCTGATAGAACATAGGAGGGTGGGCTGAAAAGTTCATAAGCAGAAACATTCATCCGCTGAGCAAGAAACTCTCATGGAATGACCAAATGAGGTTTATTTTTCTACATAGTCCCTGGAAAGAAACAATGCATTTATTAATCTTCCCGTATGTAGGTTTTGTTAACACACTGTTGATAACTTTCCCCCAGGAAAGCCAAATATTTATTGTTAGATAAATGAAGGCAATTGTAGAAGTGTCTTGCTAGGAGAGAAAAGTTCATAGGTTGACCAAGATACTCTCATGGAATGACCAAATGATGTTTATTTTTCAATATAGTCCCCGTAAAGAAACAATGCAGTTATTAATTAGAATAGTTGAAATGAATACATGTAAGATTTCACATCTCTAGCATTACTCATTCCTAGTTAGCCTATAAACTTTTCAGCCCACCACGTATGTTCACACCTACGGTTTTCTGGAGTTTATTAAACGATGTATCTGGTTCCATCTCCTCTTTATTTTCTTACTGTTATTTGCTTTTAATTAATACTAGCAGAAAAACCACCCTTCGGATGGTTGTCTGCTAGTATGTGTAATGTGTATATTGATATTATACGCAAGTTTATATGCATGTAGATATGATACATCAAATAAAATCGTAATTGACAATATACACAGAAATTGAACGAAGACTGCGTTACACTGTCTTATGTAATCAGTAACGTAATCAATGATACATTAAAAAAATACGATATTATATATAAACTGCATTAGGAGAAAATTAGTGACGGAAATATATGAATGTTTATTTAAACGATCGCTAACCGGAAGTGTTGACATTTGAAAATTTTAAAGAAATGAATCTTTAAATAAGTAATAAAATATATTTAATGAACAGCCACGCAATTTAGTAGATAAATTATGTAATATTCATTCATTGGTAGATTGGCAGTATCGGTAGAGGGTCGGACGCCATGCTTTCCGGCATAGCTACGTCCCTTTACGATCTGAGTTCAAATCCCGCCGAGGTTGACTTTGCCTTTCATCCTTACGGGGTCGATAAAATAAAGTACCAGTAATGCACTGGGTAATTGCTGGCCTTGTGCCTAAAGTAGAAACAATTATTTATTCAAAATAATCCAACTTATTTTACTAAGAAGATAAAAAATTATAAACCGTACGCAGTCCCACGCTTCTTACTTTATTATAGCTTAGATGTACACTACACTTTACACATACACGCATGCACGCGCGCACACACACACACACACACACACAGAGTTATTAATAAGAAGAGTTGAAATGAATGCATGCAAGATTTCACAGCTCTAGCGTTAGTCATTCATAGTCAGTATATGAACTTTTCAGCCGACCTTCGTAGTTTTAGGAAATCATCTATAAAATAAATTACTATTCATACATAGATTTCTGACCTACATTATGGAAAATGTCAATGAATTAAGTATTCCTAGACATACATACTTGGTAAACCTTTCAGAGGGACCAATATCTATCAGGAATAATTTAGGTCATATTTTCAAGAGGATCGTTGTTATGAATTTATAATAAATATTTGCACAAACATGAATGAGTTAGTCTTTGCTTTTTATTGAATACTTTATTGTGAAAATATTTTTGTACAAAGAATGGAAAGGGCCCACGTCAGTTTCGATGCTCAGTGTTCCAACTGTTCAATCAACGAGACAGTCTATTCATAAAAAATAACATATAAGTGGCTGAGTATTCCATAGACACATGTACCTATAACATAATTCTCATTAAGTTTCAATGTGACTTAGTGTGTGATAAAGCTGGCCCTTTGAATTACCGATACAGTCAATCCGACAGGCTTCCAATTAGTTTCAGTCTACCCAATATGACTCACAAGGCCTGGGTCGATCAGAGACTATAGTAAATGACATTTGCCCAACATGCCACACAATAGGATCGAACCTGGTACATAAAGATTCTGAAGCGAACTTCTTAACCATTCAGCTATGCTGCGTCTACTTTTGTACAAGAATACAACTTTATACAAAATATGTCCATGTGTTTGGTATGGTATGGTCCCGTAACTCCTGATAGAGTTGTAGGGGTGCCATATTGACATACAGCGTTTCATTAGCATTTTAAATCTGGCGGAGCCCATCCCTCTTCAGGCCTGAGTACAGCAGGTTCCTTCGAGAGAAAGATAGAAAGTGAGAGAGAGGAAATGAGAAAGAGATGTAGAGGAAGAATCGAACCCAGTATTAGACTGGTACTTTTTTTATCAACCTCGAAAGGATGAAAGGCAAAGTTGACCTTGGCGGGATTTGAACTCCGAGAGCAAAGAGCCAGAACAAATACCATAAAACATTCTATCCGACGTTCTAACGACTCCGCCAATTTGGCGCCTCTTCCATGTGTTTACGTCCATTTAAATGCGTATTTTTCTTTGTTATTCTGTATCTTTCATAGTTCAGCTGGCTATTAATATTCTACAAAAGAAAGGGTGGTGGATAGGTAGAATTGGTAGACTATAGATAAACTACCAATGGAGTATTTGTTCTGGATCTTTAGATTCAGACTTCAAATTCCGCCGTCATTAACTTTGGGTTTCATTCTTACAAGGTCGATAAAATTAAGTACCAGTCAAGTACTGGGTTGATTTAATCAACTTTCCCCTCCCCCAAAATTGCTGGCCTTGTGCCTATATAAGAAACCGTTCTTACAAGATCGATAAAATTAAGTACCAGTCAAGTACTGGGGTTAGTTTAATCAGCATTGCTTTTCCTCAAAACGTCAGATAGAACTGTCAGAGTCGTTACAACGTCAGCTAGAATTGTCAGAATTGTCATAACGTCAAATAGAATTGTCAGAGTCGTTACAACGTCAGACAGAATTGTCAGAATCGTTATAACGTCAGCTAGAATTGTCAGAATTGTTATAACGTCAGCTAGAATTGTCAGAATTGTTACAACGTCAGACAGAATTGTCAGAATTGTTATAACGTCAGATAGAATTGTCAGAGTCGTTACAACGTCAGACAGAATTGTCAGAATTGTTATAACGTCAGATAGAATTGTCAGAGTCGTTACAACGTCAGACAGGCTTTCGTAAGTGTAATTACTATAGATATCAACTTGCTCCCCGTTTTTTCTTTATAAATGATGATGTATTTTACAAACTGGAGATAAGGTTTTGTAACTCGAGTTCACGACCTGATTCCGATTACAACTATTTCATACCACTTGCTTTGCTAATACCCTTGGGAAGATACAAACATTCATAATTTCCTTTTCTCCAGTCGAATAATTCGTATGCTTCCTCTACAAATTAGGTTCAAGAGGGGTGGCCCCTCTCAAAGGATTACGAAATAGGAATGCTTACGGATATTTGCTTCATTGATATTTCCGATAACATGAGTTATAAAAAACGTCTGCACTTTGAGTCTCATACGCACTGATACGCCACTCATCCATGCTTTCTTCCAGATAATATTGTTGCTTTTGAGATCTGCAAAGCCTTCGATGGTGTCCTGAATGAGAAGCCCCCCAAATAAATTGTTTGCCTACTGGGAGCCATCTGGGTCCCTTTTCTTGAACTGGAATTTTCTGGTTTGAAGATTCTAGCATACTTCGATAAGACTTTTAGAAACATGCATTCTTTTATTTTGGAACCTCGAAGTTCGGGTTTGTTTTCTTGTTTTCTATACTCTCCCTTCCCTATATCAATGAGCATGGGAAAAGGACCACACACACACACACGTGCGCGCACACACACACACACACACACACACACACACACACACACACACACACACACACACACACACACACACACACACCTACTCAGACGATATCTCCTTTTACTCTTCCTAAACCCTTTTGATACCCTGAAACCATTCTTGGTTCTACGATATAAAGCCGTATATTTTTAAATGTTTGTATTTATCTAAAAACATTCCATCATAATTTTACATAAAAATCTTTGTAAATTTATGCTCTACATACCAGCTTAATAACAAGAAAGTTTGTTAATTTACTAAATCTTTCCAAATTCTTGATTATTTTCAAAATTGTTTGAAACATATAGGCCATATCTTTCATCAGAAATATAGAAACGAAATGGTTAACTTCCATATGAAACATAGACATTTCACACTATCCTTGACTGTTTTAATCGATAGACATCTGG
>OZ024740.1:109245129-109247629 GCA_964016885.1 Eledone cirrhosa
TATAGGAATGGAGTTTGGCCAAGATAAATGCTCATATATGACTGTAAAGCGGGGAAAAACAACAACCCAATCTAGCAACATTGTCATCAATGGCCTAACTGTTTCACCGATATCTGATGAGGACTGCTACAGATACCTGGGGATAGATGAGAACATATCCTATAATGGTATCTGTAATAAAGAACGCGTAACCAGGGAATACTACACCCGATTAAGAAAGATCTGGTCATTGGAACTCTCTGCGCAAAACTGGCTCACAATGTGTTTGCTGTGCCTGTCCTAACACCAATGTTTGGAATACTCAATTGGACGATAGACGAAATCCGAGCAGTTGATTTTAGAACTCGAAAAATACTGAACAACACCGGAAACTTCCACATCAACAGTGACATAGACCGCCTTTACTTGAAACGTAAGCAGGGAGGCAGAGGCCTAACATTAGTCCAGACAACATTTGAATGTCGCATCATATCTCTCCGACAACATCTATGAACCTCGAAGCGTAGGAGCCCGTTTCTCGAGCAAGTCTATCTGCATGAAACAGATAAGATCATGAGAATTGGGAAAGAACTCCTCGAGAGATATTCCCTGTGTGATAATCAAAAACTCACATCCAGGGAAGTCGCTCAGCAGTATCGCAGTGAATCCATGGATCAAAAACTGCATACTTATCAGCAAAAAATCATGCATCGATATGTTGCCAGGAAGCTCCAGAGTGAGAGTAATATAGATAAGGAAAGTAGTCTATCTTGGACCAACAACCGCTATATTGGCTCCCACTTTGAAGGATACGCTTTTGCAATCCAAGAACATGAGATTAACACGAAATACCTGATTCACAAAAGAGATAGAGATGCAGGCAAAACACCTAGATGTGATAACAAGTGCAGACTCTGCAGAACTAACATCGAGGATATCACCCATGTAATCAGCAGCTGTCCAAAGATGGCATCGCGGTACTATCTACCTATGAGGCATGATGTAGTGGCCAAAACACTGTACAATGCAGTTCGTAAAAAAGATAGCCCCGATAATAAACACATTAAAAGCTACAACAATGTGGAAGACATTCATGTACATAATATGAAAGAGTACTGGTGGAATGTTCCAGTAAAAACCCCAATAAAATGCAGGCATAACAGACCAGATATTATGATATGGGACAGGAGAAGAAAGCATGCAGAGTGGTGGAAATTAGCTGCCCAGCAGATGCCAATATAATATCAAAGATTAGTGAAAAGGAGAATATTTATGCAGAAACTGATGAGAAATCTGCAGATACTCCACCCTGATTACACCTTCAGATTTATGCCTGTGATTATTGGGGCACTGGGATATGTTAGTAACTGCCTCAATACAAATCTTGAGAAGCTAGGCTTCACAGGAACAGAAAGAACACAACTAGTTGGGAAATTACAACTACAATCCATTAATGGAAGAGTAAAAGTATGTAAAACATTCCAAAAATGTTGCATCTAATAACTGCATATACACATGTACAGATGTAAAGCATATACATATGCACACATACAACTCAAAACATCCACATCCACACATACAATAACATCCATATCTAACATGCATGCATACATAATCTACCTAGTTGATGTTGTGTAAATTCCAATGAATCTTGTGTCTATATTAGAAACCGACTCTCTCTCTATTGGTAAAACTTTGTGAAATTATAAAACCAGAAGAACATACATACATGCATACATACAGGCATACATATATACACGGTAGATTGAGCATTCTATATATTTTCCAAGCTGTATTTATATTCATTAATTAAACATGTGTATATTCGTGACTGTGTGTGTGTCTGCATATATATGACTATATGTTCGTGAGTGTGTGTTTGCATATATAAGTGAATATTCGTGCGTAAATGTTAGTTTGCATGTATGATTGTGTGTATGTGTGTGCGTATGTGTAGTTGTGTACATATGTATGTGTACCTGTGTGTATACATATATATATATATATATATATATATATATATATATATATCATCATCATCATCGTCATCACCATTTTACGTCTGTTCTTCCATGCTAGCATGGGTTAGATGGGTTGTCCTGTTGTGAGCAGTGTCTGGTCGGCTGACCATGCCTTGCTCATACAGGAACTGATTTTGGCTTGATTTCTACAACTGGATGCCCTTCCTAACACCAACCTCATTTACAGTGAGTGGTGGGTGCTTTTTCCGTGGCGCCTACACGTTCACTTTACAGTGTGGGCTGGGTACTTTTTTGGCGTGGCACCTCCACGACCACCTTGTGGTGGGGGTGTGGGGGCATATTGTCTATATGCTTCAGCTTGTACTCATGGGAGGTCGGCTGCTCTGAATTACTGCGTGACGCCAGAGGTCACGGTCGTGTGTCATCGCCTTTGAGAGTTGTAATTGGGTAAGGTCGGCTTTTATCACCTCATCCCAGGTCTTCTGGGGTCTCCCCACTCCGCGGTTTCCATCAACTTTTAGTGCTCTTCACCTTTTTAT
>OZ024740.1:109255129-109262629 GCA_964016885.1 Eledone cirrhosa
CCCCAGCGATTCTACCAAACCACCACCCCAGCGATTCTGCCAAACCACCACCCCAGCGATTCTACCAAGCCACCACTCCAGCGATTCTATCAAACCACCACCCCAGCGATTCTACCAAACCACCACCCCAGCGATTCTGCCAAACCACCACCCCAGCGATTCTACCAAGCCACCACTCCAGCGATTCTATCAAACCACCACCCCAGCGATTCTACCAAACCACCACCCCAGCGATTCTACCAAACCACCATCTCAGCGATTCTGCGAAACCACCACCTCACGATTCTACCAAACCACCACTCCAGCGATTCTACCAAACCACCACCCCAGCGATTCTACCAAACCACCACTCCAGCGATTCTACGAAACCACCACTCCAGCGATTCTACCAAACTACCGCCCCAGCGATTCTACGAAACCACCACTCCAGCGATTCTACCAAACCACCACCCCAGCGATTCTACCAAACCACCAATCCAACGATTCTACCAAACAACCACCCCAGCGATTTTACTAAGCCACCACCCCAGTGATTCTACCAAACCAACACCCCAGCGATTCTACTAAGCTCCACCCCAGCGATTCTACCAAACCAACACTCCGGAGATTCTACGAAACCACCACTCCAGCGATTCTAACAAACCACAACTCCAGCGATTCTACCAAACCACCACCCCAGCTATTCTGCCAAACCACCACCCCAGCGATTCTGCCAAACCACCACCCCAGCGATTCTAACAAACCACCACCTCAGCGATTCTGCCAAACCAGCACGCCTGCGATTCTACTAAACCACCACCCCAGCGATTCTACTAAACCACCACCCAAGCGATTCTGCCAAACCACCACCCCAGCGATTCTACTGAACCCCCACCCCAGCGATTCTACCAAACCAACACTCCAGCAATTCTACCAAACCACCACTCTAGCGATTCTAGCAAACCACCACCCCAGCGTTTCTACCAAACCACCACCCCAGGGATTCTACTAAACCACGACCCCAGCGAATCTGCCAAACCACCACCCCAACGATTCTACCAAACCACCACCCCAGCGATTCTACCAAACCACCACTCCAGCGATTCTATCAAACCACCACCCCAGCGATTCTACCAAACCACCACCCCAGCGATTCTATCAAACCACCACCCCATCGATTCTACCAAACCACCACCCCAGCGATTCTACCAAACCATTACTCCAGCGATTCTACCAAACCGCCACCCCAGCGATTCTACCAAACCACCACCTTAGCGATTCTGCCAAACCACCACCCCAGCGATTCTACTAAGCCACCACCCCACCGGTTCTGCCAAACCACCGCCCCAGCGATTCTACCAAACCACCACTCCAGCGATTCTACCAAACCACCACCCCAGCGATTCTACCAAACCACCACCCCAGCGATTCTACCAAACCATCACTCCAGCGATTCTACCAAACCACCAGCGATTCTACCAAACCACCACCCCAGCGATTCTACCAAACCACCACTCCAGCGATTCTACCAAACCACCACTCCAGCGATTCTACCAAACCACTACTCCAGCGATCTACCAAACCATCACCCCAGCGATTCTACCAAACCACCACCCCAACGATTCTAATAAGCCACCACCCCAGCGGTTCTGCCAAACCACCACCCCAGCGATTCTACCAAACCCCCCACTCCAGCGATTCTATCAAACCACCACTCCAGCGATTCTACCAAAACACCACCCCAGCGATTCTACTAAGCCTCCACCCCAGCGATTCTACCAAAGCACCACTCCAGCGATTCTACCAAACATCACTCCAACGATTCTACAAAACCACCACCCCAGCGATTCTACTAAGCCACCACCCCAGCGATTCTACCAAACCACCACCCCAGTGATTCTACCAAACCACCACCCCAGCGATTCTACTAAGCCACCACCCCAGTGATTCTACCAAACCACCACCCCAGCGATTCTACCAAACCACCACCCCAGCGATTCTACCAAACCACC
Source organism: Eledone cirrhosa (assembly GCA_964016885.1). Taxonomy (NCBI): domain Eukaryota; kingdom Metazoa; phylum Mollusca; class Cephalopoda; order Octopoda; family Eledonidae; genus Eledone; species Eledone cirrhosa. The sequence goes on from OZ024740.1 coordinate 109,257,121, forward strand.
ACCCCAGCGATTCTACCAAACCACCACCCCAGCGATTCTGCGAAACCACCACCCTATAGATTCTACCAAACCACCAGCCCAGAGATTCTACCAAACCACCACCCCAGCGATTCTACCAAACCACCACCCCAGCGATTTTACTAAGCCACCACCCCAGCGATTCTGCGAAACACCACCTCACGATTCTACCAAACCACTACCCCAGCGATTCTACCAAACCACCACCCCAGCGATTCTACCAAACCACCACCCCAGCGATTCTACCAAACCACTACCCCAGCGATTCTACCAAACCACCACCCCAGCGATTCTACTAAACCACCACCCCAGCGATTCTACCAAACCACCGCCCCAGCGATTCTACTAAGCCACCACCCCAGCGATTCTGCGAAACACCACCTCACGATTCTACCAAACCACCACCCCAGCGATTCTACCAAACCACCACCCCAGCGATTCTACCAAACCACCACCCCAGCGATTCTACTAAGCCACCACTGTCCTCGTCATTTCAAATAATGATAATTACATCATTATGTGAGCATTGTTTTTTATTTGACATCAGAAACAATAAAAGACAACACACATCCTATTGTAAAGTTATATCTCTATAAATAATTGGGCTGCTAGGGCACTTCTGAATACATTCCGATGAATGTATTACTGGATACTTTAATTCGTGTAAGGAGGAGAAAAAACAACAAACACTTGTTTGTTTTTAATTTATGTTTCTCGGAAAAGAGACGCGTTATCATGATCAATTTGTGCTTTCTTTCTCTTTTGAACGAATAATACATTTTTAAGTGCTAAAAATCTGGTAAACAATCTAAATTATTTCTATTTAACATTATCTATTTATGTAAATTTAAAATCATTTATTAAAACAAAACAAAATAAACAACCCATTTATATAAATTTATAATCATTTATTTAACAAAAACCCGGCCAATTTTATAAATTTATATTCATTGTTTTAACAAAAACAACAATATTATTGACGTGTTTATTCTAATAATTTCATTTCTTTCATTTAAATGATGGATAAATTTGTAACAAGATTATCAAAACACAATTCAAATTAATCTGTGTCTGTTGAGAGATGGGGTGAGCGGGTGATACGGAGGCAGTGACAGTGGGAGTTTGGTTCCTTTGTATTCGGACCTGGTGTGTATATGTATGTTTCACAGACACACTCACGCATAAACATTACTCATTTAAAAATATTATGATTATAGCCAATCTAGGGCGGTAAATTGGCAGTATCGGTAGAGGGTCGGACGCCATGCTTTCCAGCATAGTTACGTCCCTTTTCGGTCTCAGTTCAAATCCCGTCGAGGTTAACTTTGCCTTTCATCCTTACGGGGTCGATAAAATAAAGTACCAGTAATGTACTGGGTAATTTGCTAGCCTTGTGCCAAAAGTAGAAACAATTATGATTATAGCCAATCTAGGCGGTAAATTGGCAATATCGGTAGAGAGTTGGACACCATGCTTTGAAGCATAGAGTTACGTCCCTTTATGATCTGAGTTCAAATCCCACCGAGGTTAACTTTGCCTTTCATCCTTACGGAGTCGATAAAATAAAGTACCAGTAATGTACTGAGTAATTGCTGGCCTTGTGCCAAAAATAGAAAGAATATTTATTATAGCCAATCTAATTCAATATAAACAAATGTGTAGGACAGAATAACATTCCAAAATAAGACTTCACACACGTTTCTCGATCTTAAGCTAAAAATCAAGAAATTATTCTTTTATTCTGTTGCTGGTTTCACTCATTAGACTGTGGCCATGCTACAGCATCACTTTATTATGTTACTAGTTTCACTCATTAGACTGTGGCCATGCTACAGCATCACTTTATTCTGTTGCTAGTTTGACTCATTAGGCTGTGGCCATGCTGGGGCATCACCTTATTGTGTTACTAGTTTGACTCATTAGGCTGTGGCCATGCTGGGGCATCACCTTATTGTGTTATTAGTTTTACTCATTAGACTGTGGCCATGCTACAGCATCACCTTATTGTGTTACTTGTTTCACTCATTAGACTGTGGCCATGTTACAGCATCATCTTATTGTGTTACTTGTTTCACTCATCAGGCTGTTGCCATGCTACAGCATCATCTTATTGTGTCACTTGTTTCACTCATTTGGCTGTTGCCATGCTGGGGCATCACCTTGTTCTGTTGCTGGTTTCACTCATTAGGCTGTGGCCATGCTGGGGCATCACCTTAAAGAATTATAGTCGATCATATCAATCTCAGTACTTATTTTTCAAGCCTGATACATATTTTATGGATCTCTTTTTGTCGAGCCATTAAGTTAACGCACACACAGACAGACCCCCCTCACACACACATGTACACACACACATATACACTCATACATCTACACACACACACACATGTACACATACACACACATGTACACACACACACATGTACACACACACACACAAACGCATAGTATCTGTCAACCAAAGTTAACCCTGGGGTTATAATAGGAGACACCCAAAGTGCCACTTAATGGGAGTGAACTTGGAGCCACGTGGTTGCGAAGCAATCTCCTCAACCACACAGATATGCCTACGCCTGCGCACTACGTTGCCTAGGTATCAGAATTCCAAAGCAATATAATGCAGAAATGTTTAGAATATTCCGTCATAAGATATGTTGCTTTCTGTTTTTGTCCCTCCCTTTAAAAAAATATTCTGAATGCTCAAAAATAAAATACATTTGTTGGGGTTGTTTTCTACAGCACGAAGCAATATCATTCCGCTAAGGCATAACTACGTGGGTAACACTTTAATAAAGCTTGACATGTTTAATATAGCTTAACATGTACTACATACAAGGGTGGTGGATTGGTAGAACTGGTAGAGCGTCAGATAAAATTGCCGCTATAGTATTTGTTCTGGTCCTTAACATTATGAGTTCAAGTCTCACCGAGGTCAATAGTAGTTGTTCTGGTCCTTTACATGCTGAGGGCAATTTTACTTTTCATTTTTGCGGGGTCAATAAAATAAAATACCAGTAAATATTGGGGTCGATATAATTCACTTTCTCCTTCCCTTAAATTGTTGGCTTTGTGCTGGACAGGCACTCTAATTTACAATAATTAATTCTAAGGTGGAGTTTCGGAATAAGCATATGACAATAATTGTTTTTTCTAAATGTGAGGGTAGACCATTCAAATGTAAGGGGGAGCCACAGCCAATGCCCCCCCCCCCTCGTCAACGTGCCAGACCGTAGCAAAATAATATTTTATGTAGATAAATAAAATTAAGAAATGTTAGTTAATTCTCAAGTTATTCTTAGTGCTGTAGAAGATCACGCCATCTAGCGTTGACTGTGAAGCCAGTCGATTAACTGCCCTTAGTTCTGATGTCACGTTCTGACGTCAGTTGCTGAGACAACAACACTCTGACCATGGCAGCTCGTAGACAACAGACGTGCTAATCCCCGTGCAGTTTAACCACGCAGCGACATCACACCATGCAGTCGTGGCATAATACGATAATGAACCACTACCCAACCTTGGAGCACTGATGTGTTAAGCAGTATTATGATTTGCTTTAATTAAAATGTTCACGTAACATAATCTTCAGGTATGTTCTTTTTTGTTTGATGATGTGCCAGCCAGTAAACAATAACCAATTAGACGGGATGACCGACGACCACCCCGCCTAAAGTGCTATGGTGCAGGTATTACAAATGGAATCGTAGGACTGCTATATTTGGCCCTAAAATCTGGTGGCGAAGCCCATCTCCACACCAGATTTTTTACACAGAAGGAGTGAAGGTGAGAAAGAGATATAGAAGGAGAGTCGACCTTAGTACTAGTACTTTATATATCACCTCCGAAAAGATGAAAGAAAAAGTTGAGTTCGGTGAGATTTGTACTAAGAGAGCGCAGGGAGCCGAAACAAGGTAGTCTATTCTAAAAGTGTTGGCTGAAAAGTTCATGGACCGACTATGAAGGAGTGATGCTAGAGCTGTGAAATCTTGCATGCATTAATTTCAACTCTTGTTATTAATAACTGTATTGTTTATTTCCTGGAGTTATGTTGAAAAATAAACTCCATTTGGTCATTCCATGAGAGTATCTTGATCAACCTATGAAATTTTCAGCCGGCTCTCGTACGCTATACTGACGCAACATCCTTCACTCTCTGTCCTGTATGTTGTGTCTATGTAAAAAGACCATATATATGTATATATAAATATATATGAAGCATTTCCGTATAAATATAAATATAAATATATATATATATATATAAAATATAGAGGTTTACATATACATAAACTAGACAGAGCCTTATATATATATATATATATATATATATATATATATATATATATATATATATATATATATATATATGTTTTTGGCAACCATTCACGGTGTGGCTCAATGACGAATTAATTAATTAACTAATCAACAATCAGAGCAATATATAAGAAAGTAAGTCCATAGAATCATTTGATAAAATATATACAGTATTTCTCCTCTCAATCAGCATAATCAACCACATAAAAAAATCAATTAAACGAGGCTATAAGTTTAAAATGAAACAATAGATAAATAAATGATAGCTATTTTATCCGCGATCCACAGCCACAGAATATTTACCTAGTATTTCTAATAGCCCGTAGAAATTGATTAGACATATAGCTAACCATACACAATTAGGTACAAAATCAAAGTTAGAAGAAAAAATGTACATAAACATACCAAAATTATGTTTCTACCTCCGTGGGGTTCATTCGCTTTTTGGAAATATCCGATCATGGATAAATCAACGAATTTCGAAATCATCAGGAAACAAACTCAATTGGACAAAGATTTTTCTGAAATGATCTCCGCCAGAAATGAATTCAAAATGGCTAAGAATTGTCACATTTTAAACTTATAGCCTCGTTTAATTGATTTTTATGTGGTTGATTATGCTGATTGGGAGGAGAAATACTGTATATATTTTATCAAATGATTCTATGGACTTACTTTCTTATATATTGCTCTGAATGTTGATTATTTAATTAATTAATTCGTCATTGAGCCACACCGTGAATGGTTGCCAAAAACATATATATATATGGCTCAGTCTAGTTTATGTATATGTAAACCTCTATATTTTATATACTCCCGTAAGGTTGAGTGAAACTGTAGGCAGTATTCGGCTGCGCTTTCTAGCAACGAGCCTACTCGCCGTCAGACACTAATCACAAGCTTTCTGACTTGACCACTGGCCATGTGACAATTCTTAGCCATTTTGAATTCGTTTCTGGCGGGGATCAATTCAGAAAAATCTTTCTCCAATTGAGTTTGTTTCCTGATGATTTCGAAATTCGTTGATTTATCCATGATCGGATATTTCCAAAAAGCGAATGAAACCTCCGGTGGTAGAAACATGATTTTGGTATGTTTATGTTCATTTTTTCTTCTAACTTTGATTTTGTACCTAATTGTGTATGGTTAACTATATGTCTAGTCAATTTCTACGGGCTAT
>OZ024740.1:109274047-109276547 GCA_964016885.1 Eledone cirrhosa
TATTTTAACGTGAAAAAGAATAAAGAGCTAACGTTTACGGCTGATCATGACTATACGAGGCTTGGCTGAAAAGGTCATCGGCAGAAAAGTTCATATGCTGACCAAGATACTCTCATGGAATGACCAAATGATGTTTATGCAGTTATTAATAAGAATAGTTGAAATTAATGTATGTAAGATTTCACAGTATTAACATCACTCCGTCATAGTCAGCCTATGAACGTTTCAGCCGACCCTCTTATACACACACACACACACACACACACACACACACACACACACACACACACACACACACACACACACACACACACACACACACACATATATATATACATATACATATAAATAACCAAAATTAAATTAAAAGACATGCGCCATAACCTCTGTAGAATAAGCTCAAAGATTCCAATGAATAGATCCGAGCATTTTATATCAACTAGAAATCGATTGACATATATATATATACACACACAGGGATTTTTAGAATCCCAACTAACTGACTAATTCTATGTAGTCAAATACGGCGTAAGCACATGTTACTACTTAATTTTCAAATTCGCTAGCCGTTTGTAAACAAATCCTGCTTTGTGCCTCCCTAGTTATATACATATATATATACCTGCTATGGTTATATACCTTCTAAATGAATAGGAGGCGTGTTGGTGTAACGGTAACACATTGGTGCGGCAGGCAAAACCAAAGATGTGGGTTCGTATCCCATGTACGTTAATACTCATCCTTTTTTTTTCCATTCAGAGTGTTTTTTTGAAATCCCAACAGACTAATTCTATTTAGTCAAATACGGCGTAAGCACATGGTACTACGTAATTTTCAAATTCCTTAGTCGTTTGTAAACAAAGCCTGCTTTGTGTCTCCCTATTTATATACATGTATACGAGTGTGTGTTGAAAAGTTCATATGCTGACCAAGATGACCAATATACTCTCATGGAAAGACCAAATGAGGTTTATTTTTCAACATAGTCGCTGGAAAGAATTAGTGCAGTTATTAATACGATGAGTTGAAATTAATGTAGGCAAGATTTCAGAGCGCTAGCAACACTTCTTCATATTCAGCCTATGGACTGTTCAACCAACCCACGAAGCTTGGTTGTGTACCCCTCTCCGACTTTGTTTTCTAATCAGTTTCTTATCGTATATTTTAATAAGAAATTTTACATAAATTCGTTTTCGAACGTGTAAACTAGGAGTATATTGGTTAATTTTATTTTTAAAATTAATTTATTTTAAAAAATAATTTCAATATTGTGTTGTATTTTTCGTTAATGCTGAACTATTTAAATTCCGATTTCTTTCTCTCCTAAACAAATTGTAACATTTTTCTGGGATCTTATTTCCGTTCGCTACAGGTAAGTAAACTGTTCTGTATATTACCCACCCGACCAGTAAATGTTCTGTACACTATCCACCCGACCAGTAAACTGTTTTGTACACTATCAACCCGACCAGTAGACTGTCTGACACACTATCAACACGATCAGTAAACTGTTCTGTACACTATCCACCCGGCCAGTAAAATATCTGGAATATTATCCGGTCTATACAGTGTTTTAAACCAATATTTTCCTGTTCCTGTCGACAACACACGGCACTTTACTCAACATTTAGATTTTAAAAACAAAGAAAGAAAGAAAGAAAGACGAAAACAAAAGGTTTAGAAATAACCTTCTACTAGATTGATGGACGAATCTTCTCGTCTGCAAGTCAACCTAGAAGAAACAATTACTTTAGAATGGTTTTAGAATACTAAGTAATTGACCTTTAATTTTGCCAAATTATTCGGGCAATAAGCAATACTATTTTAAAATATTTTGTTCTTTCACACTTGTCAGGTCGTCAAATACGCATTTTTCTTGAAAAAAAAAATGTTTAAAAGAATATTAAAATTAGAAAAGATATTGTATTGTAATGAAATTAAAGAAATTATTTTTGAAAGAAAGCTAGTTCTATAATTCAAGGAACACGTTAACCTATTTTCATTTTAAATATTTAGCTGTGGCCCAATTAATATTTTTTCACGGAACTAGAGCGAACATTTAAAGGTCAGTTTGTCACAGGAAATAAGATGTTTCGCTGTAAGAGATAGAAGAAAAAATAATAAAACTGATGTCTTTGTAATCCGATTTTGTTCGTAAAGCACTTACAGGTTAACAATGTACGTGCTCTTGGGAGTGACAAACACATACATATTATTAGATCTCTGCTGTTTCAGACGACTACTATTTCGTTTGTATAGCTCGATCAACGAATCAAGCTAGCTCGTGTGTGTGTGTGAGATGACCTCTTCTGGATTTGAACTCAGAGAGCGCAGAGAGTCAGTGCGGATACCGTAAAACATTCTATCCGACTCTGCCAATTGGCCGCCTATATTTATTACAGTAGACAATTAGACGTTTAGTTACTATTGGTTCACCAATAGTAACTAAACGGTATACACCAATACACTATATAAAGATATATATGTGTGTGTGTGTAAG
>OZ024740.1:109289047-109319047 GCA_964016885.1 Eledone cirrhosa
GGACACACCTTTCACCACTGTAAATAAAGACCCCCCCCCCCACCTCTCTCTCTCTCTCTCATCAACATGGTCGTCCTTAAATAGCCTCAAAACTCTACTATTTTAGGGGAGAGCAAAATTTAAACTATATGTTGACATGCTCCGGGAGCTAAATAACCTATGTATTAAATTTGAACAAAATTGGATGGAAACTATGGAAATGCATCGCTTGCATATAGACAGACATTTTCGTTTTTATATATATATAGACTAGCAGAAAACCAACCTATATATCTAAAACAGAGAATGTCTGTCTGTCTGTCAGCTCACTAAAACTTGAGAATCATCCATCCGATTGTTTTCAAACTTTAGACATGTAATACTTATGGTCCTGTGAGTGTTTTGAGCAAAATTTATTTCAAATTTTCAATGCCCTAGGGACCGCATTATGCGATTTAGCGTTCTCTCTATATAATTCTTAGTCTTTCTTTTTAGATAGATACATAGATATAACGTTGCGCCCTTATAATATCTGTCTGTATGTCTGGCTGTCTGCATTACGTCATTATGACGCGCTCAGCGCGATTCCCTCGGCCTCAGTGACCAAAGTCAGTGGAGAGGGGAAGGTAATGTTTCTGTAGCACGTGTTTTAGCGTCTATTCACTCTCTCTCTCTCCCTCTCTCTCCCTCCCGCTATCCCCCTCTCGTAGTCTGTCTCTTTCTTTCACTCTCACGCTCTCTCTACGCACGTGTTTCCACTGTCGGACAGACAGACAGAGAAATTGCTGGTTATATATATAAGTAGATTACCGTATGGCCGAATGGTTAAGAAGTACGCTTGGCAATCATTAGGTCCCAGGTTCAATCTTACTGTTTGGCATCTTAGACACGTGTTATATATTATAGTCTCGACCGATCCACGCCTTTTGAGTGAAAAATATTTGGAAGCTAGTCGGGTGGACTGTACCAGTAATTCAATAGGCTAGCCTTGTCGCACATTGTGCCGCGCTGAATCTTCATGAGAATTACGTTAAGGGTACACGTGTCTGTGAAATACTCAGGCATTTGTACGTTAATTTCACGAGCAGGTTGTTCCATTGATCGAACAACTGGAACACTCATCGTCGAAGCCGACGGACGATGTTTATCCTACAGAAGTCACTGTGATAATTCAGTTACACATATACACACACACACACACACACATAACTATACCTCCCTATCACTTGTAATACAGAATTGTTTTTTTTTTAAATTCGATATTATATTTTTGTAACAGTGACGGACCCTCTGGTAAATAGAATCCAAGAAAAAAGTCAGGTGAAAAGTCACATTATACTTAAATGCCAGAAAAAGGGCAATTATTTAAAGCGGGGGAAACTTATATCTATAAAGATAGAAGAAAAAAAGGTAAACAAACAAACAAAACAATGAAAACACATAAATTGTTTTTTCCCCAATTGAAACCTTTCCCCTGTGGTTTTACTTGCATTCACCGTTAAATTTGGTTCAATGCAACTATCTGGTATATTTTCTTATTTAGAGCATTACGAACGATGTTTGTACCACAGTTTTGGTGTGGAAAAAATTCAACATGTTTTCATGTATTCTCCATCACACCACGTATGTTGTCATTATCACGCTGACTGTGACCTGCCTTATTTAAATAAACTAATTATTGATGTCCTTCATGCTCTTGGTTTCAAAATTTACAAAATAAAGACATGTGGTGAACATAAATAAAATCGCAGAGAAAAGTCACACTAATAAAAAGGTTTAAACCAGAGTTTAAATGTTTCCAGTGTATTTTTTCTTTGTCCGATATCTTTATACAGGGTGGGCCAAAAGTCACTTCTTACATATTCTTATTAATAAAACATTACAAATTAACTCAAAACTGATTTTTTTATCTTTAAATTAAGTTTCATAATTGGATCTTGTTTTTATTCAACTTTAATCTGAAAGAAAAAAATATTTTAATAACAAAAAAAATTATGAATTGATTTTAATAGGAAATGACTTTTGGCCCACCCTTTAGATATAAGTTTACACAACCACCACTTAAACCAAGTCAGTACTTAATCGGTGCTACTTGAAGTTTTCGATGGACAGGGGTCGCATCTCACTGAGATTCGTTCCAGAACTCTACTTGATGCGCTATGCATGTTATCGTGGCATTATCACTATGGAGGTCAGTGGATTGGCAGTATCGGTGGAGGGTCGGACCCCATGCTTTCCAGCATAGTTACGTCCCTTTACGATCTGAGTTCAAATCCCGCCGAGGTTGACTTTGCCTTTCATCCTTACGGGGTCGATAAAATAAAGTACCAGTAATGCACTGGGTAATTGCTGGCCTTGTGCTTAAAGTAGAAACAATTATCACTATGGAGGTCGGTGGGTTGGCAGTATCGGTAGAGGGTCGGACGCCATGCTTTCCAGCATAGTTACGTCCCTTTACGTTCTGAGTTCAAATCCCGCCGAGGTTAACTTTGCCTTTCATCCTTACGGGGTCGATAAAATAAAGTACCAGTGATGCACTGGGTAATTGCTGGCCTTATGCCTAAAGTAGAAACAATTATCACTATGGTGGTCATCATCTCTTTGACACAACTGAAGAGATTTCTCTACACTTTGTTTAGCCAATGTTCTATGGCTGGATGCCTTTACTATCACCAGCCATTTACAGAATGTACTGGATGTGTTTTACCGTATTACTAACACTAGAGAAGTTGTGCCCTTGAAAGAACGAAAGAGTTATGTCGAGATCCTTTATTGGTATGGGTGGATTCTACAATTAGATGCCCACCCTATAACTAAATACATGTATTGCAGTATTGGGAGCATTTTATAGTATTTAAATACAATGTCACTTTTTCTCCTGTGACATTTTTTTTTTTTGGGGGGGGGTCAGAAGAAGAAGCCTGTAACATTCCAGATGTGAACTTCAATGAACAGCTGTTCGTAAACCTGTCTATATTTATTAAGCGCGTGGCTTTGTGGTTAGGGTATTCAGCTCACAATCGTAAGGTCAAGAGTTCGATTCCCGGCGGCGTGTTGTTACCTTAGCAAGGCACTTTATTTCACGCTCCTCCAGTCCACACAGCTGGCGAAAATGAGTTGTACCTGTAATTCGAAGGGTCAGCATTGTCACGTTCGGTGTTACGCGGAATCTCCCTGAGAACTACGTTAAGGTTACGCGTGTCTGTGGAATGCTCAGCCACTTGTACGTTAATTTCACGAGCAGGCTGTTCCGTTGATCAGATCAATTGGAACACTCGTCGTCGTCATCGACGGAGTGCCAGTAAAAAAGAATAATACAAGAATTACTATTTCGTTTCAATATTTCAGATGTAAACTGCAACGAACAATTGTTCGTAAACCGCAGACCTGTCAACTTTCCCCGTCCGACGGGGGAGATCTCCCACCCACTTTGGGGTGGGTGAGAGATGTCTTCTGTTGTGAAAATGGATATAGCTTTCATTGGATTGGCTGTATCGGTAGAGGGTCGGACGCCATGCTTTCCAGCATAGTTACGTCCCTTTACGATCTGAGTTCAAATCCCGCCGAGGTTGACTTTGCCTTTCATCCTTACGGGGTCGATAAAATAAAGTACCAGTAATGCACTGGGTAATTGCTGGCCTTGTGCCTAAAGTAGAAACAATTATGTAAAATCTCCCTATTTTGCCTAAATTCTCTCCGTTTTGGAGCACTTTTTTTTCATGGTACTCCCCGTTTGGGTTCTCAGAGGTTGCCAAGTCTGAAACTGTTCTATATTAACAAGAATTACTATTTCGTTTCAACATTTAAGATGTCAACTGCAAGGAACTGTTCGCAAACCGTTCTATATTTACAACAACTGTTTATTTCATTTTCTTTTTGTCTTTTGCTTTTTTGTAATCATAACTCTCACTTACTACTTATTTTAATAAAATTATTTTTATTAGTTAGGACAGTTCATAGTTTCTGATAATATCATCAAAACTAAAGGTCACACAGGTCACTGGAAGTAACTAGAGCATTTAGACATCTACAATACATAGTAAACTCAGTTGACCCCTTGACCTCTTAGAAGATTACAAGTATTCAAATTACCTGTATGTGTTTGTGTGTATATATATGTGTGTGAGTACTCATACATACAAATAGTCACACATATATACATATGTATGTATGTATGTATGTATGTATGTATGTATGTATGTATGTATGTATGTATGAATGAATATGTGTGTGTGTGTGTGTGTGTGTGTATACACTGCATATATATATATATATATATATATATATATATATATATATATATATATATATACATATATATATATATATTTATATATTTATGTATGTATGTATGTATGTATATACTCATACCTGCGACCCATACATAAATCGAGTTACGGCCCTTTATGGTCTGAGTTTAAATCCCGCCACGGTTAACTTTGCCTTTCATCCTTACGGGGTCGATAAAATAAAGTACCAGTAATACACTGGTATAATTGCTGGCCTTGTGCCAAATGTAGAAACAATTATCAAAATATTTCCTCGTAGACGCCTCTGTCCAATTTTACATTTCTCAGAGTAATTTATCCAATTTCTCGACTATTATTTATAGTGATTGACTGTTATTACATTTATTTTCTGTTTGGGACTCAAACATTTTCAAACTTAATCAGTAGTTTGAAATGGTGGTCCACAGTTCACATCTTGTTTGGATCTACTACTAGCCTTGGGGACCTCTAAACGCACATACACACACAGAGATTTATCCTTAAATATAATCAGCCAAGCTCGCAGTATATACAAACGACCCCGGATTTACCATTGTGCTTAGACGTTGGTGGGTGTGGGTGGGGTTCTCTTCTTGCCAAAAAATCCTTTTACCTCCTTCAGGGCCTCATAACCTCATTTGTCCTAAATCCGGCACTAAGACGACTATTTCCAGCCTATTTACTATATACAAATTAACATTTCCAGCAAACGATCATGATGCAGAATTCTATATAGACTATAGTCTATTTTATGCCAGTACGTTTTGAGTGAGCGTCACTGATGAAAGATTACCTAATCTTGAAACAGCGATGTCTCACACTCTCAGAATATACTGTCAACCAGGTGATATATTCACCGCAGAAACTAGAAAAAAAAATTTTTTTTTTCTTCGGCAGCGAGGCTACCCTATGTTTATTGTATATAAACGTATTATGTATGTTTATATATGTTTTTATATACACTTATATTATATACACTTTTATACGTTATATTTTAATGTATTTTTATACATTTTTATTTCTTATACAAATCTCTGGTTTTTGGCTCAAAATTTCCATCAAGTCCCTGGGGTAGTACCATCAAACCATATAGATCGATATCGACTACTTTGGAGACCCCTGTTTCGTGGCTTGCGCATAAGTATTTAGCGCCCTTAGCTTGCTCTACAATGAACACCCCTCCTTCTATTTGTGCACCCCATTCTCGCAAATAAAATAATTTCGTCTTACAGTTTAGCAAGCTGACAAACCTAGTTTTTGACACTTTTTGTTCTGACCACGTGAAAAAAAAAAGTCTGCATTTTCACACTCACCCACTTCAAATCGTGTACAAGTTATAATACCCTCCCCCCGTTTGATGTTTTCACAACGCTGTTACACAGCAAAGATGTTTATTGATTTATTTACTCATCGAAGGGAATTATAATTTATTTAACCTTTTTGATACCAAACCACATGGAAACACTCTTGGTCCTACAATACAAAACTGTTTATTTTAAAGTGTTTATATTTGTTTAAAACCCTTCCATCATAATTTTATATAAGAACCTTTGTTATGTTATTTTCCAAATGTCAGCTTAAAAATGAGAAATTTAGGTATATTCCTAAATCCCTCAAAATGTTCGATTTTATTCAAAATTATTTGAAAATCATTGATAGTTTGTTTCAATGGGAATATAGTAGCGAAAGGGTTAAGGTTCAGGTAATGCGCCTCTCTGAGATCTAGGTAGCTTGCCTAGTTGGCCTAATGGTAGCGCCGGCTTTGACCTGACTTAAATTTTCATCTTCAAGAAAAGATTAGTGCAATGATAAATGCATCGTATATTATATTTTTGCAAAAACTACCTCATGTAAAAAAACAATATCTCTTGATTGCAAAGAACGATTTTCGCGTGGTGGTGGCATCTTTTAGAAGTAGCAGCTTTTTTATCTACACAAATCATGTGTTTGTATTAATTTCCTAAAAGCCTCGAATTCCTCGTAACACAATCTACGAGACCACCTTTGTAACGCAACATAAACTCTGAAGAAACGCGTTTATTTATAGCCGCCGCCCCCGTCACACTCGCCGCTGCCGTCGCCATTTATATGTTCTAGTTTCTGGTTTCATTCTTGATGAATTATTGTCTTTTAGTGAACCTCCCAAATACTCATCTGACAGCAGACTACTTCGGCAATTACTGTTGCGATAAAACATCTTCAATCTTTATCTTTATCTATTATAATAGGCTGGTGATGTTTGTAAGTGTGAATGAGCGTGAGTGTGTGTCTGTGTTTGTATGTGTGTGTGAGAAAGAAAGAGAGAGAAAGAAAGAGAAAGAGAGAGAGCTAACTGTTAATATATATACCCTCAACTTCCACTGTGTCAATTGGTCTTTATACCCTCACCTACACACACACTACGCACGCGCGCACACATATGTATGTATGTATATGTGTGAGTATATATATATATATATATATATATATATATATATATATATATATATATATATATATATATATATATAGTTAAAAGAATAGAGGTGTAACACACAAGTTATTATATATTGGTAAACGGAATAGAAAATGCTGACAAATTGTTCACAGTTGAAAAATAGTTTAATTAGGAATAAAAGAGTATTAGTAATTGTATGGGTTAGTATTCAGTTGTAGTTTTAAGTTTTTACCGGTGCGCATTTCTAAATGCTTTTCAAAAATAATTTTGAGATAGAGTGTCCGTGTTGTTTGCTCTGATCTGATTGATTAGTTTTGGGAATTCTACCTGTTTTTATGTTTAAAAAGTGGCTCCAGCGCTACTTTGGTGTTGCAAAAATTCTTGTGGTCAAAACAATTTTGATTGGTCGGTAGAGGTCATGTGAATGTAAAAAATTGATTTTGCGCCAAGACTGTTTTTATGTTAAAAAAGTGGCTCCAGCGCTACTTGGTGTTGCAAAAATTCTTGTGGTCAAAACAATTTTGATTGGTCGGTAGAGGTCATGTGAATGTAAAAAATTGATTTTGCGCCAAGACTGAGAAATGACTCTTTCACAACAAATATGTGTGTGTGTGTGTGTGTGTGTGTGTGTGTGTGTGTGTGTGTGTGTGTGTGTGTGTGTGTGTGTGTGTATAGCAGAGTGATTCGTGGTAGCGGGATGGTCAGTAGGAATGTGTCTGTAAGCAGTGGGGGATATTTTAGCATGTCAAAAGATATTTTTCAGCTTTTGTCTTATACGGAGAAGTGTGTGTGTTTGTGTGTGTGTGTGTGTGTGTGTGTATAAGTCTCTTTGTATGTTAATGTACGCGTGTATATGTGTGTGTGTGTGTGTGTATATATATGTGTGTGTGTGTGTGTGTGTGAGAATGTGTGTGTGTGCGTGTGTGGGTGGACCAGTATTTTTTCCCCCTGGTAAAATGGTGTACATTATTCGATATTTTCAGTAAAATCGGTTCTCTTAATAGAACATCAAAAATCTTAACAATAAAAGGTGTGAAATGATATTCACTATATATATATATACATATATTCACTATATATATATATATATATATATATATACACATATATTTTTTTGTGTTGCACCATAGAGCATGTGTGTTTACGTATGTCATTGTGTTTATATGTGGGTAGAGATGTGTGCTGATGTAGGTATGTATGTTGACGTGTGTATGTTGTGGGTTCGTCTTAGGGAGAAGTGTTTAGATGGGGTCCGTATTTATTAATAAAGTAAGATTCCTTGCTGATGCGCTGGGTGTGGGTGGCATTATCTTTAAATTTGTAGAGGGGAAAGATTCTGAAGTTGGGATGATTTTGGGCGGCACAGGTATCAATGTGTTCACTCAGTGGTATTTTCCTGTATTCCCGTATTTTAATTTGGGATCTATGGGCAATCATGCGTTGGCGGAGGCTGTTTTTGGTCTGGCCTATGTATTGTTCTCGACAACCTGAGCAAGTTAATACATATTAATTTTAACGTGTCTAGGGTGGCAAGAGTTGAAAGGAAGATATTGCTTGGAGTCTGTGGGCTTGTAGTATATGTCTGTTTCTATTTTTTTGTTATGAATCTTAATGAGGATGTCGAGGAAGGGGAGTTGTTGATGGCTGTATTCCATCGTGAAGTTAATATTCGTGTTGAGCCCATTTATAAGGGTGTGAAATTCTTTAAGTTTTTCGATGTTTTCGTGCCAAAGGATGAAGCAGTCATCTAGATATTGCTTCCAGTTCCTTTCAATGTGTAAGTGGAGAGTGTTTCCAAATTTGTTTAGGACTTTAGTGTAGAGGGGGATTTCCAGGTATCCCATGACTAGGTTGGCATAAGTGGGGGCTGTTTTCGTTCCCATAGCGGTCCCAGATTTCTGTCTGTAGGGTTTGTTATTGAAAACGAAGTAATTGTTCTCCAAGATTAATTTGAGTCCCTCTATCACGAATTCTTTTTTGATGCGTTGTGGGAGTTCATTGTGGTAATTATCCAGCCAGAATTGGATAGCTTCTATTCCTAGGTTGTGGGGGATGTTGGAGTATAGGTTGACTACATCGAACGTCACTAGTAGGGTTTGTTCAGAAAGTGGCATATTAGGGAGGTGATTGAGCATATCTAGGTCGTCCCTTATACAGCTTTTGATGTGTTTGAGAAAGGGCTTGAGAAGGGTATCAATGAAGTTGCTAAGGCGGTGGGTTTCGCAAGCGGGGCCTGCTATTATAGGTCTTAATTTGAGATCATTGGCGCAAAATCAATTTTTTACATTCACATGACCTCCACCGACCAATCAAAATTGTTTTAACCACAAGAATTTTTGCAACACCAAAGTAGCGCTGGAGCCACTTTTTTTAACATAAAAACAGGTAGAATTCCCAAAACTAATCAGATCAGAGCAAACAACACGGACACTCTATCTCAAAATTATTTTTGAAAAGCATTTAGAAATGCGGAACCGGTAAAAACTTAAAACCACAACTGAATACTAACCCATACAATTACTAATACTCTTTTATTCCTAATTAAACTATTTTTCAACTGTGAACAATTTGTCAGCATTTTCTATTCCGTTTACCAATATATATATATATATATATTAATACAATATCGGAGAAAGCTTTTTAGCGATACTCCGGCCAAATTCCAACTCACTCAACAAACATTAGGAAATAAGTGATTATATTCCCAATTATGCGTTCGGGGTGCTAACTAAAAGTATTGCGTGGAAAATTGGCTGTATTATTTCATATGAGACATATCTAATATATCTCTTCCCAGACAGACGTCTCGTTTCATTATAGGATTCCTACAATTTGGGTGAAATTATAGGAATTTATGTAGGAGCTTGTATACCATCAATAGATATATATTCAAGTGGGCTCCTATAATTCATCAGTGGGTGCCCCAATAATACTAATATTGATAATCTAACCAACATCAGTATTTAGCGATAATCATCATCTGTGCCTGAGGTATCTGTCAGGTTGCCAGTCCAGCAGTTCTAAGGAAGTGCTCAAACTGATTCAAAAAATGAGGAAGTAAATTACCGCAAAAAAAACAATACATGCGCATGACAATGAACTCTGAAAGGAATTCAGGCCACGTGCTAAGAACTCAATTGGAAATTGAAAAAATATCTATGTGTGTACAACATTTGATGACACACATATTTTCTCGGGCAAAATAACAGAATGAGATATATTTTGAGTATATGTTGGTTGTTTACCGACACCTCAGTATGCAGATTGGGGCACTCGACGAAGTGCGCAGGTTAGTTTGGTTACTCCGGAGTAATGTAAAATAAAATAAGTCAACTATTTAAAATTTGTCTTCGTTTATTAAAGGTGTACTGCTATATATATTTCGGTGACAGCCATCCTTGGCTGTGACCTCTTCAGGCAGTCCGAATTGGTGTGGTATAGACGGGTACACATGTTGAGGTGTTTAACTCCGTCAAAACTCCGATATACCCAGTTATCGGAGTATTGACGGAGTATTGACGGAGTTAAACACCTAAGCAACATGTGTACCCGTCTCTACCACACCAATTCGGACTGCCTGAAGAGGTCACAGCCAAGGATGGCTGTCACCGAAATATATATAGCAGTACACCTTTAATAAACGAAGCCAAATTTTAAATATTTGACTTATTTATTTTATTTTATATATATATATAATTATATGTAAATTAGTATGCCTATTTCAGAATAATATTAAGAGCAAATCGGTATTTATAGCCATCATATACATGTTTTCTTATACTTGATTGGATGAGGGTCCAATAAGCTCCAAAGATCGATTACAGATGTTTATAATATTTTTCAATTTACAGGGAAATTCGTATTTCCTACATATTAGATATGTGTATATATCTATACACGTCGGTGTAGTCTTGATTACACGCTCTGTATTTATATAGATACAACGTTATTGAAACCAGTCCATCTGACGGGCTTCCAAACAGTTTCCGTCTACTCAGTTTTACTTACAAGGCAAATGACACTTGCCAAAGATATCACGGAGAGGGATCGAACCTAGTACCTAGTAATTGCAAAGCCAATTTCTTAACCATTCAGCCATGCTGCGTCTACATTTCCTACATACACATCACAAGCAGAGGTGTACCAAGAGAAAATAGCGTCTATGGCAAACATTGAAATTGTTCCCCTGCCCATGCAGCAAGCTATATAGTAGTTGTTAGGCAATGAGATTGACAGCGCAGTTTAAATAAATGTGGGTATTAAACTGTATTTTCATTTGTTCTACAGGTATCCTTTACGCTTAAGCGTAAGGGATACCTGTAGAACAAATGAAAATGCAAAAATGTTAGTGTATTTAAAGGGAGTGATCTGTGTAATACTGATTTTTGACAAATATGTTATACCCTATTAAAATATCTGACAAGTCATACTATAAGGTATGCCTCTGTGATCATGTAGTTCCCAGCACTATATTTTACCTATGGACCTAATAATTTATATAAACGGTTTAATGATCCAGCTACAATAGTGCTTCTCACCTATGATAATCAAAGACAGATCATACATCGGAAGAAGTTTCTTTTTTCACTCTCTGACGATAGCTTATCTGGCTTTAATAGAAAGTGCTCCTAGTTCAGGTAGCGCTCCTTTTAAGTGGTGAGCATGGAACGTACCATGCTTGAAATGCCCTAGATACGCCTCTGGTCACAAGGAATGAGTCGAACTGAAACTACGGTGAATGACGTTCAAGATCTCATGCAATGGGATCGACATAATGACAGTAAGCGAACTCTTTCGCTATTTGGCCACAACATAGGTATGAGCGATAACAACAACAACATTACATATGTGATATCATTTCCTATCATTTCCTATGGTTTTTTTTTCTCCATTGTCTTCATTGCCATTGTTTTCCACTTCTTATCTTCATTTATTTGGTTTTCCTTTAGCAGACATTTTCGTGCAGATAAAATGAACAGACGCGAGATATCTTTATTGAGCCGTTTAATAAGAAGACAGCGCTGAAAGTTCCTTCTTGTCTATCTTTTCATATTTATAGTCTTTCAGCTTCACCAGACTGTTGTATACGCCTTATTAAACAAAATGTTATAAGTTAAGAGACAGCAATGTCTAAGTGTGACTGGTGGTGGTAGTGGTGGTAGTGGTAACAACGATAGTGGTAATAGTGGTGGTGGTGGTGGTATTAGTGGTAGTGGCAACAACGATAGTGGTAATAGTGTTGGTGGTGGTAATAGCGGTAGTTGAGGCAGTGGCGATGGAGATAGTGGTGATAGTGTTTATAGTGGAAGTGGTAATAGTGGTGGTGGTGGTAGTGGTGATAGTAGTGGTGGTGGTGTTTGTAACAGTGATGGGGGATCATGCCGGTAGTAGTATTGTTGATGTTAGTGGAGGTGTTGGTGATGGTAGAGGGTTGCGGTAACAGTTGTATACTTTTACAAAGAAAATATTACGTGAAGCAGCGGTATCTATATAAAACAACTGTGGGGTTGCTTCTAGCTTAACACACAGTCATACACACACAGACACACACATGCACAGACACACACATGCACAGAGACACACATGCACAGACACACACACATCTATACATACACATTTATACACACACAGACATATACACACAATAAAGGCGTATATGGAAACATAAACAATATATTTATGTATAATAAAGAAGCATATAATCTTGATATATTTTAAACTGTGATATAATAACATCTGCCCCCACCCCAGAAACCGTGTAAGAACGCCGTATACATGTATTATATGATTATATTCCTTCAGCGAACGCTTGCTTACTACAAAACCGAGGCACAGAAGTCAATGGCTTCTGTATATAAATTTGAACGACTTCCATCCGTCCGTCCGTCACACAATGTGTGTGTGTATGTTTGTGTGAATGTATGCGTGTGTGTAAAATGAAGGAAGTGGATGTTAAAAAAAACTATAGCAAAACAGCAGGCTGGCGTTTTCCATTTGCTACGCTGTGTGTGAGTGTATGTGTATATGTGTCTTTGTGTGAATGTATGTCTATGAGTGTGTATTTTTATAAGTGCGTCTGTGTTTGCAGGTTTATATTTATATACTCATACATATAAATGTATGCATATGCACATACATACACGCACACATATACACATACGCATAAGCGTGTTGAAAGAAATCCTAGTTATATATTTTCCTTCTTTAGTTTCTTTTGCTTACTATCGATCATTGGACACGAGAGATCTCCATTACGCTCGGTTACAAATCATGTTACTGGTCTGCTCCCAGGTCAGGCTTATGTCTGCCAGGTCTTCCTCTACAGACTTCAACCAAGTCTTGGCGAGTCTGTCTTGTTTCCTACGCCTTACTTCTGGCTTCGATTCAAGGGAGGCCCCAACTTGTCTCTTCATAGTAGCATAGATTTTGTAAAAAAATCAATCAGAACACACACAGAAACACACACGCGCACACACACACACACACACACACACACACACACACACACACACACACACACACACACACACACACACACACACACACACACACACACACACACACACACACACACACACACACACACATTTCAGTGTCCGATGAGGCTTGCTGTACCATGCTGGCCGGAAGATATAGCAAGCCACATCGGACACAGGAATAGTTCCTTTATTTTCCTCGGAAGAACAGCTATTAATTTCGAAATATCAGGACATATGAATAAATGAAGGTAAAAAACAACCCCTGTTTCTTACGATTGATTATTTTCCATCCAAACCAGCATTGTTGTGGCTTTCAAACTTCGAATTCTTTATACCATATACAATGCTTCAAGTAAACTACAAATTCCTTCTATATATATATATATATTTATAAACACACCCATACAAATGCATATATACACATATGCACCCTATTCTTGCATAAAATTGGAAGATAACATCCCCTTACCTTCTACAACACCCACCTGTCGCTAAAGTAGAGATATGTTGATGAATTGACGACAGGGTTGACATTAAGCACCTTTTGATTAAAAGTATTGTTCTGGCGTGTCTAAAAGATAAAACCAAAAAGCCCATCAGGTGGCTCACCTTTTGTAGTCCCAGGGCACATTTAACTTATTATGCCCCACCCCAGTCGATAGGGCACTATCCCCGCTGATAGGGCCCCCCAGCTGTTATAATTCTTATGTTTTAATAAACTGTATGTAATGATAGTTCCTGTGTATATATTTCAATAAATAAGTGAAAATGTTATAGTAAACCTTCCTCAGCAATATGGTGCTGAGGAAATAGATATTAATCCCTTCAATAAAAGGAAGTCAAAAGAAAAACATTGCTGTTAAACACTCACTCTCGCACACATATACCATATATATATATATATATATATATATATATATATATATATATATATATATATATATATATATATTAGAAAGTGAGGTTTTTTTTACAAATTGAAAAATAACCGAGGTGTCCTACACGAGTGAAAGTATAAAGAAAAAGAGATGAAATCGAAAATGCAACTGGAGTCTTATTTTAAAAAAAAATATATATATTTATTTAGTTCCTTTACCGGTTTCGCAGTTCTTCTGCTTTTCAAAAGTAGAGTTGAGATGGAGGGTCTGTGGTTTTTCTCACAGTGAGAAAAACCACAGATGTGAGAAAAACCACAGACCCTCCATCTCAACTCTACTTTTGAAAAGCAGAAGAACTGCGAAACCGGTAAAGGAACCAAATAAATATATATATTTAAAAAAAAAATAAGACTCCACTTGCATTTTCGATTTCATCTCTTTTTCTTTATATATATATATATATATATATATATATATATATATATATATATATATATATATATATATATATACGATATATTAACAAATGGAAACTATATTTATAAAACCATATTTATTTCATTATACATATTTCAAGGACACCAAGTTAAATTATGGTGTGCTTTCATCAGATCAGATAAAATATAATAAAGATCAGTTTTATAAATAAATATTGACATACCATTAAAGAATGCAACCATTTCTGTTGGAAGCTTCCGGATAGTGGGGTTATTAAATTTATTTAGTCTATTATGCAAATTAGTGTCGGATATGTTTAAATCA
The DNA here is from genome assembly GCA_964016885.1 of Eledone cirrhosa. Classification (NCBI taxonomy): domain Eukaryota; kingdom Metazoa; phylum Mollusca; class Cephalopoda; order Octopoda; family Eledonidae; genus Eledone; species Eledone cirrhosa. The sequence continues at coordinate 109,303,851 of OZ024740.1, forward strand.
CAGTAGATTTAAAATAAGCCGTTGAAGCCGTCTTCCATACTTCAACGGCTTATTTTAAATCTACTGTGATTTAAACATATCCGACACTAATTTGCATAATAGACTAAATAAATTTAATAACCCCACTATCCGGGAGCTTCCAACAGAAATGGGCGCATTCTTTAAGGGTATGTCAATATTTATTTATAAAACTGTATAATGAAATAAATATGGTTTTATAAATATAGTTTCCATTTGTTAATGTATCGTATTTTTACTCCAATAATTTGTTGAGTGCTTTATATCAGTTATAAAAATATTTGCTTGTTGTATCCCAACAATTTAAATAGAACTTCTACATATATATATATATATATATATATATATATATATATATATATATATATATATATATATATATATATAATTAAGAAAGTAAAACAAAGAAGCCTTCAATACATCAAAAGTCTTTATTAGCCGACAATGTTTCGTCCTATTAAGGACTCATCAGGGCAATTAAAACAACAAGAAGTATTATCGGCCAATACAAGCCGGAAACTCCGAAGAATATATATATATATGTGTGTGTGTGTGTGTGTATACATGAAGAAGTATTAGTTAATATGTGAGAGAAGTTATTTCCGTAGCATTCCACGTATTTATATATATACAACTGTCATATATTCCGACACATACACAACCACACACACACACACACACACACATATATATATATATATATATATATATATATATATATATATATATATATATATATATATATGTGTGTGTGTGTGTGTGTGTTATTGCCAACGTTGAAGAAGACTCAGGAAACTTCAGTGACAATTCTATCTATTTTTGAGTTATTATCCATTGTATGTGACAACCAGTTGACACCCTTTGCCCTTGCAATAACCATTCAAAATAAACAATGAGTGCAAGTCTTAGCACTAAGGAGGGAACCTCTAAGTGGTCACTTGATTTGCTAGAAACAACAGTCAAATCTCATTTAAAGTGCACCCTACTGTCTGAAACAAACGGACACATTGGGTGACGTGGTTCTAGATTCACTGCGTCTGTTGATACAGGCCTGGCTACGTGGTTAGGATGTTCACGTCGTAATCATGATGTCCCAGATTCGACTACACTGCATGTCATCATGGACAAGTGTCTTTACTATGGCTTCGAGTTGACACAAACCTTGTGAGTGAAATTGGACTGACGGAAACTGTGTGGAATCCCGTCGGATGGACTGTATCTGCGACCAGGACCGGTGCCAGACTATCTTTCACCCTTGGCAAGGTTAGATTCTGCCCCCCCCCCCCCCCCCCCCCGGAAAATATCAAATTTATTAACAATAAGTTTTTTTATTTTTTATTTTCAACATTTATTTGTCCTTGTATGAAACCAGGAAAAAAAAGCGACCTTCAATAAAACCGAAATTTATTTATTTATTTTTCAAAATTGTTGTTGATTTGGAGAAACAATGGAGAAATGGTGGCTGCTTAGATTGCCTATATGGTAGCGTCGGCCCAGCCTGCGATGCAAAGATCCATCCTTCTTATATATTGGGTATGACGTTAGTTCGGAATGGGAATTCTGTTAAGGGTAACACGAATCTGCAGAAAACTCAGTCTCTAACACATTTATTTTGGCGATTAGTTGATCGAACAACTGGAGACACCATATTAGGAAATTCAAGAAAACCCTATAGTTCATGGCGGAAACGATTTTCATCATAAACCTGACCGTTGAACGTTGAGTTGGATCTAAACAACAACACCAACAGTACCACATACACCACCAACATCAACAGCATCCACCACAAACAACAGTAGCACCACATCCACCACCAACATCAACAGCAGCAACAACATCCAGCACCAACATCAACGTTTACAACAGCAGCACCACATCCACTAACAGCAGCAGAAACAGTGAAAGTTGTTGGTTCAGGACTGGAAACGTAAGCAATATAATTTTATTGACATACATAAATGAAGCAACAGGAAAGAAATATGAACGTAAGGTGAGGAAGTGAAGACAGTGTGATACCAGATGTGAGTTCTACATCCTAACCAAAGGATGGTCTTGAATAGATACATACATATCGAATTGTTAAAGACTAAATTAATTCACTCGATAACATGATATATTATTTATAGATGATATGTTCTATTTGTCTACTGACTAACTACTGTGAGACAACCACTTCAACACAGCGGACATCAAATGAATTACGCGAATTGTTCAAGAACTCAATATCTCAGGTGGTTCTGAACCTCATTTAGTCCGGACTAAATTTCGCGCGGGAACTTCAAATTCTAGCGACCGCCAGAAGAAATTACTAGGCAGCCCATATAAGGTGTGCCAGTATAATTATGATTCTTTCTTTACACTGTACTTGCTGGTGATGACACCTAGATTTCATGACATTTTTAGCTTCTTTTGTATGGGTGAAATATTTAAGAGGACAGCCCAGATAGTTGTGACGTGGCTTCAACTTTAAGTAAAGACATATATCATATCATTTCATTTCAATGAAATTATATGTTTATGATTTGCAAAATGAACAAATTAATTTCAAAATATAACCAGAAAGAAGAGAAAAAAAGGAAGAAAGAAAACAAGATAAAACGTGTACACTCAATTACACTTCACCAAAGAATGCCTTAGTTCCCTTCTAAAGTATTGAGGCAAATCAAGACATTCACAAAATTATCGGAGGTGAGAGCGCTGGAATAGCCAATCAAATTTTCGTGTGTCACCTGATACTTCAGCAAGGTGAGCCGCCAATAATGATCAAAAGTACTCTAGATATTTAACCCATAGGCTATGGGGAGATTTTATGCCCTAACGGGGAGGCGGGGAGAAATGAGCCCAAACAGGAAGATCTCCCCGTCGGACGGGAAAAGTTGACACGACGTCTGCATAGCATCAGAAATCTAAGATAAAATAAACTCCTACGAACCAGACAGTAATTCTAAAAGCCCTCAAATACCACACCCTCATGACTAAGCGTTACATATGTTTCAGTGTAATTATGAAATTTACCAATTTCAAAGCAGTGGTGTTACTGCATTATTTGTATCTCGGGTCCCAAATAATAGGCGGGGTGGGATTATACGGGTTTTTTTTTTTCGAAAATCAGTAATTTTTCTAGGTTGTCTTCGTTGATTAAAAACCAGAATTAGTCGTTTCATTTACGTTGAGACCCCAACCCACCCTATTTATTTTATAACGTATGGGATTTCTAATAATGTACTTTTTGTGTCATGTATAATGTTTTTTTTAATGTATAAAGAAAATTAATTGTCACAGGAATGCTACTGCTTAAAATCAAATTTCGCCAGAGATAGATTAGCAAAATTTAGTAAGCGCGGGGGGTGGCACGATTATTCGAGACTCGAGAGTAAGTAGAGTAATTAATAAATTTACATTTGTTTCGTTTTATAACCCTGTCTCGTTGATACAGGTATCAATTACTATTAATAAACATTAATTATACTAATCTATAAGCACATTTATTTCATTCAATTACTTAATTTACATTTATTATTTGCATTGTTACGATATTTTTTAATGAAATAATAATATGGAGGCAGTTAGTACATTAATTAACTTTATTTATCTGATGTTTGGAATACAAGGAAGATTTTTACATATAATTAGGAAGGAAAATTTTGTTGAGATAAATACAAACGCTTTAAAATAAGAAATTTTGTAGAAGCTGACGGTTGCAAATGGTTTCATATTTAGAAACACCTGAGGCGTATGATTTGTTGCCTCATGTCTGTTGGTGAGTTTATAGGTTATGAGACCACTATTTGTTCAGCAAAACGGCTAATTCGACAAAGCTTTGAAACCAAGGGTACCGGAAAATTGGTGTTGTACATGCACCGATAATCTTTTGTAAAATGCACCGATAAATTATTGATTGCTCTTATTAAATTTTGCTAATTAGAATGCAAGCTGCTTCATTTTCAACTGTGAACTTTTTCTCCATATAAGTTACATTTTTTTTTGAATAGGAACATCGATTCTTTCAGGAAAATGTTTAAATTTCCCCATCAAAATACTGAAAGGAATTTTTAGAAAAAAGTACAAGTCTACATGTCCAAATGTGTGACGCAAAATATAGTTTGTTAAACTAAATTAACGACAGGAGTGACTATGCAGTTAGACAACATATTTTTTTTTAATCCTGGGTAGTAATCAGCCATTTTAATATCATCGCCTATTCCTTGGTAGCTTTTAGTAGAGACCACTCTGTTGTAAGCTCTGGGGGCTATGAAAAGAGTCTTAGGCAGTGTCTTTCTCTCCCTGAGTAGACGGTATTAAAACAATGATAGAATAATAAAATTTCGTCAAATAAATCAAAAAGCGACGCCAAAAAACTGCTTTACATGTCCAAATTATTGTTTTTCATAACAATAGTTGAAGAAAGGAAACAAATATTGCAAATTTGGTATACAAAGTTTAAATTGCTTTCTATACGAAACCTTCTCAGCGGATTTGCAAACTTCCAAGATAATATTGCTGAGTGTAATTTTTTAGACAATACGCTATACATTTGCATATGTTTCTGACAATACGTTATATATTTGCATGTTTCTGTGAATTAGGGATCCATTTTCTATTTTATTACATGCATTCACGAACAATAACGGCTTTGTTCGATACATCAGTGGTAAGGCGAGGGGGGCAAATAGCCAAGAGAACAATCAATGATGGTTCACTGCTATATATTTCGTAAAATAAGCAAAAAGCATGGGCAGCATATCGTTTGTTTACAACTTATTGGGTTTCAAATAAATAAACACTAATAATTAATTTACTTTTGACAGCGTGAAGGGCTTGGTTGGATCGTAAGAGTTAATAAAAGTACGATTGAGCACGAGTTTAGCTGATTTGTTACTCATCATATTGATTTCACTTTCCTCCCACATCAAATCTGTTGGATCTTTGCGGTTTCATTCGATTCCAAGAATAACTGGTTATCTGCTGAGAGTGGTTTATTTCAAAAGATTTATCATAGAATTACTTGTCCAATAGCTGTTTATCTTTTTAACAAAAATTGTGTGTTTAGAGTTGTACAGGAATTTATTATTTTTTATTTCATCTTCATGAAGGCAAATTTTTCTAATGAATATAAACAACCCCAGTAAGCGATGAAACAACAAACAACAAAGAAAGAAAATATCGAAAAAGAAAAGCAACAGTGAAAAAAAAATGCGAAAGAAATCGAGAGATAGAAATGTGAAAGGAATCTCCTGTTGATTGAAACGACAGACCATACATCTATCTGTTTCCAATTGCTTGTTCGAATCAAATTAATTTCTGAAAATTACTGGTGAGTGATCGCTTCCGTTTTATCCTTGCTGATAAGTTGATATTTTCAGTTGTGAGTAACAAGCGTCATTGCTGTGTTTTCAACAATTTATACAATTACACACACAGATACCGGTTTGTCTCATTTTCTTTTATATATAATAATTTTGTATAGGATTTTCAATCAATACTTTCTTTATATTTCGTTCATTTATTCTTTATTTCTGTCTTACTTTCATATGTCTGTGTCTTGGGTTAAATTATTGCTTAGCTTTAGTTTTATTAGGAATTAGATATAGACTAAAATGACGTGTAGAGAAGAGTTTCGTTTCTGTTTCACCATGCATGCAGTGGTAAGATTAATTTACAATTACACACATTTATTTGTATAAAGACAATTGTTAACTCTCAAGATAAGCAGTGTTTTGCGCCATGTGTTCTTCCGGGTCCAGCGGCGTGCAGAGCTCTGATGATGCCTGGGGAAAATCTTGACTGTATGCCCCAAAGACTCGAGTATAAAGCCTAATATACTGAGAAATATGAATATATAAACAGATGAAACATGAAATAAACGCATTATTCGATTTTAATATAAATCAATCAAATTAAGTTTTTTCTCCAAATGATTCCCCCATCCAAAGGATGCACAGGGCCAACGCACCGTGCCCCCCCCCCCCTGCACGTTACTGCCCGGCCCTTTGTTTGAAGGCAAATTTATAGAACATCCCCATCGATTCCAGTGTGCTATCTTACCTTCCTGTACTAACTTTCCTCTGAAGATGCAGTAAAAGACTTTCTCCCCGGAAAACGGAGGGAGGGGGGTGGTGTACATCGGACTTATCACCTCCCCTCTCCAGGAGTTTTCTTTACCATTTTTATTTTTTCGTGTGCTACCAACTAATCTTACTTCTGAACATGCCACAAAGGACCCCCACTCCACCCGGAAAATAAAGAGAGGAAGGGAAGGACCTCGTACTTGTCCCTCCCTCTGTTTTCTGTACCTCCTAATCCTAACCTCATAGGAAGGGGTTAAAAGTCCAAAGGTCGATTAAATCGACCCTAGTGCATTATTGGCACTTTATCTTATTGACTCAATAAGGATGAAAGTCAAAGCCAGCCTCAGTGAGATTTGAACTCAGGATGTAAAGGACCGTAACTATATACCACAAAGTCCGACGCTCTACCGATTCTGCCAAACCGTCATCCTATGATGGTAATAATGTTAAACAGATATTCTTCGTTTTAAGATCATAGACAACTTTCAGTAATTTCTGTGAGTGAAAATGACAATTAAAAAGAAAAAGATTATAAATATAATCCTAATCAACACGTGCAAAATATACATTAACCCTTTAGCATTTACATTATTCTATATATACTCAAGGCGGTGCCCCAGCATGGCCCCAGCACGATGGCTGGAACAGGTAAAAGAGTATACTATTGTATTTTAGTGGTAAAGGCTTTATCTTACATAATTATCTCACATAATATCGAATCTACGAGATTTTGATATTTATTTTGGGAACAATACCTTAACATCAGTATGAGTGGCTGGTTACAGCCAGTTTGAACAGAAAGAGGTGACAGAAATCTGGCTGGATACAGATGGTTTAAATGATAAAGAGTTAAGACACTTGTGAGGAAACAGGTGTGTGGGGGACACTAAGCTTTAATTGTATACACACGCATGGATACGCACACACACACACAATCATGCGCACGCACACATGAACACACACATGCACGCATGCGCACACGCATACACACACACACAAGACAATATAATTACAGTCCACCTGATTTTGTTTCTTCATAACTCTTAATGCATATTTTACCGAGATAGCTGTCATTTTCATTCATTGGAATTATCATAACGAAAGGTTACCAGTATGTAAAATGTGAGTGTGTGATGTTCATAGCTTTTCCAATGATATTCGCAATATTGAAAAAACAGGAATCCTATCTTTACATTAAAAAAAAAAAATTTTTCTAAATATCTATATTCATTAATTCAACTTTGATCAAAGAGTCATCTGTATAAATGTGTGTGGGTAATCCTTTTAATATTAAACCTTCCATTATAATTTTATATAAGAACCTCTCTTAGGTTATGTTCCAAACACCAATTTAATAATGTAAAAGTTAGTTACATTACTAAATCCTTCCAAATTCTTGATATTTTCAAAATGATTTGAAAGCTATAACTAATGTCTTTCATTAGAAGTATGGAAGCAATAGGTAATGTCTTTCATTAGATGTATGGAAGCAAAAAATTAGATTTATATTTATTTAAAAACGTTCCATCATAATTTTATATAAGAACCTTCTTTAGGCTATGTTTCAATGCAAATGTTATTTTACTAAATCCTTCCAAATTCTTGATTATTTTCAAAATTATTAGAAAATTATAGACAATGTCTGTCATTAGAAATGTAATAAGAGTAAAGAGACCATGAAATTTGAGTATTTGGAATGTAATTGAAATAAAACATTTTACAATTTAAAGAATTGAAACTGGTTTATAGATTCCACTAACCAGCACTGTTTCCATTTACAATCAAATAAATGATATTGGTTACTAACTTTGGCATATTGTGAGAGTAAGAGATTTTTAGAGGTGTAAAGATCAATACTATGAGTTACAGTTGATCAATAAGCAAGCTCAGACTGAATTATTTAACTTTCTTTTTGTTTTGGGTAAATGTTCTTTTTTTTTTGTTTTTTTTTAATTTTATTTTATTTATTTATTTTTGTTTTCCTCCTATTAAGTTAAAATGTCACGAAGAGCTTTCTGACTTTGTTCCTTTGGAGAAATATTCTCTTAAGCCAGAACCAATACTGATTAGTTTGACTTCTCAGAAGTATACTGATATAGGCTGCTCAGACAAGTGAAGTGAAGGGTGGAAGTCTTTTAAAAGGCCATTCTTACACTTCGACATAGTAATGTGATTATGGTGCAAATAACATTTAAGTCAGCATTATTGAATTTCCACTGCTCTGCAGTCATCATCTAAAACCATCAAAAGCTGCAATGCAGAATAGACACAGTGAAAGTCAAAAAGGTATTTTTCTTTTTTTTTTGTCAGAAGTTTTAGTTGGAAGGAGGAGGGGGAGAAAAGATGACCTTCCTAATTTTTAAAGCTATTTTTTTTTTTTTTCTGAAAGAATTGGCAAAAAACAAACAAACTTGTGAACACAACATGGTTGCTGGGTGGTTCAGGAGTTTGCTTCACAATTACATTGTTCTAGGTTCAATCCTGCTGTGTGGTATCTTGGGCAAGTGTCTTCTACAATGACCTTAAGTTAACCAATACTTTGGGAGTTGAATTTGGTTCATACAATCTGCAGAAGCTTATTTTGTATATATTTATATATGTGTGATATGTGTGTATGTGTTCAGGTCTGTGCTTATGTCTTGTAACTTAGTGATTTAATGAAAAGAGATCAATACAATAAGTACCAGATTTGAGACAAATAACTACTGGGGTTGATATGATTGATTAAATCAAAGCACTTCCCCAGCATGGCTACAGTCTAATGACTGAAACTAGTAAAAGAATAAAAGAATGTTTGCTAAATGACTTCTGTCATCGATTGTCATCATCATCACCACTTTTTGTCTGCTGTTTTCATGCTGACATGGGTGAGATGAGATTTTATTGAAGCAGTATTCTATAGTTAGATGCTCTTTCTGATACTAACCCTAACTTGTGTTCAAGTATGTTACTTGAAAGTAAGAAACCAACTCCACTGAGCTTCACACATCGAATTATTGAACTGTAGGACATATTATGTGGGACATAAACAAATGTCATCAGATGCCTAAACAGTGAAAATCCACACACGCACACGCAGAGAGTCTGAATTCAAAACATGTTGCATTGCAAATGTTATATATAAAAGTTATATATAAAATCAAGGAGTGCCCTATATATGTATATATATGGTATACTCATACACATACTTGTGCTTAGGTTACATCTTTCTCCACACTAAAACTGGCATATCTAGTGGTGTGATATGATTGCACACTTCACTTTTCCCTTGACACTCTAGGTTTGTGAGAACACTTCAGGTTGGTGCAGTGAACCAGACCACTCCATCTAGCTCTGCTACAAACCAGGAGTTGGGTTGTTATCTGCCAATGTTTTCCTTCTTTAGGGGGTTGACATAAATCAATCAGATATTGTCACTAAGCTAAAAGCATCAATCTTAAAGCTAAACTGAAACTCAAGCATGCTCTTGCGCTCTCCATCTTTTTTATGCCTGCAAGACATGGACACACACAGCAGAATTATAGAGGAAAATACTGACATTTAAAATGAGATGCCACAGAAAAATCATAGGCATCTCCAACACGAACATATAAGCAATGAAAGCATTCACATGGCAATCAGGCAACTTACTAAGAGCTGCTAATCATTGTAAGAAAAGGAAAGTGAGATGGTGTGACATATATACTTATTCACAAGATTGTACAGTAAATCTATTTTATTCCATAACATGATTTTAATGAATTTAATTTTGAAATTCTAATTAAAATTACTCAAGCTACTCTATAATACTTTTAGCTACTTAATTCTTTATTAAAACATTTTCATATAGAGAATTTTTATTTAAGACTTTGAACATACCATGTAATTAGTAAAATGAAAACACTTTTAAGTTTTAATATTGAACAGATAAAGGAAATTATATACATGTAAAGAAACAGTGGGTGGAGTGGGGTATTGAGAGCAGCTGATTGACACCATAATCAAACATTTCTAGCAGACATTTAGAACTAAATCAATGAAAGTATAAAACGAAAATACTTTTTAATGTGATGCATTCAGATATGAAATGAAACAAATATATATGAACGTGTATGTGTGTATGTATATGATGTATGTATGCATGTACAATCGCAAAGCCACTGGAATCTGCTCTATCACTGAGGGGATGTTGAAAACTCACCTGCATCATCAACCATGTATGGGTGTCAGAGCAGCTCTCAAATAATTCGACCTAGGGCGGCATCATCCCCTTCTGGCAATGGAAGGGCAACAAACCTGTCTGCAGCAACCACAGAGACATCACCCACCTAAGCAAGCTCTTCCCCAAGATCCTCCTCAGCTGTGCTCTTCCTGCCATTAGAACCAGATATCACCCACAGCAGGCCGGATTCATGCTAAATCAATCTGTTGCTGACTACATTTCTGCCCTTCATCTTATTATTGAAAGATCTCAGGAGTTCCACTTCCTCTACATTGACTTCAAGGCTTCTTTCAACCATGCATCCCTCTGGAAAATTCTCAAGCTCATCGGCATGCCTCCTAAGATCACCACCCTATTCCAATGGTTCTATAGCAGTGCCGAGAGTTGCTTGTGGGTGAACGGGAATGATTCCGACTGGTTCCCCATCAACAGTGGGAACAGATAGGGCTGTGTGGCTGCCTCTAATCTGTGAGTTTCTGGCATTACCATTAGGAACTACCACGATACTAACCTGGGGTACGTGAGCAGCACCACTCTATTCAGCAACTTAATCAATCAGGTCAGGACACACTGACCATATACTGATAGGAATCAAAGCTTGGTCTTCAGGTGAGCTGGGTGAAGACCAAGGTGATGCATGTTGATGATGGCCTGGATCCTTCCCTGCTTCATATTGGTCCCCAACGCCATGGAGTTTGTCAGCTCCTTTATTTACCTGGGCTTGTCAGTCACCAACAATGGGGAACTGATCTCGGAGATCAACCGCAGATATGGTCTGGCCACTGGGGCCATGCACTCTCTTTGGCTATGCAACCCCTTTGGTACCAGTGCTCTATCTCCTGAAAGATAAAGCTCCCTATAAATCTATGGAGCAGAAACATAGCCCCTCACAAAGACCCTGACAAAGAGGATTGATAGCTTTGTACTTTATTAAAATGGAACTGTACTTTGGCTGGGTTTTTTACAGCTGGACACTTTTTCTAACACCAACCATGTTTACAACGTGGAACTGGATGGCACTGTTATGAGACAGGCGTGACTAGTTGGCTATTGAGGACGACACTTGGGTTACTTTAACTTTAACACCTTTTCACCCACAGTATGTTAGCACCATGGTGATCTCTTTACTGCAGAGTGGTGTGAAGGAGTGTGTTCTGGCTTCTTGAGGGGTGGCAAAGAGAACATCCACAGTGCTATATTTTGTTCCCAGGGCTATGTATGTTTTGTCTGTCCACACGGCGCCTATAGCCTTTTGGCCCACTCCACCCATAGCCTTTTGGCCCACTCCACCCTGCATGATATAGTACTAATTGTGCAGTACCAGACTGTACAAAGACATCTGTTCTCTATGATGTCGGGTGGATGAGCGAATCTGATCCTGTGGCTGCTCTTCTTTACTCACCACTTTGCCGCTTTCATTTCCTATTGGCTGATGTGAACTCTTTCCACATTTTTAGCTGCCTTTGCAAAGGATATGGCCGCTGCTGTTGTTGTTGTTGTTGCTGCTGTTGTTGTCACTGTTACTGCCTTTCCTACTTGTTTTGTTACACCTTTTCCCGTTGCTGTTGTTAAAAAGGAACAATAATTAATACACTGACTAAATTAATTAAAATAAACAATACAATTTTCTTCTAAAGCTACACTGAATACTGATATGAGATATGAAATATAATTTTTCTTGTTACCATGACAACTGTATCCCACGACAACATTGATATCAATAACATCCATATAATCTGTTAATAACTCTCCTACAACAACAGGTCTGTTGCAGTCATATTCACATATCATTTCCTCCTCATATTGAATAAAAGTGCAACAATTATTGTTTACTGCTGTTCTTCTAAATGTTACCGGAATATAAAATATCACACTGACATTCATGTTTAGCACCAACAAATTATAGCTTTTAGCTGTTATCATCTTTAAAGATGCTGGCTTGCTGTGTTATACAGAGTTAGGGACCAGAGTAAAATTGTTTTTAGCTCTTTCTGTCTTTAAACATTGTAACCTGTTGTCTTATTAAATGTTAGGGCCCAGGGTAAATGTATTACTTTTAGTTGTAATGTCTTTAAGGATGATGGTGGTTCTGTTATTCAGATTTAGGTAGTTTAGATAACTTTGGCTTTACATGAAGTTGCTACACTGGAGCAGGAAGCAGCAAACAGCCATAGAAAACAAGCATTATCAAATTCTGGGATGGTTCAGTAAAGGCAGGAGACAGCTTCTGCCACCTGGGTGACCAAATTAGCAGTAGGGGTGGGTGTTCCGAAGGTACAGTAGCTAGGGTGAGAACAAGAGGGAAGAAGTTCAGGATGCTAGCTACAAAAGGATTTTCTCTCTGCTAGCTACTGTAAATGAAAGGCAGACTGTATGATGTGTGTATATGAACAGCAATGTTGTATGGTAATGAGGCATGGGTTTTGTGTGCAGAGGACTTGTAACGATTGGAACGAAATGAAGCTTGCATGCTTCGATGGATGTGTAATAGTAACATAGATGAATGGCAAAGCATAAACAAACTGAGAGAAAAACTAGGGCATAAAAGGAATCAGATGCAGTGTGCAGGAGAGGAGACTGCATTGGTATTGACATGTGATGCATATGACGGATGACAGCTGTATAAAAAGATGCAGAGTGTTCTGGCATTATGAAATAATACGCCAAGGTTAACTTTGCCTTTCATCCTTACGGGGTCGATAAAATAAAGTACCAGTAATGCACTGGGTAATTGCTGGCCTTGTGTCTAACGTAGAAACAATTATGAAATAATACAGAAGACCAACCTCCTCAGAAGTGCAGGCTGAAGCACATACATAGTATGCACCACCTACACATCTACCCCACCCCCTTTCATACACCTCCCATGAGTACAGGCTGAAGCATATATCCGGTGTGCGCTGTATTCACCTCCACCCCCTTCCAATGACCCTCTGTTTTAACACTCCACCCCTAACACACACTGATATACCCACCTCCCGAATCTCCACACACCTCTCCCACCAAATCGCCCAGCCCACACTGTAAACTGGTTATATAGTTGTCACGAAAAAAATCACTCGGCACACACTGTAAATGTAGTTGGCGTTAGGAAGGGCATCCAGCTGTAGAAACCAAGCCAAAAGCAGTTCTGTATGAGCTAGACATGGTCACCTGATCTAGCATTTCTCGCAACAGGATAACTCGTCTAACCCATGCTAGCATGGAAAAATGGACATTAAGCAATGATGACGATATATATATAATCTTCAGCATCATCATGTAACATTTGTTCTCACTGCTAACAAGTGTCTTTGTGTGTGTGTGTGTGCGTCTCTCTCTCTCTATATATATATATCGATAGTCGATCGACAAGATCCCAGACCTCATGCTTAACGATTAGAGAGGAGTTCGTCAAATCGGACCGTGGAAGCAATGTTTCCATTGATTTTTCCAATTGCTAATACTATCTGTTGGTCGCAGCTCAAGGACATAAATATCACCCAGTTTGTGAATCGAAATCCCACCCTCATGGTTGCAAATCCAATTCTTTAACCACTCAGCCCCCCCCCCCCCTATATATATATATATATAGGTGTGTACGATCTTTAGAACTTAATAACTTTTGTTGCTGATGCAAGTAATATACTATAAAGAACACCTATCTATTTTTTATTCTTTCCATTTCTAAGCTAAAATCTATTGTATGTCGTCTTAATCTTTATTGGTAGAATTATGGTGGGGAAAATATCTGTGTTAGTGTTTTGTCTTTAAGATCTGAACAGTTACATAAGATGATTTCCTACAGACTACAGTTCTTTGGGAAATATTGATTTGAAGACAACAAAACCATGAAAATCTAGATATATAAATGGAAACATAATTTAGTATTCAGTATGATACCCATAACATTTAAATGAAAGTATGGGTATATATATATATATATATATTTCTGTTTTATATATATATCATCATCATCACTGTTTTACGTCCGTTCTTCCACACTAGCATGGGTTAGACAGGTTGTCCTGTTGTGGGTAGTGTCTGGTCGGCTGACCATGCCTTGCTCATACAGGAACTGATTTGGCTTGATTTCTACAGCTGGATGCCCTTCCTAACACCAACCTCATTTACAGTGAGTGCTGGGTGCTTTTTCGTGGCGCCTACACGTCCACTTTACAGTGTGGGCTGGGTGCTTTTTTGCCGTGGCACCTCCACGACCACCTTGCAGTGGGAGGGTGTGGGGGCATATTGTCTATGTTTCAGCTTGTACTCATGGGAGGTCTGGTACTCTGTATTACTGCGTGACGCCAGAGGTCACGGTCGTGTGTCATCGCCTTTGAGCGATGCAATTGGGTAAGGTCAGCTTTTATCACTTCATCCCAGGTCATCTTGGGTCTCCCCACTCTGCTGTTTCCATTGACTTCTAGTGCTCTGCACCTTTTTATGCAGCTGTCATACTTCATACGCATCACATGTCCATACCAATGCAACCACCTCTCCTGCACACAGCATTTGATACCTCTTATGCTCAGTCTCTTTCTCAATTCATTTATGCTTTGTCGTTCGCGTATATTACTATTACACATCCATCGGAGCATGCAGGCCTCGTTTCTCTCTAATCTACGTAAGTCTTCCACCTTCAGCGCCCAGGTCTCACTACCATGTAACATTGCTGTTCGGATACACGCATCATACAGTCTGCCTTTCATTTTGAGGGAGAAGCCTTTTGCAGCTAGCAGTGGTAGTAGTTCCCTGAACTTCTTCCATCCCGTTCTTACCCTAGTTATTGTACTTTCTGAACACCCACCTCGCTGCTAATTCGGTCACCTAGGTAGCAGAAGCTGTCTACTGTCTCTACAGAGCCCTCCCAGAGATTGGTGGTACTTGTTTCCTGTGGCTGTTTGCTGCTTGCTGTCCCAGTATAGCTG
>OZ024740.1:109324047-109326547 GCA_964016885.1 Eledone cirrhosa
TATATATATATAATGTATGTGTGTATATATATATATATATGTGTATATATATATATATATATATATATATATATATAATGTATGTGTATATATAATGTATGTGTATATATATATATATATATATATGTGTATATATATATATATGTGTATATATATATATTGTTATACTTTGGGAGGGTCATGTTGCCAATAAGAAACACACGCACCAGTTGCTTTCACTTCAATTTATTATATATTTATAAATTTATAAATCTATAAATTTCTGGTTGGTTGGTTGGTTACACAACCAGATAGTTGTTTATATATAGTCATAGTTCTTTCGTCACACACTCTGTGACCTCTTCAGTGACTGGGGATTCCTTTCTTTGTTTCTGTGCCTCTCCTTCGTTCTGTCCTACGCCATTTTGTTTCTGTGTGTGTGTTGTGTGCTCCGTCTGCGCATGCGCCACATCCGGGTGTCTGTGTGTGTTTATGTTCATTTATTTATTTGTTTATTTACATGTTACTGGTTGGTTGTTTGTTCTATGTGTGTGTGTGTTTTCATTTTGTCCTTAATTGTAAGTTGTGATGTTGCTGTTCCACTCATATTTTCTATTTAATTTTGGTTGTAATTCTTTTATGTTTATTGCCTCTGTAATTTGTCTAAACATTGCGTCTTTTCCGTGTGTAGATTCTATTTTTATTTCTATGTTCTCTAATTTACCCTTGTGTTCTATTTTAGCATGTTGGTAGAGTACAGATGATTCTTTACTATCTTGAAGGTCTCGCCAGTGTTCATTTATCCGTTACCCTACACTACGAGCTGTCTCACCTATGTACATTATATTTTTGTCTCTACATTGTCCTTCAGTACATCTTATGCTATACACTACATTTCTAGTTTTACAGTTAATATGGGGGCTTATTTTACAGGTTATACATTTCTTATCTATACATGAGGGTCTTTGAAAAGGGTATGTCTTGCTAATAAGTGTTTTTACGGAGGTACCTGGTCTTTCTACTATCTTAATATTGAGTTTATATTTATTTAGGGCCCTTCTAAATTTGTAAGCTAATTCACCTCTAGGGGTTGTATTGATGAACATTACACTCTGGTATTTATTGCTATCATACCATGAGTTTATTCTATTAGCCTTGTTCCTAGTTCTTTTTATTCTATTCCAAAATTTTCTCCTATACAAGGGGCAGGTCCCATTTATGTCATTATTTACCATTTTTTCCCATTTGGTTCTGGCTCCTCTATACACTCTGATTTTATCTCTCTGATTGTAGCCAGAGAACTGCATACGGTGGATGAAGTGTTGTATGTGTCTCTCTAGTTCTTCGGGGTTGCACATGCGGGACACATTTCTCATCACCCGTACCAAATCCGCAATCAGTATGTTGATTTTGGTATGGTCCGAAATGGCCGAGTTTCGGTGGATCAGATGTTTGGAAGTCATGGGTTTGGCATAATGGGAATGGAGGATTTGTTTTTGGTTGTTAATGGTATCTAACCAGAGCTCTGTGTCTAGTACAGGTAATCGATGGTTGGGGTGTTTGCTTGGGTAGTCTATAGTAACTCTAATGCTCTGGTGGATGGAGTTTGCTATTTGCTGGATGCTTTCCATTGTGTTTTTCTCTAGTTCCTGACTGTTCTCTAGTGGGGGTGGTTTAACTATGATGTTTATATCATCAATGTAGCGTGAGTACATTATCAGGGTGAAGGGGTCTTCTAATTATTCTTTAAGTTTAAGTCTACTGTCCCACCATACCATGAATAAGTTAGCTATGTCGCCTGCAATGCTAACACCAATGGCTGCTCCTTCCTCTTGGGCATATGTTTTTCCATTAAATTTGAACATATGTTCCTTAAGGGTTAGTTTTATGCTGGCCCCTACCGCATGTGCAATCATTTTCTTCAGTTCATCGTGGTTTTCGGGTGTCCGTATGGCTCTGGTCCACCCGTTCCATCTGTGTGGGTTTTCTTGGCCATTGAGGTAATGGTAGGTGGTCTGCCTCTTGCTGGTCTTGTAGGGCACAGGTTGCTAAGGTCATATGTGTCTAGGTAACTATTACTGTAGGTAAGCTTAAGTAGGAGTCCCAGCTCACTGGTATCAATCCCACGGAACTCAACCTTGCTCTCACTGATCATTTCTACGCATTTCTCCACAGCAAAATCCACATCAATAGATGGATACTGGGTGGGAAATGACGATGGGCTGGGTGGAGTAGGAATCATGGTAGCAGAAAAGTGGGCAGATAAGATAATAGACGTAAATAGAGTGAACGACAGAATAATTAAAATAAGACTTGTTCTCAATAGAACTACGGTGATAGTAATATGTGTACGCACCCCAATCCGGACTGCCCGGCACTATAAAAGACAGATTCTATGAGACACTGATGCTCACTACCTCCCAAATAACCGACAGTGACTATATAATTATTGCAGGCGACCTAAATGGTCACGTTGGACAACATTGTGACGGCTACGACGAAATCCATGGAGGCTATGGGT
>OZ024740.1:109341547-109411547 GCA_964016885.1 Eledone cirrhosa
TTACTATTATACATCCAGCGGAGCATGCAAGCTTCGTTCCTCTCTAGTCTGCGTATATCCTCTGCACACAATGCCCAGGTCTCACTGCCATGCAACATTGCTGTTCGTATGCAGGCATCGTACAACCTGCCTTTCATTTTTGGGGAGAACCCTTTAGCGGCTAATAATGGTATAAGCTCTCTGAACTTTTTCCATCCAGTTCTGACTCTAGCTACTGTACTTTCAGAGCACCATATATATATATATATAATGTATGTGTGTGTGTGTATATATATATATATATATATATATATTTAATACAATAACAGAGAAAGCTTTAAGCTAAACTCTGACTGGTAACCATCTCGCTCAACAAACATTAGGGTATACGTTAGTATAATCCCAATTTTGTGTTTGGGGTGCTAACTATATGTATTTTGTGGAAAGCCAGTTGTATTATTTTATATGAGATATAATTAAATTTAAATATATCTCTGTTTCCAAACAATTGTTTCATTATAATTTTTCTACAAGTTTGGAGAATGTTTCCAGTTTATGTAGAAGCCTAACATATTTTTCTGTAAGAATATATGTAGGTGGGCACTTATAAATCATCAGTGGATGCCCATTAAACTTTGATTTAAGAAAAAATTTCTTTCCGCAGTTATTTTTCGTGTCCGCTAAGTCGTCCCTTCATGCATCAGATGACCTCCAAATTTGAAATTCCACCAGTCTTTAGACTGAGGAAATATCATAGCGTCACGAAGCAGAAAAGGGAGGCAATCGCGAGTCACAAGAAAAGTAAAATAATATACACGTGGGTTAATTAGTTTTTTCAAAAACATTATCAATCCTGCGTGTTAAGAACTCAATTAATTTAAAAAAAATAAATGTATGCATGTATTAATTACACACGCATATAGATACTTTCTTAGGCTAAAAACAGAGAAGTGATACCTAGATAACAAACAATATCTCATAACAGTAATAAATACGGAAAGTTACGTTTAAAAGGTATCTGGAAATAAAATTCTCTGGCCAAATCCAGAGTAAAATATTTAATACAATAACAGAGAAAGCTTTAAGCTAAACTGTGAATGGTAACCATCTCACTCAACAAACATTAGGGTATACGTTAGTATAATCCCAATATATATATATATAATGTATGTGTATATATATATATATATATATAATGTATGTGTGTATATATATATATATATATATATAATGTATGTGTATATATATATATATATATATATATATATAAAATGTATGTTTATATACATATATATATATATATATAGGAGGAGGTTATAGCTCACTTGAAGCATTGTGTAATGAGGTATAAACGTTTGAATATGTGTAATAAAGACAAAACAATGCAGGTATGGACAAGGTAAAGGACGAATTGTCAACAATATCTTTTACAATTGCATTCTTTTTTCTATGTCCATACCTGCATTGTTTTGGCTTTATTACACATATTCAAACGTTTATATATAATGTATGTGCATATATATATATATATATATATATATATATATATATAATGTATGTGTATATATATATATATATATATATATATATAATGTATGTGTATATATATAATGTATGTGTATGTATATATGTATATATATATATATATATAATGTATGTGTATATATATAATGTATGTGTATGTATATATATATATATATATATATATATATATATAATGTATGTGCATATATATATATATATATATATATAATGTATGTGTATATATATAATGTATGTGTATGTATATATATATATATATATATATATATATATAATGTATGTGCATATATATATATATATATATATATATATATATAATGTATGTGCATATATATATATATATATATATATATATATAATGTATGTGCATATATATATATATATATATATATAATGTATGTGCATATATATATATATATATATATATATATATGCACATACATTATATATATATATGGAGGCACATGGCTTAGTGGTTAGAGCATTGGCCTTGCAATCAAAAGGTTGTGAGTTCAATTCTCAGACCGGGTGATGTGTTGTTTCCTTGAGCAAGACACTTTATTTCACATTGCTCCAGTTTACTCAGCTGTAGAAATGAGATGATAGGGACTGGGTTCCCTATCATTCCACTGCAAAGTGGACGTGTAGGCACCACGGCAAAAAAGCACCCAGCACTCACTGTAAATGAGGTTGGTGTTAGGAAGGGCATCCAGCTGTAGAAATCAAGCCAGAATCAGTTCCCGTCCCACCCTTGCAAGCAGGGAAAAGCGGACGTAAAATGAAATGATGATGATATAATGTATGTGCATATATATATATATATATATATATATATAATGTATGTGCATATATATATATATATATATATATATATATATATAATGTATGTGTATATATATATATATATATATATATATATATAATGTATGTGTATACATCATCACCATCATCATTTCATTTTATGTCCGCTTTTCCCTGCTTGCAAGGGTGGGAACTGATTCTGGCTTGATTTCTACAGCTGGATGCCCTTCCTAACACCAACCTCATTTACTGCGAGTACTGGGTGCTTTTTTTCCGTGGTGCCTCCACGACCAGTTTGCAGTGGAATGATAGGGATCCCAGTCTCTATCATCTCATTTCTAAAGCTGAGTAAACTGGAGCAAATGTGAAATAAAGTGTCTTGCTCAAGGAAACAACACATCACCCGGTCTGAGAATTGAACTCACAACCTTTCTATTGCAAGGCCAATGCTCTCTCCCTCTCTCTATATATATGCTCTCTCTATATATATACATATATATATATATACATATATATATAAACGTGTGTATATATGCGTGTATATATAATGTCTGTGTGTATATATTGTGTGTATGTGTGTATGTATGTGTATATATGTATGTATATATATGTGTATATATGTGAATGTATATGTCTGTGTGTATATAGTGTGTGTGTGTATATATGAGTGTGTGTATATATGTGTGTATGTATGTGTGTGTGTATATATATATATATATATATAATGCGTGTGTATATATACATATCTATTCATATTGTGTGTGTGTGTGTGTGTATATATATACAGGTAAAATTCCGTTATAACAAACACCATTATAATGAATTTTTCACTATAACGGAATTTTTTCAATCTCTGGCCACACACTCTATGTGCTTGGTTGATCTCGTTATAAAGAATTTTTCATTACAACGAATTATCTTTTATACCCCGTGAATTTTGTTATACACATAGTGAAATTTTGTTATATATATATTTATATGATCGTTAAAAGCCTTGGGCGCGCTGATGATCGTTTTTGATGTCCTGTATTAAGTAGCGAAACATCTATGATCTATGGTTTACAGCTGATGAATGATTTCTTCTTTTGTTTTGTCCATACTACCATCTTAAACTCTGTTTACAGTAACCACACAGCTCATTTCGTTTCTTGTAATTTTATATATGTATATATACATATATATATATATATATATATGCATATTGTGTGTGTGTGTGATTGTATATATATATATATATATATATTTATATATATGCCATGTAGGTAACACGGTAAAAAGTTCCCAGTCCACACTGTAAATATGGTTGGTGTTAGGAAGGGCATCCAGCTGTAGAAAACCTGCCAGATAGTCCTATACGAGCGAGACATGATCACCTGACCAATCTTCCCTCAAGTGGGACTACTCCCGTCTAACCCATGCTAGTGTGGAAGATAGATGTTAAACGAAGATGATGATGATGATATATATATATATATATGCATATTGTGTGTGTGTTTGTGTATGTATCATCATCATTTTACATCCACTTTTCCCTACTTGCAAGGGTGGGACGGGAACTGATTCTGGCTTGATTTCTACAGCTGGATGCCCTTCCTAAGACCAACCTCATTTACAGTGAGTGCTGGGTGCTTTTTTGCAGTGGAATGATATGGACTCCAGTCCTATCATCTCATTTCTACAACTGAGTAAACTGGAGCAATGTGAAATAAAGTTTCTTGCTCAAGGAAACAACACATCACCTGGTCTGAGATTTAATATATATATAAATATATATATGCATATAATGTGTATGTATGTGTATATATATAAAATTTCAGACCGGGTGATGTGTTGTTTCCTTGAGCAAGAAACTTTATTTCACATTGAAACACACACACAATATGCATATATATATATATATATATATATATATATAAATACATATTGTGTGTGTGTTTGTGTATATATATATATATATATGCATATTGTATGCATACGTCTGTGATTATGTATCTGTCATCATCATTGTTCTTTTAACATTGGAAGGGTTGGACTGGTCGAGACTGGAGCATAGAAATAGTATGCACCACCCTACCCACTCCCATGCACCTCTCATGAGGACAGGCTGAAGCATACAACCAGTGAAGCCTCCAGACCACACTGCAAAGTGGTTGTGATGGCAACATGACAAAAAAGCACCCATCCCATCCCATACTGTAAAGTGGTCAAGTAGGCTTCCTGACAAAATGCACCCACCCACCACTCACAGTAAATGAGGTTGGAGCGAGGAAGGGCATCCAGCTGGAGAAACCAAGCCAAAATCGGTTCTGCATCAGCATGACATGGTCACCTAACCTGGCATTGCTCACAACAGGATAACTCGTCTAACCCATGCAAGTGTGGAAAAATGGACGTTAAATGGAGATATGTGTGTGTGTATATATCATCATCACCGTTTTATGTCCGTTCTTCCACGCTAGCATGGGTTAGACGGGTTGTCCTGTTGTGGGCGGTATCCAGTCGGCTGACCTTGTCTTGCTCATACAGGAACTGTATGTATATATATGTGTGTGTGTGTGTGTGTACATATGTATATATATGTGTGTGTGTGTGTGTATATATATATGTGCATATGTATGTGTATATGTGTATGAGCATATGTATGTGTATGAGCATATGTATGTGTATGAGCATATGTGTATACGTATATATGTGCATATGTATATATGTGTATATCTATGTGTCTGTATTTTGTATGTATATACACATGCACAAATATATATATATATATATATATATACACACACATTTATATCTATATCAATTTATATATATATATATATATATATATATATATACACACACACATTTATATCTATATCAATATATATATATACACACATTTATATCTCTCTCTCTCTCTCTCTCTCTCTCTCTCTACACACACACACATTTATATCTATATCAATATATATATATATATAATATACAGTTATATCTTCTAGCTAAAGTATTTGTACATTATCATATACTCCAATATGTCTGAGCACTTCTGTTTGATGTTAAAAATAATTTCATTTTTGTAATTCAATTTTTTTTTTTCTTTCTTTTCAATTTTCTTTTTTTCGATCTATTTCAATCATATTTTCATCTTATTTATCTCTTCATTTTTTTTCTGCATTTTTCATTTTATTTTTATTTTTCAGTTTTTTAGTTTCTTTGTTCTTTTTTTTTTGTTCTTGTATTATTTCAATTTAAAGACTATTTTTTAAAAATTTCCTATAAAAGCACAATTTTTAAAATTTAGAATTACTCTTGTTGTTTTGTTTTTAGTATTACCTCTTTAATCTTTTTGATAAGTGAAGGTGTGTGGCTTAGTGGTTAGCATGCTGGACTTACAATCATAAGGTCATATGTTCAATCCCTGGACTGCCCTTGAGAAAGACACTACAATTCCCATGAAACTGTTCATTATATGACTAGAGCTTGCATCATTAAAATAATCAAGAAACCCTTATGAGATGCAACCATGTAGGAGGCCAACTAATCCTGCATAGGTGAGAGCTGTAAATTCAGTTTCATTCCAATCAATTTGATACCAAACAGCCTCAAACTGTTCCTGCTTCTATGCTCTTAGTCATCCTGAAATTTATTTTATTTTTCATTTTATTTGTATTATCTCTTAACATCCTACAATGGTTTAGCAGAAAATATCTAGGATTGTGTCTGTTAATTCAAATGTTTATAGTATCTTTAATAGTGGGCAAATCATTGTGTAAATTTGTAGTATTAGTGTAAATACTTTAATTTTGAATGTAATGCAGCGCTGTTTTATACTTTTCAAGAATGTCTTGCTAATGTGGTAACATGTGGTACAGGAGGTTCAAATTCTAAATAAAATCCATAACATATGACTCAAACATTGAGGCAAATTCAGATAACAATCAAAGTTAAAAATTACACTGAGTAAGAAAATAGTTAACTAAAATCATATTTTCTAACATGTATTTTATTTAAAATAAATCATGGTGCTTTGAGGGCCTCTATTATAGTAATTATTATTACTTTGCCATACAGTATAAATGAAGAATGCACCAGAGTATTTAGTCATTTGTCAAGTCACATTGGTGGATTGACAGCATCGGTAGAGTCGGACGCCATGCTTTCCAGCATAGTTACGTCCCTTTACGATCTGAGTTCAAATACCGCCGTGGTTAACTTTGCCTTTCATCCTTACGGGGTCGATAAAATAAAGTACCAGTAATGTACTGTGTAATTTCTGGCCTTGTGCCAAAAGTAGAAACAATTATTATTAAATGACTAGGTTGAAAAAGTTCTCCACTCCCGAACTAGTGCCAATTCTTTTGTCCTCAACCACATGAGACTACACTAGCAAAGTACAAAACATCACTACAACTGTGTCACATTAAAAATTAGTCTTTACTTTACTGCAAAATTTCACATGTCCACTATTAAAGATAGTATAAACATTTGAATTAGCAAACATGTTTTTAGATATCCTCTGCTAAATCATTACAAGATGATAAGATTTAACTTAAAAGTGAAATAGATACTAACCTTTCAAGTTAGGTGAGAAAAGCAGTAAATAAGATCTGAGCCCTTAGTTAAAGAGGATTATTTATCATCATTTAACAGCTAAAGAAATGACATGGGGGGAAAAGGGCTTTCTAGTTTACCAAACCTAGAACTTTCATTCAAGAAAAAGGGGTTGGGTTAGAGATATTGAAAGTGCTCTACTAAGATTAAATTACCTCTCAGAGAATAATAAACAAATAACATTGATTTGGATACCAGGCCATACAGATATTTTGAAAATAATCACGAAATATAATTTAACTTTCTCATTAAGTTTTTGGAGCATAACTTAAAGATTCTTAAATGAAATTACAATGGAAGGATTAAAGAAAAAACCAAGCATCTAAAAGCAACTGTGTATCATAGAACCAGGGGCAGTTTCAACTAGTTTGGTAGCAAAGGGTTAATGGCATTAAACAAATCGTTTTACTACTTCTAACTTCAGTTATTCCCCCACTCACTCTTTCTAATTTCTTTCCCCATCTTCATATCTCTCCTCTCTGCTTCAGCCCCCTTCACTTTCTTCCCTGCCCCCCTCTCATATCATGGTTCTTTGGTTTCTGTGTCTGTATCTCTCTCTCCATCACAGCTCTCTGGTCACTATTATGAGGAGGGACAGGCCAGTTGGTCGCACCAAACCCTTCTTACAGTGGAACCATAGTTTGGGAGCCACAGCCACGTTTACAGTGTGGACTAGATGGCACCGTTACAAGGAGAGACAGGCCAGTTGGTCCCACCGTACCCTGCTCACAGCAGAAGCATAGTTTAGGAGCCACATCCATGTTTATAGTGTGGAACTGGATGGCACCATTATGAGGAGGGACAGGCCAGTTGGTTGCACCAAACCCTTCTTACAGTGGAACCATAGTTTGGGAGCCACGTTTACAGTGTGGACTGGATGGCACCGTTACGAGGAGGGACAGGCCAGTTGGCTGCACCGAACCCTTCTCACAGCGGAACCATAGTTTGGAATGATTTTGATCGATCATAGCATTTGTGGGAACGCTGTTGTGTAATTACAATATATATTCATAAGTCGTGTAATCTCTCCCTCTCGATCTCTCACCCTCGATCTCTCACTCTTGCGCTTTCTTTCTCTCTCGCACACTCGCTCTTGCACCCTCTCATGCTCTCACTCTCTCGCGCTCTATCATTCTCATGTGACCTCTCTCGCACACTCACTCACTGTCTCTCTCTCTCTCTCTCTCTCTCGCTTTCTCACAGCCACAATAGTGTAAGTAAACTTTACCTGGCTGTTAATTAATTGTTAAAGAAACACAAATGCATTTAATTAAGCTGAAAAGTATACAACTTATTTTGTCATGTTTTTGTTGTTGTTGGGTCCCTTTTTTTTAAAAAACAAAACAAAAACATCACATTTTGTATTGAGGATCATTTATGATAATGATTTTACTGTGACAGTAATTTTACTGAATACATTGTTGAGTAAGTAGCCTGGAAGATAGACAGATAGAGTAGCAAGAAGTATAATGACTCATCAGGTGATACTTTTACAAAAGAGAGTGAGAGTTGGTGATTCCTATATAATTGTGCTAATTATATTTATTCATCTTGCTCTGTGTGGATCATAGATAGTTCATGAATATTCTCTACACTGTCATTATCATCTGTCTGTGAGTTGACAGCCGAGTCAAATGAAATTGCTGACTTGTGTCACTTCTAATTGGAACATGGAGATGAGAATTATTTCTTCATAAAAGATGTTAACACTTTTGACACTAATCCACACCAAACTGCTTCTGGTTTTATTAAACAAAGCCACATATTTTAAAGGATTCCTACTTAAATTAAAACCTATCTTCTTCTCTTTTTGAGTTATCTCTCCATTGAAGGTGAAGCCTTCATTTTGCTTTTTCTAATGGCTAGAATATATACGGCTCACCACACGTACATTCTCATAGATTTCTCTGCTAACCGAAGCAGTTGTACCAACCCGTTGTCAAATTAATAGTCAATCATCTGTGAAGCCACTGGTGTTCACGACACCAAGGTCATCTAATTAAACTGATAATCGTCGCATGAGCTACTACTTACTATAAGACAAGCAAGTTTTTTTTTTATCGAGGTTTACTTCTCTAGATCTGACCTTTTCTGCTAGATTTATCTTATCATAGCTATATTAGAGGCACCTCATGTAGGATGTGGTTGCGTGATGGTGAAAATCTTCTAAAATAATTTTATATAAGAATACCATCTCAATGAAATTAGAATTTTAGTAAATCATTTAAAAATTCTTCATGAATTAATTAAAATACAAAGTATTTTATGAACTATAAGGTTAGTGTGTTCACTTCTGGATCATTAGGTCAGGGGTTTAAACGGGCAAGCTTGCTATATTGACATTGTGGAAACATTTCATTGTCCTGTTTAATTTTCTGTACATGGCTGAGTGGTTAAGAAGTTTACTTTGTAACAACAGGGTTTTGTGTTTGATCTCACTGTGTAATATTGTAATGGATAAAAAATTTACCTTTTTACTCACAAAAAATAAACTTTGCTGGCTACTCCTTTTCACTCCAAGTGTTGAAATGGTCAAAAGGAAAATTGTGGTTAGCGGTCATATAACTGAATCCAGGTCTTAAAAACAGTGAAAAAGTAACTTTTGATGTGATATTAGTCGTCAAAATTTCTGTATATACTCTACAATACCGAATAAAAATAAAAGAATAATTATATGAAATAAACCAGAATTGGCAATAAAACAAACATGCAAATTAACTAAATACCCATTTCTCATCTAAATCTGTCTGAATATGCAAATCTTCCATCTCAGCCACGCAGGGCAATAAAAACATCGCTTCGCTGGTTGGCAAGTAAAAAAAATTCTGTTTTTCTTTCTTTCCCTCTCATTTCTTGACTTAAAAGGAAAAAAAGAATATTAAAGAAACTAACAGCGTTGCTTTTTTCTTATGATAACTGGAAGGCAAGTAAAAAAAATTCTGCTTTTCTTCTCTTCCCACTCCTTTCATCGAAGGGAATAGAAAGGGAAAGCAATTAATTCACTGCTTTTTCTTCTTTTTCTGCAAAGCAAACAGGAGCTTTCTCTACTTCCACTTCTTAAATATCACTTGTTTACAATTTATCATAAGAAATGAAAGAATGGGAAATAAAAAAAAATAAAAAAATTCCCCAAGTACAATGAAGATAACAAAAATTATCAATAATTAAATAATTTTTGCATAATATAAAAATAATTATCATGGAAAGAAAGTAAAGCATACAGTGCATATGTTTCATACATAAACCCTTTGCCCCCTATATATATATATATATATATATATATATATATATCCAAAAAGCAAATATTTAGTATCAGTGGTATGCATACAAACCAAAATAATCAGGATAGAAGGGACCTTTTGGTCATGTCATGGGTTTCAGAATCTCTTTAGTGCTAGTGCCATAATAAAATGTAAGTAGTAGATCAGAACTGAGTGTGGGTTAGTTGTGCAAAGCTAGTTACCAGATGAGTTCAATTCCCATTCTCACTTCATTAATACTACTGCTGCTTCACTCCATATAGTATCCAGTCCCTTGTCACATTTTCTTTTAGCATTGCAGTGCTTGTACTTGTCAGTTTCATTTGCAGTAAGGAAGTCACACCTGTTAATTTGATCCTGTGTCAACTCCCCATGTCTTTGGTTTCCCTCTTTCACAGGTTTCACCTACATCAAGTACTCGCAACTTTTTATACAACTCTCACTTTATTTACACTTCATAGGTCCATACCAGTGCACTCATCACTCATGCATATTACATCCGAATCCTCTTACACTCAGGTTTTCTCTCAGTTCACTCTGTGCTCTGTTGTTCACACACACATATTACACATCCAGCAGAGCATGCAAGCTTCATTCCTTTCTAGTTGTCACAATTCTGCAGTCATAGCTCACATCTTGATGCATATAACTTAATAGTTTTAACACAAGCATCATCTAATCTGCCCCTCACGCAGAGAGCTCTTTTTGCCAGCAGAAGTAACAGCTCATTGAATGTTTTCTGCCCTGTTCTCACTCTAGTTATAACACTTTCAATACACCTACATCCATTGTTAATGAGGTCACCTAGATAGCAATAATTATCAACTACTGAGTGAGAGAGAGTCTTCCAGGCATTTCAAACAGTTTATTTCACAAATAACTTTATTGTTGACTATTGTGCACCTGTCACGTGTGAAGTCTGTTCATGATAGCCTACCTGTGATCCCACTACATCTGTTGTGCATCCATTTCCAACTCTAGGTACACCTAATGGAGTTCCTACCTATTCCTATTGTGCATACTGAGTACAGCCATTTCTCTGATGGCGTAGAGTTCAATTCCCTTTTTTACTTATTAATATTTTAGTCTTTGCTAGGTTTACTTTGAAGTCCTTTAATTCCAGATTTTGTTTCTATGGCTGGAACTTTTTCTCTATTTCTTCTGTGGTTTGTTCTGTGAATGTTCAATCCCCAGCATACAGGAGTTCCCATAGACAACCTCTCATGAATTCCTGTTATGGCCTGGATGACTATAAAATTAGGGTGGGGGCTGAAAACTGTTGTTTAGCAGACTCCAACCCACATGGTATATTGTCACTGTACTCATTTTCACCTTGATT
Source organism: Eledone cirrhosa (assembly GCA_964016885.1). NCBI lineage: Eukaryota > Metazoa > Mollusca > Cephalopoda > Octopoda > Eledonidae > Eledone > Eledone cirrhosa. The sequence goes on from OZ024740.1 coordinate 109,353,065, forward strand.
GCACCCTTGTACATAGCTAGCACAGCCTTCACTAGCCATTCATCTATCCCTAGCTTCCTAAGGAACTCCAAGATTATAGAGAATGGAATTCTGTCAAAGGGCTATTCCAGGCTAAGATAAATATAGGGCCTTGTGGTGGTATTAGTTGTAATGTTGGGGGTAATATTAGTGGTGGTGGTGGTGGTAGTGTTACTGGTGGTGGTAGCGCTTGTGATGGTGGTAGTGCTTGTAGGGGTAATGGTGGTGATAATAGTGTTAATGGTGTTGCTGTTAGTTGTAGTGTTGGTGACAGTGGTGGTGTTGGTGGTGTCAGACTAAAGTTTGTGGAAGGAACAAATGATACAATGGGAAGATTCACCAAAATAAAACACGTAATTGATAGGCAACTTCCTATGTTGAAGTACTGACTGGAGCTGAGTAGAGGAAGGTGTTTGGTGAGGGAGGGTTGGTTGTGGACATTACTGAGTAAGGTGTTTGGTGGGGGAGGGTTGGTTGTGGTCATTACTGAGTAAAGTGTTTGGTGAGGAAGGGTTGGTTGGGGTCATTACTGAGTAAGGTGTTTGGTGGGGGAGGGTTGGTTGTGGTCATCACTAAGTAAGGTGTTTGGTGGGGGAGGGTTGGTTGTGGTCATTACTGAGTAAGGTGTTTGGTGGGGGAGGGTTGGTTGTGGTCATTACTGAGTAAGGTGTTTGGTGGGGGAGGGTTGGTTGTGGTCGTCACTAAGAAAGTTGATTAAATCAACCCAGTGCATTACTGTAAGGATGAAAAGCAAAGCTAACCTCGGCAGGATTTGAACTTAGAATGTAAAGAGCTGTAACATAATGAAGTTATAGTACTAAATCTCCCCAAATTCTTGATTACAAAATTATTTTAAAGTAGGCAGTGTCTTTCATTAGAAATATGGTAATAAAGGATGTAACAAAAGTACCAGTGATAGGCTGGGGTTCACCTACCAGCTTGCCCTGATCACAGTATAATCATGAGTCATTATAGAAAATCTCTCTAGTGCTGGTGCCGTGATAAAATGTACTAGATACACTCTGCAAAGTGGTAGTGCTGGTACCATGATAAAATGTATTTGATAAACTGGTTGTAGTGGAGGCACATGGCTTAGTGGTTAGAGCATTGGGTTTGCAATCGAAAGGTTGCGAGTTCAATTCTCAGACCAGGTGATGTGTTGTTTCCTTGAGCAAGACACTTTAATTCACATTGCTCCAGTTTACTCAGCTGTAGAAATGAGATGATAGGGACTGGGGTCCCTATCATTCCACTGCAAAGTGGAGGTGCCACGGCAAAAAAGCACCCAGCCCACACTGTAAAGTGGACGTGTAGGCGCCACAGAAAAAAAGCACTCAGCACTCACTGTAAATGAGGTTGGTGTTAGGAAGGGCATCTAGCTGTAGAAATCAAGCCAGAATCAGTTCCCATCCCACCCTTGCAAGCAGGGAAAAGCGGACATAAAATGATGATGTAGTGGTGTTGGTGGTAATGTTAGTTGTAGTGTTGGTTGGAGTGATAGTGTTGGTGGGTTCAGACTAAAGTTGGTGTGAAAGGAAAGAATGATACATTGGGAAGAATGGAGATAATATAGGGTTGAAAGGCTTCTCCAGTCTGGCCAAGCATATGGCAATATCTCTGGTGTTAGTGCCATGATAAAATGCATCCTATAAATTCTGTAAAGTGGTAGTGCTGGTGCCATGATAAAATACACCTCGTACACTCTGTAAGGTGGTTGGCATTAGGAAGGGCATCAACCCATAGAAATCATGCCAAATATGGAATGTATGAGCAACATGAAGTCTCACTGCCTGGTCCAGTCTCTGACCATAACCATCTGTCCAGCCCATGATAGCATGGAAAGCAGATGTAAAATGAAGTGTTATTTGTTCATTTCCTGAAACACTTATACCAAAATTGTGGAAAAGATTAACTGGAGATTTTTCCATAAACACTTTGTTAAAGAGATCCACTCCCATTGTTCATAAAACAACAAAAGCTGCACCACCATCATTACCCCCCCCCCCAATCACCATCACCCCATCACCACTCCACTATCACCCCCTCCCCAATCACCCCTCCCCCCTGCCATCACCCACCTTCCCCCCAACACCATCACAATCACTGGCACATAAATGCACTTTTGTGTGTGTAGGCGTATATCTATCTATCGCTATCATGTCTGTCTCTGTCTGTGTGTCATCTATCTATCATATAATCTATTTACATAACATGCATACATACGCACACACACATAATGTACATACACACACACACACACATATCTACATGCAGATACAATTAAATTAAATGGTAATGTACTCAGTCATGCTAAAATATCTTAATTGAAATTTCCCTCTGGAGACAGAAACAGGCAAATGCATGCATACGCACGCATGCACGCATGCATGCATTTACATGTACATATATATACATACACATACACACACATACACACATACATGCATGCACACATGCATTAACACACGCATGCATACACGCATGCATGCATTTACATGTACATATATATACATACACATACACACACATACACACACATACACACACATACACACATACATGCATGCACACATGCATGCATACACGCATGCATACACGCATGCATACATGCATGCATGCATGTATACACACACATACACACATGCATGCACACACATGCATGCACACATGCATGCACACACATACATACATACATGCATACATGCATACATTTACATCATGTACATACATATACATGCACATATAAATACACATACATACACACACATACATATAAATACACATGGTGGCTGCCAACTCGTTTTCGAGTACGGCCACTACTTTATATCCATGTAGGAGAACCCCTACCAATGCGCTGAACGAGTGACTTTTTAGTCCAGCCAGCGACTTGAGAACTCTGGTACAAACACTACACTTGTGACAATTATTGACACATAGTGCTGGGCCCATGGTACCATGTGACGACAAGTGCAGAGAGATCTCCAGATATAAAGCAATGCCTGTGCTGTGAAGCTTTTATAGTGAGCAAAGGCACTGCACAAAGCCAGTCCCACTCTCTTAACCAATAAATACACATACATACACATATACATACATATACATATAAATATACATATACATATAAATACACATATACATATAAATACACATACATACACTGCATACACATACATAGATGTACACTCACACAAGCAAGCACATACACACAGAGAAAAGCAAATATATAGATGTTTATTTATGTACATGTGTCTATAGATATATACCCATATAAACCTGCATGCATATATACCCATATAAACATGCATATATACCCATATAAACATGCATATATACATACATATAAACACATATATGACAGAAACAGGCATATATTACAGTTCATATACATTCACACATAACTATACTCAGTTAAATGTACAGGCAAAATTATATACACACATAAAGACAAGTATAAGTATGCCTCTTTGTGTGTATATACATTATATATATATGCCAAAAAGTAGAAATAATTTTTATTATATATATTGGATTGGCAGTATCGGTAGAGGGTCGGACGCTATGCTTTCCGGGCATAGTTACGTCCCTTAATGATCTGAGTTCAAATCCCGACGCGGTTAACTTTGCCTTTCATCCTTACGGGGTCGATAAAATAAAGTACCAGTAATGCTCTGGGTATTTGCTGGCCTTGTGCCTAAAGTAGAAACAATTATATATATATATATATATATATATATATAATAAAAATTGTTTCTACTTTTTGGTAGAAGGCCAGCAATTATACCAGTGCATTACTGGTACTTTATTTTATCAACCCCGTAAGGATGAAAGGCAAAGTTAACCTCGGCGGGATTTGAACTCACTTTAGGCACAAGGCCAGAAATTTGAAGGGAGGGGGAAAGTCGATTACATCGAACCCAGTGCATTATTGGTACTTTATTTCATCAACCCCCATAACGATGAAAGGCCAAACTAACCTGGGGGAGGGGGGGGGGATTTGAACTCAGGACGCAAAGGGAAATAACTCTGACACTCTACCGATACTGCCAAACCAGTGGTTCAGTAGATTTGAGGTTTGTTGAGGAGGATACCAAAATCAGCAATCTATGCTAAGGCAGTGTATATATTAAAAACATTAGGTTTCACATTAAGGTCTTTATTGATTATGCACAATTACGATTGTTTCACAGATGAGTGGCTCAGGATCTAGGTTAATGTTATAGACCTGACTCCAGCCTGATCAGCTCATCAGGCTTGTTAATCAAGCAAAACCAAAATATTATCTCTCTCTCTTTCTCTCTCTCTCTCTCTATGTGTGTAGATAAATCTACCAAAATAAACGGTAGTGTCCAATCCGTATGAAGAACTCAATGTAATCCAAATATAGAAGATATCATGAAAAGAGAAAATGCATTCAAAATTTAACCATAAAAATCATAGGAAAACAGAGTCAAGATAAATTAATAAAAACAATGAAATAAAAACAAAGAACAGGTTCCTTATATTAAAAAAACGCATCATTTTACGATCGTTTCTGGGATATATATGTGTGTGTGTTTGTGTGTTGGTATGTATATCATATTAAAGATGTATGTAAAAAAATATTACAAATTATCAGAGGAGATATACATACCAATATACAAATGATGAAGTATGTTTATTGAAAGAAATAAAGTATTAATACAAAAAGTCTGTTTGGGAACAGGTTTTGAATTGACAAATAGAAAAGAGTTAGAATAGAATAACAGTAGTAGAATTTTATGCTAGGAGTGGAGGAATGTAAATTTATGCTAGGAGTGGAGGAATGTAAATTTATGCTTTGGGAAATAAAATTATGAAATTCTTTGTAGTAAATATCTAATTATAGGTTAACTAAATTAAAAAAGAATTTTTTTAATTAATTATAATAATTTGTAAAATATAAGAGTGAGGTATATATTAAGTTTATAATATTTGAAGGTTTTTCTAATTCTATGATTGCATGATATAATAAACTCTTGTCGCTTATTTAATAGGATATCATTAGATTTCATGATTTCAAAGTTCTTGGGAGCATTAGAAAAAGAAAAACCTTCAAATATTAGAAAAACCTAGAATTAGAAAAACCTTCAAATATTATAAACTTAATTAATATATACCTCACTCTTATATTTTACAAATTATTATAATTAATTAAACATTTTTTTTTTAAATTAGATATTTACTACAAAGAATTTCATAATTTTATTTCCCTCTTGCAGCTCACTTTACCTAAAGTTATCTTTAACCTCACTACTTCTTTTAACTGCATCCCATATCTATCACATTTAATACCTAGGATTATTTAATACCTAGGATTAGTAAATATAATTAATATCTTTATTATGGATGTTTAGATAGATACACTACTTTTATAAACATTTTTCTATTTCCGTCTTTCTATATATATTTTTAATTTTTTGCGTCTTAATTTTTTTACTTCTTTATTTATCACATTCATAAGAATTAATATAATTTTAACTCTGTAAGTATACCTATAAATTAATTTAATTTCCTTTATGTATCTAGGTTCCTTGAAATTTAAACAGGAGTAGTATTTCTCACTAACACTCTCATCCCACAAAAAAATTCTTTTCCCTTCGCTTTTAATAGCATTCCTTAATAACATCAATTTTTTGGGGGGAAATCCTTCACTATCTCATTGACTTGACCTCATTTTTAACCCCTTTTTTTCTCTTCCCCATTGTATTCTTTTCATTCAAAGCATGAATTTACATTCCTCCACTCCTAGCATAAAGTTCTACTACTGTTATTCTATCAACTTGACCTCTAACTCTTTTCTATTGGTCAATTCAAAACCTGTTCTCAAACACTTTTTGTATTAATACTTTATTTCTTTCAATAAATATACTTCATCATTTCTGAAGATGGCATATATAGGTGAAAGGATGTATATCTCCTCCGATAGTTTGTAATATTTTTTTACATAGATCTTTAATATGATATACATACCAACACACACATATATATCCCAGAAACGATCGTAAAATGATGATTTTTCTAATATAAGGAACCTGCTCTTTGTTTTTATTTCAATGTTTTTATTAATTCATATATAATATATATATTGCATTTGGTAGAGCGTGGGATCTATTGAAACATAGTATATGGACAACAGTGTTCTATTGAAACATAGAATATGGACAACAGTGTGCTATTGAAACATAGTATATGGACAACAGTGTGCTATTGAAACATAGAATATGGACAACAGTGTTCTATTGAAACATAGAATATGGACAACAGTGTGCTATTAAAATATAGAATATGGACAACAGTGTGCTATTGAAACATAGTATATGGACAACAGTGTTCTATTGAAACATAGAATATGGACAACAGTGTTCTATTGAAACATAGAATATGGACAACAGTGTTCTATTGAAACATAGAATATGGACAATAGTGTACTATTGAAACATAGAATATGGACAACAGTGTTCTATTGAAACATAGTAGATGGACAACAGTGTTCTATTGAAACATAGAATATGGACAACAGTGTTCTATTGAAACATAGAATATGGACAACAGTGTGCTATTGAAACATAGTATATGGACAACAGTGTGCTATTGAAACAGTATATGGACAACAGTGTGCTATTGAAACGTAGAATATGGACAACAGTGTTCTATTGAAACAGTATATGGACAACAGTGTTCTATTGAAACATAGTATATGGACAACAGTGTTCTATTGAAACATAGTATATGGACAACAGTGTTCTATTGAAACATAGAATAGGGACAACAGTGTTCTATTGAAACATAGAATATGGACAACAGTGTGCTATTGAAACATAGTATATGGACAACAGTGTGCTATTGAAACATAGTATATGGACAACAGTGTTCTATTGAAACATAGTATATGGACAACAGTGTGCTATTGAAACATAGTATATGGACAACAGTGTTCTATTGAAACATAGTATATGGACAACAGTGTGCTATTGAAACATAGTATATGGACAACAGTATTCTATTGAAACATAGTATATGGACAACAGTGTTCTATTGAAACATAGTATATGGACGACAGTGTGCTATTGAAACATAGTATATGGACAACAGTGTTCTATTGAAACATAGTATATGGACAACAGTGTGCTATTGAAACATAGTATATGGACAACAGTGTGCTATTGAAACATAGTATATGGACAACAGTGTTCTATTGAAACATAGTATATGGACAACAGTGTTCTATTGAAACATAGTATATGGACAACAGTGTTCTATTGAAACATAGTATATGGACAACAGTGTGCTATTGAAACATAGTATATGGACAAAAGTGTTCTATTGAAACATAGTATATGGACAACAGTGTTCTATTGAAACATAGTATATGGACAACAGTGTTCTATTGAAACATAGTATATGGACAACAGTGTACTATTGAAACATAGTATATGGACAACAGTGTACTATTGAAACATAGTATATGGACAACAGTGTTCTATTGAAACATAGTATATGAAAAACAGTGTGCTATTGAAACGTAGTATATGAACAACAGTGTTCTATTGAAACATAGTATATGAACAACAGTGTTCTATTGAAACATAGTATATGGACGACAGACTGTACTATTGAAACATAGTATATGGACAACAGTGTGCTATTGAAACATAGTATATGAACAACAGTGTTCTATTGAAACATAGTATATGAACAACAGTGTGCTATTTAAACATAGTATATGGACAACAGTGTACTATTGAAACATAGTATATGGACAACAGTGTACTATTGAAACATAGTATATGGACAACAGTGTGCTATTGAAACATAGAATATGGACAACAGTGTTCTATTGAAACATAGTATATGAACAACAGTGTTCTATTGAAACATAGTATATGGACAACAGTGTTCTATTGAAACATAGTATATGGACAACAGTGTTCTATTGAAACATAGTATATGGACAACAGTGTGGTATTGAAACATAGTATATGGACAACAGTGTTCTATTGAAACATAGTATATGGACAACAGTGTGGTATTGAAACATAGTATATGGACAACAGTGTTCTATTGAAACATAGTATATGGACAACAGTGTGCTATTGAAACATAGTATATGGACAACAGTGTGCTATTGAAACATAGTATATGGACAACAGTGTGCTATTGAAACATAGTATATGGACGACAGTGTTCTCTTGAAACATAGTATATGAACAACAGTGTACTATTGAAACATAGTATATGGACAACAGTGTACTATTGAAACATAGTATATGGACAACAGTGTACTATTGAAACATAGTATATGAACAACAGTGTGCTATTGAAACATAGTATATGGACGACAGTATACTATTGAAACATAGTATATGGACAACAGTGTTCTATTGAAACATAGTATATGAACAACAGTGTGGTATTGAAACATAGTATATGGACAACAGTGTGCTATTGAAACAGTATATGGACAACAGTGTGCTATTGAAACATAGTATATGGACAACAGTGTGCTATTGAAACATAGTATATGGACAACAGTGTGCTATTGAAACATAGTATATGGACAACAGTGTTCTATTGAAACATAGTATATGGACAACAGTGTGCTATTGAAACATAGTATATGGACAACAGTGTGCTATTGAAACATAGAATATGGACAAAAGTGTGCTATTGAAACATAGTATATGGACAAAAGTGTTCTATTGAAACATAGTATATGGACAACAGTGTTCTATTGAAACATAGTATATGGACAACAGTGTACTATCGAAACATAGTATATGAACAACAGTGTTCTATTGAAACATAGTATATGAACAACAGTGTTCTATTGAAACATAGTATATGGACGACAGACTGTACTATTGAAACATAGTATATGGACAACAGTGTGCTATTGAAACATAGTATATGAACAACAGTGTTCTATTGAAACATAGTATATGAACAACAGTGTTTTATTGAAACATAGTATATGGACAACAGTGTGCTATTGAAACATAGTATATTGACGACAGACAGTGTACTATTGAAACATAGTATATGGACAACAGTGTACTATTGAAACACAGTATATGGACAACAGTGTGCTATTGAAACATAGTATATGAACGACAGACAGTGTACTATTGAAACATAGTATATGGACAACAGTGTACTATTGAAACATAGAATATGGACGACAGTGTACTATTGAAACATAGTATATGGACGACAGTGTACTATTGAAATATAGTATATGGACAACAGTGTGCTATTGAAACAGTCAATGGACAACAGTGTGCTATTGAAACATAGTATATGGACAACAGTGTGGTATTGAAACATAGTATATGGACAACAGTGTACCATTGAAACATAATATATGGACAACAGTGTGCTATTGAAACATAGTATATGGACGACAGTGTACTATTGAAACATAGTATATGAACAACAGTGTTCTATTGAAACATAGTATATGAACAACAGTGTTCTATTGAAACATAGTATATGAACAACAGTGTTCTATTGAAACATAGTATATGGACAACAGTGTTCTATTGAAACATAGTATATGGACAACAGTGTGGTATTGAAACATAGTATATGGACAACAGTGTTCTATTGAAACATAGTATATGGACAACAGTGTGCTATTGAAACATAGTATATGGACAACAGTGTACTATTGAAACATAGTATATGGACAACAGTGTGCTATTGAAACATAGTATATGAACAACAGTGTTCTATTGAAACATAGTATATTGACAACAGTGTACTATTGAAACATAGTATATGGACAACAGTGTACTATTGAAACATAGTATATGGACAAGTGTTCTATTGAAACATAGTATATGAACAACAGTGTGCTATTGAAACATAGTATATGGACAAGAGTGTACTATTGAAACATAGTATATGGACAACAGTGTTCTATTGAAACATAGTATATGAACAACAGTGTGGTATTGAAACATAGTATATGGACAACAGTGTGGTATTGAAACATAGTATATGGACAACAGTGTACTATTGAAACATAGTATATGGACGACAGTGTACTATTGAAACATAGAATATGGACGACAGTGTACTATTGAAACATAGAATATGGACGACAGTGTACTATTGAAACATAGTATATGGACAACAGTGTTCTATTGAAACATAGTATATGAACAACAGTGTGGTATTGAAACATAGTATATGGACAACAGTGTACTATTGAAATATAGTATATGGACGACATTGTGCTATTGAAACATAGTATATGGACGACAGTGTACTATTGAAACATAGAATATGGACGACAGTGTTCTATTGAAACATAGTATATGGACGACATTGTGCTATTGAAACATAGAATATGGACAACAGTGTGCTATTAAAACATAGTATATGGACAACTGTGTGCTATTGAAACATAGTATATGGACAACAGTGTGGTATTGAAACATAGTATATGGACAACAGTGTGCTATTGAAACATAGAATATGGACAACAGTGTTCTATTGAAACAGTATATGGACAACATTGTGCTATTGAAACATAGAATATGGACAACAGTGTTCTATTGAAACATAGAATATGGACAACAGTGTGCTATTGAAACATAGAATATGGACAACAGTGTGGTATTGAAACATAGAATATGGACAACAGTGTTCTATTGAAACATAGAATATGGACAACAGTGTGCTATTGAAACATATTATATGGACAACAGTGTGCTATTGAAACATAGAATATGGACAACAGTGTTCTATTGAAACATAGAATATGGACAACAGTGTACTATTGAAACATTGAATATGGACGACATTGTGCTATTGAAACATAGAATATGGACAACAGTGTTCTATTGAAACATAGAATATGGACAACAGTGTACTATTGAAACATAGTATATGGACAACAGTGTGCTATTGAAACATAGAATATGGACAACAGTGTGCTATTGAAACAGTCTATGGACAACAGTGTGCTATTGAAACAGTCTATGGACAACAGTGCGCTATTGAAACATAGAATATGGACAACAGTGTTCTATTGAAACATAGTATATGGACGACTTTGTGCTATTGAAACATAGAATATGGACAACAGTGTTCTATTGAAACATAGAATATGGACGACAGTGTGCTATTGAAACATAGAATATGGACAACAGTGTGGTATTGAAACATAAAATATGGACAACAGTGTACTATTGAAACATAGAATATGGACAACAGTGTGCTATTGAAACATAGAATATGGACAACAGTGTGCTATTGAAACAGTCTATGGACAACAGTGTGCTATTGAAACATAGAATATGGACAACAGTGTTCTATTGAAACATAGTATATGGACAACAGTGTGCTATTGAAACATAGAATATGGACAACAGTGTGCTATTGAAACATAGTATATGGACAACTGTGTGCTATTGAAACATAGAATATGGACAACAGTGTGCTATTGAAACATAGAATATGGACAACAGTGTGCTATTGAAACATAGAATATGGACAACAGTGTGCTATTGAAACATATTATATGGACAACAGTGTGCTATTGAAACATAGAATATGGACAACAGTGTGCTATTGAAACATAGTATATGGACAACAGTGTGCTATTGAAACATAGAATATGGACAACAGTGTGCTATTGAAACATAGTATATGGACAACAGTGTGCTATTGAAACATAGAATATGGACAACAGTGTTCTATTGAAACATAGTATATGGACAACAGTGTACTATTGAAACATAGTATATTGACAACAGTGTGCTATTGAAACATAGTATATGGACAACAGTGTTCTATTGAAACAGTATATGGACAACAGTGTACTATTGAAACATAGAATATGGACAAGTGTTCTATTGAAACATAGAATATGGACAAAAGTGTTCTATTGAAACATAGTATATGGACAACAGTGTGCTATTGAAACAGTATATGGACAACAGTGTACTATTGAAACATAGAATATGGACAAGTGTTCTATTGAAACATAGTATATGGACAACAGTGTACTATTGAAACATAGTATATGGACAACAGTGTGCTATTGAAACATGGTATATGGACAACAGTGTGCTATTGAAACATAGTATATGGACAACAGTGTACTATTGAAACATAGTATATGGACAACAGTGTGGTATTGAAACATAGTATATGAATTTTCAGCGTTTTGGTTGGTAAATTGCCAAATCAAGTTATACAGCTTTATATCATTTTATATTACACTCACATTATACACTCACATTACACACACACAAATTACACTCACATGATAATTAATGCCCATTAGTTTGTTGAAGCTTAAGCCAACTAAACACCATAAACAGAACATTAAGTGGCAGAGAACAACAACAACAGCAACTTGCTCTGTTATGTTCTTCATCACCTCCGCATTCATTGAAAAAGCCCCCTACACATCCACCCAAAAGGCCCCATCAAAAAACAAAAAAAAACAATAACTGAACAAGAGCAATAGCAGGTAAATTCTCACCTAGATTTATTTTTATCCTAATAATTAATAGACACCACCAAACAAATACACATCATTAATCCAGCACAAGTCCACCATTGCATATAAGTAAGTTTCTAGTAGGATTAATAATCGTTTAAAAGTTAATGGATGAAGTATGGATGTTTGAATGCAGAGATTAAATCTGTATGGAATGGGATTAGCAATTGTAAAACATAATTGTTGGTGTTTTAACATCAAGTGCTGACTTATATTTATATTATAGTTTCTAACGATCTTCTGCTCCCAGCAAATACAGATTAATTTTGACAAAAAATGTCCACCTACAACAATTAATACTTAATACTGATTCCTCTCTCTCTCACTCTCTCTCTCTCACTCTCTCACTCTCACTCTCTCTCTCACTCTTTCACTCTCTCTCACTCTCTCTCTCTCACTCTCTCTCTCTCTCACTCTCTCTCTCTCACTCTCTCACTCTCTCTCACTCTCTCTCTCACTCTCTCTCACTCTCTCTCTCTCACCCCCCTTTTCACTCTTTCTCTCCTCTCTGTCCCCTCCCTCCCCATCTTTCTTTCTTTCTCTATTCCCCCTCTCTCTCATCTACGCCCTCCTCACGCTATGTATTTATTACTAAATTCTTGTAATATTGCCCCCCCCCCCCCCAACTTCAATGATACGTATGCATTGTCGGACAGTGTCTTACTTACACAATTATCTTATTATACTCAGGTAAATGTGAATTATGAAGGAACACGGCATAGTGATTAAAGCGTTGGACTCATGATAAGGTGTTGGGTTCCATTTCTGGACTGGACAGTAGTATGTTAAATTCTTGAACAAGATGCTTCATTTCATGTAACTTTTCATAAGACTCAATCATTAAACCTATGAGATCCTACTTTGTAGGAGGTCAACAAGAATTGCAGCAGACAAAGGTGCCCAAAGTTAAGACGTGGGTGGACTTTGGGATTAAGATTGAATCCGACTTCAGATAAGTAAATAAAGTGTTCTGACTGATCATCTGCCCACTTGGTTATAAGAAGTCCTCTTCCACACCTGCTATCAGGAACACATCTGAGGTTTTCCTTTCTTCAGAGAGGTGTATCCTCACAAGGTAGAGAGAATACTTTGCTGATCTCCTAAACCTCATCACAACAGCATCTTCTAAACCTGATCATAAGGTTGAGCTGTAAATTTCAATTTTCATTTTCAAATGTTTACATGCATATAATCATCATTGCCGCCACCATCAACACCACCACCACCATCAACACCACCACTACCACTACCATTGTTGCCATTGTCATCATTTTAAGCCTACTTTTCCAAGCTCGTATGGGTTAATTCTTTTGATACCAAATCACCAGAAACTGCCCCTATTTTAAAGTGTTTATATTTATCTAAAAAACCTTCCATCACAATTTTATGTAAGAACCTTTGTTGTGTTATCTTCCAAACACCAGATTCATAACAAGAAAGTTGTATATATATATAACTAAATCACCTCAAAATTTTTGATTATTTGAAAATCCTAGACACTGTATTTTGAGATCTATGATAATCAAACAGGGTTTCTGGGTCAGTATTATGACTAGGTGCTTATCCTGTCATTAAACCTGGATACATGCAGTATTTTGCCTTTGTGACCAATAGATTGTTTTTCTTAAAAATCTTGCCTGTCTTTCAGTCGAATTCATGTAATTTTTTTCTCCGCCTCCTAGTCTTTCTAGTATATCATTAGTCTCTTGAAATATGTGGAACTATGTCAGTGACCCGGTCACAAACAGTGCAATAAAGATTTTGAGACCTACGCTTCTGGTAACATGTAACCCAGTTGCAGCCATCATATATATATATATATATATATATAATATAAGAACGGGATGGAAGAAGTTTAGAGAGCCACTGCTAGCTGCAAAAGGCTTTTCCCTCAAAATGAAAGGCAGACTGTATGATGCATGTATACGAACAGCAATGTTACATGGTAGTGAGACCTGGGCGCTGTCTGTAGAAGACTTGCGTAGATTAGAAAGAAACGAAGCTTGCATGCTCCGATGGCTATGTAATAGTAATATAAGTGAACGGCAAAGCATAAATGAATTGAGAGAGAGACTGAGCATAAGAGGAATCAAATGCTGTGAGCAGGAGAGGAGGTTGTGTTGGTATGGACATGTGATGTGTATGAAGGATGACAGCTGCATAGAAATCGATGGAAACCGCGGAGTGGGGAGACCCAAGAAGACCTGGGATGAGGTGATAAAAGTCGACCTTACCCAATTGCACCTCTCAAAGGCGATGACACATGAGTGACCTTTGGCATCACGCAGTAATACAGAAGACCTGACTTCTCACGGGTACAAGCTGAAGCATATAGACAATATTCCCCCACCCCCTCACACTGCAAAGTACTCGTAGAGGTGCCATGGCAAAAAAGCACCCAGCACTCACTGTAAATGAGGTTGGTGTTAGGAAGGACATCCAGCTGTAGAAATCAAGCCAGAATCAGTTCCCATATGAGCAAGACAAGGTCAGCCGACCGGACACTGCCCATAACAGGACAACCTGTCTAACCCATGCTAGCTTGGAAGAACGGACGTAAAATATATTTAATATAGAAATGGCTTCTACAGGACTAGAACTGTTTCATTCGGGAGAAATCATCAGGAAGCCGACTGTCCAAGTAATGTAGTGGTATTTATACCTTTTCTGGTGGTAGGAGAGGGTGGTGATTGGGATGGGTGGAGGTCATTGGTTGATGGATTTAAAGAAAAGGGATTTCTTTAAAAATTACTTACTGTGGTTACCCCTGATTGAACCTGGGATAAACTTATATATATATATATATATTTAAAGTTTTCTATCTTTTTAAATGACACTTCCTTGCAGTAAATGTTTTCCAAATACTTTTTCTGCCTATTTCTTTTTATACCAATGCCTTTTGAGTGCAATTAGATAGGACACTTTAAAAACGACGTGTTGTGTGTGTTGTTTGTGTATGTGTTTACATTTGTGTTCTGCTAATTAGTGGTTTGACAAAAAAGAAATTGGTAAAATAAGTATCAGAGTTGAAAAAATTAAGTACCGGGGTCAATATAATCAAGTAAATCAAGGTGGTGCCCCAGCAAAGCTGCAGTCTAATGACTGAAATCAGTAAAAGACTAGAAAGAAATACCTTCATTATCACCAGCAGCAGATAGAATATCATAAACCACTCCAATGTTATTCATGGTTAACAATGGGGTTGGTAGACCATGGAGGGATTTGAACTCAGAATACAAAGAGCCAGAGTAATACTGCAAGGTATTCTGACATAGCATTTCTTTTATTAATCAACTGCCTTAATCAAGTACTTTATTCTCTCCAACATTTTAACGAGTCTGACAATTAGTCCTTATATTGAGTTAACATATTCCTAATGAAAGGCATTACCTCTGTGTTTTAATTAATTGTGAAATAAATAAATGTGGACGAATTTAGTAAAATATTCAACTATTCCCATTATTGCTCCAATGTTTTGAACATAACAAAGTTCTTATATAATATTATGTTTATGGTTTAGCAGAAAATACAAAACAAAAAACAAAAACAGAACAAAACAAAAAGAAACCCCACAGGTTTGTTACTTCAAATATTAATAGTAGACAGATCATTGTGAAAACTTGTAGTATTAAAGACTAAATTTTTATGTTATTTAGTCATAGTGCTGTTTTGTACTTTTCGAGATTGCCTTTCTAATGTGGTTTCGAATGGAACAGGATGTTGAATTAAAATGGACAGTTTTGTATCATTGAACTAGGAGCTGTTTCATGAGGGTTGGTATCAAGAGGGTTAATATATCATAGTTAAAGCATGTGGCCTAATGGTTAGTGTGTTAACTCATGATCATAAGGGTATGGGTTTGATTACCTGGTGGTGCATTGTGTTCTTGAATAAAACATTTTACTTCATAATAGGTCTGAGGCACCCTATCATTAAAATACCCAAGAAACTTCCTACATCATAGGAAGCCAGCTAAATCTGTTTAGCTGTGAGCTGTAAATTTTGCAGAACTACGGGTGTTTCAAGCAGTTTCATATAAAAAGGTTTAACCTACTGTCAATATTATCAATTTATGACAATTTTTATGAAGTAAACATTTTTACACTATTTCATTTTATGTTTTAACAATGTTTTTTTAAAAATATATATATTTATTCAGTTTTTCAGAATAATCAAGATACAGTTCGCTAGCAATGTTTTTGTATTTCATTATTGTTTTCACTAGCAAAACACTATTTTTATTTGTCTTTTATAATAATAAAAACCAAATCAGATTGAATCTTCTTAATGGTTTCTTCATTAATGCTAATGTTGTGGAACTACTTCTATAGCCATATTTTATCAAACATTCATAAATATCAAAGAATTATCAACTGATAATTTGTCTTTCATCTTTAGTGATGCTTCGAAAGTTTCTGTAAACGACACTTTCGGAAATATTATTCTAGGTTACATAACAGAATTGCTAATGGCCAACCATATTGGTGAACATTATGTTGTTGTTATAACTGCTGTAGTTTTATACCTTCTCACTGCCTTGGTTTTTATTCCCATCATAGCACACGCATGCACGCACACGTTATATATATATATATATATATATATATATATATATATATATATCTCAGGTGGGTAGGCTCTCTTCAATTCAAGCCTACTTTTTCCTATGGTCATGAATCTTGGGTAATGACTGAAAGAATATGATCGCAAATACAAGTGGCTGAAATGGGGTAATGTTATTTAATAGAGTGCATAGCTTGGAGAATAGGTAGTTACTCCAGGTAGAGTTGCTACTTCTCTAAATTGAGAGATCACAGTTCTGATATTACGGACATATTGTCAGAATGTTTAAGGAAAGAATTGCTGGACAGATTTTACTGCCAAAACTAACTGGCAAGGGACCCAGGGATATACCCTGAGCAAGATGGTTGGATAACATCCATGATCTTGGCTGATTTCATTTGGGACAGTTGCTTCTGACTCGACTTACTCAAAGACATGCTTGAGGAACCTGCCCCCACATCCCTCTCAGAAATAAGTGGGTGAAGAAGAAAAATCAAGAATTCGGATAGATTTAGTTATATCAACATTCTCATTATTAAGTGGTCTTTGGAACATAAAGGTTTTTACATAAGATTTCTAAATAAACAAACAGATGTGTATCATATAAGTAGGGGCAGTTTCGGACACTTTTGTATCAAAAGGTTAAGGGGTTCCTATTTAAATTGATATCTTCCAGCTTTGATATATGGAAGAACCCTTAGTAAAATTCTTTCATTACCTCATTTCCAATGAAATACTCTGCTTATGTGCTATCATTCAGTTTGAAAATAATAAAACAAAATGAAAGAAAAATAACTTTATCATCAGTGATATGATATTTGGAACATTTCATAAAAGAATATACTAAAATAAAATTATGATGGAAGGTTGTTTTAATGGAAATATGAATATTTTAAAACAGGGTGGTTTTTAGGTGCAGTTGTAAAGGAATTTGTTTCATAGAACTAGAGCTGGTTTTTAGGGCAGGGTTGGTATGAAAAGAGTTAATGGATTAGCAGCCATCTTCCACTTCCACTTCCTCCTCAGTGTCCTCTTCCTCCTCTTCTCTTGTTGTCTCTGTCTTTAGTAAACCACCACCACCTACCATAGTCTACTTACTTTCTTCATCTATCATATGTTACCTCCCTCCAAACTTATCCACCCTATCTACTCCCCTCAACCATCACCACCTCTACCACCTCTACCACCACCATCTCTACCACCACCACCACTACTACCACCACCACTACTACCACCACCACCACTACCACCACTACCACCACCACCACCACCACCACCACCACCACCACCACCACCACCACCACCACCACTACCACCACTACCACCACCACCACTACTACCACCATAACCACTACTACCACCATAACCACCACCACTACTACCACCATAACCACCACCACTACTACCACCACCACTATCACCACCACCACTACTGCCGCCACTACCGCCGCCACTACTGCCACCACTACCGCCACTACCACCGCCACTACCACCGCTACTACCACCACCACTACCACCACCATCACCATCACCACCACTACCACTAATACCACTACTACCACCACCACTACCACTAATACCACTACTACCACCACCACCACCACCAGCACTGCCACCACCACCACAACCACAACCACTACTGCCACCACCACCACCACCACCACTACTGCCACCACCACTACTGCCACCACCACCACCACTACTGCCACCACCACCACCACTACTGCCACCACCACCACTACCACCACCTCTACCAATCTACTCCAATTTTCTTAGTTCCTGTCTTAATTAGGTAACATTTAAATGAAGAACTTCTTGAAAACCAATCTATTAGTTTGAAAATAGACAATTTATTACAGATGTCTGCTGTAACATTACACATGTGTAGCATATAAATATATATACACACACATATATACACACACACATATCCACACACATATATGTACACATATACTCACATATCCACATACATATGTATGCATATATACTCACATATTCCCACTCACATACATATGCATACACATATATATATACATGTACATATACACACTCGTATACATACAGAAATATATGTAGATGTACACATGTATACGCATGCACATATACATATGCATGCACTAACATATACTCTTATATACAATGGCAACAGCAATTACGATCATAGATCATAACATATTAAATGCAACATAACAGCTGCAATATAACAGCTGCAACATACTCCACAACCACTACAATAACTAACTGTAGTATTAGAAACAACGACAGCGTTTGCAACAGTAAATACAACAACAGTAAATACAACAACAGTAAATACAACAACAGTAAATACAACAACAGTAAATACAACAACAGTAAATACAACAGTAAATACAACAGTAAATACAACAGTAAATACAACAGTAAATACAACAGCAAATACAACAGTAAATACAACAGCAAATACAACAGCAAATACAACAGCAAATACAACAGCAAATACAACAGTAAATACAACAGTAAATACAACAACAGTAAATACAACAACAGTAAATACAACAACAGTAAATACAACAACAGTAAATACAACAACAGTAAATACAACAACAGTAAATACAACAGTAAATACAACAACAGTAAATACAACTGTAGTTGTAAGAAGAAATAACAACAAAAAGATCAACTTTACTAGTTGAAATATAAATGACAACTGCAGCAGTAACAGCAGAATATAGAGAAATGTAATGATATTGATTCTATGAACGAAACTAAGCAATAAAGAGGGACATTTTTGTGAAAGAGATTGAGGGAGAAGACTATTATTTTAGGGGAACCATGCAGATTATAAGATAATAAATAGATAAGGACTTAAAAGGTTGAAATAAAGAGAAACCAAAAATGGAGAGAAGAAAAGGACTTAAAATGTTGAAATAAAGAGAAACCAAAAATGGGGAGAAGAAATAATATAAAATATTAAAGTAATTTTATTGAATGTATGAAGAATACTTTTAACAATAATTATGTATTGTGGCAGCTGGAACTATAATCAATAACTGAAGAAAAATAAGGATATTAACCATTTTAGTACCAAACCATCTGAAATTACCTCTGGTTCTACAATATAAAGCTATTTATTTTAAAGTGTTTAGCCCTTTTGCATTTAAACTGGCTGTACCCGGCCAGAATTTTCTCACCTCTTTCTGTTCAAATCAGCCATAACCGGCTGCTCATACTTATGTTAAAGTATTGTTCTCAAAATAAATATCAATCTCAGAGATTCAATATTATGTGAGATAAGTGTTTTCTGTGAAAATACAATTGTAAATATAGAGTAATGTAAATACTAAAGGGTTAAAGTCTAAAAAGCTTCAAATTATAATTTTATCGGTGGATTGGCAGTATCGGTAAAGGATTGGACTCCATGCTTTGAGGCATAGAGTTACGGCCGTTGCTATTCTGAGTTCAAATCCCGCTGAGGTTAACTTTGCCTTTCATCCTTACGGGGTCGATAAAATAAAGTACCAGTAATGTACTGGGTAATTGCTGGCCTTGTGCCAAAAGAAACAAACAATTATAATTTTATGTAAGGGTAGAGGGTCGGACACCATGCCTTCCTGCATAGTTACGCTCCTTTATGGTCTGAGTTCAAATCCCGCTGCGGTTAACTTAGCCTTTCATCCTTACGAGGTCAATAAAATAAAGTACCAGTAATTAACTGGAATAATTGCTGGCCTTGTGCCAATAGTAGAAACAATTATAATTTTATGTAAGGTGGATTGGCAGTATCGGTAGAGGGTCGGACGCCATGCTTTGACGCATAGTTACGGCCCTTGCCATTGAGTTCAAATCCCGCCAAGGTTAACTTTGCCTTTCATCCTTACGGGGTCGATAAAATAAAGTACCAGTAATGTACTGGGTAATTGCTGGCCTTGTGCCAAAAGTAGAAACAATTATAATTTTATGTATGGTTTGGCAGTATTGGTAGAGGGTTGGACACCATGCTTTTCAGCAAAGAGTTACGGCCCTTTATGTTCTGAGTTCAAATACCGTTGAGGTTAAATTTGCCTTTCATCCTTATGGGGTTGATAAAATAAAGTACCAGTAATACACTGGGATAATTGCTGGCCTTATGCCAAAAGTAGAAACTATTATAATTTTATGTAAGAACCTTTTAAATTATGTTACTAACATCAGATTAATAATTGTTTCTACTTTTGGCACAAGGCCAGCAATTATCCCAGTGTATTACTGGTACTTTATTTTATTGACCCTGTAAGGATGAAAGCAAAGTTAACCTCGATCAGATTAATAATGGAGTTAGTTACATTACAAAATCCTTCCAAATTCTTGATAAATGTTTGAAAATGGTTGGAAATTATAGGCAATATCTTTCATTAGAAATCTGATAAGAAGAGTTAGATTAAGTAGAAAAGTTACCTGCTAATGAAAGATATATTGATTGGTAAGGTTTCACTACTTTGAAGTTTGTGAGTGGAGACATGTATAGTGTGTGTGAGAGGAAGAGGGGAAGTAACGGTGTAGAAAGAAAATCTATTAGACAGGTAAGAAAGAGGCTGACGGTGATGTTTGTTACCTGACTAAGTTAACAATTGTAAGAGTATTTGGTGAACGATGTAATGGGATCTTGCTCTAAAATAAATAACATTGAACAAGTCAAATTATTTGACATTTGCTGGGATTATGTCTGACCGATAATCTCTGTCTGGCTCTATCTCTTTCTATCTCTCTTTATCTCTCTCTCTGTTTGTCTCTCTCACTCTGTCAATTTTTCTGTCTGTCTCTCTTTCTCTTTCCACATGTCTCTCTTTCTGTATGTCTCTCACTCTCTTTCTGTATGTCTCTCACTCTCTTTCTGTATGTCTCTCATCTCTTTCTGTATGTCTCTCACTCTCTTTCTGTATGTCTCTCATCTCTTTCTGTATGTCTCTCATCTCTTTCTGTATGTCTCTCATCTCTTTCTCTGTATGTCTCTCATCTCTTTCTGTGTGTCTCTCATCTCTTTCTGTATGTCTCTCATCTCTTTCTCTGTATGTCTCTCACTCTCTTTCTGTATGTCTCTCATCTCTTTCTGTATGTCTCTCATCTCTTTCTGTATGTCTCTCATCTCTTTCTGTATGTCTCTCATCTCTTTCTCTGTATGTCTCTCATCTCTTTCTGTGTGTCTCTCATCTCTTTCTGTATGTCTCTCATCTCTTTCTCTGTATGTCTCTCACTCTCTTTCTGTATGTCTCTCATCTCTTTCTGTATGTCTCTCATCTCTTTCTCTGTATGTCTCTCATCTCTTTCTGTGTGTCTCTCATCTCTTTCTGTATGTCTCTCATCTCTTTCTCTGTATGTCTCTCACTCTCTTTCTGTATGTCTCTCATCTCTTTCTGTATGTCTCTCATCTCTTTCTGTATGTCTCTCATCTCTTTCTCTGTATGTCTCTCACTCACTCTTTCTGTATGTCTCTCATCTCTTTCTGTATGTCTCTCACTCTCTTTCTGTATGTCTCTCACTCTCTTTCTGTATGTCTCTCATCTCTTTCTCTGTATGTCTCTCATCTCTTTCTGTATGTCTCTCATCTCTTTCTGTATGTCTCTCATCTCTTTCTGTATGTCTCTCATCTCTTTCTGTATGTCTCTCACTCTCTTTCTGTATGTCTCTCACTCTCTTTCTGTATGTCTCTCACTCTCTTTCTGTATGTCTCTCATCTCTTTCTGTATGTCTCTCACTCTTTCTGTATGTCTCTCACTCTCTTTCTGTATGTCTCTCACTCTCTTTCTGTATGTCTCTCACTCTCTTTCTGTATGTCTCTCACTCTCTTTCTGTATGTCTCTCACTCTCTTTCTGTATGTCTCTCACTCTCTTTCTGTATGTCTCTCACTTTCTTTCTGTATGTCTCTCACTCTCTTTCTGTATGTCTCTCACTCTCTTTCTGTATGTCTCTCACTCTCTTTCTGTATGTCTCTCTCTCTCTTTCTGTATGTCTCTCTTTCTGTATGCCTCTCTCTCTCTCTTTCTGTATGCCTCTCTCTTGTATGCCTCTCTCTCTCTTGTATGCCTCTCTCTCTCTCTTTTGTATGCCTCTCTCTCTCTCTCCCTCTTTCTGTATGCCTCTCTCTCTCTCTCTGTATGCCTCTCTCTCTCTCTCTGCCTCTCTCTCTCTCTGTATGCCTGTCTCTCCTTCTGTCTGTCTGGCTCTGTCTCTCTTTTTCTGCCTTTTCTTTCTGAATACCCATCCATCTCTCTCTCTCTCTCTCTCACATTGTGTGGCTTTAGGTTGACCAATACCTTCTGAGTGAAATAATCCACTAAATTTAGCTTTAGTTGGTCTAGAAAAGGCCTTTGAAAGAGTACCTCGATCTATTATCTATTAGCTGTAGGTGTGAACCTCACAAGATGGAATGGCTCTTCCAGTGCATCTCCCTTACCATCCACTGGTGAAACACCTTCTCCATTCTGTCTGCCAGGACTGCGGGGTGGCCAACATGTGGAATCCCATTTGCTCATATTATAGAGATGGGGAGGGTGAGAGAGTTGGAGGTGATAATGGGATTTTGGCTTTTCCGTGTACTCCGCTCTTCTTTCTTTCAGCCCCCACCCAACACACAATCTCCCTTTTTCTTGTATCACTTGAGGAGTGAATTTTTTCTTCATTTATTGTGTATTTTGCAGAAAATTCAAGTCAGGGGGTCAACAAATTATCCATATTTTCTTCAATGTAATTTTAACCTTAATAATGACATTGTAAACATTCTATTTGGTGGTCTTAAGGAAATTAGGAGTAGAAGAGTGACTTGTGAAAACATTGCAAGCCATGTACAGAGGAGCTGTGAGTTTAGTCAGGAATTCAATATACAGGTAGTTCATCAAGGTTCAGTTTTTAGCCCACTGCAATTTACCATAGTTCTCCAGGGCATAACAGAGGAGTTTAAAACTAGCTGTCCATGGGAACTTCTCTATGCAGACGATCTGGTCTTTATAGCTAAATCCACAAAAGAACAAGAAAATAAATTCTGATTATAGAAACTGAATTTGGAATCAAAAGATCTGAGAGTATACTTAGCCAAAACTAAAGTGTTAGTGAGTAGGAGAGAAGATAGGACCCTAATTCCTTCAGAGAAGTGGCCCTGCTCAATATGTAAAGGATTAGGCATAAACTCCATACAATGTAGACAATGTAAATCTCGGGTACACAAAAGATGTAGTGGGACAATGAATAGACTAACAGGAAGGAAGAACTTTGCTTGAAGAAAATGCACAGGAGTAAGCGAGAGAAGAGTGCCAATGATATAAACCTTTTCCAGTCACAGGAAAGATCCATAGATGTGGTTGATAGGTTCTGCTATCTAGGTGACTTAAATAGCAGTGGAGGAGGATGCATTGAGAATATAATATCTAAAATAAGGATAGGATGGAAGAAGTTTAGAGAACGACTCACATGGTTGACAACAAAAGGTTTCTCTCTATATATGAAAGGAAGGCTGTATGACGTCTGTATGCAAAGTGTGATGCTGCTTGGTAGTGAAACATGGGCTGTGACTGCACAGGATCTGCATAAATTGGAAAGAAATGAAGCAACTATGCAATGTAAATGTGAGAGAAAGGCAGAACTTGGACGAGTTGAGGGTGAAGTTGGGTTTAAGAGGAATCCGAGGTAGTCTGCAAGAGAGAAGACTATGTTGATATGGACAATGAGCAATGGGTGAAGAAATCCCAGTGGAAGAAAGCCGCAGTAGGGGATGACCAAGAAAGACCTGGGCAGAGGTTGTGAGAGCTGATTGCAAATTACTTAGATTGGCAGAGGCGATAATGAAGGAATGTGACAAGTGGAGGGATGCCATGCTGAAAAGGACCTGTCCAACCCATGCAAGTGTAGAAAATCAGACGCAAAAACAATGATGATGATGATGATATAAGATCTTTTTTTAGTGTTTGCACCAAGTTACAGGACATAAACACACACACACATATACACACCAGTGGGCTTCTGTAGTTTCTATCTTAAAAGGCATTAGTTAACCTGAGGCTATAGTAGAATACACCTGCCCAAAGTGATGTGCAGCAATACTGAACCCAGAACCATATGGTTGTGAAGCAAACACCTTAACCACTCAGCCATGTCAGTGCCAACAAATCAATGCAATCTTCTTTAGAAAAATATCTCTATCTACTCCTCTTCCTTCCCCTTTTCTGCCTGTTGCTGTGGTCTTAAGATTAACATGAAGTGACAACTCGGGTGCAGAGCAGTTTCATTGTAACACTCTCATAATTCACACAGACCCTACAACACAACACACCATACCACATTACACCACAGTACACTACACCTCACACCACACCTCACAGCACTACACATAACTCCATATTACTCTACACCAAACCACACCACATTACTCTGCACCACAGCACTGCACTACACCGCACTGCACTGCACCGCACCGCACTGCACCGCACCACACCACACCACACTGCACCACACCACACCGCACTTCACCGCACTTCACTGCACAGCACAGCACCATACCGCACTACACCACACAGCACCATACCACACTACACCATACCACACTACACCATACCACACAGCACCAAACTACACCATACCATACTACACCAAACTACATCATACCACACTACACCACACAGCACCATACCACACTACACCATACCACATTACACCATACCACACAGCACCATACCACACAGCACCATACCACACTACACCATACCACATTACACCATACCACACAGCACCATACCACACAGCACCATACCACACAGCACCATACCACACAGCACCATACCACACAGCACCATACCACACAGCACCATACCACACAGCACCATACCACACAGCACCATACCACACAGCACCATACCACACAGCACCATACCAGACGGCACCATACCACACTACTCTACACCACACCACACTACACCACACTACACCACACCACACTACACCAGACTACACCACACCACACTACACTACACCACACTACACTACACCACACCACACTACACCACACCACACAGCACCATACCAGACGGCACCATACCACACTACTCTACACCACACCACACTACACCACACTACACCACACCACACTACACCAGACTACACCACACCACACTACACTACACCACACTACACCACACTACACCACACCGCACTACACTACACTACACCACACAACACTACACCACACCACACTACACCACACCACACAGCACCATACCAGACGGCACCATACCACACTACTCTACACCACACCACACTACACCACACTACACCACACCACACTACACCAGACTACACCACACCGCACTATGCTACACCACACCGCACTACACTACACCACACCACACTACACCACACCACACTACACCACACTACACTACACCACACTACACTACACCACACCACACTACACCACACCACACAGCACCATACCACACAGCACCATACCACACAGCACCATACCACACGGCACCATACCACACGGCACCATACCACACGGCACCATACCACACGGCACCATACCACACGGCACCATACCACACGGCACCATACCACACCACACTACACCACACCACACTACACCTCACTACACCACACCACACTACACCAGACCACACTACACACACCACACTACACTACACCACACCGCACTACACTACACCACACTACACCACACTAGACCACACTACACCACACTAGACCACACTACACCACACTACACCACACTACACCACACTACACCACACTACACCACACTACACCACACTACACTACACCACACCACACTACACCACACTACACTACACCACACCACACTACACTACACTACACCACACCACACTACACCACACCACACCACACCATACCACACTACACCACACCACACGGCACCACACAGCACCATACCACACTACACCACACCACACGGCACCACACAGCACTATACCACACTACACTACACCACACCACACAGCACCATACCACACTACACCACACTACACTACACCACACCGCACTACACTACACCACACTACACCACACTACACCACACTAGACCACACTAGACCACACTACACCACACTACACTACACCACACTACACCACACTACACCACACTACACCACACCACACTACACTACACCACACCACACTACACTACACCACACCACACTACACCACACCACACCACACCATACCACACTACACCACACAGCACCATACCACACTACACCACACAGCACCATACCACACTACACCACACAGCACTATACCACACTACACCACGCTACACCACACAGCACCATACCACACTACACCACACTACACCACACTACACCACACTACACCACACTACACCACACTACACCACACTACACCACACTACACCACACTACACCACACTACACCACACAGCATAGCACTATACCACACTACACCACACAGCACCATACCACACTACACCATAGAGCACCATACAACACTACACCACACCACACAGCACCATACCACACAGCACCATACCACACAGCACAGTACCACACAGCACCATACCACACAGCACCACGCCATACAGCACCACACCACACTACACCACACAGCACATATACCGCACCACACCACATTACACCACACAGCACCATACTACACTACACCATACAGCACCATACAACACTACACCACACTACACCATACCACACTACACCATACCACACAGCACCATACCACACTACACCACACAGCACCATACCACACAGCACCATACCACACAGCACCATACCACACAGCACCATACCACACAGCACCATACCACACAGCACCATAACACACAGCACCATAACACACAGCACCATAACACACAGCACCATACCACACAGCACCATACCACACTACACCATACCACACAGCACCACACAGCACCATACCACACTACACCATACCACACTACACCACACAGCACCATACCACACTACACCACACAGCACCATACCACACTACACCACACAGCACCATACCACACTACACCACACAGCACCATACCACACTACACCACACAGCACCATACCACACTACACCACACAGCACCATACCACACTACACCACACAGCACCATACCACACTACACCACACTACACTACACTACACCACACTACACCACACTACACCACACTACACCACACTACACCACACTACACTACACCACACAGCACCATACCACATTAGTCCACACAGCACCATACCACACTACACCACACTACACCACACCACACTACACCACACTACACCACACAGCACCATACCACACTACACCACACTACACCACACAGCACCATACCACACTACACCACACAGCACCATACCACACTATACCACGCAGCACCATACCATACCACACCACACCATACCACACTACACCACACTACACCACACTACACCACACAGCACCATACCACACTACACCACACCACACAGTACCATACCACACTACACCACACAGCACCATACCACACTACACCACACAGCACCATACCACACTACACCACACAGCACCATACCACACTACACCACACAGCACCATACCACACTACACCACACAGCACCATACCACACTACACCACACAGCACCATACCACACTACACCACACAGCACCATACCACACTACACCACACTACACCACACTACACCACACAACACGGCACCACACAGCACTATACCACACAGCACTATACCACACTACACTACACCACACTACACTACACCACACCACACAGCACCATACCACACTACACCACACCACACAGCACCATACCACACCACACTACACCACACCACACCACACTACACCACACTACACCACACCACACTACACCACACTACACCACAGTACACCACACTACACCACACAGCATAGCACCATACCACACTACACCACACAGCACGATACCACACTACACCATAGAGCACCATACAACACTACACCACACAGCACGATACCACACTACACCATAGAGCACCATACAACACTACACCACACCACACAGCACCATACCACACAGCACCATACCACACAGCACCATACCACACAGCACCATACCACACAGCACAGTACCACACAGCACCATACCACACAGCACCATACCACACAGCACAGTACCACACAGCACCATACCACACAGCACCACGCCACACAGCACCACACCACACTACACCACACAGCACATATACCACACTACACCACACTACATCACACAGCACCACACCACACTACACCACACAGCACCATACAACACTACACCACACTACACCATACCACACTACACCATACCACACAGCACCATACCACACTACACCACACAGCACCATACCACACTACACCACACAGCACCATACCACACAGCACCATACCACACAGCACCATACCACACAGCACCATACCACACAGCACCATAACACACAGCACCATAACACACAGCACCATAACACACAGCACCATACCACACAGCACCATACCACACAGCACCATACCACACTACACCATACCACACAGCACCACACAGCACCATACCACACTACACCATACCACACTACACCACACAGCACCATACCACACTACACCATACCACACTACACCACACAGCACCATACCACACTACACCACACAGCACCATACCACACTACACCACACAGCACCATACCACACTACACCACACAGCACCATACCACACTACACCACACAGCACCATACCACACTACACCACACAGCACCATACAACACTACACCACACAGCACCATACCACACTACACCACACTACACTACACTACACCACACTACACCACACTACACCACACTACACTACACCACACAGCACCATACCACATTAGTCCACACAGCACCATACCACACTTCACCACACCACACTACACCACACTACACCACACAGCACCATACCACACTACACCACACTACACCACACAGCACCATACCACACTACACCACACAGCACCATACCACACTATACCACGCAGCACCATACCATACCACACCACACCATACCACACTACACCACACTACACCACACTACACCACACAGCACCATACCACACTACACCACACCACACAGCACCATACCACACTACACCACACAGCACCATACCACACTACACCACACAGCACCATACCACACTACACCACACAGCACCATACCACACTACACCACACAGCACCATACCACACTACACCACACAGCACCATACAACACTACACCACACAGCACCATACCACACTACACCACACTACACTACACTACACCACACTACACCACACTACACCACACTACACCACACTACACTACACCACACAGCACCATACCACATTAGTCCACACAGCACCATACCACACTTCACCACACCACACTACACCACACTACACCACACAGCACCATACCACACTACACCACACTACACCACACAGCACCATACCACACTACACCACACAGCACCATACCACACTATACCACGCAGCACCATACCATACCACACCACACCATACCACACTATACCACACTACACCACACTACACCACACAGCACCATACCACACTACACCACACCACACAGCACCATACCACACTACACCACACAGCACCATACCACACAGCACCACACAGCACCATACCACACTACACCACACAGCACCATACAACACTACACCATACAGCACCATACCACACTACACCACACAGCACCATACCACACTACACCACACAGCACCATACCACACTACACCACACAGCACCATATAACACTACACCACACTACACCACACAACACGGCACCACACAGCACTATACCACACAGCACTATACCACACTACACTACACCACACCACACAGCACCATACCACACTACACCACACCACACAGCACCATACCACACCACACTACACCACACCACACCACACTACACCACACTACACCACACCACACTACACCACACTACACCACACTACACCACACTACACCACACTACACCACACAGCATAGCACCATACCACACTACACCACACAGCACGATACCACACTACACCATAGAGCACCATACAACACTACACCACACCACACAGCACCATACCACACAGCACCATACCACACAGCACCATACCACACAGCACAGTACCACACAGCACCATACCACACAGCACAGTACCACACAGCACCATACCACACAGCACCACGCCACACAGCACCACACCACACTACACCACACAGCACATATACCACACTACACCACACTACACCACACAGCACCACACCACACTACACCACACAGCACCATACCACACTGCACCATACCACACTACACCATACAGCACCATACAACACTACACCACACTACACCATACCACACTACACCATACCACACAGCACCATACACACTACACCACACAGCACCATACCACACAGCACCATACCACACAGCACCATACCACACAGCACCATACCACACAGCACCATACCACACAGCACCATACCACACTACACCACACAGCACCATACCACACTACACCACACAGCACCATACCACACTACACCACACAGCACCATACCACACTACACCACACAGCACCATACCACACTACACCACACAGCACCATACCACACTACACCACACAACACCATACCACACTACTCCACACAGCACCATACCACACTACACCACACTACACCACACCACACCACACCACACCATACCACACCACACTACACCACACCACACCACACTACACCACACAGCACCATACCACACCACACCATACCATACCACACCACACCACACCATACCACACCACACCACACCATACCACACCATACCACACCATACCACACTACACCACACAGCACCACACTACTCCACACAGCACCATACCACACCATACCACACTACACCACACTACACCACACTACACCACACTACACCACACTACACCACACCACACCACACTACACCACACAGCACCATACCACACTACACCACACAGCACCATACCACACAGCACCATACCACACCATACCACACTACACAGCACCATACCACACTACACCACACAGCACCATACCACACTACACCACACAGCACCATACCAAACTACTCCACACAGCACCATACCACACCACACCATACCATACCACACCACACCACACCATACCACACCACACCACACCATACCACACCATACCACACCATACCACACTACTCCACACAGCACCACACTACTCCACACAGCACCATACCACGCTACACCATACCACACTACTCCACCATACCACACCATACCACACTACACCACACTACACCACACTACACCACACTACACCACACTACACCACACTACACCACACTACACCACACTACATCACACTACACCACACTACACCACACCACACCACACTACACCACACTATACCACACCACACTACACCACACCACACTACACCACACCACACTACACCACACCACACTACACCACACAGCACCATACCACACTACACCACACGGCACCATACCACACTACACCACACAGCACCATACCACACCATACCACACTACACCACACAGCAGCATAACACACTACACCACACTACTCCACACAGCACCATACCACACCACACTACACCACACAGCACCATACCACACCACACTACACCACACCACACTACACCACACTACACCACACTACACCACACTACACCACACTACACCACACTACACCACACTACACTACACCACACAGCACCATACCACACTAGTCCACACAGCACCATACCACACTTTACCACACTACACCACACTACACCACACAGCACCATACCACACTACACCACACTACACCACACAGCACCATACCACACTATACCACACAGCACCATACCATACCACACCACACCATACCACACTACACCATACCACACTACACCACACCACACCACACTACACCACACCACACTACACCACACCACACTACACCACACCACACTACACCACACCACACTACACCACACCACACACACTACACCACACTACATCATTAAGTACCACACTACACCATACCACACTACACCACACAGCACCATACCACACAGCACCATACCACACAGCACCATACCACACAGCACCATACCACACAGCACCATACCACACAACACCATACCACACTACACCACACAGCACCATACCACACTGCACCACACAGCACCATACCACACTACACCACACAGCACCATACCACACTACACCACACAGCACCATACCACACTACACCACACAGCACCATACCACACCACACTACACCACACAACACCATACCACACCACACTACACCACACAACACCATACCACACTACACCATACCACACCACACCATACCACACTACACCACACCACACTACACCACACCACACCACACCACACCATACCACACAACACCACACCACACTACACCACACCACACCACACTACACCACACAGCACCATACCACACTACACCACACAGCACCATACCACACTACACCACACAGCACCATACCACACTACTCCACACAGCACCATACCACACTACACCACACAGCACCATACCACACTACTCCACACAGCACCATACCACACTACTCCACACAGCACCATACCACACCACACCATACCATACCACACCATACCACACCACACCATACCACACCATACCACACCATACCACACTACACCACACAGCACCACACTACTCCACACAGCACCATACCACGCTACACCATACCACACTACTCCACACAGCACCATACCACACCATACCACACTACACCACACTACACCACACTACGCCACACTACACCACACTACGCCACACTACACCACACTACACCACACTACGCCACACTACACCACACTACACCACACTACATCACACTACACCACACTACACCACACCACACTATACCACACCACACTACACCACACCACACTACACCACACCACACTACACCACACCACACTACACCACACAGCACCATACCACACTACACCACACGGCACCATACCACACTACACCACACAGCACCATACCACACCATACCACACTACACCACACAGCAGCATAACACACTACACCACACTACTCCACACAGCACCATACCACACCACACTAAACCACACAGCACCATACCACACCACACTACACCACACCACACTACACCACACTACACCACACTACACCACACTACACTACACCACACAGCACCATACCACACTAGTCCACACAGCACCATACCACACTTTACCACACTACACCACACAGCACCATACCACACTACACCACACTACACCACACAGCACCATACCACACTATACCACACAGCACCATACCATACCACACCACACCATACCACACTACACCATACCACACTACACCACACCACACCACACTACACCACACTACACCACACCACACTACACCACACCACACTACACCACACCACACTACACCACACTACACCACACCACACTACACTACACCACACCACACTACATCATTAAGTACCACACTACACCATACCACACTACACCACACAGCACCATACCACACAGCACCATACCACACAGCACCATACCACACAGCACCATACCACACAACACCATACCACACTACACCACACAGCACCATACCACACTACACCACACAGCACCATACCACACAGCACCATACCACACTACACCACACAGCACCATACCACACTACACCACACAGCACCATACCACACTACACCACACAGCACCATACCACACCACACTACACCACACAACACCATACCACACTACTCCACACAGCACCATACCACACTACACCATACCACACCACACCATACCACACTACACCATACCACACCACACCATACCACACTACACCACACCACACCACACTACACCACACCACACCACACCATACCACACAACACCACACCACACTACACCACACCACACCACACTACACCACACAGCACCATACCACACTACACCACACAGCACCATACCACACTACACCACACAGCACCATACCACACTACTCCACACAGCACCATACCACACCACACCATACCATACCACACCACACCACACCATACCACACCACACCATACCATACCATACCACACCATACCACACTACACCACACAGCACCACACTACTCCACACAGCACCATACCACACCATACCACACTACACCACACTACACCACACCACACTACACCACACTATACCACACCACACTACACCACACCACACTACACCACACCACACTACACCACACCACACTACACCACACTACACCACACAGCACCATGCCACACTACACCACACAGCACCATGCCACACCATACCTCACTACACCACACAGCAGCATAACACACTACACCACACTACTCCACACAGCACCATACCACACCACACTACACCACACAGCACCATACCACACTACACCATACCACACTACACCATACCACACTACACAACACTACACCATGCCACACTACACCACACTACACCATACCACACTACACCACACTACACCACACAGCACCATACCACACTACACCACACAGCACCATACTACACTACACCACACAGCACAATACCACACTACACCACACAGCACAATACCACACTACACCACACAGCACCATACCACACTACACCACACAGCAGCATACCACACTACACCATACCACTACACCACACAGCACCATACCACACTACACCACACAGCACCATACCACACCATACCACACAGCACCATACCACACCATACCACACTACACCACACAGCACCATACCACACCATACCACACTACTCCAGACAGCACCATACTACACCATACCACACTACTCCAGACAGCACCATACTACACCACACCACACTACACCACACAGCACCATACCACACTACACCATACAACACTACACCATACTACACCATACAACACTACACCACACAGCACCATACCACACTACACCACACAGCACCATACAACACTACACCACACAGCACCATACCACACTACACCATACAACACTACACCACACAGCACCATACCACACTACACCACACAGCTCCATAACACACTACACCACACAGCACCATACCACACTACACCACACAGCACCATACCATACCACACTACACCACACAGCACCATACCACACTACACCACACAGCACCATACCACACTACACCACACAGCACCATACAACACTACACCACACAGCACCATACCACACTACACCATACAACACTACACCACACAGCACCATACCACACTACACCACACTACACCATACAACACTACACCACACAGCACCATACCACACTACACCATACAACACTACACCACACAGCACCATACCACACTACTCCACACAGCACCATACAACACTACACCACACAGCACCATACCACACTACACCATACAACACTACACCACACAGCACCATACCACACTACACCACACAGCACCATACCAGACTACTCCACACAGCACCATACCACACTACACCACACAGCACCATACAACACTACACCACACAGCTCCATACCACACAGCACCATACCACACTACACCACACAGCACCATACCACACTACACCATACCACACTACACCACACAACACCATACCACACTACACCACACAGCACCATACCACACAGCACCATACCACACTACACCACACAGCACCATGCCACACTATACCACACTACACCACACAGCACCATACCACACAGCACCATACCACACTACACCACACAGCTCCATACCACACTACACCATACAACACTTCTCCACACAGCACCATACCACACTACACCACACAGCACCATGCCACACTATACCACACAGCACCATACCACACTACACCATACAACACTACTCCACACAGCACCATACCACACTACTCCACACAGCACCATACTACACCATACCACACTACACCACACATCACCATACCACACTACACCACACAGCACCATGCCGCACTACACCACACTACACCACACATCACCATACCATACTACACCACACAGCACCGTACCACACTACACCACACATCACCATACCATACTACACACACAGCACCATGCCACACTACACCACATCACACCACAAATAGATATTTTAAGAATTAAATTCTTTCAAACTAACAGGTAATTAGTGCCAGTAATCAATTGATACACTTGTTAACGAATTCATATTAAGTTCTTTATTCCCATATCAGCAATTCATAGTTTGTCACATTTATTGCTTTGATTGTTTT
Source organism: Eledone cirrhosa (assembly GCA_964016885.1). Taxonomy (NCBI): domain Eukaryota; kingdom Metazoa; phylum Mollusca; class Cephalopoda; order Octopoda; family Eledonidae; genus Eledone; species Eledone cirrhosa. The sequence continues at coordinate 109,390,535 of OZ024740.1, forward strand.
TTGTTTGTTTGTATCATAATAATAATAATGGAATTATTATGTACAGTGCTCAGGTGCACTACAACTCGTCAAAGGTGCATGTATATTACATAGAATAATATACAAATGTCAGGGAAGTGAATAGTGTATGTCATGATATACGTGTGTGTGTATGGAGGGGGAATATTAGGTGTAGTGTTGGTGAATCTCGGGAGGCATGGAGGTTTTAAAGGATGCATGTACATGTGTGTGTGTATGTGTTTGTGTGTGTATATGTGTGTGTATTAGTAATTAACTTTCCACAAACAATGTTTTAATTAGCAACCTTAAGTGTGATGATGAAAATCTATTAACAAGGTTTTTTTAACCTAATCCTTTCTAACAATAATACATTTTTCCACAGGAAAGTTTAGATTGTGTGTAGGGTGTGTATTGTGAGCAGGGAAAATGGATATGAAATAACTCACACACACACACCGTTTAACGTCCATCTTCCACGCTAGCATGGGTCTGGACGGGAATTGTCCCACTTGAGGCAAGATTGGTCGCCTCGCTCGTATGGGAGTGTCTGGGGGGTTTTCTATGGCTGGATGCCCTTCCTAACACCAACCACATTAACAGTGTGGACTGGGAGGTTTTTACCGTGTTACCTACACGGCCACATTACAGCGTTGACTGTTTTTTTGTCATCACACCTACACAACCTCATTTATTTAGGACTGGATGTTGTGGTACCAACATAACTTTATATCGAAAGGGGTGGTGTGGATGGGGGTACGGGTAGTGGGACGGGGGTGTAATTTGGTTGAGGTGTCTACTGACTAGGTTTCGCTTTGTACTTAGGCAAGGCGAGTCTTCTGTATTACTGTGTAGCGCCAAAGATCACGGTCCAGTGACATTGTCTTGGACGCACGCACGCACGTGCAAATATACACACACACATACAAATATACACACACACACATACAAATATACACACACACACATACAAATATACACACACACATACAAATATACACACACACACATACAAATATACACACACACACATACAAATATACACACACACACATACAAATATACATATACACATACAAATATACACACACACATACAAATATACACACACACATACAAATATACACATACAAATATACACACACACGTACAAATATACATATACACATACAAATATACATATACACATACAAATATACATATACACATACAAATATACATATACACATACAAATATACATATACACATACAAATATACATATACACATACAAATATACATATACACATAATCAAATACATATAATCAGTTCCTGTATGAGCAAGGCATGGTCAGCCGACCAGACACTGACCACAACAGGACAACCCATCTAACCCATGCTAGCATGGAAGAACGGACGTAAAACGATGAGGATGATGACAGAGATATATATATATATATATATATATATATATATAACTAGGGTAAGAACAGGATGGAAGAAGTTTAGGGAACTACTACCACTGCTAGCTGCAAAAGGCTTCTCCCTCAGAATGAAAGGCAGACTGTATGATGCGTGTATCCGAACAGCAATGTTGCATGGTAGTGAGACCTGGGCGCTGAAGGTGGAAGACTTACGTAGATTAGAGAGAAACGAAGCCTGCATGCTCCGATGGATGTGTAACAGTAATATACGTGAACGACAAAGCATAAATGAATTGAGAGAGACTGAGCATAAGAGGTATCAAATGCTGTGTGCAGGAGAGGCAGTTGCGCTGGTATGGACATGATGCGTATGAAGGATGACAGCTGCATAAAAAGGTGCAGAGCACTAGAAGTTGATGGAAACCGCAGAGTGGGGAGACCCAAGATGACCTGGGATGAGGTGATAAAAGCCGACCTTACCCAATTACACCTCTCAAAGGCAATGACACACGACCGTGACTTCTGGCGTCACGCAATAATACACAGTACCCGACCTCCCATGGGTACAAGCTGAAGCATATAGACAATATGCCCCCACCCCCCCCACCGCAAGGTGGCCGTGGAGGTGCCACGGCAAAAAAGCACCCAGCCCACACCGTAAAGTAGACGTGTAGGCGCCACGAAAAAGCACCCAGCACTCACTGTAAATGAGGTTGGTGTTAGGAAGGGCATCCAGCTGTAGAAATCAAGCCAAATCAGTTCCTGTATGAGCAACGCATGGTCAGCCGACCAGACACTGCCCACAACAGGACAACCCGTCTAACCCATGCTAGCGTGGAAGAACGGACGTAAAACGGTGATGATGATGATATATATATACTATCCCCCCCCCTCTTTATCACATACGTGCCTGTTGGTCTCTCTCTTGATCACTCCCTACTCGCACCAAATATAAATAAACCTGTTACGAGGTACGAATCTCAGAATTTGTCAACTCTTAATAATGGTCAGTCCACTTCTACGAAATGTAATGTAAAAATACCATTTTCTTCTTCTCATCCTTCGGTTCATTCATCCATATATCTGTATAATCGTCCAGAATCCAATCCTGCTTTCTCAATCCTATTCTATAATTCTGTCTGGCTGTTCTAAATAATCTTTTGTATTTTAAAATCCCAGTATATCGCTTATTACTGTTATATGCTCTATTTAAAACCTTCTCCTCGCTAACTACCCTATAACCCTCCCACCCGCCCCCACTCACCATTATTATTTGGACCAATCATAAGTCAGCGGCCTATACTATCACATAACCCCAACCCCTTCCCCCTCACCCCTCCCCGTGTCCCACCCACCAAACGCAATCCAAAACTTCAGAGTTGGTACCATGAATGTAGGCACCTTAAAAGGTCGCTCAAACGAAGTTGTAGAAATGCTTGAACGTAAGGAGGTTGATGTTTGCTGTGACCAGGTGGAAGGGCGGGTCTGCTAGATTCATTGTGGGTAAAAAACGATGCTATAAGCTTTTCTGGGTGGGAAATGACAATGGGCTGGGTGGGGTAGGAATCATGTTAGCAGAAAAATGGGTGGATAAGATAATAGACGTAAATAGAGTGAACGACAGAATAATTAAAATAAGACTTGTTTTAAATAGAACTACTGTGACAGTAATATCTGCGTACGCACCCCAATCCGGACTGCCTGGCGCTATAAAAGACATATTCTATGAGACACTGATGCTCACTACCTCCCAAATAACCGACTGACTATATAATTATTGCTGGCAACCTAAATGGTCACGTTGGACAACATTGTGATGGCTATGACGGAATCCATGGAGGCTATGGGTTTGGTACTAGAAATGAGGAAGGCTCCAGAATCCTGGAATTCTGTGACGCAAGGAACCTAACTATCTGTAACACTACCTTCAAAAAACGAGACAATCACTTGATCACCTACAGATCAGGGGAACATACCAGCCAGGTAGATTATATCCTTACCAGAAGACGTGACAGTGTCTGTTGTAAACACTAAATCCCTCCCCCATGAAGAATGCACCTCTCAACATACTCATAATTAGCGACCTCATAGTCAGGACGAGACGTACTCGACAACAGAAGAGGACTATCCTCAGGAGAAAAATATGGAAGCTAAAGGACCCCACAACCAGTAATAAATTTAAGAGCATATTACTTGATGCTTTCGACAGTAAGGAAGAGCAATTAGTCGTACAATATAGAGGAACAGTGGTAATTCCTGAAAGCAAACCTGCTGATGGCGGCAGATGAAGTCTGTGGCTGGAGCAGGCCTATAGGCAGGAGGAGAGTAACGTGGTGGTGGAACAGTAAGGTGGAGGAGTCAATTAAGGCCAAAAAGCAGGCTTGGAAAGTATGGCGGGATGGGGGAAGTAGAGAAGACTATCAAGTGGCCAGGAGGGAAGCTAGGAGACAAGTGTACTTCGCAAGAAGGGAAGCAGAGGAAAGAAAGTTCAAGCATGTTCTACAACGTGAGGACCAAAAACGTGAGGTGTTCAGGATTGCTAGACAATGTGTCAAGGAGAACCGTGATATTGTCGGGGAGAAGTGTGTCCTAAATGATGATGGTGTACTTGCCATCACTGACGCTGATAAGAAGGTAGCTTGGAAGTGTCACTACGAAAGGCATTTAGTAAATGAGGAGAATAAATGGGCGCAAGACAGTCTCCCCCACATCGATCCAATAGAGGGACCAGCAGTGTTAGTCGAAGGTAGTATAATAAGTAAGGCAATCAAAGATATGAAGACGAGTAAGGCGGCTGGGCCTTCGGAAATAGTTGCTGAAATGCTGAAAGCTTCTGGAACGGTGGGGCACACTATGGTCACCCGGATAGTAAACCAAGTCATACAGAATGGGGTTGTTCCGAAGGACTGGCGTAGCAGCATCATCATTAACTGCTACAAGGGTAAAGGAGATGCCCTAGATAGGTGTAACTATAGAGGCATTAAATTAATCGGCCAGGTAATGAAGGTCACAGAAAAAGTAATAGCGCAACTAATCAGAGAGCGAATTGATCTAGATGAAATGCAGTTCGGGTTTGTGTCAGGTAAAAGTACCACAGACGCTCTTTTCATTGTACGACAACTACAGGAGAAGTACCTAGCTAAAAGTAAACCCCTATACTTAGCTTTTGTCGACTTGGAGAAAGCCTTTGACAGTCCCCCGTTCCATTATCTGGTGGGCTCTTAGAAAACTAGGTGTTGATGAATGGCTTGTGAGAGCTATACAAGCCATGTATAAAGAAACAGTCAGCAAGGTTAGAATTAACAACGAATATAGTGAAGAGTTTAGTGTAAAAGTTGGTGTTCATCAGGGCTCCGTTCTTAGCCCCCTACTATTTATTATTGCCCTTCAGGCTATAACAGAGGAGTTCAAGACCGGCTTCCCATGGGAACTCCTATACGCAGATGATCAAACGCTTATAGCTGAATCAATGGCCGAACTAGAGAAGAAATTCCAAACATGGAAGCATGGCCTAGAATCAAAAGGCCTTAAAATTAACCTGTCTAAGACTAAAGTTCTAGTTTGTAGGAAGGAATATAGGGCACCGGTCCCATCCGGGAAATGGCCATGCTCAGTGTGTAGGAAAGGAGTAGGCAGAAACTCTATTTTATGTCCCAAATGCAAAGTATGGGTGTATAAAAGATGTAGTGGGATCACAGGTAAGCTAACTAAGAATATAGATTTTATATGTGGCCGGTGCAATAAGTAGCAGCAAGTGCCCACTGAATACTAACTCAGTCCATTGCACAGATGGTTCTATAGAAATAGTGGACACCTTCCGTTACTTGGGTGACAAAATCAGCAGTGGTGGAGGGTGCTCTGAAAGTACAGTAGCTAGAGTCAGAACGGGATGGAAAAAGTTCAGAGAGCTTATACCACTATTAGCCGCTAAAGGGTTCTCTCTAAAAATGAAAGGCAGGCTGTATGATGCCTGCATACGAACAGCAATGTTACATGGCAGTGAGACGTGGGCATTGTGTGCAGAGGATATACGCAGACTGGAGAGGAACGAAGCTTGCATGCTCCGCTGGATGTGTAATAATAATATACGTGAACAGCAAAGCATAAACGAACTAAGGGAAAAATTAGAAATAAGAGGGATCAGATGTTTACTCGAGAGAAGACTACGTTGGTATGGTCACGTGATGCGCATGAAAGACGACAGCTGTATAAAAAAGTGCAGGGCAATAAAAATATACGGTAGCCACGGAGTAGGCAGACCCAGAAAAACCTGGGACGACCTGATAAATTCCGACCTCACACACTTACACCTTTCCAAGACAATGTCACTGTATCCGAGATCTTTGGCACTACACAGTCATACAGAAGTCCCGCCTTACCTAAGTACAAAGTGAAACCTATTACAGTCAGTAGGCACCTCTAACAAAAATACACCTCCGTCCCACTACCGCACACCACCCCTTTCAATGTAAAGTTATGTTGGTACCACAACATCCAGTCCGAAACAAATGAGGTCGTGTAGGTGTCACGACAAAAAAAAACACAGTCCACGCTGTAATGTGGCCGTGTAGGTATCACGGTAAAAACCTCCCAGTCTACACTGTAAATGTGGTTGGTGTTAGGAAGGGCATCCAGCTGTAGAAAACCCTCCAGACAGTCCTATGCGAGCAAGACAACCACTCTTGCCTCAAGTGGGAAAACTCCCGTCCAAACCCATGCAAGCGTGGAAGATGGACGTTAAACGATGATGATATATATATATATATATATATATATATATATATATGCATGCACATACACACACGCACATATATATGTAAATATGTATATATGTGTGTGTGTGTGTGTGTGTGTGACTATATATATATATATGTGTTTATGAATGTATCTTTGGCTGTTGTTTCTAGTAGCTCAACTAATGTGAATGTGATAAATTTGGAACACATTTGGTATAATACATTTTCATTTCAAGGTGAAGTCTACACATGATCATTGAACCAAATTATACTTTGTCATAAAGAGACATTGAATATTGTAATCCTAGATATACGCTTAAAAAGACAGGGTGGTCATGGACAGAGTAACTGATTTTTTAATGGTATATCTAAGATTACATTATTCAGTATCTCTTTATGACAAAGTATGATTTGGCTGCTATTTCTCACAGGTTCAGTGACCATGTGTAACTTCAGTTTTGTATGTAGATAGATGGATGGATGCTTGCTGGCTTTCCCTCACATCGACACGCACACACACCGACACTCAGACACTGACACACGCATGCACACATACACTGACACTCTGACACACCTACAGACACTGACATACACACACACACACATGGAGAGATGGCTAGATAGATAGATAGATAGATAGATGGAGAGAAAAGAAAAGTAATATTTAACATATGTCCCCATTGATAATACAACATGAAATATTGAAAGAGAGGGCACAACAGAAAATTGGAGAGAATTAATATTTACTCTATTGTCAATCCATTTATTCTTTAGAACTTTTTATTCCCCAATTATATAAAATCATGTTTCTAAGTTGTATTCTCACTACTCTACAGTAAATATTTCTGTAATATTAAAGCCATGTTTGTTATTTGTATTATCACTATTCTACAGTCAATATTGCTGTAATATCTCTAGAAATGTCTAATACAGAATATAGTCAGCTGTTTATTAAATTCCTTTATCTCGGTCACGAGTTATGATTATGCATACATATATGTATACATGCATGCGTGTATACATTTATGCATGCATACATACATATATGTATGCATGCATGTATACATATAATTATATATGAATGTATACATGCATATATGCATGCATTTATAAATTCACACATACACATAAATATCAGTGCAGTCATGGCTGTGTGGTTAATTTTTTACCATCATGTAATTTCAGGTTTGATATCACTGTATGGCTCATGATACCACTTCCATCATTGCTATGCATGTCAATACTGTTCATGTAAATAATTAACTGGAGAGATGATAGTACACACCATTGGCAGGGTCTGACTCCCACATTGAATGGTTTCGATTTAGCACCATTTATCTGAACACAAATACTTGGGCATTCATATAGAGACATCAGGGCAGCAAGGAGCTGGCCATCGATTCCATACTCCTGCAGAACCTTCCACAGCAGGTCCCTAGGCACATGGTCATATGCCTTTTCAAGGTCGAGAAAACAAGAATACACCTGTTGGCAATACTCCCATGATTTCTCGAAGATCTGCTGCCTGTGAAAATTTGGACAGCTGTGCTGCGCCTGGGGTAAAAACCACACTGTTTATCAGCTAGCTTGGACTCGACAATCTCCCTGCATCTCTTTGCCAGACACTTAGCATAGACTGTACCAGGGAGGCTTAACAAGGAGTTCTCTCCATAATTGGAATAATCTCTCTTGTCTCCCTTTTTGAAAATTGAGATTATCACTCCTGATTGCCATTGATTAGGTGCCTTTCCAGAGACCTAGGCCACCCGGCACACACTATCAACCAGATAATACCTTCTTTATTTAAGGCTTTTATCATCTCAGTCCATATTTCATCTTCCCAAGTAGCTGTACCACATTTGAGCTCTTTAACTGTTCTTGTGACCTCAGCCTCTGAGAAATAAGTTACCACTTCCAGATGCACCTCATGTACATCAGAAGATGCTGTCATGATCAGGTTTAGAAGATCAGCAGAGTATTCTCTCCACCTCATGAGGCTGTACATCTCTGAAGAGAGGAGAACCCCAGATGTGTTCTTGATAGCAGGTGTGGAAGAGGCCTTCTTATTACAAGGTCGGCAGATGGTCTGCCAGGACACATTATTTGCTGATCTGAAGTCAGATTCAAGCTTAACCTCAAAGTATTTGTATTTGGATAAATGGTGCTAAATTGAAACCATTCAATGTGGAAGTCAGTTTCTGCCAAGGGTGCATCTTATTACCTCTCCTGTTCATTATTTACCTGAACATAATTGACATGCACAGCTGGGTTGGAAGTGGTATTATGACAAGTGGGTGTAAAATCAGTTAGCTGGAATTTGCAGATGACATGGTGTTACTTAACTTGACAGAGGGTGATCTCCGACTTGCACTCGTTTTGATGCAAAGTTCTGCATGGCTAGAATGAAGATCAATGCTGCAAAAACTGAGATGTGTTCTCTCAAGGAAGCTTGTGCAGTGCACTCTACATGTGAATGAAGTTCCACTGAAGCAGGTAGAGAAGTTTGAGTATCTCTGGGCAATGTTCATGAGTGATGAAGGCAGGAAGCTGAATCAAGTTCAAGACTTACAGGAGCTGGTGTAATAGTGTGCCAGCTTCAGCAATCAGAAGGGGGGTAGGCATAAAAGCTAAACTTGCTGTCTTCAGTTCCATATTTGTGCCAATCCTTACCTATGGTCTTGAATCTTGGGTAATGACTAAAAGAATGTAATCATGAATATAAGCGGCCAAAATGGGCTTCCTCCGATGTGTCCTTGGAGTAACGTTATTCAATAGTGCGTAGCTCGGAGATCAGTCACACCTGGTAGAGCTGCTATTTCTTCGAATTGAGAGATCACAACCCTGATACTATGGGCATATGGTTAAAATGTCTCAGGAAAGAATCGCTGGATAGATTTTAAGGGCAAAACCAACTGGCAAGAGACCCAGAGGTAGACCCAGAGCATTATGGTTGGATAACAGCCATGAGCTTGGTTGGTCTCACTTGGGGAACCAGCCAGACCAGTTGGAGATGGTTGCTTCTGACAGGATCCACTGGAAGGAGTGTCTGAGGACTCTGCACTTACAACCCTCGCAGGAATAAGTGGACAAAGAAGAATTATTATGGCTCACTGTGTGTTTTTTGTTATAGTCACAAGTTACACAAGCACTGTATGAGATGGATGACTTGTCATAATCACAGGTGTAGGCTCATGAAAAATTTAGACTTTATATGTGGTAAGTGCGCAGCACAGGAGCAGTAAGTAGTACAAGCAATCATGAAATAAGCGTCATGAAATGCTCAGACAGAAGCAGGCTGGATCATAAAACCAACCTGGGCATTTTGGTCACACTAACAGACTATTGTTGACTGTTGAATGCCAGAGATGTGTTTAAACAGCTCAGCTACAGTGTGTTCCATTTTCATTTCAAACTTTGCTTAGCTGCTATGACAAACTTCTGTGATATCTTTCAGTTGTTTTTTTGTTTGTTTTTGTTTTTAACCTGGCCTAGCAACCTACTGGTTGTTGCTCCAAAACTTCATATGGTCAGTCAGCTTCTGTGCTCAGATGTCATCTGATAACATCTTATCTCATCCTGTAACCAAAGTTTTAAATCAACATCCTGTATCACTACAACACATTACATATAATGATCAGAATCCAAAGAAGTGGAAATAGCAAGCCATATTTGATTATTGTCTATAAACCAAAGAGTAAAAAACAAAAACATAACTACCTATATATATATATATATATATATATATATATATATATATATATATATATATATTAAATATTCAGTGATATTTTAATCTAATTTCTGTTTGTTTCAATCATATTTCCTATCTGCTAGTAATTATGCCTTCCATTTTCAAAGATAGCCACCGACATCATTATTTTCTTCCTTTTTTTCTGTCTGTCTATCTGTCTTCTCTCACACCATGTAAAAGTATAAATCTAATTTGTCACAGATATTCATATAGCCAGACATGTTTTTTAGAATGTTAATATATCCCTGTCATGCTACTTTCTTGTTTGTCACTCTTGTAGCAATAACAAACAACAGATTGTGTTGTACGTCCCTTTATGTTCTGAGTTCAAATCCTGCCATGGTTAGCTTCGCTTTTCATCCTTACAGGGTCAATAAAATAAAGTACCAGTAATGCACTGGGATTGATTTAATTGACTTTCCTCTTCCCCCAAATTTGTTGGCCTTGTGCCTAATTCAAAAATTATTATTATGCTGAATTGAGAGAATTAGACAAAATGCTTTGCAGCATTTGGTTTTTGCTCCTTACATTTGTCTACTTTGCCTTTCATCTTTCTGGGGTTGGTAAAGTACCATACATGCATGCATGCATACATACATACATACATACATACATACATACATACATACATACAAGCATACACACATACAAGCATAGATATACACACACACACACATACAAGCATACATACATACATGAGCAATTCGCAAGTATTATGCAAATATAAGATGCAATGTCTCTACTGCATACATGAAAAGATAGCTGGGAATCTAGAGCATGTAACAAAGTAAATTGTATAAGATAATTATCCTTTGTTTCACTCGTCTATGAGGACATTACTGACATTACTGCCATTGTGCCAAAATGAGAAACCATTGAGGGCAGTGGATTAGTGTCATTAGTAGTATTTGTTCCATTTTTTTTACATGCTGAGTTCAAACCCTGCTGAGCTCAACTTTGTATGTCATCCTTCTGCAGTTGATAGCATAAAGTACCAGTCACATACTGGTGGTAATATAATTGACTTTTCCCTCTTAAATTGCTGGCCTTGTGCCTCTGCTAGAAATCATTATCTATTGCTTAACACTCACTTTTACCCACTGTAAATACCACACTGTGTCTTGTTTGTTGTTTTTCTAAGTATGTCATTTTTGTACAGTTGCCATCTTTGGCTCTTGTGGCCAATAAAAGGATTTTTCTTCTTCTTGCATATGTGACAGTTGTTGTATCAGGCTGTTGTCATTTGCCTTATTGAGATCAAATATCAGTGATCAGTTTCTAGGCCCCACCGAGAGGAGGTTGACAACTTGGGTTCCAAAGAAATGATTATTTCATCCTTACTGGGTTGATAAAATAACCAGTAATATACTGGAGTCGATTTAATCAACTTTCTCCTCCCCAGAATTGTTGGCCTTGTGCTTATATCAGAAACCATTAACGGCGGTAGATTGGCAGAATCAGTAGAGGGTCAGACGCCATGCTTTGACGCAAAGAGTTATGGCCCTTGCCATTCTGAATTCAAATCCTGCCGAGGTTAACTTTGCCTTTCATCCTTATGGGGTAGATAAAATAAAGTACCAGTCACGCACTGGGGTCGATTTAATCGACCCCCCCCCCCCCCCAAAAAAAAAAATTACTGGCCTTGTGCCTATATAAGAAACCATTATTATATGGCCCTTTACGTTCTGAGTTCAAATCCTGCCGAGGTTAACTTTGCCTCTCATCCTTACATGGTCAATAAAATGAAGTACCAGTAATGCACTGGGATAATTGCTGGCCTTGTGCCAAAAGTAGAAACAATTATTATAATTGTTCAGATTGGCAGTATTGGTAGAGCGTCGGACACTATGCTTTGCAGCATAGTTACAGCCCTTTGTGTTCTGAGTTCAAATCCCACTGAGGTTAGCTTTGCCTTTCATCCTTATGGGGTCGAGAAATAAAGCACCAGTAATGTACTGGGGTTGATTTAATTGATTTTCTTTTCCCCCCAAATTGCTGGCCTTGTGCCTGAAGTAGAAACAGTTATTACAATTGATGCTGTTAATGAATTGGATGATTCATTAAAGTTTCAAAATCATAGTTACACCCCTTTACATTGGTGGTGGTGGTGTTGCTGGTATTGGTGGTGTTATTGTGTCCAGAGTTTCTGTCAGAATTTGTTAATTCTCTCAACTTTCTCTGTCTTTCATAAATCTCCATCTTCCAAGTCTTCCTCCTCCATCTTGGTTTCAACAAGCTTTTACCTTTTCCATCTCCTTCATCTCTCTTCCTCTGGAATTTTATTTTTTTCCATTTCTTCAAATTGTTTATATACACACACATACTCACATACTCAAACATTCTTTTTTTTTATAATTAACTAACTACCTACCTACTTAACTTCCCTCTACTCTCCCTTTTGTTTCCACACCAATTAACATACTGACATACATAGGTATTCATGCACACACAAACATAACTATTCATATTCACACATGCATACCCACAGACACACATTCACAAATAAAAGTACACAAGCTCTCTCATACATGCAGGAATATATTAGGTTAGACAGAAAGTTCTCGCCATTTAAATATTTTTTATTGACTTTAGCATTTAGTCAAATTAATCGCCATCATTTGAGATTAGTCTGCCATTGTTTAGGAAGGCACATGATTCCATCCCTGTAGAAGTTTTCTGGCTTCAATGCAAAGAATTCTGTCAGCCACTAATATAACATGTTTTCCTTGGTGAAGGTCTTTGACAGCATTGCATTACCCATTGAGAGAAAAAAAGTGAAAGTATATAGGTGTGAAGTTGGGTGAATTCAGTAGGTGGGGCAGAACCCCCAACCTAGCTCCAGCAGCTTCTCGCGGGTCATCCTTGATATATGAGGCCAAATGTTATCATGAAGGAATCGAACAGGACCATGGTGTGGGTGCACCTGTGAAATTTTTGCTGCTAATCTCAGATGTTGGCAATAGACCTCAGAGGTTACACTGGTGTTTGATGGAAGCAGCTTGTAGCGGATGACACCTTTCCAGTCCCACCAAACGCTGAGTGGGGCCTTGCCAGGGTGGCGGCCAGCCTTTACTTGCTATTATGATGCATTCTCTTTATCAACCAATGATCACTTGCACTTCACATGATTGTAGTGACACCATTTTTCATCACCAGTGACAATGGAACATAACCAGTAGGTTGTGTGATGATAGGAGAGTAGAGAGGTTGCAGTTACTGCCCAACATGATTACGGTTAGTCAGATTATGGGGCACCCATTAATCCAGCTAGGACACCTTCCCTATTGTATGCAAGTGATTGCAGAGGGTTATTTTCGATGCTCCAAGCACTTTGGAGAGTTGATGTAATGTCTAGTGTGGGTCAGCTTCCACCAGCTCACACAGTTGCTCGTCATTGAAGTTGGATGGATGTCCTGCATATGGTCGATTTTCAAGGCAGTAACCACCAGCATGGAAGTGTGTGAACCAATCTTTGGTACTGCATGCAGACATGGTGTGTGACCCAAATGCATTGTTAATGTGATGACTCGATGGTACTACACTTAGGCCAGAGTTGAAGTCATAAAGTAAACACCCACAAATAAACAATTGGGAGAGCTCCATGTTGCTTGCTGCCCTTTGATGATGTAACAGAAAATGAGAAATACACATAGCGCATAACAATGTAAATTATATATATGTGCCTGTGCAACTTTCAGCATTTCCTGAAAATTCTACTAAAATACCTCCTTTTGAAAAATGGCAGGAACATTCTGTCCAACCGAATATAAGCATCATATACACATACATCAGATTTACAGACATGTATATGCACATACACATTCATATATTTACATACCCATATACACACGCACGCACACATGTACATATTCACATACAAAAATGCCTTCACACACATTGCATACATTTATATTCCCATAGTGCACATATTCACACATGCACAAGTGCACACACACACGGATAGATGGGTAGAAATACAGACAGGCAGATAGATGAATTGACTAACAGTGTAATAGTGAGGATGATGATGATGATGGGGATAAGTTTGGTGGTGGTAGCAGTGATGATGATGGTAAGTTTAATGATGGTGGTGGTAGCAGTAGTGGTGGTGGCAGTAGCAATGGTGGTGGCGGCAGTAGCAATGGTGGTGGCGGCAGTAGCAATGGTGGTGGTGGCGGCAGTAGCAATGGTGGTGGCGGCAGTAGCAATGGTGGTGGCGGCAGTAGCAATGGTGGTGGTGGCAGTAGCAATGGTGGTGGTGGCAGTAGCAATGGTGGTGGTGGCAGTAGCAATGGTGGTGGCGGCAGTAGCAATGGTGGTGGTGGCAGTAGCAATGGTGGTGGCGGCAGTAGCAATGGTGGTGGCGGCAGTAGCAATGGTGGTGGCAGCAGTAGCAATAGTGGTGGCGGCAGTAGCAATGGTGGTGGCGGCAGTAGCAATAGTGGTGGCGGCAGTAGCAATGGTGGTGGTGGCGGCAGTAGCAAGGGTGGTGGCGGCAGTAGCAATGGTGGTGGTGGCGGCAGTAGCAATGGTGGTGGCGGCAGTAGCAATGGTGGTGGCGGCAGTAGCAATAGTGGTGGCGGCAGTAGCAATGGTGATGGCGGCAGTAGCAATGGTGGTGGTGGCGGCAGTAGCAATGGTGGTGGTGGCGGCAGTAGCAATGGTGGTGGTGGCGGCAGTAGCAATGGTGGTGGCGGCAGTAGCAATGGTGGTGGTGGCGGCAGTAGCAATGGTGGTGGCGGCAGTAGCAGTGGTGGTGGTGGCAGTAGCAATGGTGGTGGTGGTGGCAGCAGTAGCAATGGTGGTGGTGGCGGCAGTAGCAATGGTGGTGGTGGCGGCAGTAGCAATGGTGGTGGCGGCAGTAGCAATGGTGGTGGTGGCGGCAGTAGCAATGGTGGTGGTGGCGGCAGTAGCAATGGTGGTGGCGGCAGTAGCAATGGTGGTGGTGGCGGCAGTAGCAATGGTGGTGGTGGCGGCAGTAGCAATAGTGGTGGCGGCAGTAGCAATGGTGGTGGTGGCGGCAGTAGCAATGGTGGTGGTGGCGGCAGTAGCAATGGTGGTGGTGGCGGCAGTAGCAATGGTGGTGGTGGCGGCAGTAGCAATGGTGGTGGCGGCAGTAGCAATGGTGGTAGCGGCAGTAGCAATGGTGGTGGCGGCAGTAGCAATGGTGGTGGTGGCGGCAGTAGCAATGGTGGTGGTGGCGGCAGTAGCAATGGTGGTGGTGGCGGCAGTAGCAATGGTGGTGGTGGCGGCAGTAGCAATGGTGGTGGTGGCGGCAGTAGCAATGGTGGTGGTGGCGGCAATGGTGGTGGTGGCGGCAGTAGCAATGGTGGTGGTGGCGGCAGTAGCAATGGTGGTGGTGGCGGCAGTAGCAATGGTGGTGGTGGCGGCAGTAGCAATGGTGGTGGTGGCGGCAGTAGCAATAGTGGTGGCGGCAGTAGCAATGGTGGTGGTGGCGGCAGTAGCAATGGTGGTGGCGGCAGTAGCAATAGTGATGGCGGCAGTAGCAATAGTGGTGGCGGCAGTAGCAATGGTGGTGGTGGCGGCAGTAGCAATGGTGGTGGTGGCGGCAGTGGCAATGGTGGTGGCGGCGGCAGTAGCAATGGTGGTGATAATTAATATGATGATGATGTCATTGATAATTGTTAAGGCAACAGTAGTAGCAGTGGTAAATATATTTAAAAGACAAGAATTTGTTAATTCTTCAGGATATGAGAAAATATTTAATTTCCTTTCACATTAGATCTTTGACCAAGACATATCTTAGTCCAAGACACATGCCTTAGTCCAAGACACATATCTTAGTCCAAGACACATGCCTTAGTCCAAGACACATATCTTAGTCCAAGACACATATCTTAGTCCAAGACACATATCTTAGTCCAAGACACATATCTTAGTCCAAGACACATGCCTTAGTCCAAGACACATGCCTTAGTCCAAGACACATGCCTTAGTCCAAGACACATATCTTAGTCCAAGACACATATCTTAGTCCAAGACACATATCTTAGTCCAAGACACATATCTTAGTCCAAGACATATCTTAGTCCAAGACACATGCCTTAGTCCAAGACACATATCTTAGTCCAAGACACATATCTTAGTCCAAGACACATATCTTAGTCCAAGACACATATCTTAGTCCAAGACACATATCTTAGTCCAAGACACATATCTTAGTCCAAGACACATATCTTAGTCCAAGACACATTTCTTAGTCCAAGACACATATCTTAGTCCAAGACACATATCTTAGTCCAAGACACGTGTTAGTCCAAGACACATGTCTTAGTCCAAGACATATGTCTTAGTCCAAGACACATGCCTTAGTCCAAGACACATGCCTTAGTCCAAGACACATGCCTTAGTCCAAGACACATGCCTTAGTCCAAGACACATGCCTTAGTCCAAGACACATATCTTAGTCCAAGACACATATCTTAGTCCAAGACACATATCTTAGTCCAAGACACATATCTTAGTCCAAGACACATATCTTAGTCCAAGACACATATCTTAGTCCAAGACATATCTTAGTCCAAGACATGTCTTAGTCCAAGACATGTCTTAGTCCAAGACACATGCCTTAGTCCAAGACACATATCTTAGTCCAAGACACATATCTTAGTCCAAGACACATGCCTTAGTCCAAGACACATATCTTAGTCCAAGACACATATCTTAGTCCAAGACACATATCTTAGTCCAAGACACATATCTTAGTCCAAGACACATATCTTAGTCCAAGACACATATCTTAGTCCAAGACACATGTCTTAGTCCAAGACACATGTCTTAGTCCAAGACACATGTCTTAGTCCAAGACACATGTCTTAGTCCAAGACACATGTCTTAGTCCAAGACACATGTGTTAGTCCAAGACACATGTCTTAGTCCAAGACATATGTCTTAGTCCAGGACAAATGCCTTAGTCCAAGACACATGCCTTAGTCCAAGACACATTTCTTAGTCCAAGACACATGCCTTAGTCCAAGACATGTCTTAGTCCAAGACACATGCCTTAGTCCAAGACACATGCCTTAGTCCAAGACACATGCCTTAGTCCAAGACACATATCTTAGTCCAAGACACATATCTTAGTCCAAGACACATATCTTAGTCCAAGACACATATCTTAGTCCAAGACACATATCTTAGTCCAAGACACATCTTAGTCCAAGACACATTTCTTAGTCCAAGACACATATCTTAGTCCAAGACACATATCTTAGTCCAAGACACGTGTTAGTCCAAGACACATGTCTTAGTCCAAGACATATGTCTTAGTCCAAGACACATGCCTTAGTCCAAGACACATGCCTTAGTCCAAGACACATGCCTTAGTCCAAGACACATGCCTTAGTCCAAGACACATATCTTAGTCCAAGACACATATCTTAGTCCAAGACACATATCTTAGTCCAAGACACATATCTTAGTCCAAGACACATATCTTAGTCCAAGACACATATCTTAGTCCAAGACACATATCTTAGTCCAAGACACATATCTTAGTCCAAGACATATCTTAGTCCAAGACATATCTTAGTCCAAGACATGTCTTAGTCCAAGACATGTCTTAGTCCAAGACACATGCCTTAGTCCAAGACACATATCTTAGTCCAAGACACATGCCTTAGTCCAAGACACATATCTTAGTCCAAGACACATATCTTAGTCCAAGACACATATCTTAGTCCAAGACACATATCTTAGTCCAAGACACATATCTTAGTCCAAGACACATATCTTAGTCCAAGACACATATCTTAGTCCAAGACACATGTCTTAGTCCAAGACACATGTCTTAGTCCAAGACACATGTCTTAGTCCAAGACACATGTCTTAGTCCAAGACACATGTGTTAGTCCAAGACACATGTCTTAGTCCAAGACATATGTCTTAGTCCAAGACACATGCCTTAGTCCAAGACTCATGCCTTAGTCCAAGACACATATCTTAGTCCAAGACACATGCCTTAGTCCAAGACATGTCTTAGTCCAAGACACATGCCTTAGTCCAAGACACATGCCTTAGTCCAAGACACATGCCTTAGTCCAAGACACATGTCTTAGTCCAAGACACATATCTTAGTCCAAGACACATATCTTAGTCCAAGACACATATCTTAGTCCAAGACACATATCTTAGTCCAAGACACATATCTTAGTCCAAGACACATATCTTAGTTCAAGACACATGCCTTAGTCGAAGACACATATCTTAGTCCAAGACACATATCTTAGTCCAAGACACATATCTTAGTCCAAGACACATATCTTAGTCCAAGACACATATCTTAGTCCAAGACACATATCTTAGTCCAAGACACATATCTTAGTCCAAGACACATATCTTAGTCCAAGACACATATCTTAGTCCAAGACACATATCTTAGTCCAAGACACATATCTTAGTCCAAGACACATGTCTTAGTCCAAGACACATGTCTTAGTCCAAGACACATGTCTTAGTCCAAGACACATGCCTTAGTCCAAGACACATGCCTTAGTCCAAGACACATGCCTTAGTCCAAGACACATATCTTAGTCCAAGACACATGCCTTAGTCCAAGACACATATCTTAGTCCAAGACACATGCCTTAGTCCAAGACACATATCTTAGTCCAAGACACATATCTTAGTCCAAGACACATATCTTAGTCCAAGACACATATCTTAGTCCAAGACACATATCTTAGTCCAAGACACATATCTTAGTCCAAGACACATATCTTAGTCCAAGACATGTCTTAGTCCAAGACACATGCCTTAGTCCAAGACACATATCTTAGTCCAAGACACATGCCTTAGTCCAAGACACATGCCTTAGTCCAAGACACATGCCTTAGTCCAAGACACATATCTTAGTCCAAGACACATGCCTTAGTCCAAGACACATGCCTTAGTTCAAGACACATATCTTAGTCCAAGACACATGCCTTAGTCCAAGACACATGCCTTAGTCCAAGACACATGCCTTAGTCCAAGACACATGCCTTAGTCCAAGACACATATCTTAGTCCAAGACACATGCCTTAGTCCAAGACACATGCCTTAGTCCAAGACACATGCCTTAGTCCAAGACACATATCTTAGTCCAAGACATGTCTTAGTCCAAGACACATGCCTTAGTCCAAGACACATGCCTTAGTCCAAGACACATATCTTAGTCCAAGACACATGCCTTAGTCCAAGACACATATCTTAGTCCAAGATACATGCCTTAGTCCAAGACATGTCTTAGTCCAAGACACATGCCTTAGTCCAAGACACATGCCTTAGTCCAAGACACATGCCTTAGTCCAAGACACATGCCTTAGTCCAAGACATGCCTTAGTCCAAGACACATATCTTAGTCCAAGACACATGCCTTAGTCCAAGACACATGCCTTAGTGCAAGACATATGCCTTAGTCCAAGACACATGCCTTAGTCCAAGACACATATCTTAGTCCAAGACACATATCTTAGTCCAAGACACATGCCTTAGTCCAAGACATATGCCTTAGTCCAAGACACATGCCTTAGTCCAAGACACATATCTTAGTCCAAGACATGTCTTAGTCCAAGACACATATCTTAGTCCAAGACACATGTCTTAGTCCAAGACACATGCCTTAGTCCAAGACACATGCCTTAGTCCAAGACACATGCCTTAGTCCAAGACACATATCTTAGTCCAAGACATGTCTTAGTCCAAGACACATGCCTTAGTCCAAGACACATATCTTAGTCCAAGACACATGCCTTAGTCCAAGACACATATCTTAGTCCAAGACACATGCCTTAGTCCAAGACACATATCTTAGTCCAAGACACATATCTTAGTCCAAGACACATATCTTAGTCCAAGACACATGCCTTAGTCCAAGACACATGCCTTAGTCCAAGACACATGCCTTAGTCCAAGACACATGCCTTAGTCCAAGACACATGCCTTAGTCCAAGACACATGCCTTAGTCCAAGACACATGCCTTAGTCCAAGACACATGCCTTAGTCCAAGACACATGCCTTAGTCCAAGACACATGCCTTAGTCCAAGACACATATCTTAGTCCAAGACACATATCTTAGTCCAAGACACATGCCTTAGTCCAAGACACATATCCTAGTCCAAGACACATGCCTTAGTCCAAGACACATGCCTTAGTCCAAGACACATATCTTAGTCCAAGACACATGCCTTAGTCCAAGACACATATCTTAGTCCAAGACACATGCCTTAGTCCAAGACACATATCTTAGTCCAAGACACATGCCTTAGTCCAAGACACATATCTTAGTCCAAGACACATGCCTTAGTCCAAGACACATATCTTAGTCCAAGACACATGCCTTAGTCCAAGACACATATCTTAGTCCAAGACACATGCCTTAGTCCAAGACACATATCTTAGTCCAAGACACATATCTTAGTCCAAGACACATGCCTTAGTCCAAGACACATACCTTAGTCCAAGACACATGCCTTAGTCCAAGACACATGCCTTAGTCCAAGACACATGCCTTAGTCCAAGACACATATCTTAGTCCAAGACACATATCTTAGTCCAAGACACATGCCTTAGTCCAAGACACATATCTTAGTCCAAGACACATGCCTTAGTCCAAGACATGTCTTAGTCCAAGACACATGCCTTAGTCCAAGACACATGCCTTAGTCCAAGACACATGCCTTAGTCCAAGACATGCCTTAGTCCAAGACACATATCTTAGTCCAAGACACATGCCTTAGTCCAAGACACATGCCTTAGTCCAAGACACATGCCTTAGTCCAAGACACATATCTTAGTCCAAGACATGTCTTAGTCCAAGACACATATCTTAGTCCAAGACACATGCCTTAGTCCAAGACACATGCCTTAGTCCAAGACACATGCCTTAGTCCAAGACACATGCCTTAGTCCAAGACACCTGCCTTAGTCCAAGACACATATCTTAGTCCAAGACATGTCTTAGTCCAAGACACATGCCTTAGTCCAAGACACATATCTTAGTCCAAGACACATGCCTTAGTCCAAGACACATATCTTAGTCCAAGACACATGCCTTAGTCCAAGACACATATCTTAGTCCAAGACACATGCCTTAGTCCAAGACACATATCTTAGTCCAAGAC
>OZ024740.1:109419047-109444047 GCA_964016885.1 Eledone cirrhosa
TATATATTATTAGTACAGATTAAAAGTTTAAGTAATAAATTTCTGATTTCACCTTAAGCAGGATCATCTGAAATTGAGAAGAAATTTATCTGTAGATGCAGAAGTAAATATTTCAAAACAAGTTACAACCAAATACTACCTTTAGAAAACTAAGATATAATGGTAGTGCGTGAAGACATTCTCTTGAGTTGAGCGAAATGTATGCAAGGATAATTAGACCATTATGTGGACGAGAGAAACAAATTCTTGGAAAAATTCATATTCTTGCTATGAAAAAAAATCAGGAAACTTTATACTCAATTTTTATCTATCTCTCTCTTTCTTTCTCCCTTGCTCTCTCTCTTTCTTTCTCGCTCATTCTCTCTCTCTCTCTTTCTTTCTCGCTCGTTCTCTCTCTCTCTTTCTTTCTCGCTCGTTCTCTCTCTCTCTCTCTCTCTCTTTCTCTCTCTTTCTTTCTCCCTCTCTCTCTCTTTCTTTCTCCCTCTCTCCCTTTCTTTCTCCCTCACACTCACTCCCTCACTATCTCACTCCCTCACTATCTCACTATCTCACTATCTCACTATCTCACTCCCTCACTATCTCACTCCCTCACTATCTCACTATCTCACCCCCCCCCTACCCCCCTCGCTCTCTCTCTCTCTCTCTGAAAGGAGTACATTTTACTGAACAGGGATTCGATTGTAATTCCTGGCTTTTCTACCACTAAGATATTTAATAGGTTTTTCTTGGGCTAGCTCATGAATTGGCTTTCCCTATCTTTTGCCTAGTCCTATCTATGCTATTCCATGACTTGCTCCTGTACAGCGGGCAAATCCCTTTCATGTCCATCTCTATGATGGTTTTGTAATATATATATATATATAATTATAATTGACTATAAAAAAGAGATATATACATATGTGTTCAAATCGTAAGGGACCAGATTCGCTAAGGTGAAAAAAAATACTATGGACAATTATATATAATATACGGCTTGGAAAAATCTTTTTTTCTAGAGCTATTTTATTGTAAGAGACTATTTTGAGTTTCTAACTTGATATATATATATATATATGTATATATATCATCATCATTTTAGGTCTGCTTTTCCCTGCTTGCAAGGGTGGGACGGGAACTAATTCTGGCTTGATTTCTACAGCTGGATGCCCTTCCTAACACCAACCTCATTTACAGTGAGTGCTGGGTGTTTTTTTTCCGTGGCGCCTACACTTCCACTTTACAGTGTGGGCTGGATGCTTTTTCGGCGTGGCACCTCCACGACCATTTTGCAGTGGAATGATAGGGACCCCAGTCCTATCATCTCATTTCTACAGCTGAGTAAACTGGAGCAATGTGAAATAAAGTATCTTGCTCAAGGAAACAACACATCACCCGGTCTGAGAATTGAACTCACAACCTTTCGATTGCAAGGCCAATGCTCTAGCCACTAAGCCATGTGCCTCCATATTATTAATATTTGGTTCGTTTGCAAGCAACACCATGTGTGTTTCCTAGACGACTGACATCATCATTATATTCCAGCGGTAGCAGAGAAAAAGCAGTCTAAAATTGTTTTGGAGTTATTGCTCCTTATCAAGACTCTGTATTCTCATGTCACTGCTACCTGCTAGAACTGTTAAGAATACATAGTATTCTCAAAAGTATACATCGGCTGATCAGCAATTTTATGGCTAGATTTGCCGAATATTAAAAACAAAATTTGTTTTCACTCTGACATGGCGAATACCTAAATCTATTCGTGAGTGAATAATAATAATATTATTAATATTCAGTTCATTTGCAAGCAAACAGCCTGATAACTCCAGGTGAGAGTCAGTAAATAAAGTGCCAGTCTAGTGCTTGGGAGACTGACGGAATTGTTTAAGCATTAGGCAGGATGCCTTGCAGTATCTGTTTTAGCTCTCTGCATTGAATGTTCAAATCATGCTTCCTGTTATCAGAAAAAACTTCATTGCTGAAACTAACAGAAAACCCATGATGATCATGACTATTATTATAACTCACATACTCAGTAGGAGTCTGATAATGCAACATATATGTATGTACCATAAAAGTGGTTGACAATTCCAGACATGTGTACCCTTAACATATTTTTCAGGGGAAATGGTGTGTGATAATGTTGGCTCTTTAAGTTACCGGTACAACTCATATTTTTCAAATGACAGACCTCCTTGAGCCGTATAAAATATCTCTTGCTCAAGGACACAATGCATTGCCAGGAATCAAATTCCCAATCTTACAGTCATGAGTGAAACACACCAGCTACCAAGCCATATAGCTTCATAACATGTTAAATATGTCTTTGGAGAACCACCATTTCCACATTCGTTCCTTCTTTCCTTTTTATAATTTCCGATATTTGTAAATATTGGTTTCTTTAGTCCATTCCATTTAAAACCTGACGGAATAAAGAGAAAATTATAATTCAAAGTTAGTGAAGATAAATATATAAACAGCTGTGGAAATAGAGATAAAAATAATATTAAAATGAAGAAAATTTCTCTGAATAACATCATTTCTGCTTTTTGTCAATTTTCCATTAAAGTGCTGACTTTATGGTATTTTCTCACATCATATTCATGACTACACTCACGCAACATCCTGTGATGTCGTTCATGCAATAGCTCTCTGTATTTCTGCACATTTAGGTTTAATATGTTTGTATTTTTATTTTATTAATACTGTTTAATAGTGTTTATTGTATAAACAAAAACTATTTACACAATAGTCACCACAGCCCCATAAATGCCACTGATGACATTACATGAAACTGATGTTTACTATCCATGTGTGTTTCTACTGTTGTGTTGAATGAGTAAACAACAAAAGAGCTTCTACATGATGATTTCTATTAAAAAAACACCTTCCTTAACAGCAACCTTGAAAAAAAGATTTCTAAAAAACATCCACCTAAACCCCTAACCTCGCTCAAAAACATCTCCATTTAAAAAAGGTCTTCTTTAACATCCATCTAAGAAAAAAAAAATCAGTTAAAAAGACCCACTGTTAAAAAAAAGATTCACTTTAACCCCCATCCCCCACCCTGAAAATATCCACCTTTAAAACAGCTCCATTAGAAAAAACATCCTTCCTTGAAAAACTATTTCCTCAGTGGAAAGAACCCAGGACCACATTATACAATGTGTCCTTTTTTTCTATCTAGTGCTTGTGCTGGCTGTAGAAACGCATCTAGTACACTCTGTAAATTGTTGCATGATATAAGGGGCATACAGCTGTGAAACCATGCCAAAACTGGAACATGAGAGATGGAGCTCTCAGCCTGTTGGTAAGAGGGTAGTTACTGATTAAGTACTGACTTGGTGCATAATGACCTGTCTAACCCATATCAGCATGGAAAAATGGACATTAAATGATGAGGTGATTGATGGCAATTTAGTTGCTCTTTCTAGCATGTCATATGATCATATAGAAGCCAGGCTTCTTTGTTAGCTTTGGCTATTTTGGTGATGGAAGTCAGAATAAAGACATCGTTCCTATTTCTAATGGCATAGAAAAAGATCATCTGTAACCTATTTATTAACACCAACCATTTGCTACAGAAACTACTGCTCTGCTCTAATTTATCAGAAATACATCATATATGTATTATAAGTAACATTGGTGTACATTGGTAAGCTAGGAACATATTTTCCCACACGCAACAACACTTTACCTAATTAAGTTATGAGTATCCACCCAGATAAAATGTGGTTTATACTTTTATATATATATATATATATATATATATATATAAACATGTAGGAAAGGCAGAAAATATCTAAGAACAGTTGTTTGCTATATACCAGGCAGGCATTGGCAACCTTTTTTTAGCAGTGGCCTGCATAGGTGTGGCTCATCATAAGGAAGGTGGGGTTGCACTATTAAAAATTCAAGACTATTTTAATATAAGGCATGCCATTCAGAAAGTCAAACAGGCTGCGTGTGGCTTGTTGGTTGCAGTTTCCGCATAACTGCTTTAAAAATTGGGTAAAATACCCCTAGAGACCCCCCAAAAAGTGGCCAACAGCTTTTTTTCATCTCTTGGGGGTATTTTACCCAATTTTCTAAGCTATTATTTATAGTGATTCGTTACATTTCTTAAAACCATTTCATTTTGGCAGTATCGGTAGAGGGTCGGACACCATGCTTTCCAGCATAGTTACGTCCCTTTACGATCTGAGTTCAAATGCTGCCGAGGTTGACTTTGCCTTTCATCCTTACAGGTCGATAAAATAAAGTACCAGTAATGCACTGGGTAATTGCTGGCCTAGTGCCTAAAGTAGAAACAATTATTATATTTTCTATTGAAATACATTGCCTAATATTTCAAAATAATTTCGAAAATCAGCAAGATTTGAAGGGATTTAGTAATAATTTTCTTATTAAACTGTTCCCTTTTTAAATTTTTTTATTTCTCTCTCTCATATATTTTGGTGCATTTATTTGTGAAGTTCCTGGCAATAGTTAATTGTATTTATTATAAGTGTTTATATTTGTGTTTATATTTTCATTCTGAAAAAATTGTGAGCTATTTGTAATAAAGGTCCTTACATTTATTGCGAAAGGTTTTTTTTAAAAATAAATATAAACACTAAATATAAACATAATATAAACAGCTTTGTATCATAGAAGCGGGAGTAATTTCAGGTGATTTTGTATCGAATTAATTTTCTCTTGGTTTTAAAGGCGATGTTTATCAGACAATAGTTATTAATGTCACTAGGATAAATATGATTTATCTATGCCAGGAGACATACAAATATCTTTACTATTTAAACATTCTAGACAGTGTTTTTCATTAGAAATATGATATTGCAAGAGTTAAATCCTGCCATTTATTTTTCTGGTGATTTTTGTATCAAAGGGTTAAATATATATTTTTCTTCTTCTTTGCCCACTTAATCCTGGGAAGGGGGTCCTGTCAGAAGCAACAGTCTCCAATTGATCCAGCTGGATCCTCAAGCGAGACCAGCCAAGCTCATGGATGTTATCCAACCATCTTGCTCGTGGGTCTACCCCTAGGTCTCCTACCAGTTGGTTTTGCCCATAAAATCTGTCCAGCAATTCTTTCCTGAAACATTCTAACCACATACCCATAGTATTGGAGCTGTGATCTCTCAATCCAGAGAAGTAACAGCTCTACATGGAGTGACTCTCTGATCTCCGAGCTACACACTCTATCAAGTAATGTTACTCCCTGATCTCCGAGCTACACACTCTATCAAGTAATGTTACTCCCCCTACCACAAATATTCCCTTTTAAGGGAAATGTTTATCAGGCATAGAAATGATATCTTATTTAAAAGTCATAGGCAATGTCTTTCATGAGAAATATGATAATGAATGGGTTAAATTTTGCTATTTATTTTTCTGGCATCTGAGCCTGATTACTGACAGGAAATCTATATTAAAAATATTTTCTAAAACACGTGAAAAGAAAAGATGTATGGCAAGTGTTGGGTTTAAAGTTTTAATTATTCACTCACTGATAGGAGTAAAGGTTGTGGATTGGTAAATAAATTAGGGGTGTCAGAAAATGCTTTGCAGTATTTGTTCCGGTTCTTTGCATTCTGAGTTCAAATTCTGCTCTGGTTGATTCTTCTCTTTCTCTCTGTCAAATTATTCCTCACTTTCTTTCTAGAAAAATAATTAGTTGTAGTCAACTTGCATCATGGAAAAATGAATGTAAAACTAATGATGATATTTTTATTTTTTTTCGAAGTATTTGTTTCTTGGTAGTTATGTGAGTTTGATGGTTGTTCGAATTTATATATTTTTTATAAGAATTCTAGTAACGGCTTTTAAGCCAAATATTTTTATTGACATTAATCATTTAACCCTTTAGCATTTACATTACTCTATATATACTATGTATTTTCACGGTAAAATTATCATAATTATCTCACATAATATCGAATCTATAAGATTTTGATATTATTTTGAGAACAGTACCTTAACATCAGTATGAGTTTGCCAGTTACAGCCAGTTTGAACAGAAAGAGGCGAGAGAACTACGGCCAGTTGAAACGCTAAAGGGGTAAATTGTAAAACAGCAAAATCCGAGGAAACTAGTGATGTTCCATTTTCGGCAGCATATTGAAATGTTAGATATCATATTTTGCAGTATTCATGCTGGCTTTCGGTGCTCTGAGTTCAAATCATGTTGGGGTCAACTTTGCCCTTCATCCTTTCAAGGTCGATAAATGAAGTACCAGTCTGCTACTGTGTTGACTTCTCTTTCTCTCCTTTTTTCTCTTTTTGTCTCTCCCACTTTTCTCTCTTTGTCTCTCCCCTCTCTCTCTTTGTCTCTCCCCTCTCTCTCTTTGTCTCTCCCCTCTCTCTCTTTGTCTCTCCCACTTCTCTCTGTCTTTGTCTCTCCCACTTTCTCTCTCTCTTTGTCTCCCACTTTCTCTCTCTCTTTGTCTCTCCCACTTTCTCTCCCACTTTCTCTCTCTCTTTGTCTCTCCCACTTTCTCTCTCTCTTTGTCTCTCCCACTTTCTCTCTCTCTTTGTCTCTCACACTTTCTCTCTCTCTTTGTCTCACACTTTCTCTCTCTCTTTGTCTCTCACACTTTCTCTCTCTCTTTGTCTCTCACACTTTCTCTCTCTCTTTGTCTCTCACACTTTCTCTCTCTCTTTGTCTCTCACACTTTCTCTCTCTCTTTGTCTCTCTGTCTCTCCCACTTTCTCTCCCACTTTCTCTCCCACTTTCTCTCCCACTTTATCTCTCTCTTTGTCTCTCTCTTTGTCTCTCCCACATCCATCTCTCTTTGTCTCTCCCACTTCTCTCTGTCTTTGTCTCTCCCACTTTCTCTCTCTCTTTGTCTCTCCCACTTTCTCTCTCTCTTTGTCTCTCCCACTTTGTCTCTCCCAATTTCTCTCTCTTTGTCTCTCCCACTTTCTCTGTGTCTCCCACTTTCTCTCTCTGTCTCTCCCACTTTCTCTGTCTCTCCCACTTTCTCTGTCTCTCCCACTTTCTCTCTCTCTCCCACTTTCTCTCCCACTTTCTCTGTCTCTCTGTCTCTCCCACTTTCTCTGTCTCTTTGTCTCTTCCACTTTCTCTCTCTCTTTGTCTCTTCCACTTTCTCTCTCTCTTTGTCTCTTCCACTTTCTCTCTCTCTTTGTCTCTTCCACTTTCTCTCTCTCTTTGTCTCTTCCACTTTCTCTCTCTCTTTGTCTCTTCCACTTTCTCTCTCTCTTTGTCTCTTCCACTTTCTCTCTTTGTCTCTTCCACTTTCTCTCTCTCTTTGTCTCTTCCACTTTCTCTCTCTCTTTGTCTCTCCCACTTTCTCTCTCTCCCACTTTCTCTCTCTCTGTCTCTCCCACTTTCTCTCTCTGTCTATCCCACTTTCTCTCTCTTTGTCTCTCCCACTTTCTTTCTCTCTTTGTCTCTTCCACTTTCTTTCTCTCTTTGTCTCTTCCACTTTCTTTCTCTCTTTGTCTCTTCCACTTTCTTTCTCTCTTTGTCTCTTCCACTTTCTCTCTCTCTTTGTCTCTTCCACTTTCTCTCTTTGTCTCTCCCACTTTCTCTCTTTGTCTCTCCCACTTTCTCTCTCTGTCTCTCCCACTTTCTCTCTCTCTTTCTCTCCCACTTTCTCTCCCACTTTCTCTCTCTTTGTCTCTCCCACTTTCTCTCTCTTTGTCTTTCCCACTTTCTCTCTCTTTGTCTTTCTCTCTTTCTCTCTTTCTCTCTCTCTCCCTTTCTCTCTTTCTCTCTTTGCCTCTCTCTCTTTCTCTTTCTCTCCCTTTCTCTTTCTCTCCCTTTCTCTTTCTCTCTTTGCCTTTCTCTTTCTCTCTTTGCCTTTCTCTTTCTCTCTTTGCCTCTCTCCCTTTCTGTCTTTGTCTCTCTCCCTTTCTGTCTTTGTCTCTCCCCCTTTCTCTCTTTGTCTCTCCCCCTTTCTGTCTCTCTCCCTTGCTCTTCATCCCCCTTTCTCTCTCTCCCCCTTGCTCTTCATCCCCCTTTCTCTCTCTCCCCTTTACCCCGTCTCCCCCTCTCTCCCCCCTTTTATCTCCCCCTTCCCCCCTTTTATCTTCCCCTTCCCCCTTTCTCTCTCTCTCTCTGTCTCTCCCCTTTCTCTCTCTGTCTCTCCCCCTTTCTCTCTGTCTCTCCCCCTTTCTCTCTCTGTCTCTCACCCTTTCTCTCTCTGTCTCTCACCCTTTCTCTCTCTCTCTCCCTTTCTTTCTCTCTGGAAGAAATCAGCTGTGAGATCTGTGGAGGGAAGGGCCAAGATACACCTTATATTATGAAAACACCCCCACAAGCCCATCAAGAGTTTAAGGTCCCATGAAATACAACTAACAAAACACTGAAATAAGTTTTCATCATCGTTTAACAGCCACTTTCCACACTATACTGATAAACTATTGTTGATTGACAAGTAAAAAAAACAAAAAGACTGTCAAATATAAGACAGTGATTTTGGTAAAGGTTTCTGTTTAGAAGGGGTGGGTATTTGAAGTGAAGGGCATTAACATATCCACACAAGTAATTTGGGGTGAATTAGTCTTAGTTGTGACAATCCTTTATAATTTGGTGTAAATTAGTCTTAGTTGCGGCTGTCCTTATAATTAAAGGGTCAGTTTTCAGGGGAATATAAAAAGAAGTGACCTTTATATTTCTTAGGGTTTCATTTTTCTTCCCCCTCAGCTCTGGATATTATTGTTGAAGGGTTTTCTTTCTGTTTAAGACATCTGCTGCAGCCACCATAGTTACTATTGCTATCACTACTACTACCACCATCTCTACTACTGTTACCATTACTACCATTAGTAGTACTAATACCACTGACACTATCACAGCCACTACCATTATTACTGCCATTAACATTAGTGCTACTACTACTATTACTACCACTACTATTACTACCACTACAGCTACCATTATCACTATGTCTACCCTACATTTACTACTACCACCATTATCACTACTACCACTTCTACCATCACCAACATAACTAAACATCACCATCACCACCACCATCACCACCACCATTATCAAGTCTTTCATCACAACCATCAATCATCATCATCATCAGCAACATCTGTCATGATCCTTATAATCATCATCACAAACAACAGCAATAAAGACATCCTCAAGAACAACAACAACAGCAAGGACATAAGTAAAACATCAGTAAAATACCAGCACAACAGCCTCCCCACCCCTGAAGTGAGGGTGGGGGCGTAATTGAAAGAAGAGTACATGTGGTGGAGTCAAGGTGGTAAAAGGAGTGGAGGAGTGTGGCAACATCAGTCACCATCATCACCATCATTGCTATCATCACCATTGCTATCATCACTATCATTGCTATCATCATCATCATCATCACTCCCCTTGTTATAATTCACCATCAATCAACATTTTAGCAAGCAATCCCCTACCATCATCACCACCATTGTCAGCATCACCAGCACCACCATTGTCACCATCACCAGCACCACCATTGTCACCATCACCAGCACCACCATTGTCACCATCACCAGCACCACCATTGTCACCAGCACCAGCACCACCATTGTCAGCATCACCAGCACCACCATTGTCACTATCACCATTGTCACCATCATCACCACCATCATCACTACCATCACCAACACTATTGTCACCACCACCATTGTCACCACCACCATTGTCACCACCACCATTGTCACCACCACCATTGTCACCACCACCATTGTCACCACTACCACCACCATCACCACTACCATCACCATCACCACCACCATCACCACTACCATCACCATCACCACCACCATTGTCATCACCACTACCATCACCACTACCACCACCATCACCACTACCACCACCATCACCACTACCACCACCATCACCACTACCACCACCATCACCACTACCATCACCATCACCACTACCACCACCATCACCACTACCACCACCATCACCACTACCATCACCATCACCACTACCATCACCATCACCACTACCACCACCATCACCACTACCATCACCATCACCACTACCATCACCATCACCACTACCATCACCATCACCACTACCATCACCATCACCACTACCATCACCATCACCACTACCATCACCATCACCACTACCATCACCATCACCACTACCATCACCACTACCATCACCATCACCACTACCATCACCATCACCACTACCATCACCACTACCATCACCATCACCACTACCATCACCATCACCATCACCACTACCATCACCATCACCACTACCATCACCATCACCACTACCATCACCATCACCACTACCATCACCATCACCACTACCATCACCATCACCACCACCATTGTCATCACCACTACCACCACCATCACCACCACCATCACCACCACCACCACCACTACCACCACCATCACCACCACCACCACCATCACCACCACCATCACCACCATCACCACCACCACCATCACCACCATCACCATCACCACCACCACCATCACCACCACCACCACCACCACCGCCATCACCATCGCCGCCGCCATCGCCACCGCCATCACCACCGCCACCACCACCACCACCACCATGCCCTTCCTAACACCAACCACATTTACAGTGTGGGGCTGGGAGGTTTTTACCGTGTTGCCTACACGGCCACATTACAGCGTGGACTGTGTTTTTTTGTTGTGACACCTACACGATCTCATTTGTTTCGGCCTGGATGTTGTGGCACCAACATAACTTTGCATTGAAGGGGGCGGTGTGGATGGGGTGGGATGGGGGTGTATTTTGTTAGAGATGCCTACTGTCTGTAGTAGGTTTTACTTTGTATTTAGTCAAGGCGGGTCTTCTCTATTACTGAGTACCACCAAAGGTCTCGGTCCAGTGACATTGTCTTGGAGAGGTGTAAGTGTGTGAGGTCGGAATTTATCAGCTCGTCCCAGGTTTTCCTGGGTCTGCCTACTCCGTGGCTACCATCTATCTTTATTGCCCTGCACTTTGTTATACAGCTGTCGTCTTTCATGCGCATCACGTGACCATACCAATGTAGCCTTCTCTCGAGTAAACAACATCTGATCCCTCTTATTTCTAATTTTTTCCTTAGTTCACGTATATTACTATTACACATCCAGCGGAGCATGCAAGCTTCATTCCTCTCTAGTCTGCGTATATCCTCTGCACACAATGCCCAGGTCTCACTGCCATGCAACATTGCTGTTCGTATGCAGGCATCGTACAACCTGCCTTTCATTTTTAGGGAGAACCCTTTAGCGGCTAATAGTGGTATAAGCTCTCTGAACTTTTTCCATCCAGTTCTGACTCTAGCTACTGTACTTTCAGAGCACCCTCCCCCACTGCTGATTTTGTCACCCAGGTAACGGAAGCTGTCCACTATTTCTATAGAACCCTCTGCGCAATTGAAAGAGTTAGTATTTTGTGGGCACTTGCTGCTACTTATTGCACCAGAGCACCGGCCACATGTAAAATCTGTGTTCTTAGTTAGCTTACCTGTGATCCCACTACATCTTTTATGCACCCATACTTCCATTTGGGACATAAAATGGAGTTTCTACCTACGCCTTTCCTACACACTGAGCATGGCCATTTCCCGGAGGGGACTGGCGCCTTATTTTCTTTCCTACAAACTAGAACTTTAGTCTTAGCCAGGTTAATTTTAAGGCCTTTTGATTCTAGGCCATGCTTCCATGTTTGGAATTTCTTCTCTAGCTCGGCCATTGATTCAGCTATGAGCGTTAGATCATCTGCGTATAGGAGTTCCCATGGGAAGCCGGTCTTGAACTCCTCTGTTATAGCCTGAAGGGCAATAATAAATAGTAGGGGGGCTAAGAACAGAGCCCTGATGGACACCAACTTTTACACTAAACTCTTCACTATATTCGTTGTTAATTCTAACCTTGCTGACTGTTTCTTTATACATGGCTTGTATGGCTCTCGCAAGCCATTCGTCAACACCTAGTTTTCTAAGAGCCCACCAGATAATGGAACGGGGGACTCTGTCGAAGGCTTTCTCCAAGTCGACAAAAGCTATATGTGTATATGTGTATATATGTGTGTATATGTGTATATATGTGTGTATATGTGTGTATATGTGTGTATATGTGTGTATATGTGTGTATATGTGTATATATGTGTGTATATTTGTGTATATGCGTATATATGTGTGTATATATATATGTTTATGTGTGTATGTGTATATGTATGTGTATGTGTATATATATATATATGTATGTGTGTATGTGTATATATATATATATGTATGTGTGTATGTGTATATATATATATGTGTGTATATATATATGTGTGTGTGTGTGTGTGTACATATATATGTATGAAGAGATGCTGTGCTGAATAGGACCCGTCCCAACCTTGCAAGTAGGGAAAAGCGGACATAAAATGATGATGCGTGTGTATATATATATATATATATATGTGTGTGTGTGTGCTCTGGCATACACTGAGGGACACAGGCGTACACACATATATGTATCATCATTATTTTATGTCTGGTGGATATCATTTTAAGGGCAGTGGATTGGCAGTATCGGTAGAGGGTCGGACGCCATGCTTTCCAGCATAGTTACGTCCCTTTACGATCCGAGTTCAAATACCGCCGAGGTTGACACGGGGTCGATAAAATAAAGTACCAGTAATGCAGTGGGTAATTGCTGGCCTTGTGCCTAAAGTAGAAACAATTATTTTATGTCTGGTGTCCATGCTGGGTTAGATAGGGTATCACAATCCAAGAGAAGGTATTGTCAGATATCAATGTCTTGCTCATCATCGTTTAACGTCTATCTTCCACGCTTGCATGGGTTTAGACGGGAATTGTCCCACTTGAGGCAAGAGTGATTGTCTTGATTGCATAGGACTGTCTGGCAGGTTTTCTATGGCTGGATGCCCTTCCTAACACCAACCACGTTTACAGTATGGACTGGGAGGTTTTTACCATGTTACCTACACGGCCACATTACAGCGTGGACCGTGTGTGTTTTTTTGTTGTGACACCTACACGACCTCATTTATTCAGGACTGGATGTAGCGGTACCAACATAACTTTACAGCGAAAGGGGTGTTGTAGAAAGGGTTTGGGGATGGGTATATTTTGGTTAAGAGGTGCCTACTGACTGTAGGTTTCGCTTTGTACTTAGGCAAGGCGGGTTTTCTGTATTACTACGTAACGCCAAAGATATCAGTCCAGTGACATTGTCTTTATTTTCCATATTTTGACAGCATTTCTGCAGGTGGATTCCCTTTCTAATGCCAACCACTTTACTGAATGTACTAAATGGCACTATCACTACCACTTTACAGAGTGTACTACGTGCATTCTATATTGCAGAATCAGTTTGGGAAAGGTTGTCATATGCTTAGCCTGACTTAAGAGATCTCTCTCTACCATATACTGTCCATTTAACCCTTTAGCATTTACACTTTTCTATATGGTAAAGGCTTTATATCACATGATATCTCACATAATATTGTATCTGAGATTTTGATATTTATTTTGTGACCAATACCTTAACATCTATATGAGCTAGTTATGGCTAGTTACGGCTAGTTACGGCCAGTTTGAACAGAAGGAACTAGGAGAATTCTGGCTGGTTTAAATGCCAAAGGGTTAATAATCAACCAGTTTACAGTGTGTACTGGGTGCATTTTATCATGCCACCAACGTTAGAGAGGTTGTCAAGCCTTCTTTATCCTATGTTGATTTCTTTTGTTCATCTGCCTCTGATTTTTTACCATAATTACAATTAGCATCAATATGTGCTTGTATCAATGGGGGTGTTCTTTTTAAGTATGGAGAGTCATCAGTTATCATGCTCCTCTTTCTCTGTGTGTTTAACATTAATAAATATATACATATGTATATCGCATGAAAGACGACAGCTGTATAAAAAAGTGCAGGGCGATCAAAATAGACGGTAGCCACGGAGTAGGCAGACCCAGAAAAACCTGGGACGACTTGATAAATTCCGACCTCACACACACCTCTCCAAGACAATGTCACTGGACCGAGATCTTTGGCGCTACGCAGTAATACAGAAGACCCGCCTTGCCTAAGTGCAAAGCGAAACCTACAGTCAGTAGGCACCTCTTAACCAAAATACCCCCCCCCCCCCCCCCCGTCCCACTACCCCCACCCCATCCACACCACCCCTTTCGATGTAAAGTTATGTTGGTACCACAACATCCAGTCCTAAATAAATGAGGTCGTGTAGGTGTCACAACAAAAATAAAAACACACGGTCCACGCTGTAATGTGGCCGTGTAGGTAACATGGTAAAAACCTCCCAGTCCACACTGTAAACGTGGTTGGTGCTAGGAAGGGCATCCAGCCATAGAAAACCCACCAGACAGTCCTATACAAGCAGGACAACCAATCTTGCTTCAAGTGGGAAAATTCCCGTCCAAACCCATGCAAGCGTGGAAGATGGACGTTAAACGATGATGATGATGACACACACACAAAAATCGCCACAAGCATGGCTATGGGTTAAGAAATTTGTTACACAACCATGGGGCATTCATGGGAGCTGCTGAGGCTACAGCCCACCCTATGTATGGAAGATGGACGTTAAACGATGATGATGATGATCTATACATATGTGCCATGACAAAAAGCGCCCAGCCCACACTGTGAAGTGGTCGTGTTAGTGACACAGCAAAAAACGCCCAGTCCACACTGTAAATGAGGTTGGTGTTAGGAAAGGACATCCAGCCATGGAAACAAAGCCAGAATCAGCTCTGTATGAGCAAGATATGGTCATCTGATCTGGCTTGTCTCACAACAGGACAATTTGTCATCCATGCTAGTGTGGAAAGACAGAGGTTAAATGGTGATGATGATGATGATCAGTTCACAACAATGGCAAATTCAAAACACAGCATTAGGCAAATACTTCTCTCTCTCTGTTTATTATAAAAGGTAAGAGAGATGGTATCATGTATACTTTTTCATTTTATTACATCATTCTCTTACGTACATTTCAAAGACATCAAAGTTGTGGTGGAACAATTATTTGATGTGTTGTCATCAGACAAGTATTTAGGTGTAATGTTATTTTGCTTTTTGTTATGCTCGCCATAGTATGGAACTTGATGTTAGCAATCCGACTACACACACATGCACATGTACGCGTGTGTGTGTGTGTGTATATATATATAAGGGTTTAGAATGATATCCAAGTGATTTTGATCTCATTGTTTACAATTTGTTCAACAAATTCCTTTGGAGCACAGGCATAGGATTAATTGTAATACAACATTCCCGGCCAGAAGCTTAAGCTATGAAAACTATCTAATTATTGTATTGACAGATTAACATATAAGTATAAAGGGCAGTGTGCTCAAGTGCAGAGATGCTATAGAAATAGCTTATAAAATAGGAAGATATATATATATATACATATGGTAAACATGTTGACTAACTAGGGTTGCATATATGCACCAATCAATGAATAATGATGCAATTCGATTTAAGCACTCAACATCATGTATTTTCTTTGAAATATTTGTCAGTCACTGATGTAATATATGTAGAATAAGGAAAATAGTTCAATCAATCATACAACCAGTCATGCAATATCACCTGACAGCATCTTATGTAATAAGGTTTTGAAGCAATACAATCTAAGGACAAAGGAACTGTAAGATGCTGTCTGATGATATTGTGTGACTGGTTGTATGATTGAACAATCAGAGAGCCATGATTGGCATTGAAATATGTATCATAGCTTTGTTACTAAAGGACTTAACATCTAAACAAAACTTCGCATTTTCGCTATTCTCTCTCTCTCTCCACACACTTTTTCTCAAACCACTTAGTTACGAGTCATAATTATAGTCAGCACCGTAAACACAGTTATGAACACACACATTCATACATATATATATACACATATACAACAGGCTTCTGCACTTTCTGTCTCCCAGATTTCACTCACAAGGCATCAAACTCAGGCTCTAGTAGATACTAGCCAACTGGGACTGAACCCCAAACGAAGTGGTTATGAAGTGAACTCCTTAACTATGCAACCATGCCTGTACCTACCTACCTACCTACATACATAACACTTCTGTTTTATTTCTATATTTTTATTTATTTATCTGTAAAGACCTCATCTGATATAAACAATTCCCAGGTTGGGTTTCCTGTACTGTTAATTCAAACAAACAACTTTTAAGTCACTTTGATCTTCAACAAATATTTTCTTCCTGATAAAAATAGATATGAATATAGAAAACGTTTATAACAGTAGCAGAATTAATTCTCAGCTCAAATCTATTTAATTTGTTTGAAATTAAGGAAAAAATATTTCCCCATCTTACACCATCATCATCATCATCATCATTTTATGCCTGCTATTCCACACTTGCATGGGTTGGACGGGTCTTTTTTAGCTCAGCATCTCTCCACTTGTCTCGTTCCTTTGTCATCTTCTTTGTGAGTTTTGGCAATTTAAGATCAGCTCTCACCACCTCTGCCTCTGCTTCATTCCACTTGGATTTCTTGGCACTTCTTCATCTTGTGATCATCATTCATGCATATCACATGTTCATAGCAATGCAGTCTTCTGTCTTGCACATTACATTTGATTCCTCTTATACTCAGTTTCTCTCTCATACATATATACATACATATATGTATGCGCATATGTATACGTATATATATATTATGTATATGTATGTATACATATATTCATTATCATCATTGTTTTTACATCCGTTTCTCCATGCATGCATGGGTTGGACATTTATCCATATATTAATATTATATATGTGTGTATAATATGGATTTACAATAAGAATGAATATCATGTTTATGTAGAAAAATGAAAAAGATACAATACATAATGAAATCTGAGAATGAAACCAGTTTATATTTCATGTCTATTCTTAGTAACCACCACCACCACCACTACTACTACTACTTAAAATAACACCAACATAGTAATAACTATGATCTCTTTTATTGTGCACACAAGTACAAGATGTAGGGGACATTCCAAAGTAAGGCTTACATTAAGTAAAGAGAGGGGGATATCATCATCACCATCATGAACAAAAACAACAGAAATAATAATAATAATAATTGTTTCTACTTTAGGCACAAGGCCAGCAATTACCCAGTGCATTACTGGTACTTTATTTTATCGACCGCGTAAGGATGAAAAGCAAAGTCAACCTCGGCGGGATTTGAACTCAGATCGTAAATAATAATAGTAGTAATGATTTTTTTATTAGCCTCAAGGGCCTGCACAATAATATCAATAATACGTTATCTAAAATATTGACTCCTTGTATTGCAAAACACACAAAACACCCCACAAAAACTCTACTTGAAACCAATATCAAATTTGCCATCCACCATATCATTACATACAGCTTGAGGTGGAATTGCAGGTGGGGAATAAATATAAAGTTAGCTAGCTTTCCATTGTTGTTGAAGAGCATAAAACAATTTAACAATCTTACTTTATATATATATATATATATATATATATATATATATATATATATATATAATGTATCTATGTATGTATCTGTATGTATATAAATGATTGTGTGTATGTATATATATATATGATTGTGTGTATGTATATATATCTATGTATGTGTGTGTATATATATATATATATATATATGTTTACACACACACACACATATGGATATGGCTAGTTTCCAGAGCAAAAAGCAGATTGATTTATCCTTTGAACATTGGCAGATAATAAATAATAATAAGACATGGTTCCAGGCAGGCAAAGCTATTCTGGTTTTTGCTTATTGATTTGTGGCTTTTTTTTTTCAATGAAATCAAAAACATCATGAAAACATTTTACACAGAAAACAAGGTTTTCAGATACAGAAACACAAGAACAAGAATCTTGGAGTTAAAAGAAGACAGAAATTAATTTAAATAGCATAGAAATCTAGGACAAAGTCTTGTGACTTTGGTTTTTAACCTTTGTTTCCTTTCTTCCTATCTTGTGAAATGTGTAATGTGAGCCTCTGATATGGCACAAACATGTTCTGATTATTTACATCACACTGTCGATATTTTATAACTTCTTCTGTGTTAGGACCTGATAAATTTCTTCACTTCTTTCTCTCTGTCTGTCTGTCTGTCTGTCTGTCTGTCTGTCTGTCTGTCTGTCTGTCTGTCTGTCTGTCTGTCTGTCTGTCTGTCTGTCTGTCTGTCTGTCTGTCTGTCTGTCTGTCTGTCTGTCTGTCTGTCTGTCTGTCTGTCTGTCTGTCTGTCTGTCTGTCTGTCTGTCTGTCTGTCTGTCTGTCTGTCTGTCTGTCTGTCTGTCTGTCTGTCTGTCTGTGTGTCTGTGTGTCTGTCTGTGTGTCTGTCTGTGTGTCTGTCTGTCTGTCTGTGTGTCTGTGTGTGTGTGTGTGTGTGTGTGTGTGTGTGTGTGTGTGTGTGTGTGTGTGTGTGTGCGCGCGTGTCTGTGTGTGTGTGTATGACCGTAGGTATGTATGTACATATGTATGTATGTATTATCATTTAATGCCTATCTTTCCACACTTGCATGGGTTAGACTGAATCTCAGGTCTGGAGACCACATTATGATCATACAGATCTGTCTTTTGGCTTGGTTTCTACAGCTGGATACCCTACCTAACACCAACCACGTTAGGGTGGAATATGCACACACGTGCGCATGCACGCACGCACGCAGTGTTGCTGATGCCTAAAGCTGTATTTATATCTTTCTTCAGGTTTGTAATTGGACGTAGAAAGTTGTTACTACAGATAGTCATAGAGGATCATAGAAATAATTGTTAAAGCATGGAATAAAAAGTGTTGTAGTCTGTATTTGTTCTAACTCCTGGTGATCTGAGTTCAAGTCTATATGATGACTACTCTGTGGTTGATAAAATAAAGTACCAGTCCAGGGCAGTGAATTGGTAGAACTACTAGGGTTTGATGAGATGCTTTTCTCCGGATTCTTTGAGTTTTCACTAAAATCCCCATTATGTCCTATTTAGGTGGTAAACTTAATTCATCATCACTATTTAGCCCTTGGGTGCCTTTAGTGAAGTCCACTCTGTTGTAAGCATTTGAATCAAATCTTCAGTTCGAGAACACCTTCCTTCCTTCCTCCCACTCACCAGTATAGGATGTCCTGAAAACCATGAAGTGCACTAACTTCCCTCTCTGACTAAACACTAAAAACAAACAAAACAATAGAATCAGTGTAGCTTTGTGTTTGGGGTGTTTGAGTCACGATCATAATGTCCTGGTTTCAATTTCTGAACTGGATGGTACATGAGAGCGTCATCTAGTGGTTAGGATGTTGGAATAGGAATCATAAAGTTGTGTATTTGATTTCTTGATTGGGTGGCACATGAGATGGCGCATTGCCTAGTGGTTAGGATATTGGAGTAACAAATATAAGGAGTGTTAATTTGATTCCTGGACTGGGTGGCACATAGTGTTCATGAGCAAGAGACTACATTTCCTGTTGCCTTTCATGATAGGACAGAGGTCCCTATCATTAAAATGCCAACGAAATCTCCCATGAGATGCTACCTTATAGGAAGCCAGCAGCTAAACTATCACCAAGAGAATATTAAATTGAGGGAAATTCTCCAGCATTATATGTCTGTGTGTGTGGGGGGACTTTATATGATTGACAGATAGCAACTGAAGACTACAAAATATTGACTCAACAAGAGATTCTCTAAACTGTTAATTGGTTTGCTTGAAATAGTAGCAAAATATCTTTCAAATCTTACTATGGTATCTTTAATCCTTTTGTTACCATATTTCAAATGAAAGTCTCTGCCATTGATTTTCAAATAATTTTGAAAATAATCAAGAATTTGCTAGGATTTAGTAATATAACTTTCTCATTATTCATCTCTTTGGAACTTACAAACTCTTTATATGGAATTATGATGGAAGATTCTTTGATAAATATAATGCTTTGTATCATAGAACCAGGACAGTTTCAGGCAGATTGCTATCAAAAGGATTAAAGATGGTTGGACACAAAGTCTGCTGAAGATGGCTGAGTCTAAATTACTGGAAACTAGTATGAAATCATAACGGATCATCATCATCATTTTACGTCCGCTTTTCCCTGCTTGCAAGGGTGGGATGGGAACTGATTCTGGCTTGAATTCTACAGCTGGATGCCCTTCCTAACACCAACCTCATTTACAGTGAGTGCTGGGTGCTTTTTTGCTGTGGCACCTCCACGACCACTTTGCAATGGAATGATAAGGACCCCAGTCCCTATCATCTCATTTCTACAGCTGAGTAAACTGGAGCAATGTGAAATAAAGTGTCTTGCTCAAGGAAACAACCCATCACCCGGTCTGAGAATTGAATATATATATATTTGTTTTGCGAGGTTTTTGATATGAAATCGTGTGTCGAAACAAATATTGTTATACTTGGGGAGGGTCATATTGTTGTAATAATATTGCCAGAATTAATAACAGAACACACTCACTGTTTGGTTGGTTTTCGCTTCTGTATCTTTTATATCAGTTAATTTACTCAGCCCCCAATGTTCTGTTATTAATTCTGGCAATATTATTACAATAATATGACCCTCCCCAAGTATAACAATATATATATATATATATATATATATATACACACATGCACACACACACACACACACGCACAGATCTGGTTCAAACATGGGTTTTAGTTGTATAGAGGGGCTATCATCTTTGTTTAATGTCCATCTTCCACGCTAGCATGGATATATTTATTAAATGTACACATGTAAGCTTATTTATATTTTGTGTGTGCGTGTGTGTGTGTGTGTGTGTGTGAGAGTGAGTGGCAGTGCACATGTTGAGAAGTAAGCAAAAATACACATACATATTGAGACAAAGAAACATTTGCATATACACACATGCATACACACACTCACAAATTCCCACATTCCCATGCCCACACATACAGATTGTCTCCCCTCCCCTACACACACAGTCCCTCATATCCCTACACATTCCCTCACGCATACACAGTATGCATGGTAAATGAGAAATTTGGAAGCAATTACAAAGATGATAAATATCTTTATGTTGAGATAAAGTTGGATAATCTAAATTATTAAACATGGTGGTGGTAGTGTACTGTCTTGTCCAGAGAACTGGCTAATGGTAATATATATTAATGGGTATATTAATATATTATGCTGCTCAGTGTATGTGTGTGTCTGTATGCACACCATTTAACGTCAATTGTATATATTACAGAGATTACTTTTTCTTGTTACTCTGAGTTTCATGGGTTGCCAAAGATCATGCAACTGGGAATGATTTCTATATGATATTGAGTACATTTTCCTCTTGTTTATAAACCCAAACATATATATATATATATATATATATATATATATATATATATATATATATATATATATATATATATAATCATCATCATTGTTTTTTACGTCGGTTTTTCCATACTTGAATAGGTTGGACATGTATAACATCATCAGTGTTTAACGTCCATTTTTTCCATGGTGGCATGGGATAGATGAGTTATCCTATTGTAAGTAATGCCAGGTCAGGTGACCATGTCTTGCTCATTTAGAACTGACTTTGGATTGGTTTCTACAGCTAGATGTCCTTCCTAATGCCAACCTTATCCTTTTGATGTAAATAAAAAAAATTTTAAAAAGTTACCAGTCCAGGACTAGGCTTGATTCTTTCTCTATATTTCTTTCTTCCTTCCCCTCATTCTTTCC
The DNA here is from genome assembly GCA_964016885.1 of Eledone cirrhosa. Classification (NCBI taxonomy): domain Eukaryota; kingdom Metazoa; phylum Mollusca; class Cephalopoda; order Octopoda; family Eledonidae; genus Eledone; species Eledone cirrhosa. Next base: position 109,440,726 of record OZ024740.1, read on the forward strand.
CTTTCTTTTTCTGGAAGAAATCAGGTGATTCAGACCTGGAGAGGGTTGAGCTCCACTAGGTACATTCTCTACAACTCCATGGGGTATTACTAGTCCACAGAGGGATAACTCAAGATCACATGATTGTGAAGCCAACTTTTTAACTCCCCAATTTCACTAACACGGCTTGAGTTGACCTAAATGCAAATACACACAGACGTGTGTGTGTGTATATATATATATATCACACTATAAAGTGGTCGTATAGGCATCACAACAAAAAGCACCCAGTCCACACTGAGGTCGGATTTGAACTTAGAGTATAGAGTTAGAATGAATACCAAACAGCATTCTTTCTGATGTTCTAACGATTCTGGGATTGGATATCATGGCAATACATATTGGCCAAGTGTCTTTTTCCATAACATCAAGTCGACCTTGCAAGTGAAATTGTGTAAAGTCAAAAAGCAGGAATACTTTTCTTTCTTTATCCTGTTTCTTTTTTAGTGGATGTATGCAGTGTATATTCTGGTTTTTAGGAGAGGTACACCATATTCTTGTGCCGTAGTGGCACTCCGTTGGTTACCACAAGTATTTCTGTTATGATCAACAGAACAGCCTGCTTGTGTACCCTTAACATAGTTCTCAGTAACCACAACTATGTGCCTCTTAAGAGGTGACTAAAAGGTTTGGTATCAAGATGGGTATCTGACCATAAAACATTGCCACAGAACATCTTGTCCAACCCATGCCAGCATGGAATAGTGGATGTAAAAACATTGATGAGATCTAAGGTGAATTGGCAGAATTGTTAAAATCTTAAATAGAATACATTACTGTATTTGTTCTGGTTTCTTCTGCTCAAATCCCACCCAAGTCAACTTTGCTTTTCATTCTTTAGTTAAAGCAAATAAAGTACGAGTCTAGTATGGGGTCTGTTTCTCCTATGCATTACTCTTTCTCTCTATCTTTCACTAGAAAAAATCAGCTGTGTTCAGACGAAGAGAGGGATGGGCTCAATCAGGTTCAACCGATCAAAGTACTCCTATGACCAAGTGTTGGGTAGGTAACTGGATGGTATGTGTGTGTGTGTATATATATATATATATAGATATATATAGATATAGATAGACTGGTTTTTCTGAAAACAAAACCCACTCCTCCCACTGCAGTATTGGTCATGTTCCTCATTGCCAATGTGGTGATGAGCTGGCTCATCTTCCCAATAATCAACACTCCTCACGGGCTCATCGTGTAGGATCCTGTGTTCTTGGATCGCAAGTATCTGTATACCACTCTCCTCGAACAGATGTCCCAACTCCTCTCTTCTCCAGCGTCCGAATAGTCCTCACATTCAAAGTGCCCATTTTGATGGCTCTTCTGCAGGACAAAACTGCATTCTTTATATTTGTCTGAGACAGCTGATCCATCATCCACTGGTCCTCCCTGTGGCTCTAAACCAGCAGTCATAACGACCAGACTTCTCCTTGTCAGTGTAATTAGGGGCTCTAACCCTAGTGCTGTTAGATAGGCTCTCCATATTTCTTTTCAAAGACCTGAAAATCCGCCTCTTCATTGCTGTAGTGGAGTCTGTGCTGCTGTACGAGTCTGAGACTTGGACAGTGACCAAGAAACTCACTCAGATGGTGGATGGGTACTACATGAGAATGCTGAGGATGGCTCTGAATATTAATCAGTATACACTGAGGATGAAAAACTCAGAGCTGTATGGGAGCGTCCCAAAAGTCAGCTCAAAAGTGACAGAGGAGACTGAGGTTAGCTGGACATGCTCACCGACATCCAGAGTTGACATTGCACTCAGTGCTCCTGTGGGAGCCCCTGCATGGACACACTGGAAGAGGAAGACCAAGGTTAACGTATGTTGATGCCCTAAGGACAGACACTGGTCTGCTGGAGATGCAGGACATGGCAGCGATAATGAGGGACAGAGACTGCTGGAGAGAACTCGTCCATGGATCTCGGGAATTTTACCTGCTCTAGATATATATAAAAGAATAAGTATTAACAAGGATTTAAATGAAATCATTTAATTGATTTATGGTCATTTCATTAAAATAACTGGAATATTCCATCAGTTGTCTACAGAGGTCTCGGATATTTCAATGCTTTAAAGACAATATATCTACCCCAGAGCCTTCAATAACTAGGTAAGTTATTGGGAAAACGGAGGAGAGAGGGAAGGAGCTCTGTGTGTGTGTATATATATATATGTATTCTGTTTTAGTTTTATTGATTATAGTCATTAGACTGCAGGTGGAGGTTAGTATAGTAGAGCATACACACGCACATATGTATACATATATATATATATATATAATACACATATACACATACATATGTATGCATTTTTGTTTATAAAATATCTGTATGCATGACAGTCTCCACTGCCACCATGAACACACCAACAAGCCTACTATGACTCCCCACTACCAACATCATTATTATATTATTATACAGGGATGGGTGAGGCTATAGAGCTCACCCACCAACCCACCCCACTCACAGTATTTATTATTCAGTTTACAGTTTACCCATGTTGATACAATCTATCAGTGTCCTCGTTAATATTTAAACCACCTTCATCATCATCAGTGATGATAATGATGTCGATAATGATATGGGGACATCATGAATCATATCAGACATGATGAATATCTTCATGGCAAATACATAGGAAGGGAATTACTTACATATATACTGAGAGCAGAAAAACTTTATCTAGATTCGTATAGCTATGTCTGTGTGTGTGTATGGTGTATATATGTTTGCATATGTATACATATATATATATATATATATATATACACACACACATATCATCATCGTTTATGTCTATTTTCCATGTTAGCATGGGTTAGAGAAGTTTGTCCCATTTGAGGCAAGTTGGGTTGGGTGACTGTGTCTTGCTCATATAGGACTTTCTGGCTGGTTTTCTATGGCTGGATATATGTGTATCAAATGAAACCGTTCTATTCCTATAGAAGCCATTTCTTTATATATATATATATATCATCTTCCGTATTCCCAATCTTTGCTCCCAAATACAGGAAGCCCTCAACCAATTCTAGCGGCTTCCCGCCTACATTAGTGATCCCCTCTGGCTTCTCAACATTCTCTACCAGATATTTTGTTTTAGTCTCATTCATTCTCAGCCCCACACTCATCGACACAAGCATAAATAGAGAACAGATATCAATATATCAATAAAAATATCAGAAACAAAAAAATAAATAAAAAACAAAAACAAAAAAATATATTAAAAATAAAAATATTAAAAATATTAAAAACAAAAATAAAACATAGTATGCCCCGCAAATCAACC
>OZ024740.1:109449047-109454047 GCA_964016885.1 Eledone cirrhosa
GATAAAAGCACTGGATATGTAGTCCTGATGATTTCTAACGAGAATGAAACGCGTAGATTACTTCCCTTGCTTTTATCGAGAATCTAATTGTAATACGTGACGTATTCTATTCTATAGCGATTAGGTCTTCAAAATGTTTATTATAAACATACAGAATATTTTCGAATATTCTATGTCTATATTCACATATATATCGCTATTTCAGAGCATTTATTCCAATTTCTAATTTCTGCCGGACCGGCAACCGCTCTTTCAAACCAGTTCCTGTACACAGCTAAGTATTCTATAAGTCTCTAGCTGTGTCATTCTCGATAAAAGCACTGGATATGTAGTCCTGATGATTTCTAACGAGAATGAAACGCGTAGATTACTTCCCTTGCTTTTATCGAGAATCTAATTGTAATACGTGACGTATTCTATTCTATAGCGATTAGGTCTTCAAAATGTTTATTATAAACATACAGAATATTTTCGAATATTCTATGTCTATATTTATATATATATATATTTATATATATATATATTTATATATATATATATTTATATATATATATATATTTATATATATATATATTTATATATATATATATATTTATATATATATATATATATTTATATATATATATATATATTTATATATATATATATTTATATATATATATATTTATATATATATATATTTATATATATATATATATTTATATATATATATATATTTATATATATATATATATTTATATATATATATATTTATATATATATATATTTATATATATATATATATATATATATATTTATATATATTTATATATATATATATATATATATATATTTATATTTATATATATTTATATATATATATTTATATATATATATTTATATATATATATTTATATTTATATATATTTATTTATATATATTTATATATATATATTTATATATATTTATTTATATATATTTATATATATATATTTATATATATATATACGCAATCCAAAACTTCAGAGTTGGTACCATGAATGTAGGCACCTTAAAGGGTCGCTCTAACGAGGTTGTAGAAATGCTTGAACGTAAGGAGGTCGATGTTTGTTGTATTCAAGAGACCAGGTGGAGGGGAGGGTCGGCTAGATTCATCGTGGGTAAAGAACGATGCTATAAGCTTTTCTGGGTGGGAAATGACAATGGGTTGGGTGGGGTAGGAATCATGGTAGCAGAAAAGTGGGCAGATAAGATAATAGACGTAAATAGAGTGAACGACAGAATAATTAAAATAAGACTTGTCCTCAATAAAACTACGGTGACAGTAATATCTGCGTACGCACCCCAATCCGGACTGCCCGGCGCTATAAAAGACAGATTCTACGAAACACTGATGCTCGCTACCTCCCAAATAACCGACAGTGACTATATAGTTATTGCAGGCGACCTAAATGGTCACGTTGGACAACATTGTGACGGCTATGACGGAATCCATGGAGGCTATGGGTTCGGTACTAGAAATGAGGAAGGCTCCAGAATCCTGGAATTCTGCGACGCAAATAACTTAACTATCTGTAACACTAACTTCAAAAAACGAGACAATCACTTGATCACCTATAGATCGGGGGAACACACAAGCCAGGTAGATTATATCCTTACCAGAAGACGTGACAGAGTGTCTGTTGTTAACACTAAATCCCACCCCCATGAAGAATTCACCTCCCAACATAGACTGATAATTAGCGACCTCATAGTCAGGACGAGACGTACTAGACAGCGGAAGAGGACTATCCTCAGGAGAAAAATATGGAAGCTAAAGGACCCCATAGCCAGAAATAAATTTCAAAGCATATTACTTGACGCTTTCGACAGTAAGGAAGAGCAATTAGAGTCGTATAATATAGAGGAACAGTGGGAATTCCTGAGAGCAAACCTGCTGACGGCGGCAGACGAAGTCTGTGGCTGGAGCAGGCCTGTAGGTAGGAGGAGAGTAACATGGTGGTGGAACAGTAAGGTGGAGGAGTCAATTAAGGCCAAAAAGCAGGCTTGGAAAGTATGGCGGGATGGGGGAAGTAGAGAAGACTATCAAGTGGCCAGGAGGGAAGCTAGGAGACAAGTGTACTTCGCAAGAAGGGAAGCAGAGGAAAGAAAGTTAAAGCATGTTCTACAACGTGAGGACCAAAAACGTGAGGTGTTCAGGATTGCCAGGCAATGTGTCAAGGAAAACCGTGATATTGTCGGGGAGAAGTGTGTACTTAACGATGATGGCATACTTGCCATCACCGACGCTGATAAGAAGGTAGCTTGGAAGTGTCACTACGAAAGGCTTCTAAATGAGGAGAACAAATGGGAGAAAGACAGTCTCCCCCACATCGACCCAATAGAGGGACCAGCAGTGTTAGTTGAAGGTAGTATAATAAGTAAGGCAATCAAAGATATGAAGACGGGTAAGGCGGCTGGGCCTTCGGAAATAGTTGCTGAGATGCTGAAGGCATCTGGTTCGGTGGGACACACCATGGTCACCCGGATAGTTAACCAAGTCGTACAGAATGGGGTTGTTCCGAAGGAATGGCGTAGCAGCATCATCGTTAACTGCTATAAGGGAAAAGGAGATGCCCTAGATAGGAGTAACTATAGAGGCATTAAATTAATCGACCAGGTCATGAAGGTCACGGAAAAAGTAATAGCGCAACTAATCAGAGAGAGAATTGATCTAGATGAAATGCAGTTCGGGTTTGTGTCAGGCAAAAGTACCACAGACGCTCTTTTCATTGTACGACAACTACAGAAGAAGTACCTAGCTAAAAGTAAACCCCTATACTTAGCTTTCGTCGACTTGGAGAAAGCCTTCGACAGAGTCCCCCGCTCCATTATCTGGTGGGCTCTTAGAAAACTAGGTGTTGACGAATGGCTTGTGAGAGCTAAACAAGCCATGTATAAAGAAACAGTCAGTAAGGTTAGAATTAACAACGAATATAGTGAAGAGTTTAGCGTAAAAGTTGGTGTCCATCAGGGCTCTGTTCTTAGCCCCCTACTATTTATTATTGCCCTTCAGGCTATAACAGAGGAGTTCAAGACCGGCTGCCCATGGGAACTCCTATACGCAGATTATCTAACGCTCATAGCTGAATCAATGACCGAACTAGAGAAGAAATTCCAAACATGGAAGCACGGCCTAGAATCAAAAGGCCTTAAAATTAACCTGGCTAAGACTAAAGTTCTAGTTTGTAGGAAAGAAAATAAGGCGGCAGTCCCATCGGGGAAATGGCCATGCTCAGTGTGTAGGAAAGGCGTAGGTAGAAACTCCATTTTATGTCCCAAATGCAAAGTATGGGTGCATAAAAGATGTAGTGGGATCACAGGTAAGCTAACTAAGAACATAGATTTTACATGTGGCCGGTGCTCTGGTGCAATAAGTAGCAGCAAGTGCCCACAAAATACTAGCTCCTTCAACTGCGCAGAGGGTTCTATAGAAATAGTGGACAGCTTCCGTTATCTGGGTGACAAAATCAGCAGTGGGGGAGGGTGCTCTGAAAGTACAGTAGCTAGAGTCAGAACTGGATGGAAAAAAGTTCAGAGAGCTTATACCACTATTAGCCGCTAGAGGGTTCTCCCTAAAAATGAAAGGCAGGTTATACGATGCCTGTATACGAACAGCAATGCTGCATGGCAGTGAGACCTGGGCATTGTGTGCAGAGGATATACGCAGACTAGAGAGGAACGAAGCTTGCATGCTCCGCTGGATGTGCAATAGTAATATACGTGAACGGCAAAGCATAAACGAACTAAGGAAAAAATTAAAAATAAGAGGGATCAGATGTTGTTTACTCGAGAGAAGGCTACGTTGGTACGGTCACGTGATGCGCATGAAAGACGACAGCTGTATAACAAAGTGCAGGGCAATAAAGATAGACGGTAGCCACGGAGTAGGCAGACCCAGAAAAACATGGGACGAGCTGATAAATTCCGACCTCACACGCTTACACCTCTCCAAGACAATGTCACTGGACCGAGACCTTTGGCGGTACTCAGTAATAGAGAAGACCCGCCTTACCTAAATACAAAGTAAAAACCTACTACAGTCAGTAGGCATCTCTATCAAAACACACCCCCGTCCCACCACCTCCACCCCACCCGCACCGCCCCTTTCAATGTAAAGTTATGTTGGTCCCACAACATCCAGGCCGAAACAAATGAGATCGTGTAGGTGTCACGACAAAAAACACACAGTCCACGCTGTAAATGTGGCCGTGTAGGCAACGCGGTAAAAACCTCCCAGCCCCACACTGTAAATGTGGTTGGTGTTAGGAAGGGCATCCAGCTGTAGAAAACCCGCCAGACAGTCCACGCTGTAATGTGGCCGTGTAGGCAACACGGTAAAAACCTCCCAGCCCCACACTGTAAATGTGGTTGGTGTTAGGAAGGGCATCCAACTGTAGAAAACCCGCCAGACAGTACTATGCGAGCAAGACAACCACTCTTGCCTCAAGTGGGAAAACCCCCGTCCAAACCCATGCAAGCGTGGAACACGGACGCTAAACCTGATGATGATGATGATGATGATATATTTATATATATATATTTCGTTTCTGAATTTGTTTAGCAAGATTCTTTATCTGAAATCGTGTGTTGAAACCGATATTGTTATACTTTGGGAGGGTCATGTTGCCAATAAGAAACACACGCACCAGTTGCTTTCACTTCAATTTAATTTATTATATATTTATAAATTTACAAATTTATAAATTTCTGGTTGGTTGGTTGGTTCCACAACCAGATAGTTGTTTATATATATATAGTCATAGTTCTTTCGTCACACACTCTGTGACCTCTTCAGTGACTGGGGATTTCTTTCTTCGTTTCTGTGCCTTTCCTTTCTTCTATCCTACGCCATTTTGTTTGTGTGTGGGTTGCGTGCTCCGTTTGCGCATGCGCCACATCCGGGTGTCTGTGTGTGTTTGTGTTCATTGTGTTCACACAAACACACACAGACACCCGGATGTGGCGCATGCGGAAACGGA
>OZ024740.1:109459047-109466547 GCA_964016885.1 Eledone cirrhosa
GTCATTGTTGTCGTTGTTGGTGTAATTGTTATCGTTGTTGTTGTCATTGTTATCGTTGTTGTCGTCATTGTTATCGTTGTTGGTGTCATTGTTATCGTTGTTGGTGTCATTGTTATCGTTGTTGGTGTCATTGTTATCGTTGTTGTTATTGTTATCGTTGTTGGTGTCATTGTTATCGTTGTTGGTGTCGTTGTTGGTGTCATTGTTGTCGTTGTTGGTGTCATTGTTGTCGTTATTGGTGTCATTGTTGTCGTTGTTAGTGTCATTGTTATCGTTGTTGTTGTCATTGTTATCGTTGTTGTTGTCATTGTTATCGTTGTTGGTGTCATTGTTATGGTTGTCGTTGTTATCGTTGTTGGTGTCATTGTTATCGTTGTTGTTGTTATCGTTGTTGTTGTTATCGTTGTTGGTGTCATTGTTATCGTTGTCGTTGTTATCGTTGTTGGTGTCATTGTTATCGTTGTTGTTGTCATTGTTATCGTGGTTTTCCTGTCATTGTTATCGTTGTCCTTGTTATCGTTGTTGGTGTCATTGTTATCGTTGTTGTTGTCATTGTTATCGTTGTTGGTGTCATTGTTATCGTTGTCGTTGTCATCGTTGTTGGTGTCATTGTTATCGTTGTTGTTGTCATTGTTATCGTTGTTGGTGTCGTTGTTGTTGGTGTCATTGTTATCGTTAATGGTGTCGTTGTTGTCGTTGTTGGTGTCGTTGTTATCGTTGTTGGTGTCATTGTTATCGTTGTTGGTGTCATTGTTATCGTTGTTGGTGTCGTTGTTATCGTTGTTGGTGTCATTGTTGACGTTGTCATTGTTATCGTTGTTGTTGTCATTGTTATCGTTGTTGGTGTCATTGTTATCGTTGTTGGTGTCATTGTTATGGTTGTTGGTGTCATTGTTATCGTTGTTGGTGTCATTGTTATGGTTGTTGGTGTCATTGTTATCGTTGTTGGTGTCATTGTTATCGTTGTTGGTGTCATTGTTGTCGTTGTTGGTGTCATTGTTGTCGTTGTTGGTGTCATTGTTGTCGTTGTTGGTGTCATTGTTATCGTTGTTGGTGTCATTGTTATCGTTGTTGGTGTCATTGTTATGGTTGTTGGTGTCATTGTTATCGTTGTTGGTGTCATTGTTGTCGTTGTTGGTGTCATTGTTATCGTTGTTGGTGTCATTATCATTGTTGGTGTCATTGTTATAGTTGTTGGTGTCGTTGTTGTTGTCATTGTTATCGTTGTTGTTGTCATTGTTATCGTTGTTGGTGTCGTTGTTATAGTTGTTGTTGTCATTGTTATCGTTGTTGTTGTCATTGTTATCGTTGTTGTTGTCATTGTTATCGTTGTTGGTGTCATTGTTATCGTTGTTGGTGTCGTTGTTATCGTTGTTGGTGTCGTTGTTATCGTTGTTGGTGTCATTGTTGTCGTTGTTGGTGTCATTATCATTGTTGATATTGTTATTATTTTTGCTGCTGTTGTTGTTGCTATTGCTCTTGTTGCTGCTGCTGCTGCTGCCCTTGTTATTGATGTTGTTTTGCTGGTGTCATTGCTGCTGCTGCTCTTGTTATTGCTGTTATTGCTGCTGCTGCTCTTGTTATTTCTGTTATTGCTGCTGCTGCTGTTATTGCTGTTGTTGCTGCTGCTGCTCTTGTTATTGCTGTTGTTGTTGCTGCTGCTGCTCTTGTTGTTGCTGCTGTTGTTGTTGTTGCTGCTCTTGTTGTTGTTGCTGCTGCAGCTCTTGTTATTGCTGTTGTTGTTGCTGCTGCTGCTCTTGTTATTGCTGTTGTTGTTGCTGCTGCTGCTCTTGTTATTGCTGTTGTTGCTGCTGCTGTTGTTGCTGCTATTCTTGTTATTGCTGTTGTTGCTGCTGCTGCTGCTCTTGTTGTTGTTGTTGTTGTTGCCGTTGCTCTTGTTATTGCTGTTGTTTCTGCTGTTATTGCTGCTCCTCTTGTTATTGCTGTTGTTGTTGTTGTTGTCGTTTTTGTTGTTGTTGTTGTTGCTGCTGTTGTCGTTGTTGCTGTTGCTGCTGCTGTTGCTGTTGTTGTAGCTGTTGTTGTTGTTGTCGTCGTTTCTGTTGTTGTTGCTGCTGTTGTTGTCGTTGCTGTTGTTGTTGCTGCTGTTATTGTTTTTGTTGCTGTCGTTGCTGTTGTTGTTGCTGCTGTTGTTGTTTTTGTTGCTGTCGTTGCTGTTGTCGTTGCTGCTGCTGTTGTCGTTGCTGCTGCTGTTGTCGTTGCTGCTGCTGTTGTCGTTGCTGCTGCTGTCGTCGTTGCTGCTGTTGTCGTCGTTGCTGCTGTTGTTGTCGTTGCTGCTGTTTGTTGTCGTTGCTGCTGTTGCTGTCGTTGCTGCTGTTGCTGTCGTTGCTGCTGTTGTTGTTGCTCCATAGTTCTAGATGTAAAGATCACACTTGGTAAAATGTGAAATTATAAAAGAAATGTCCAAGAAATAAACAATAAAAAAACAATCAAATAAATAAAAACCACAAAAAATGTTTCACCTAAAACATTACTGGAAACAGGTTTGTACTGGGTTGACATTTCACTACATCATCATCATTATCTGTAGCAGCAGTAAGTTCACAATTACCAACAACAACCACATGAACAAGAACAGCAAAACCTCCACCTCCACTACCATCACCACAACACCTCCACTACCATCACCACCACAACACCTCCATTACCACCACCACCACTCCACCACTCCACCACATCACCACACCACCACTCCACCACATCACCACACCACCATCACCACCACACCACCATCACCACCACTACAATTACCAACACCCGCACCATAACAAACAATGATAGCAATACCACCACAATAACCGTAGTAGCAACACCACATCACTGCCACCACCATACCACCACCACCACACACCACCACCACCACCACCACTCCACCACACACCACCACCACCACCACTCCACCACACACCACCACCACTCCACCACCACACCATCACAACCACACACCACCTCCACCACCACTCCACTATCACAACCACCATCACAACCACCATCACAACCACACAACCACCATCACAACCACCACACCACCACCACACTATCACAACCACACACCACCACCACCACTCCACCACCACCACTTCCCCCACACCACCACCACCACCTCCCCCACACCACCACCACCACCTCCACAACAACTTTAGTTCAATAAGTTCTGTGGCTGAGTGAAGTAAAAGAAAGTACATCAGATTTATCAGAAAAATGTTGGATATTAAAATTCCAATATGTCAACAAGAAACAACTCTCTCCCTTCCGCTCTCTTCTGCTCCTTCTCCCTTCTGCTCTTTCCCGCTCCCTCTGCCTTCCGCTCCTTTCCGCTCCCTCTCCCTTCTGCTCCCTTCCGTTCCCTCCCTCTCCCTCCCATTCCCTCCCTCTCTCACCCTCTCTCACCCTCTCCACTTTCTCCCTCCCTCCTGCTCCCGCTCCCTCTCCCTCCCGCTCCCTATCCCTCCTTCTCCCCCCTCCTGATCCCTCTATACACCCCCCTCTCTCTCGCCCCTCTCTCTCTCGCCCCCTCTCGCCCTCTCTCGCCCCCTCTCGCCCTCTCTCGCCCTCTCTCTCTCTCTCTCTCGCCCTCTCTCGCCCTCTCTCTCTCTCTCTCTCGCCCTCTCTCTCTCTCTCGCCCCCCCCCCTCGCCCTCTCTCTCTCTCTCGCCCTCTCTCTCTCTCTCGCCCTCTCTCTCTCTCTCTCTCTCTCTCTCGCCCTCTCTCCCCGTTTTCTTCCCCCACCTTCCTCATCTTCCCTCCCAGCTCCCCTCCTCTTTCCAGTTAACTATGTGTTATATCTTACCATGGCAAAGGTGAAAGTTGACCCAAAAAAATTGAACTAGGTAACAACAAAAAACAAGTGTGTACAATTGAATAGACATTTGTTCTGGATGTTTATACTGTGAGTTCAAATCCCAGTGTAGCATACATGGATGATAAACTCAATTGACTGCCCAGTTTAGTACTACTACCTGGTCTTTGTTTGCTTTGTGGCTAGTATTCCGATCAAGTCACTGAGATGATGATATTGTCCTGACAAGAACAGTAAAACCTCCACTACCACACCACGACCACACCACCACGACCACACCACTATCTCCACTACCATCACCAACAAACAATATCAGCAGTAGCAACATCACCATCACTACCATTACCAACACCCCCCACCATAACAAACAAACAAAAATAACACCTCCACCACAACACCACCAATCTCTGAGGCCACAAAAACTGTCATGGCCACTGTCTTTCTTTCTTTGACCAAACAATAAAGAAATATAAAGGCCTTAGACCAGATGAGATTCTGCTAAAGCAACCAAGGGCCAGTAATGGTTGTTAAATGAGGCGAGTATAAGTTAAATTTTCCATTTTAACATATCTTTAACACATCGCATAAGGCAAGCAATTTTGGGGGGAAGGGAAAATCGATTAAATCGGCCCCAGTACATTACTGATACTTTATTTCATCAACCCTGTAAGGTTGAAAGGCAAAGCTAACCTTGGCAGGATTTGAACTCAGAACGTAAAGGGCCGTAACTCTATGCCAGAAAGCATAGTGTCTGACGCTCTACCAATTTTGCCAATCCACCCTCTGTAGCTACGAGGGGCTATGGAAGAGAACTACCCCCTCCCACACACACACATATACACACTTTTCAATTGTACACTCTCATATTCAGAATAATTTACTGTGTTGTACTTATTCAAAAACATCACCTTAGAATTATTGTGAAATAGTGTCCACCCAGAATGTCCTGAAGCCACCACCTCTTTTCCCATAACTCTAGAAATTGGCATAGGCCTGTATATAATGTTTCCTATTTTAGACAAGTTCAGCAATTTTTGTAGTATGTGTGTGGATGTATGTGTGACAATTATAGCAACCCCAGTACTTGACTGATCTTTTATTTTTATTAACCTTGGAAGGATGAAATGCAATGTTGACCTCAGTTGGATTTGAACTCAGATGATAATGTCATAATTTAATTAGCACAAGGTAATTTTGTCCAAATGCTTTAACATAATGTCTATTCTATCATCTTACAATAATAGCTACATCTATTGTTATTATTAAGCAACTCTGTTGTTCTATTTTACTCCAGGGCCTTGTGAAACCATATATCTTCATCTTGAACATTCCTCTCCAAAAGCAGGCTCGGGCAAAGTTTTTGTTTAAGACCAGCAGTTTCCCATGCAAGTAAGTGTTCTTTCTCCATGTCACCGATGTTGTCCATCAATGATGATATGTTTATTCCAAAGCCCTTTCATGAAATTACTGTGAATTAAAGTACCCACACAGAATATTCTATGTGAGCCTAGGTTTGTGGTAGATAAAAAAATTAGGCATGCATGCTTTGCTGGATGTGCAATGCCAGTGTGTGGGTGACAGAGCTTAAGTAAATTGAGTGAGAAGTTGAGAATAAGTAAAACTGAATATAGTGTGCAAGAGAGATGATTGTATTGATATAGACATGTGGTGCATAAAGAGAGATAGATAGAGAGATAGAGAGATAATTGTATAAAAGAAGTATGAAATGATTGAAGTGGACAGAACTTGTGGAAGATTAAGAAAGTCATGGGGCAAAGTTGTGAGTCATCACCTCAAGAAACTGAACCATAGAAAGGAGATGGCATAAGACCAATTGACTGGTGATATGCCATAGTACAAAAAGACCCATTCACCAGTACAAACAGTGTGACACTAATAGTAAATAAGGGTAACAGACCAGACACTAAAGTGTTTGGCAATTGAATGGAGACAATATAAGGTTTGACAAGACACTTGTAAAATAATGACAATAGCCCCATCCAATGCTATGTCTCCCAATCTACTGCTCTGGACTTCTACTTCAGTTATTGGCCAACCCAAAAGCATGGAAGGTAAGGTTGACTAAGACAACATTTGAATTCAGTATGTAGGTAATTCATCAACGTTCCAGACAGTTGGAACACCATGATCAATTTAACCCTTTGTTACCATATATCTAATGAAAGATAGTCTATTATTTCCAATGAATGTTGAAAATAATCAAGAATTTGGGGGGTAACATAAATAACTTCCTCAGTATTTATCTGATGCTTGGAGCATAACTTTCCTACATATAATTATAACGGAAAGTTTTTAGATAAATATAAACACTTTAACTCTTTGGCATTTAAATTGGCCATATCCAGCCAGAAATCTCTCACCTCTTTCTGTTCAAACTGGCTGTGACCAGCCGCTCATACTGATGTTACGGTATTGTTCTTAAAATAACATCAAAATCTCATAGATTCAATATTTTGTGAGATAATTATGTGAGCTTTTACCATGAAAATATAATAGTAAATATAGAGTAATGTAAATGCTAAAGGGTTAAAGCAGTTTTGCATCATAGAACCCTGGGCAGTTTCAGGCAGTTATGTATCAATCAGATTAACAAAGGTTCTTACATAAAATCATGATGAAAGGGTGTTAGACAGATATCAACACTTTAAAATAAACAGCTTGGTATTGTAGAACCAGGAGTTGTTTCAGTATCAAAAAGGTTAGCCCGACATTCTGCCAATTTGTTACTTGTCTCACTATTAACACTATTCATATTGCAGTACAAACCACATGCTTACTGTGCACTTTAGAAGCCTCATTGCAGCAATAGACTGCAATAATAGCAGCAGCAGGTAATCTATAATGCTTATATACAGCCCAATATATTTACTAATCATTATTCTTCCTGTTGGTGTTGTTGTTATAGAGAGGTGCTGTCTTACTTCTTCACTAGTCTTTTTTACGAGGTGTTTGTTGCCATAGCAACGAACTTAGTACATTGCATAGCTTATGTTTCACCCACAGAGACATATAAACCACTCTTTAAATCTTTGCAGCCATCCATTATTGCCACCCCTCTTACTCTCTCACATCATTATCATCATCATTTCTTCTATGCTTCATTTCAAAGATAAAGCAACGAAAAGAGTTTTTCTGCTTCTATTATTTCAGGGTATGTTGTTAGGTGGGTTCTGCATTTGTATATGCTTGAGAAACAACTTGAGTGTGTTATTTATAAATATTTATATCTATATATATATATATATATATATATAAGTATGTATATATATATATATATAGGTATATATATATGTATGTGTATATATATATATGTATGTGTATATATATATATATATATATATATCATCATCACCGTTTTACGTCCGTTCTTCCACGCTAGCATGGGTTAGACGGGTTGTCCTGTTGTGGGCAGTGTCTGATCGGCTGACCATGCCTTGCTCATACAGGAACTGATTTGGCTTGATGCCGGATGCCCTTCCTAACACCAACCTCATTTACAGTGAGTGCTGGGTGCTTTTTCGTGGCGCCTACATGTCCACTTTACAGTGTGGGCTGGGTGCTTTTTTGCTGTGGCACCTCCACGACCACCTTGCGGTGTGGGGGCATATTGTCTATATGCTTCAGCTTGTACCCATGGGAGGTCGGGTACTCTGTATTACTGCG
>OZ024740.1:109484047-109499047 GCA_964016885.1 Eledone cirrhosa
TTGATGAAATAAAATAGCAGTAATGTACTGGGATCGATTTGACTTTCCCCTCTCTTTCCAAATTATTAAAATTGAAGTGAGCTATCCTGCAATGGGCATCAATACAGCTGGAGATTTTACAAAATTTGGATGGCTGTTGAATCTCCTGAGTTCTTCCACCTTTTTACAAGTTTTGTTTTTTCATCTCATAGGATGTCCAAAAATTACCCTCCTCACTGAGGAAGCTTAGTGGGGGTGCTGGTTTAGTTGCTGATGACTTGACCATGTATCACTATTGAAATAACGTTTTTTAAAACATTTGTATCACTTTGAAATAAATATTTTTTAAAACTTCTTTTGAACAACAATACATCCAGTCATGAAATAACGATTGTTCATTAACTTTGTCAGTTCGAGTTAAACTCTATAGGCATGGAATTGCTGTTAGCCAGGCCTGTCTGAGATGTGCACAGGGTGATGAAACAGTCCTGCATGCAATTGTCCAGTGTCCAAGCATTGCTGACTTGTGAGTTCATGTTGAACACCTGCTGTCACGTGTAGGACAACTCCAGCTCTCTGCCGATTTCATTATGAAGATTATTATAGTTTAGATTGTCTCGTTGCCTTCTTTTAGTCAGGAAGGGCAGGCTGTTTTATTTGTCTTGTGGCAATGGCAAAAGAGGTTGTATGGTGACACATTTGAAAGGGTTGAAGATGAGCACTTTCCTCTTAGGTGAAGCCCTAATTAACTTCTTCAGGTTTCACTTAAAGAGGAAAATCTGGTTGAAACGTCGGTGAGAGAGGCAAGCACGGCCCAAGTAAATGGGCCCCGCTCTGAGTGTGAGCCTGTACATTGGAGAACTAGGACAGGGCACTTACCCTAAAGATGAGGGCACCTGTGCTTTTATGAGGCCTTCCGATGAATGACCCATGAACATCTCTTTATTGAGGAATCCCCTTTATTTTAATTTTTATTATCTTTCTTTTTTAACATTGTTAAAATTTGTTTACATTCACACCCCACACTTATTTTATCCTGTGCCGTATTAATGTTTTTCTGGATGTAAACCCCTCGTGGTTGATGAAGAAATCAATATTATTATTATACAGACATTTTCCAAATATTTTTTCCATGGAAATCTCCAAAGATATACAAAATTCTGTTTGATGGCTCAACATGAAAGGTCACAGTTGAGGCAAAAATGTTAAGTTTACATCTACTAATAAATGTAATTTGATTGAAGATTGCCTCCAGTTAGTGACTGTTTTATGGCTTTTTTTTAAATGTTATGATATAATAATGCAAGGATCACTTCTTCATCAAGAATTTATATATGATTGTGTAGTTCTTCCATAGTGCGTGCGGTCCAGGGCAAGGCAAGAAGAGTAAGTTGTGGAGAGGGAGAAGCTAGAATGTAATAAAATACAATAAACAAGATAAAACTTGTTTAAAAACAGTATACACCAATGCATTATATATATATATCAATCAGGATAGAACCAGTTTAAAGCTAATTAGACCATTACTCAACAGAGTACTATATATATATGTATATGAATGTATACTAGTATACTACTAGTCAAAAAGTAAAAAGATAATGTAATTTAATAATTTCTGGATTATAATATTCTGTGTAAATATGTTTGAATCCTTTTGTTACTCCAGCTATTCATTTTATATATAAGTCAATTACAATAATTTTCTTCCATATTTTCTGTTACCATTATCAAACATATATCCATTAAATTAGGATGGGTTTGTTCTATCTATGTATTTGTTTACCTTTGGACTGTTGTTATTATTCATGCTTTGTTGTTGTTGTTATTCATGCTTTGTTGTTGTTGTTCTTGGTAAATATACATATATAGATAGACAGTTACAGCCAAGTGGAAGGAAGCTGCAGAAGAGGAAAACCATGGAAGATGTGTGTGTGTGTTGATATGGACATGAGATGCATATGAAGGATGACAGCTGTATAAAAAGGTGCAGAGCACTCAGTTGATGGGAGCCTTTGAGTGGGGAGACCCAGGAAGACTTGGAATGAAGTGATAAAAGCTGACCTTGGTCAATAGCACCTCTCAAAGACGATGACACAGGTCCGAAATCTCTGGCATTATGCAGTAATATAGAAGACCCGCCTTCTTATGGACACAGACTGAAGCTGAAGCATTTTATATATATATGAGTGGAGGGATTGGCAGTATTGGTAGAGGGTCGGACGCCATGCTTTGACGCATAGTTACGGCCCTTTATGATCTCAGTTCAAATCCTGCCGAAGTTAACTTTGCCTTTCATCCTTACGGGGTCGATAAAATGAAGTACCAGTCATGCACTGGGGTCGATTTAATTGACTTTCCCCTCCCCCAAAATTGTTAGCATTGTAAGAAAATTGTTAGCCTTGTAAGAAACACACATATATATATATATATATATATATATGTATATGTGTGTTTCAAAGAGATCAAAGTAAGAAAAAGCTGGAAAAGAGGATATCTGAGGAAGACAGACAGAAGTGGTGAAAGCTGATCTCAGGATGCTAAACTTCACAAAGGAGATGATAAAGGAACGCGACAAGTGGTGAGATACTTGGTTGAAGAAGACCTATTGAACCCATGCAAGCATAGAAAATCAGATGTAGAAATCATAATAATGAGCATGATGATTACACACACACTCTCACTCACTCTCAGGTATTGATATGAGCTGTAATTATTATTCCAGTTAAGACCATTTAACCAATTCTATAAGCTATGTTAACCCCTAACTACAAATCTCTCCCTCCTCTCTGTTCCTCTCTCCCATTGATTACCATACCATCTGGAAGACAATAGAAACCATAATTTACATACCATTCCTATATTTTATGGTGGAGCCATTTGATTTCATATATGTGCCAGTGAAAATGTGTGTATATCAGACGGGTGGAGTTGGCAGGTATTTGGTAAGACAGTAGTGGTTTACTAGTGGTGGTGAGGGCTTTACTAGTGGTGGTGAGGGCTTTACTAGTGGTGGTGGGGGCCGCTTTACTAGTGGTGGTGGTGAGGTTTCCTGGATTAATCTAGTGTCTGTACATCAAAAATTCAGGTATGACTGTGAGGTTAAGGACTTCACCTCTCAAACATTTCATTTCAGGTTCTTCCCCTCTGTATGGCACCTTCAGCAAGTTTCTTCTTCTATAGCTTCGAATTGGCAAATATCTTTATTTTTTATTTTTTATTTATTTATTTATTTTTTATTTATTTTCTTTTTTCTTTTTTCTTTTTTCTTTTTTCTTTTCCTTTTCTTCTTGAGGGGGACATGGGGACTTAGTCTTCAAACACATTTTCCAGCAGGTCCTGTCAAAAGCAACTGTATCTAACCATCTTGCTTTGGGTCTACTCCTGGGTCTCCTGCTGATGCTGATTGGTTTTGCCCATAAAATCAGTCCAACAATTCATTCCTGAGGGATTTTAACCACATGCCTATAGTATCGGAGCTGTGATCTCTCAATTTGGAGAAGTAGCAGCTCTACATGGAGCAACTCTCTGATCTCCGAGCTATGCACTCTATCAAGTAACATGACTCCAAAGATCTTTTGGAGGAACCCCCATTTAAGCCACTTGCATTCAGAATCATAATCTTTCGGTCATTACCCAAGATTCATGACCATAGGTAACGGTTGGCATGAATAGCAAGTTTGGCATTTACACCTACCTCCCTTCTTCTAATTACTGAATACTGAAGCTGGTGCATTACTGCACCAGCTCTTGCAATTCTTTCACTTAATTTAACCTCCTACCTTCCATTACTCATGAACATGGCTCTGAGATACTTGAACTTCTTTACCTGTTTCAGTGGAACTCCATTCACAGCACTGATTTTCATTCCAGCCATGCAGCACTCGGCATCAAACCTATCAAGTGCAAGTTGTAGATCATCTTCTGTTGATCTTCTGTTGAGCTAAGTACTACCATGTCATCTGCAAATTCCAGCTGACTGATTCTACACATGCCAGTTGAGATAACACTTCCAGCCTGGCTATGCATGTCAAGCCTGTAAATGAAATCTATAGTTGATGGGAACTGTAAAAGCCTGGTGAATATATATATATATAGATGTGTTACTAGTTGAGACTAGTAAGGCCATGTACACATTGTATTGTGTAAGGATGGCCATGCTTGGAATGCACTTGAAAATAGATCAACTCCATGTTGTTTGACCAACTGACTTTTCTGCCAATAAGTCTGTTGTTTAATTAAGCTTGACTGATGGCCACACACAATAGCAACAGATTGTAAATTGATTAAGATGGTTGTTGTTGTTGTTGCTGTTGCGGTGGAGATGGAAATGGGGTGGTGGTGGTGGTGGTGGTGGGGATGGAGTGTTGGTGGTGTTGGGGATGACAGTGTTGGTGGTGTTGGGGATGACAGTGTTGGTGGTGTTGGGGATGACAGTGGTGGTGGGGATGATGAGATGATGATGATGATGGTGGTAGAGATGGTGCTGGGATGATGATGATTTCAGTGATGTTGATTGTGGTGGTGGTGGCAATGTTGATTGTGGTGATGAGTATTATGTTAGTGTTGACAGGTAAACTACGCACGCACACACGCACGCCTACCTAGCTACCTATTTGTATCCTATATCCTTTCCAAATCAAGATACTTCCTTTCACATAACAGGAAGATGTTCCAGTTTGACATACCTCTACCTATCTGTTTCTTAATTAAAAGTTGGATGGTTTTCTTTTAATTCATTAGTCTTAATCAAAGTTTGTAAAGTCAACGCTACCATTGACGAACTAGACAGACACTTAGGGCATAGACCTCAAAGAGATGCATTACTGAACCTTAAAGGATCAGTTTTATATTAATCTGGTAGTGGGGTTTAGAACCTTCTAAGAAATGGAAAAAGATGAGTTTTGACGTACATGGGAGTCAAACCCACATCTTTGGTTATTCAGACCACTGTGTTACCATTAGCATGTGTTGGTGTAATGTTCTAAACCCCACTCTCAGGCTAAAATTTCTTTAGTAAAAAAAATATGGCGAAATCTTCTATTTCTAATTTTAGATATAATAATTTTCAGCAATAAATAAATAAATCACTAAGTATCTTTCATGCAGCAGTTTTGTGGCGAGGGTTGTATGGACTGTATAGTGGAAAGTGCAGGTTAGTAATTTTTTTAGTGTGGTCAGAGCAAGAAATGTAAAAAATGAGATTTGTCAGCTTGCTGAATTGTAAGATGAAATTATTATATTGGGAGAATGGGGCATATTATAGAACTAGCCTATGGTGCTAAATACCTAGGCATAGATTGTAGAGCTAGCCAAAGGTGGTAAATACTCACGCACATTGTTGAGCTGGCTTAAGATACTAAATACCCAAGCACATTCTAGAGCTGGCCTAAGGTGCAAAATACTCAAGCACCGACTCTCGAAAAGATTAATCTCCCCCTCTCATACTATGAAGCAATGGTCTTCAGCTTGAGTTCATATGAACCCAAATGACTCATAAAAATATTAGAGAAAGGGATCATGAAAAAAAGGGCAAGGGGAGCAGCTGTAAGGTTTGCCAGTGAAGTTTCACAGTTCTCTATGGCATTCTACAGCATCTATTTTAATGTTATTCTATTATGAAATGTTATTCTTTTATTCATTATTCTTTTACTGGTTTCAGTCACCAGATTCCGGCCATGCTTGAAGCACTGCTGTTCTTGGTCAATCAGCAGCAGGTACTTTCATAAAAACCATTTTGTTATCTTATTTCTAAAGAAAGCCACTGTCTATGATTTTCAAATAATTAAAAAAAATAATGAAGAATTGGGAAGGATTTAGAAATATAACTAACATTTTCATTATTAAGCTAGTCTTTGGAACATAACATAATAGAGGTTCTTACATAAAATTATGAGGAAAGTATGTATCATAGAACCAAGGGCAGTTTCATGTAGTTTGGTATCAAAAGGATTGAGTCTATTTTATTTATTTCTTCTTTTGGCAGCAAATTGAAGGAGGTGGAAAGTCAACGAAACCAACCCTAGTACATCACTGGTCCTTTAGTTTATCGACCCTGTAAGGATGAAAGGTAAACCTAATCTCAGCGGGATTTAAACTCAGAATGTTAAGAGACGTAACTACATACTGCAAAGCATGTTGTCCAAGACTCTACCAATACTGGCAATCTAGTGCCCTCAGGTTAAGCCTTGGCTGTATTGATAGTGTCGGACACCATACTTTGTGGCATGGTTATGTCCCTTTATGTTCTGATTTCAAATCCTGCTGAGGTTAGCTTTACCTTTCATCCTTACAGGGGTCAATAAAATAAAGTACCAGTCACACGCTGGAGTCGATCAATCGACTTCCCCTCCCCCCAAATTGCTGGCCTTGTGCCTAAATCAGAAACCATTATTAAACAGACCTATTGAAGTTTCAAATCAACACAAATGTGATTTTCCATTTTCATATTTGATTTGTGTGATTGCATCATTCCAACAAATAGAGCAAGAGAGATATACTCATCTAGGCGAAATGTTCATCTAAAAATTCAGTTAACTGTTTTATATAATCCCCCCCCCCCCCCCCAATAATTTGTAATGGCAAGGTGAATTAATATTACAGAAATACCTCCCAATTTAGCATCATCATTTTTAGGAAACTATGAGGGTCGGCTGAAAAGTACATTGGCTTACCAAGATACTCTCACGGAATGACGAAATGAGGTTGATTTTTCAACACAGTCCCTGGAAAGAAACAAGGCAGTTACTAATAGGAAGAGTTGAAATTAATTCATGCAATATTTCACAGCAATAGCATCATTCCTTCATAATTAGCCTATGAATTTTTCAGTCGCATTGTACATTACAATGTAATTTTCTCCAAACATGTTGAGTATAAATAAATACTTTGGATATCACTACAATTTAATGTGTGTGTGTGTGTGTTTCCTGCTAGTGAAAGTTTATTATGATTACTTAGAAATGAAGAAAGGAACCTAATACTTTAATTATTGTATATGTACTTTCTATTGTTAATGTTTTTATTACCAAATACATTTAATTTCTGTTTGCAGTAAGATAAACATTAACTCGGAATGATTTTCATCATACCTTCCAATTTCATGTTAATAATGAGTAGATAATATCAATCAAGATTTAGGATATCATTAACAATACATCTGCTTTGAAGAGAATGAATATATCTCAGCCAATTCACCAGATTCATTTTGCATACTCTAATCATGTATGTGTGTGTGTGTGTGTGTGTGTATATATATGTATATATATATATATATATATATATATAGTAATAAATACAAAGACCAAAATCCAGAGAGGACTCAATAAGGGTTATATATATATATTATTAATAATAATAGTAGTAGTAGGTATAATTCGAAGTTGTAGTCACAGTAGACCAGATACCAATTGAATTGTTTGAGGCAATCACAAAGCACTCGTGATGGTGTGAAAAGTTAATACAATTTTGTCCAAAGTAAACACAAAGTTAAGAAAGAGTGACACCATGAATTGTAGATTTGGGAACTCTGTGTGAGTATGTGTGTGTGTGTGTATATATATATATATATATATAAACAAATATATATATCATCATCATCACCGTTTTACGTCCGTTCTTCCATGCTAGCACGGGTTAGACGGGTTGTCCTGTTGTGGGCAGTGTCTGGTCGGCTGGCCATGCCTTGCTCATACAAGAACTGATTTTGGCTTGATTTCTACAGCTGGATGCCCTTCCTAACACCAACCTCATTTACATACATATAATTTTCAGAATCAATAGATGAAATATGAATCTGCGAGCTACCAAGAACCCACGTGAAGCGCCAACCCAGAGACCCTCCCCTACGAGTGTCGACAAATGCCCAAAACTCCGAGTTGGTACCATCAATGTAGGCTCAATGAAAGGAAGAGCAGGAGAAATCGTAGAAATGCTAGAGCGAAAGGAAGTTGATGTATGCTGTGTGCAAGAGACTAGATGGAGAGGAGGGTCTGCTAGAGTTCTTGTAGGAAAAAGCCAGTGCTACAAATTTTTCTGGGTGGGAAATGACGATGGGATGGGTGGTGTAGGTATACTATTAGCTGACAAGTGGGTAGATAAAGTAATCTCAGTGTACAGGGTAAATGCAAGAATCATTAAACTCAGACTAGTCCTGAATAAGACAATTACCACAATAATATCAGCTTACGCACCCCAATCGGGGCTGCCAGACGAACTTAAGGATAGGTTTTACGAGTCCCTAATACACACTACTGCTCTAACAGACGACAAGGACTTCCTAATCATTGCAGGAGATTTTAACGGACACGTAGGTAAACACTGCGACGGCTTCAATAGAGTACATGGAGGCCATGGAGTTGGCACAAGGAATGAGGAAGGATTCAGACTTCTAGAATTCTGCGACGCCAATGACATGTCGATATGTAACACAAACTTTAAAAAACCCGACAACCACCTGATCACCTATAGATTAGGGGAGCACTCTAGTCAGTTAGATTTTATCCTCATCAGAGGACGTGACAGATGGACGGTCGTAAACACAAAAGCCTTCCCTAGTGAGGAATGTACATCCCAACATAGCTTAGTTGTCAGCGACCTCACGGTCAGAACTAGACGAACCCGGAAACAGAGGCCAACCTGGAGAAGAAAGATCTGGAAGCTGAAAGTCCCCTCAACCAGTAACAGATTTAAAGATATTTTACTCAACGCCTACGACAGTAAAGAACAGATAGACATTTAACGTAGAAGAGAACTGGGAGTTCCTAAAAAATAACTTACTAGAGGCGACGGATGAGGTTTGTGGCTGGAGTAAGACCTCAAGCAGGAGGAGAGTGACTTGGTGGTGGAACAATAAGGTAGATGAAGCAGTCAAGGCCAAGAGACAGGCATGGAAAGAATGGAAGAACGGGGGGAGCAGGGTACATTACATAGAGACCAAGAGGGAAGCTAGGCGACAAGTATACTTAGCTAGGAGGGAAGCAGAGGATAGAAAATTCAAGCATGTTTTACAACGTGAGGACCAGAAACGGGAGGTATTCAAGATTGCGAGGCAGTGTGTCAGAGATAGTTGTGATGTCATTGGAGAGAAGTGTATCTGGAATGATAAAGGTGAGCTTGCCCTCACAAGTGCTGAGAAGAAAGATGCATGGAAGAGTCATTATGATAGATTACTAAATGAGGAGAATGCATGGGAAGAAGAGACCCTACCCCATGTAGACCCTATAGAGGGACCAGCAGTACAAGTCAGCAGCAGCGTAGTAAGTAAGGCAATCAGAGATATGAAGATGGGGAAGGCAACTGGTCCATCGGGTATAGCTGCCGAGATGCTGAAGGCATCTGGGTCTGTAGGTCACACTATAACCACACGTATCGTTAACCAGGTAATACTAGAAGGGGCCATACCAAAAGATTGGTGCAGTAGCATCATTGTCAACTGCTACAAAGGTAAAGGCGATGCACTAGATAGAGGAAACTATAGAGGTATTAAGTTGATGGACCAGGTCATGAAAGTAACAGAAAGAGTTATAGCACAGCTGATTAGGGACCGGGTGAATATAGACGAGATGCAATTTGGGTTTGTACCAGAGAGAGGCACCACTGATGCCCTCTTCCTTGTGAGGCAATTACAGGAAAAGTACCTAGCTAAAAGTAAGCCACTCTACTTGGCATTTGTCGACCTTGAGAAAGCCTTTGACAGAGTTCCACGTGCAGTAATCTGGTGGGCTCTTAGAAAACTAGGAGTAGATGAATGGCTTGTGAAAGCGGTACAAGCCATGTATAGGGGAGCAGTCAGCAAAGTTAGGATTAGCAATGAGTATAGCGAGGAATTTAGCGTACAGGTTGGGGTCCACCAGGGCTCTGTTCTTAGCCCTCTCCTGTTCATCATAGTCCTGCAGGCAATAACGGAGGAGTTTAAGACCGGATGCCCATGGGAACTCCTGTATGCTGATGACCTCGCACTCATAGCTCAAAGTCAACATGACAAAGACTAAGGTCCTTGTAAGTAGACGAGAAAACAGAACCCAGACCCCCTCAGGGAAATGGCCTTGCTCAGTATGTAGGAAAGGTGTAGGTAGGAACTCCATTCTCTGCCCCAAATGCAAACAATGGGTACACAAGAGATGTAGCGGGATCTCAGGAAGCTTAATTAAGAATGTAGGTTTCACATGCAGCAGCTGTGCTGAAACAGCAAGCAAACAGCCACAGGAAACAAGTACCACCAATCTCTGGGAGGGCCCTGTAGAAACAGTAGACAGCTTCTGCTACATAGGTGACCGAATTAGCAACGGAGGTGGGTGCTCAGAAAGTACAATAACTAGGGTAAGAACGGGATGGAAGAAGTTTAGGGAACTACTACCACTGCTAGCTGCAAAAGGCTTCTCCCTCAGAATGAAAGGCAGACTGTATGATGCGTGTATCCGAACAGCGATGTTGCATGGTAGTGAGACCTGGGCGCTGAAGGTGGAAGACTTACGTAGATTAGAGAGAAACGAAGCCTGCATGCTCCGATGGATGTGTAACAGTAATATACGTGAACGACAAAGCATAAAGGAATTGAGAGAGAGACTGAGTATAAGAGGAATCAAATGCTGTGTGCAGGAGAGGCGGTTACGCTGGTATGGACATGTGATGCGTGTGAAGGATGACAGCTGCATAAAAAGGTGCAGAGCACTAGAAGTTGATGGAAACCGCGGAGTGGGGAGACCCAAGATGACTTGGGATGAGGTGATAAAAGCCGACCTTACCCAACTACACCTCTCAAAGACAATGACACACGACCGTGACTTCTGGCGTCACGCAGTAATACAGGGTACCCGACCTCCCATGGGTACATGCTGAAGCATATAAACAATATGCCCCCACTCCCTCCCACCGCAAGGTGGTCGTGGAGGTGCCACGGCAAAAAAAGCACCCAGCCCACACTGTAAAGTGGACGTGTAGGCGCCACGAAAAAGCACCCAGCACTCACTGTAAATGAGGTTGGTGTTAGGAAGGGCATCCAGCTGTAGAAATCAAGCCAGATCAGTTCCTGTATGAGAAAGGCATGGTCAGCCGACCAGACACTGCCCACAACAGGAATACCCGTCTAACCCATGCTAGCGTGGAAGAACGGACGTAAAACGGTGATTATGATGATGATGATGATGATAAACACCAACCTCATATATATATAAACAAATAATTTTATCGCTCTACATGGCTGAATACAAGGAATGTAAATCTCAGTTTTTTTAATATTAATAATTATTCGATTCGTTTGCAATCATGCAAACACCCTCTTTAAGCCATGTGAGTGGAATGACCCCATCATTCTTGCTCTTATGTTGCAAATGAATCAAATATCAATATTCGAAAAACTCAGATTTTGATTTCTTATATATACTCCCACAGTAGACTGAATAATGTTTATTTATTTTAATTTAATCAGAACAAATCTTTAATAATTTGAGAATAAATGATGATAGTATCCCAACTTATCAACTTAAAGGCTCTCGTAGACAAGTACGCCAACCACTACTTTGCTCGAAAGACAAGCTTAGGGGTAAATTGAAGCGTCTGAATATGAATATTAACAGCTGGTAAAATGTTGCCAATAATAGGACTGAGTAGAGAAAGCAATACTATATGAAACTTGTTAAATCAAAGACAGTTATCAATATAACCTTGTTCCTGCAAACTATCAATGTTTTCATTGCAACTTTTCAACTGGAACAAATGATGGGCTAAAGAGTCATCTCAGGACTCGCATCATTCCTGAAAATTTGGAAAACTTGACATGAAATTTCTGTAACCATTCCTGTAAAAATGCTACAAGCCTGTAATTACACATGTGTGTTCACCAAGTGAAATAATGTTGGGACATTTTCTTTGTTGAATTCCACTAACCAGTTCTTGCCTGGGAACTGCTTTTGCTTTATCTTCTGTTGAAAACTCACATGATTTTCAATGGGAGACTCCATCATATATATATATCATCACCGTTCACTGTTTTTACGTCCATTTTTCTATGCTAGCATGGGTTAGACAGGTTGTCCTGTTGTGGGTAATACTAGGTCAGGTGACCATGTTTTGCACACATATATATATATATATATATCTCAAGGTATGTTCAGATTCATTATTATCAGACTGCCATTTTCCTCTGCTAAATTAGGACTAAGGCATTGCACCTATAGAAGTAGCCTCACATCATGCAGCAGTTATTGCTGGCTGTTTTCCATATCAATGCTTTCTTCAACTTGTCTGCAGGTCACAGTTGAGATATACCCTCCAGTTAAAAGTAGAGTATTTACCATCTGCCCATGTCTTTTCCCATGTTTTCTTTTTGTCATAATAATAATGTAAACCTTTTAAACAAACTTGTATTAAGACTGACTTTTAACACAATCCTTCCCCACAGGTATATCAACAACTCGGCTCTACTTCTAAACTACTTTCAAAACTGTCTGTTTTAATAATTCATACTTCAAAAACTGACAAAGCTGAAGATTGCACTTGAGAAGGCTAAGTTGTGTAACCAAAAGTTTTTTTTTATTAACTAAGGTAAGATTGCTATCTTCCATTTTCAAAGTGATACCATTTGATTTAACATCAAGCTAAGTTTTTCTTTTTTTATTGCTTTGTACAGTAAACAAATTGGTGATCTTTTGAATTAAGATGACAGACACTTCTGGCTTCTGGCAGTGAACATGACAGGAATTTTGGTAGTGTAGTAGTCATCACCATTGATACTTTTATGCAATTTTTGAAATGTAAAAGACTCATCACTGTATAATTAAATTTTTTGCAATTTTCCTTTCATAATAAATCACTCAGACTTATCATTATACAAGTAAATCAGATTACATACACCGTCTTTTCCTCACTTTCATTTATGGTTGCAGCTGATTGTTTTTACTGAGACAGACCACCAGAAGTGTCTGTGATCTGAAATCAAAAGATTGCCAATATATAATTTCTGTTTGATGTTTTATCTATTTTTGTTTTCCAAAATAACTCTAAAAAAACTAGTTAATGATAAAAAGAAAAATAGGAAAGTAAAGAAAAACAAAAAAAAGTGGAAAAGTGGAGAAGAGTGAAACTCAACGACACCTATGGCTAGACTGTTATATTTCAGCCATAATCTGTAAAGGTGAGGAAAATATTGCTATGGAGACCACAGTAACATATTGTATAGCTGTTTATAAATGTTCTATATTTCGTTTCCTGTCTTACATTGAAAGTGATGGCAATTCTTAGGTTTAACATTAGTTTTTCATTTTGTCACGTGGCAGTTACATCTTTTCGTTTAGCAGTTAATGAAGAACCCCCTTCTCTCTCTGCCATATACTATGGCCATCTTGTTTGTCATAAGATTGGATTACTTTGCCTTCGTTTTTGTATATGTTCTTGTTGTTACTTTAGAGAGATGGGTGAGAAACTCACTATAAAGTAAAGTAATATTAATTATTCAATATTGATTATAAAAAGGATTTGAGGATTCCATTAGAGTTTTAAGTGAAATTACCAGAAAAATGTTTGTTTTCCTTTTCTTTGCCCATTTATTGCTGAACGGGTTATGGAGGCAGTCCCCTCAAACACTTCTTCTAGTAGGTTCTTTCAGAAGCAACCGTCTCCAATTGATCCAGCTGGATCCCCAAATAAGACCAGTCAAGCTAATGGATGTTTCATGGGACCAGCTGTGGAAGGTTTTGCAGGAGTATGGGATTGATGGTCAGCTCCTTGTTGCCCTGATGTCTATATGAATACTCGAGTATTTGTGTTTAGATAAATGGTGCTAAATTGAAACCATTCAATGTGGGAGTCGGACTCTACCAAGAGTGTATACTGTCACCTCTCCTGTTCATTATTTTATTACATTTATTATCAATTGACATGCACAGCAGGATTTTAAAAAATTTTATTTTAGATCTTAAATAAAGAAATGTACTTTTTTTCTCTTTTTGTCTAAAGAATGATTGTTTTTTTAATTGCAAAATTGTAATCTTATTTCTAAAATATATAATTAAATCTTTTTGCTATTTCTCATAAACTAACAAGGAAGCTTATACATTGTCTTAGTGTAGCAGCCAAAAATAAGAAAAAGTTCTGGAGGAGTTCAAAACGTAGAATTCTTAAAAATAAACAAATGCCTGAATATATCATCATCATCATTTCATTTTACGTCCGATTTTTCCCTGCTTGCAAGGGTGGGACGGGAACTGATTCTGGCATGATTTCTACAGCTGGATGCCCTTCCTAACACCAACCTCATTTACAGTGAGTGCTGGGTGCTTTTTTTTCGTGGTGCCTACACATCCATTTTACAGTGGATTGATAGGGACCCCAGTCCCTATCATCTCATTTCTACAGCTGAGTAAACTGGAGCAATGTGAAATAAAGTGTCTTGCTCAAGGAAACAACACATCACCCGGTCCAAGAATTGAATTCACAACCTTTTGATTGCAAGCCCAATGCTCTAACCACTAAGCCATGTGCCTCCATATATATATATATATGTATATATATATATAGAAATAGTGGACACCTTCCGTTACCTGGGTGACAAAATCAGCAGTGGTGGAGGGTGCTCCGAAAGTACTGTAGTTAGTCAGAACGGGATGGAAAAAATTCAGAGAGCTTATACCGCTATTGGCCACTAAAGGTTTCTCTCTAAAAATGAAATGAAAGGCAGGCTGTATGATGCCTGCATACGAACAGCGATATTACATGGCAGTGAGACATGGACATTGTGTGCAGAGGATCTACGCAGACTGGAGAGGAACGAAGCTTGCATGCTCCGTTGGATGTGTAATAATAATATACGCGAACGGCAAAGCATAAATGAATTGAGAAATTAGGAATAAGAGGGATCAGATGATATTTACTCAAGAGAAGACTACGTTGGTATGGTCACGTGATGTGCATGAAAGATGACAGCTGTATAAAAAAGTGCAGGGCGATCAAAATAGACGGTAGCTACGGAGTAGGCAGACCCAGAAACGTGGTTGGTGTTAGGAAGGGCATCCACCCGTAGAAAACCCG
>OZ024740.1:109504047-109542964 GCA_964016885.1 Eledone cirrhosa
TATAAAATTGGTTAATAGATATTCCATTCCATTTGTTCAATCAAAAACAGACATAACAAACATCTATGTGTGTATGTATATGTCTCTGTGTGTGTATGTATGTAAATAATGTTTATGTAATGTGTAATTGGTTTCACAGCTTAAATTAGGAATACTAAAAACATCTGTTTAAATTTTCAGACTTCATTGCCCAGAACTGATAAACAATATGATGCTCTTTAAAGTGAGATTCTCTCTCTCTCTCATTTTCTATATTTCTATCTTCTTCCTAACTTCTTTCTATCTACGTTTTTAAAAATTTCTCTCCTCCTGATTTCTTTACTTTCCTCTACTTACCTTAGATCTTCCTTCCTTTTTTTCCTATGCCATTATAATTTGACCGTGAAGAATACCAGACTGTGCAACACTTCGTTAAATGTAAGCCAACCTCACACACGCCTTAAGTTAGGAATGGCAAAACAATTTGGATACACTCCTCTCATTACTTTTCTCTCTCTTCACCCCTCTCATTCTTCAAGAAAAACAAACTTCCCTTTTAATGAAAACATTGAGAAATGGTAATTCCATGTTAACTTCAAAATATGATGTAGAATATTGTTTTGATATCTTCCTTTCATAATAGAGAGGTGGGTTAGATGAACGAGAGGATAAGAATTGGGGATTGATCATTGCTTATATGTTAATGTTCAAATCCACTGAGTTATTGTTATAAGCCCCAAGTCAACCCAGATTGAGCAAGTCTATAATTCTGTTATGACCCTGTTGTTTTGTACATTAGGGATTTTCTTTGTTTAGTGATCCTTTTATATATTTAATCAATTTAAACGTCCATATAGAGCTAATAAGACACAAGACTAGGGGAAGTATCTAGTACTTCTTAGAGTTGAGAAACAAAAAGCAAGATAGACAGAGATAAGTGAATATAAAAATAAATAAAAATATTTAAAATACTAAAGGCCAATGGGAGGGAGGATAAGTATGAAACAAAGAAGAAAAAATAGAAAACAAGGGAAACTGTAAAGAGAAGTTTCTGTTGAATCTTTTCATAACTTCCATGTACTGAAAGATTTTGTTTATAGTTGGTAGATTTCTCAAAATATATTGTATGGAACATGTAGAGGACACTAGCCTGCAATTAGTGTTTCCCTACCTCTCCAATTAACCTTCCCTAGTATTAATACCCTCACCTTCAATTAAATACTCCATCCTTGTAGGAAAAAGTCAGTGCTACAAATTTTTCTGGGTGGGAAATGATGGGATGGGTGGTGTAGGTATACTACTACCTGACAAGTGGGTAGATAAAGTAATCTCAGTGTACAGGGTAAATGCAAGAATCATTAAACTCAGACTAGTCATGAATAAAACAATTACCACAATATCAGCTTACGCACCCCAATTGGGGTTGCCAGACGAACTTAAGGATAGATTTTACGAGTCCCTAATGCACACTACTGCTCTAACAAACGACAATGACTTCCTAATAATCGCAGGAGATTTTAACGGACACGTAGGTAAACACTGTGACGGCTTCAATAGAATCCATGGAGTCCACGGGGTTGGCACAAGAAATGAGGAAGGATTCAGACTTCTAGAATTCTGCCACGCCAATGACATATCGATATGTAACACAAACTTCAAAAAACCCGACAACCACCTGATCACCTATAGATCAGGTGAGCATTCTAGTCAGATAGATTATATCCTCATCAGAGGACGTGACAGATGGACGGTCGTAAACACAAAAGCCTACCCTAGTGAGGAATGTACCTCCCAACATAGCTTAGTTGTCAGCGACCTCACGGTCAGAACTAGACGAACCTGGAAACAGGGGCCAACCTGGAGAAGAAAGATCTGGAAGCTGAAAGACCCCTCAGCCAGTAACAGATTTAAAGATATTTTACTCAACGCCTACGACAGTAAAGAAGAACAGATAGACATTCAATGTAGAAGAGCACTGGGAGTTCCTAAAAAATAACTTACTAGAGGCGACGGATGAGGTCTGTGGTTGGAGTAAGACCACAAGCAGGAGGAGAGTGACTTGGTGGTGGAACAATAAGGTAGATGAAGCAGTTAAGGCCAAGAGACAGGCATGGAAAGAATGGAAGAACGGGAGGGGGGGGGAGCAGGGTACATTACATAGAGACCAAGAGGGAAGCAGAGGATAAAAAATTCAAGCATGTTTTGCAACGTGAGGACCAGAAACAGGAGGTGTTCAAGATTGCGAGGCAGTGTGTCAGAAAGAATTGTGATGTCATTGGAGAGAAGTGTATCCGGAATGATAAAGGTGAGCTTGCCCTCACAAGTGCTGAGAACAAAGATGCATGGAAGAGCCATTATGATAGATTACTAAATGAGGAGAATGCATGGGAAGAAGAGACCCTACCCCAAGTAGACCCTATAGAGGGGCCAGCAGTACAAGTCAGCAGCAGCGTAGTAAGTAAGGCAATCAAAGATATGAAAATGGGGAAGGCAACCGGTCCATCGGGTATAGCTGCCGAGATGATAAAGGCATCTGGGTCTGGAGGTCACACTATAACCACACGTATTGTTAACCAGGTAATACTAGGTGTCATACCAAAAGATTGGTGCAGTAGCATCATTGTCAACTGCTACAAAGGTAAAGGTGATGCACTAGATAGAAGAAACTATAGAGGTATAAAGCTGATGGACTAGGTCATGAAAGTAACAGCACAGTTGTAGCACAGTTGATTAGTGACCGGGTGAAAATAGATGAGATGCAATTTGGGTTTGTACCAGGAAGAGGCACCACTGATGCCCTCTTCCTTGTGAGGCAGTTACAGGAAAAGTACCTAGCTAAAAGTAAGCCACTCTACCTGGCATTCGTCGATCTCGAGAAAACCTTTGACAGAGTTCCACGTGCTGTAATCTGGTGGGCTCTTAGAAAACTAGGAGTAGATGAATGGCTTGTGAAAGCTGTACAAGCCATGTATAGGGGAGCAGTCAGCAAAGTTAGGATTAGCAATGAGTATAGCGAGGAATTTAGCGTGCAGGTTGGTGTCCACCATGGCTCTGTTCTTAGCCCTCTCCTGTTCATCATAGTCCTGCAGGCAATAACGGAGGGGTTTAAGACCGGATGCCCATGGGAACTCCTTCCTGTATGCTGATGACCTCGCACTTATAGCTGAATCTATGGTAGAACTAGAGAAGAAATTCCAAACTTGGAAGCAGGGACTAGAAAGAAAGGGTCTTAAAGTCAACATGACAAAGACTAAGGTCCTTGTAAGTAGACGAGAAAACAGAACCCAGATCCCATCAGGGAAATGGCCTTGCTCAGTATGTAGGAAAGGTGTAGGTAGGAACTCCGTTCTCTGCCCCAAATGCAAACAATGGGTACACAAGAGATGTAGTGGGATCTCAGGAAGCTTAATTAAGAATGTAGGCTTCACATGCAGCAGCTGTGCTGGGGCACAAAGCAGCAAACAGCCACAGGAAACAAGTACCACCAATCTCTGGGAGGGCTCTGTAGAAACAGTAGACAGCTTCTGCTACCTAGGTGACCGAATTAGCAACGGAGGTGGGTGCTCAGAAAGCACAATAACTAGGGTAAGAACGGGATGGAAGAAGTTTAGGGAACTACTACCACTGCTAGCTGCAAAAGGCTTCTCCCTCAGAATGAAAGGCAGACTGTATGATGCGTGTATCTGAACAGCAATGTTACATGGTAGTGAAACCTGGGCGCTGAAGGTGGAAGACTTACGTAGATTAGAGAGAAACGAAGCCTGCATGCTCCGATGGATGTGTAATAGTAATATACGCGAACGACAAAGCATAAACGAATTGAGAGAGAGACTGAGCATAAGAGGAATCAAATGCTGCGTGCAGGAGAGGCGGTTGCGTTGGTATGCACGTGATGCATATGAAGGATGCCAGCTGCATAAAAAGGTGCAGAGCACTAGAAGTCAATGGAAACCGCAGAGTAGGGAGACCCAAGATGACCTGGGATGAGGTGATAAAAGCCGACCTTACCCAATTACACCTCTCAAAGGCGATGACACACGACCGTGACCTCTGGCGTCACACAGTAATACAGAGTACCCAACCTCCCATGGGTACAAGCTGAAGCATATAGACAATATGCCCACACACCCTCCCACTGCAAAGTGGTCATGGAGGTGCCACGGCAAAAAAGCACCCAGCCCACACTGTAGAGTGGACGTGGAGGCGCCACGAAAAAAGCACCCAGCACTCACTGTAAATGAGGTTGGTGTTAGGAAGGGCATCCAGCTGTAGAAATCAAGCCAAATCAGCTCCTGTATGAGCAAGGCATGGTCAGCCGACCAGACACTGCCCACAACAGGACAACCCATCTAACCCATGCTAGCATGGAAGAACGGACGTAAAACGGTGATGATGATGATTCACCTCGCCCATGTCTAGCTTGTGTACTCCCTCCCCACCTTATGCGTTTCTATGGTACCTCTCCTGCCATGCTCAACTTCTAAATACAAGCATGGAATGTAGGACACACTCCAAGTCTGCTCCCCATGCCAGTAATGCTGCTGCCACAACAAAAAGCACTTTACACCTCCCACATCTCAACACTCCACCCTTCACTAGCTAAGTACCCCACCTTTGACCTATTCCTCCAACCCCCATCTTTCATACACACCCTCCCCAAACCACTCCACTTTCCACATCTGATACATCTCTTATCCAACCCATGCATGCAAACACAGAAAGCTGAACACTCTCCACCCTCCACAAGGCTATTAAAATGGCTAAAAGCTCTAAGGCCACCCTGTAAGATGGGCATACTGGTGACACAATAGAAGCCTCCAGTCAACCATGTAAGGTGCTCATGCTGGTGACATTACAAAAAGCACCCCACCCATTTCACCCTGTAAAGTGGTCATTTTGGTGCTACAATAAAATCACCCAGTCCATGCTGTGAATGTGGTTGTTTGGAAGGACATCCAGCTGTAGAAACCAAGGTAGAAACAGTTCAGTATGAACAAGACACTGCCATCTAATCTGACTTGTCTCACAACAGAACAACTCATCTAACTCATGCTTCTCTTGGAAAAAGGGACATTAAATGGTGATGTATCTTGGTACTATTTACAGAATCGCCTTAAAGATTACCTCTCTCTCTGACTGATAGTTTCTACATTGGAATAAATAGGGCAAAAGAGTTTCTGGGAAGTCACCACAAGAACATAGACATGATTCTCTACGACCTGTTTGTGATGAAATGTATATGTCCAGTTCGAAGCCAGCATAGTCTTTTTTTTTTTATAAGCATTGCTCTGTTTGATATGTTTTAATTGTTGACAGACCTGGTTGAGAAAGTGGAGGATTGAAATTCAAGGGCTTATCTCTAGATTTTTCCACCCTTGACTAATTATATTTTTACTAAATGATTTCACTTGTGATAGATTTGTGATTTATTCTATATCTATTATTTCCCTTTGTACTCCCTCATTTGCTAATTCATCTGCTTTCCTATTTCCTCTAATATCTGTATGGCCTGGTATTCAAATCAGTGTTATTTGTTTATTATTCTCTGAGAGGTAGTTATTTAATCTTAGCAGAGCACTCTCAATATCTCTAATCTGATTCCTTTTTCTTGATTGAAATGGTTCTTGGTTTGATAAACTAAGACAACATGGTGTTGTTAGAAGAAAATTTGGCTGCTCTGTCTAGCAACTTGTATAACCCATTAGAGCAGTAGTTCCCAAACTGGGAGTCAGTTAATGTGGTGATGGTGGTCTGAGATAAGTTCTATCTTGTTTTATATAGTCTTGCTCTTATTGTATAAAAAGTTGGGAAACACATGCACACACACACACGTACACACACGTACACACCCACACACACATGCACACATTGACACACACATCCACACTCACACATACATGTACACACACACACGTGCACACACATCTACATGTCTGCGTCAGTTGTTAGCTGCCGAGACACTGCATCATTTAAAACCCTCATGCTTCCCAAAATTCGCCAAAACTACACCTGATATACCCCTTCCATACACATGCATACATGTGTATATCATGACTCCTGCACTGTTCATTTTCCTGACGTTTGTACATTACCCTATGTACTATACATACACTTTTTGATGAGTTGTAGTGCACCTGAGCACTGTACACAATATTTTCATTATTATT
Source organism: Eledone cirrhosa (assembly GCA_964016885.1). Taxonomy (NCBI): domain Eukaryota; kingdom Metazoa; phylum Mollusca; class Cephalopoda; order Octopoda; family Eledonidae; genus Eledone; species Eledone cirrhosa. The sequence continues at coordinate 109,510,194 of OZ024740.1, forward strand.
ATATATATACACTAACACATGTATACACTCACACACATGTATACACTCACACACATGTATACACTCACACACATGTATACACTCATACATATATAATATATACACACATACACACATAATTTCAAGTACTTTGTTAAAAACACAATGTGCATGTGCTATTGGGTATCCATTGTTATAGTTACCAAATTAGCAGTCATTAGGTCATTGGATTAACAGCCTTGCTATTTATTCTGCCTTACTGTGATCTGAGTTCAAATCTCATTGCCATAAACTTTGCCTTTTAACATTTTGGAGTTTTAACACCTTGTAATGATTTAGCTGAAAATGTCTAACAGGCTTATAGTATCTTTACATTGTGAAAATTTGCAATATTAGAGTAAAGACTGATTTTTAAATAGTTTTGATGTAATGCAGTCATAGTGAAGCTTTATACTTTTCAAACATATTTTGCTAATGTTGTTTTATGTAGTACAGGATATTATGAGTTGAATAATAGCAGTCCTTGGTAGTGAAGAGGTTCCTTCATTGGCTCCTTCACTGTAGGAGTTCCATGTTTGTAATTAGGATATTTCATTGTAGATTGCTTCAGGTTGTTCAGCTGCAGGAAGATTGTTTAAGGGTCTTTTGGAAAGGAAAGGGAGTTCCATAAAAGAAACTATCAGTATAGCAGCAACCCGGGCAATCATACTTTACCTGTGAGGCAATTGGACTCTCACTTTCTCTATGGTCAAGTCCTTTGATAGCTACTACATTTATATGCTCAAATGGCCTTCTTCAGTACAATGAACAACTCAATAGCAACTTCTTCCCTCCTGGTGTCTAATAAGATAGCAGAAAATGGTTGCAACTTGCTACTTGGTGCCTAAAGTTACCTATCAGACAAGACAACATCTGCAAACTGGTGCAGGAGAAAATGAACCGTGGGTATCTTTATAAAACCATGGAAGATATGACTATGGATGAACTTAATGGTGGTGTGAGTGTTAATGAATTCTATGGTTGTGTGAGTTGACTGAGAAGGTTTTAACTTCTTGAAGCTGATTTTCATTGGGTATTGAGTAAGGTTCTTCTCATTGGCTGATTTAGATCACACGGAGTGGATTTTTTTATCGACCCCGTAAGGATGAAAGGCAAAGTTAACCTCAGCGGTATTTGAACTCAGAATGGCAAGGGCCGTAACTCTATACGTCAAAGCATGGCGTCCGACCCTCTCCCAATACTGCCAATCCACCGCCCAAATAATGATTTGAAATTAGCCAATAGAGAACTCTTCTTATAGCAACAGAATGATGGTTCAGACCTCTTATTAAGGAGTACAGCTGGCAATTGTAGTACATGTGGCTTCTCACAAAGGCAACATCAGCTGTAGGCTAAAGAAGAATACAAAGGAGCTTTGTCAAGAATACTACAGGTTACATTAAGTGGAGGAATTCCTTGGTCCTGGAGTCTCCTGATAAAATGACAAGAAGGTGGAGTTTTCTCTATTTCTGAAGGAATTGACATGTTAAATAAACCTTGCCTTGAAGTCATTGGCTGTAAACCCATGTAGTATCATGAGATATAATCAGGTGGAATGAGAATTATCTTATATTTAGAGCATTGCTTTGGAATAGCAAAATCTTCTCAGTTGATTTTGGTAGTTGTGGGCAGGTAAAATTTAAGATATGTTTTTCTCTTGTATCATTATCACTACTATCTTCCTCTTGGTCATTGTTAACATTTATTTAGTCTTGCTGGCATCATTTAGATGTTGTTTAGTCCTCCCTCACTCAATCAGCCCTGATAGACATTCCAGCCGTGGTCATCCTGTGTTTTATTCTGACATAGTGTATCTAAGAGTAAATATATATATATTTCAAAGCTATGTTACTATGAAAAAAATTTGAACTCCCCATGTAGTAAACCGACAATCATCTTTTTAACTCCCACTTTGAGACATGTTTTCACCCCTCACACATTTCTCTGCTCTTCATCTTAAGGTTCAAATGATGATCTTCTTTGAGATAAAGGAAAAAAAAAAACTTCCTCAATTTAATTTGTTTTTCAGATGTTAAAAATATGTTATTACTATCATATGATGGAAATGGGTGGTTTGTAGTTATTGATGAATTAATTTGTTTAATGGTTTTATAAAAGCCAGATAAAATTGTTGAAAGATATGCTAACCAATATCCTCATAGTTCCAAGATGGTATCTAATAAAGTCAAAAGACACCTAAGATTAATTTCATTCTCTCTAAAAAAATATTTTTATATTTTTACACAATCATACTAAAGATCTTTGTCTTTGCTTTTATATTTTAATATCGGAAATATTAGATTTAAAATTGAGACTTGAAATATTATTAGTTTGATGTTCAGCTTTGGTTTCTATGGCAATATATGTTAATGTGGCAATAAAGTTGAAACAGTGTTTATTTATGAATATTTGTTTGTCGTTATTGTTGTTGATATTATTCTTGCTAATGCCTTTACTCTTTTAAATTGTCAAGTATAAAAACAAAATCAACAAACAAATAACAATTATTTTAAGGCTGTTTTCACTGCTTAGGCAGGGGTTAGTATCACAGGCCCCAATAACAAGCTTCATACTCATCATGATGTTGTTTTTGAAGCAATGGTTTACAGCCAGATAGTGGTAGTTAGATGTTTGACTATTTATTTGTTACTCTGAAGATGGACACTGTTCTTAGGGATATGATTAACTGGACGACAGATGAGGGGGTAGTACTTTGTTCAAATTCCATCAGTCAACTTTGCCTTTCATCCTTTTTAAGATGGTAAAATATAGGGTGGTGTAAGGGTGATAGAACTGGTCAAGGGTGGTGTGAGGGTGGTAAACTATAGTACCACTCCAGGGTGGTGGGGGTCGTAAACTATAGTACCAGTCTAGGGTGGTGTGAGGGTGGTAAACTATAGTACCACTCTTGGGTGGTGTGAGGGTGATAAACTATAGAACCAGTCTAGGGTGGTGTGAGGGTGGTAAACTATAGTACTACTCCTGGGTGGTGTGAGTGTGGTAAACTATAGAACCAGTCTAGGATCGTGTGAGGTGGAAAACTATAGTACCAGCCTAGGGTGGTGTGAGGGTAGTAAACTATTGTACCAGTCTAGGGTGGTGTGAGGGTAGTAAACTATAGAACCAGTCTAGGGTGGTGTGAGGGGGTATAGAAACAGTCTAGGGTGGTAAACTATGGAACCAGTCTAGGGTGATAAACTATAGTACCAGTCTAGGGTGGTGTGAGGTGGTAAACTCTAGTACTAGTCTGGGGCGGTGTGAGGTGGTAAACTATAGAACCACTCCTGGGCCGTGAGGGTGGTAAACTATGGTACAACTCGTGGGAGGTGGTAAACTATTGTACCATTCTCGGGTGGTGGGAGGTGGTAAACTATAGGTCCAGTTTAGGGTGGTGTGAGGGTGGTAAACTATAGTACCGGTTTAGGGTGGTGTGACGGTGGTAAACTATAGTACCAGTCTAGGGTGGTGTGAGGTGGTAAAGTATAGTACCAGTCTAGGGTGGTGTGAGGTGGTAAACTATAGTACCAGTTTAGGGTGGTGTGAGGTAGTAAACTATAGTACCGGTTTAGGGTGGTGTGAGGTGGTAAAGTATAGTACCAGTCTAGGGTGGTGTGAGGTGGTAAACTATAGTACCAGTTTAGGGTGGTGTGAGGTGGTAAAGTATAGTACCAGTCTAGGGTGGTGTGAGGTGGTAAAGTATAGTACCAGTCTAGGGTGGTGTGACGGTGGTAAAGTATAGTACCAGTCTAGGGTGGTGTGAGGTGGTAAACTATAGTACCAGTTTAGGGTGGTGTGAAGTGGTAAAGTATAGTACCAGTCTAGGGTGGTGTGAGGTGGTAAAGTATAGTACCAGTCTAGGGTGGTGTGAGGTGGTAAACTATAGTACCAGTCTAGGGTGGTGTGAGGTGGTAAAGTATAGTACCAGTCTAGGGTGGTGTGAGGTGGTAAAGTATAGTACCAGTCTAGGGTGGTGTGAGGTGGTAAAGTATAGTACCAGTCTAGGGTGGTGTGAGGTGGTAAACTATAGTACCAGTCTAGGGTGGTGTGAGGTGGTAAACTATAGTACCAGTCTAGGGTGGTGTGAGGTGGTAAACTATAGTACCAGTTTAGGGTGGTGTGAGGTGGTAAAGTATAGTACCGGTTTAGGGTGGTGTGAGGTGGTAAACTATAGTACCAGTCTAGGGTGGTGTGAGGTGGTAAAGTATAGTACCAGTCTAGGGTGGTGTGAGGTGGTAAAGTATAGTACCAGTCTAGGGTGGTGTGAGGTGGTAAACTATAGTACCAGTCTAGGGTGGTGTGAGGTGGTAAACTATAGTACCGGTTTAGGGTGGTGTGAGGTGGTAAACTATAGTACCAGGCTAGGGTGGTGGGGTGAGGTAGTAAACTATAGTACCAGTCTAGGGTCGTGGTGTGAGGTAGTAAACTATAGTACCAGTCTAGGGTGGTGGAGTGAGGTAGTAAACTATAGTACCAGTCCAGGGTGGTGGTGTGAGGTAGTAAACTATAGTACCAGTCTAGGGTGGTGGGGTGAGATGGTAAACTATAGTACCAGTCTAGGGTGTTGTGAGGTGGTAAACTATAGAACCACTCCTGGGTGGTGGCAGGTGGTAAACTATTGTACCAGTCTAGGGTGGTGGTGTGAGGTAGTAAACTATAGTACCGGTTTAGGGTGGTGTGACGGTGGTAAACTATAGTACCAGTCTAGGGTGGTGTGAGGGTGGTAAACTATTGTACCAGTCTAGGGTGGTGTGAGGGTGGTAAACTATTGTACCAGTCTAGGGTGGTGTGAGGTAGTAAACTATAGTACCGGTTTAGGGTGGTGTGACGGTGGTAAACTATAGTACCAGTCTAGGGTGGTGTGAGGGTGGTAAACTATTGTACCAGTCTAGGGTGGTGTGAGGTGGTAAACTATTGTACCAGTCTATCGTGGTGTGAGGTAGTAAACTATAGTACCGGTTTAGGGTGGTGTGACGGTGGTAAACTATAGTACCAGTCTAGGGTGGTGTGAGGGTGGTAAACTATAGTACCAGTCTAGGGTGGTGTGAGGGTGGTAAACTATTGTACCAGTCTAGGGTGGTGTGAGGGTGGTAAACTATTGTACCAGTCTAGGGTGGTGTGAGGGTGGTAAACTATTGTACCAGTCTAGGGTGGTGTGAGGTGGTAAACTAAAGTACTGGTTTAGGGTGGTAAACTATAGTACCAGTCTAGGGTGGTGTGAGGTGGTAAAGTATAGTACCAGTCTGAGGTGGTGTGAGGTGGTAAACTATAGTACCACACCTGGGTGGTGTGAGGGTGATAAACTATAGAACCAGTCTAGGATGGTGTGAGGTGGTAAACTATATTATCACTCTAGGATGGTGTGAGGGTGGTAAACTATAGTACCACTCCTGGGTGGTGTGAGGTGGTAAACTATTGTACCAGTCTAGGGTGGTGTGAGGGTGGTATAGAACCAGTCTAGGCTGGTAAACTATGGAACCAGTCTAGGGTGGTAAACAATAGTACTAGTCTAGGGTATGGTGGGGGTGTTAAACTATAGAACCAGTTTAGGGTGGTGTGAGGGTGGTAAACTATTGTACTAGTTTAGGGTGGTGTGAGGGTGGTAAACTATTGTACTAGTTTAGGGTGGTGTGAGGGTGGTAAATTATAGTACCAGTCTAGGGTGGTGTGAGGGTGGTAAACTATTGTACTAGTTTTGGGTGGTGTGAGGGTGGTAAACTATAGTACCAGTCTAGAGTGGTGTGGGGGTGGTAAACTGTAGTACCAGTCTAGAGTGGTGTGAGGTGGTAAACTATAGTACCAGTCTAGGGTGTGGTGGGGCTGGTAAACTATAGTACCAGTCTAGGGTGGAGGTGTGAGGTGGTAAACTATTGTACCAGTCTAGGGTGGTGTGAGGGTGGTATAGAACCAGTCTAGGCTGGTAAACTATGGAACCAGTCTAGGGTGGTAAACAATAGTACTAGTCTAGGGTATGGTGGGGGTGTTAAACTATAGAACCAGTTTAGGGTGGTGTGAGGGTGGTAAACTATTGTACTAGTTTAGGGTGGTGTGAGGGTGGTAAACTATTGTACTAGTTTAGGGTGGTGTGAGGGTGGTAAATTATAGTACCAGTCTAGGGTGGTGTGAGGGTGGTAAACTATTGTACTAGTTTTGGGTGGTGTGAGGGTGGTAAACTATAGTACCAGTCTAGAGTGGTGTGGGGGTGGTAAACTGTAGTACCAGTCTAGGGTGGAGGTGTGAGGTGGTAAACTATAGTACCACTCCTGGGTGGTGTGAGGTGGTAAACTATAGTACCACTCCTGGGTGGTGTGAGGGTGGTAAACTATATACCACTCCTGGGTGGTGTGAGGTGGTAAAGTATAGTACTAGTCTAGGGTGGTGTGAGGTGGTAAACTACAGTACCGGTCTAGGGTGCTGTGAGATGGTAAACTATAGAACCAGTACAGGGTGGTGGTGTGCGGTGGTAAACTATAGTACCAGTCTAGAGTGAGGTGGGAGTGGTAAACTATAGTACCTGTCTAGGGTGGTGTGAGATGATAAACTACAGTACCAGTCTAGGGTTGTGTGAGGTGGTAAACTATAGAACCAGTTTAAGGTGGTGTGGGGTGGTAAACTATATTATCAGTCTAGGGTTGTGTGAGGGTGGTAAACTATATTATCAGTCTAGGGTTGTGTGAGGGTGGTAAACTATATTATCAGTCTAGGGTTGTGTGAGGGTGGTAAACTATAGTACCAGTCTAGGGTGGTGTGAGGGTGGTAAACTATAGTACCAGTCTAGGGTTGTGAGGTTGTAAAATATAGTACCAGTCTAGGGTTGTGAGGTTGTAAAATATAGTACCAGTCTAGGGTGGTGTGAGGGTTGTAAACTATAGTACCACTCCTGGGTGGTTGTGTGAGGGTGGTAAACTATAGTACCAGTCTAGGGTGGTGGTGTGAGGTGGTAAACTATAGAACCACTCCAGGGTGATGAATTGCTCTAATAGTTGGATGAGATGTTTTGTGTTATTTTATCTGGCTCTTTGTGTTCTGTGTTCTTGTGTGGCAGACATACTCAGACCTGATTTAACACTACCCTATTGTTCTTTAAGTATTTGGGCAAGGTTTCTACAAGTTTCAAAGACCCTAAAAAATAAAGAATCAAGAGCACTGCCCTTCTGTTTGATTAAACAGTAAAAGGAGGAAAGGAAGTAAAACTGCCATTTAACTTTTAACAATGATATCTATATTTGTTTATCTGAACCATAACAAATATACTACCTGTTTCATGGTTGGGCTGTCAGCAACATCAGTAACTCCTCTCTAGGAATTCACCCATGTGTGTGGAGTGTGGGTGGGCTCTGACTGGACAAAAAACGAAATCTATCTATAAGGTAAGATGAACCCAACAAGGACGCAACAGCTATCCATCAAATACACAGATGGATTGAGGGAGGACTCCCTTCCCCATCAAGGTTTCTTGATTCTCTTTGGGTAACCCTTGCACTTGACCAGCTCTCTCTGATGTACTGACCTTGCCTGTCCTCTAATCCAGGAACTGTCTAATCATGCACTGTTGTGAGCTGTACATTTCATTTTTTTCTTTCATTTCCTTTAAGGGGACTATCCCTATTTCTAGCATTGTCAGAAACAATGAACACATACTGTTGCATGTAACAAATATACAAAACCTAAATCTTTTGGGGAGAGAAGATACTTTGAAGGGTGTGTTAGGATCTAAATTGCATGTCATGTCACAATGTCATTGGTAGGAAGAATTACCATCCTTTTATCTGTTACCGTGCATTTGATGGAAGAAGGGGGGAATATAGAGAGAAATAGAGATAAAGAGAGCTTGACTTTTATGAGATATAGTCAGACATGCCTATGTCCTGTGGTACCATGGCATATTACACACACACATATATATATATATATATATATATATATATATTGTATTTATGACTAAACATCGTTTCTAGGTGTTGCCTCATTTGCTTGGTTACCAATCTCTATTGATTTTTTTTTCTCCTCACAACTGTGGGTCATGTCAAACTTACATATTGTTGGTTGGTCAGCTGATCAGTTAGTCTGGTCGGCATTAACAAATGTTCCAGAATGGTGATATTGGTAATGCTTGTGGTGGCAGTGGTGGTGGTGATGGTGTTAGGGGAGGTGTTGGGAGGGATATTAGACTGATAATTATTATGCAAAAAGTATCGATGAATGAATTGTGAGAGAGGAAACATGGCACTGTGACACTAAGGCAGATTTACACACTTTGACACCCACACATATGCAAATGGACAAACACACAGACACACAATTACACATCTCTATCTATCTATCTATACATACACACTGAGAGAGAGATGCAAGCAGACAAGTGAGAAGAGAAAAATGGAAATAGATAAAATAACTGTTAACATAAACAAAGGGTTAAAAACAGTGAAAGTATGAGTGGGTGGGAGAGATAGAGAGAGAGCGAGGAAGACAGAAAGAATGACACATTGAGGGAGGGGGAGAGAAGAATGAGAGACAAACTGAATAATGGATAGAAATTGGAAAAGAAGATTCTAGAGAAAAAGACCTTGAAATTATCAAGAAGTGACAGGAGAGAAAATTGTGGAGAATGTGGAGGAATAAAGGGGGAATGATGGCAAAATATGAATCGCTGTGAAAATACTGGAGGGGGGGGGGTTTAAAAATATTGCTGCAGGCATGAGCTTAATTCCTAGACCAGGTACCACAGTGTGTCCTTGAGCAAGACACTTTATTTCATGTTGCTTCAGTCCACTCAACTTGAAAAGATGGATTGCCATAACAAAGGTGCCAAGCTATATTGGAAAGCATTTTGTTGGTGTAGGTGACTTCTAGTCTTTCACAAAACACCCACTCAAGATATGTGTCTCAGATAAGCAAACCCATGGCCTGTTATGACTAGAGGTGGTTTCTCTCTCTCTCTGGTGTTGGCACCATGATATAATGCTCTCAGTGTGCTCTGTAAAGTGGTTTACAATTGAACAGGGAGAGCATAAGGCTCTTTAGTCTTGTTGAGGACTTGGTAAATTTTCTTGCGCTGGTACGATGGTAAAATACAACCAGTACACTCCATTAAGAGGAAAGGCATACACTCCATTAGGAAAGGCATCCAGCTGTAGAAATCATGCCAAATTCTAAACAGACGAGAAAGACTGGTACCCTTCACAACCTGCTCAGAAGGATAGTAACCCTGAATAAGAACTGATTTTGATTGTAACAGTCCTTTCTATTTATGCCATCATCTTCTTTGCTCACTTATTCCTGGGAAGGTCGTGGGTGCAGAATCCTCAAGCACACCTTTCAGCGGGTCCTGTCAGAAGCAACTGTCCCCAAGCAAGACCACCCAAACTCATGGATATTATCCAACCATCTTGTTAGGTGTCTGCCCCTGGGTCTCCTGTCAGTTGGTTTTGCCCGTAAAATATGTCCAGCAATTCTTTCCTGAGACATTCTGGCCACATGAAAGAACCACTGGACAGCATGAAAAGGAATATTTACAGATCGATGCAGGTTTAGGGAATTGCATATATTTTACAGGACATTACTAGAGAGTTAAGTTAGAACTCAGTAGCGATATACTCCTATGGAGACCATGGCATGGATATACACAGGTTGGCCTTCCAACAAAAACCTAAGGGATTTTACTCTTTTACTTGTTCCTGCCATCCACCTGAGGCCTTGCTGAGGCACTGCCCTTGTTGCTACACATTCTATCTCCAGCCTGTGTTGGCTGGCCATTGGTGCAAGAGAGAGTTGGTTGCTGCTGCCTTTAGGTTACCTTTGTACCGTGCTGTGGGCTCATCTGGGATCCTGGATAGCAGAGTGTCGAGATGTTTCTTGAAAGCATCCACGTCCACATCATGCAGATCTCTCGAATCCCTTGGCAGCTTGTTGAAGAGTTGAGGGCCTTTGAACACCAGGCTATTGCAATATCTGCTCCTTATTCTAGATGTGGAAGACACACAGTGACATCCTGTTTGGGGGTTAGTCCAGCTCCCAATGCCAAAGTTTGGTGCTAGTCCCTCCAGGATTTTCCATATGTATATATATGTCTGTACAAAAACTAGTTTTAATAAAATACATATGTACCTGATATAAAAGTTTATTGTATAAACACGCACACAAATACAGGCACCTTATATATGCGCATATACACACATTCACATATCTAAACACATACAAGCAGATGCACTTACACAGTGCACCTCAACCAAAAACACATACACACAGCAACACCACTGATAAACTCAGAAACTCTCTACCAATACTGCATACTCACCATCATGCAGAGATAAATACACTTCTACACTCTTGACACATCACCCTACATTACCTTCCCCACCTAACCTGCATTTAAAAAATTCTAATCTCTTCTCTCTCTCTGTTTCCTAACTTCTCTTCTACTCTTATTTCTTCTTTTGATAAAGGACTAATGTCCAATACTTTGAAGACACTTTCTTTTTCCATTTCACACAAGTGTTAAACCTAATAACATTTTTTTGTAATTGTTCATGTTTGTTTTCATTGTTTTTCACTGTTGATTGAACACTATATCATCATCATCATCACTGTTTTACGTCCGTTCTTCCATGCTAGCATGGGTTAGATGGATTGTCCTGTTGTGGGCAGTGTCCAGTCGGCTGACCTTGTCTTGTTCATACAGGAAATGATTTTGGTTTGATTTCTACAGCTGGATGCCCTTCCTAACACCAACCTCATTTACAGTGAGTGCCGTGGCGTCTACACGTCCACTTTACAGTGTGGGCTGGGTGCTTTTTTGCCATGGCACCTCCACGACCACTTTGTAGTGGAAGAGGGTGGGGTTATATTGTCTATATGCTTCAGCTTCGGCTTGTTCCTGTGGGAAGTCAGGTCTTCTGTATTACTGCATGATGCCAGGGGTCATGGTCATGATTCGTTGCCTTTGAGAGGTGCAATTGGACAAGGTCAGCTTTTATCACCTCATCCCAGGTCTTCTTGGGTCTCCCCACTCCGCGGCTTCCATCGACTTCTAGTGCTCTACACCTTTTTATGCAGCTGTCATCTTACATATGTATCACATGTCCATACCAACGCAACCTCCTCTCCTGCACACAGCATTTGATTCCTCTTATGCTCAGTCTCTCTCTCAGTTCGTTTATGCTTTGCCATTTGCGTATATTACTATTACACATCCATCAGCGCATGCAGGCTTCGTTTCTTTCTAATCTGCACAAGTCTTCTACAGACAGCGCCCAGGTCTCACTACCAGGTAACATTGCTGTTTGTATACACGCATCATACAGTCTGCCTTTCATTTTGAGGGAAAAGCCTTTTGCAGCTAACAGTGGCAGTAGCTCCCTGATCTTCTTCCATCCCATTCTTACCCTAGTTATTGTACTTTCTGAACACTCACCTCCACTGCTAATTCGGTCACCTAGGTAGCAGAAGCTGTCTACTGTTTCTACAGAGCTCTCCCAGAGTTTGGTGGTGCTTGTTTCCTGTGGCCGTTTGCTGCTTGCTGTCCCAGCGCAGCTGCTATATATAAAGCCTACATTCTTAGTTAAGCTTCCTGAGATCCCACTACATCTCTTGTGTACCCATTGTTTGCATTTGGGGCAGAGGATGAAGTTCCTACATTCTGAGCAAGGCCATTTCCCTGAGAGGATCTGGGTTCTGTTTTCAGTTCTACTTACAAGAACCTTAGTTTTTGTCAGGTTGACTTTGAGACCCTTTCTTTCTAGTCCCTGATTTCCTGTTTGGAATTTCTTCTCTAGTTCCACTATAGATTCAGCTATAAGTGCGAAATCATCTGCATATAGTTCCCATGGGCATCCAGTCTTAAACTCCTCCGTTATTACCAGCAAAACTATAATGAACAGGAGAGGCCTAAGAACAGAGCCCTGATGGACACCGACCTGTATGCTAAATTTCTCACTATAGTCATTGCTAACTCTAATTTTGCTGACTGCTCCTCTATACAGAAACACCAACAAAAACCTAAGTCAATATTGAAGGCAGAGAGAGAAATGTGGGCAATTTAAGAATAAAGAAGCCTTGCTTATATATAGACTAAACCCACAAATCAATAACAGAATGGAACTCAGCACACAATACTTGACATAGAAAGACACACCCACACCTAAACACAACAATTTACACAAGAAATTTGATTTTATAAAATACTATCAGCAGTACCCAGCGTTGCCTGGGTAGGTAAAATAATATCTGTTTTGATGAAAAGGTGTTGATTTTAGCGATTGTGAGTTTCATGAAAATCGGTCGTAAGGTGTAGCAAATGGCGAAATGTTGAGTGAAATCGTATGGAATATGTGGGAGGTGGAAAAAATCGTATTTTGAAGAGTTAAACGGCTGCCATGCCGTCCCTGAACAAAAAATGCAAAGTTTAAAGCTCCTATAAGATGTGCAATGATAGGTTCTATCGTAGTATAAAAGTTGAACCAAATAAATTGATTTATGTGTGAGGTGGCGTCGAAGTTTCGAATTTGAACGAAATCAGTTGAAAAATGTGGGAGCTAGAGCCAAAAAGGCGGAAATTTGAGCGAAAAGGTGGTATTTTCGAATATTTAAGCGGCTGCCACGCTGTTCCTGAACAAATTATCCAAAATGTAAAGCCAGTTTAAGACGTGAAATAATCAGATCTAGCGTAGTGTAAAATTTGAACAAAGTAGGTTGATTAATGTGGGAGCTAGAGCCGAATAAGTGGAAATTTGAGTATTGGTATTTTTGAATATTAAAGCGGCTGCCACGCCGTCCCTGAACAACAAATAAAAAATATAAAGCCATTACTGGATGTGCAATGACAAATTCTATTTTGCTTTAAATTTGAACGAAATTGGTGGCAAAATGTGGGAGCTAGAGCCAAAAATCTTATTTTTCGATACCTAAAAAAAGGTGCCCCCCCCCCCCCCATATCGATTTTTATCTGCAGAATGACCCCGGAATAAAAAAACCATACGCTGATATATAGAAAACACTCCCCCGATGACTAATCTATGAGCCTGTAAAGTTTCATGAAAATCCGTCGTAAGATGTAGGCCCCTATAGGTAATACACACACACACATACATACTTAATTTTATATTTCTACAGATTACATACGGCAATTGATTTCATCCTCCTGGTTCTCAAAGAGACTTCAACAAACACTAAGCAACATTTGAAACTAGTTTATAAATGTTAAATGTAAATCTAATTTCAAAGTGAATAGACCAGAACATTTTTCTCTGAGAGTTCCATATACTCTGATGAAGGGAATTTTAAGTCCCGAAATATTTGGATGAAAGAAAAAAAAAAGATGACCAGATAAATAACTTTTTTGTTACCTTCATCTTTCCATTCATTTTGCATCGTCTTAGCCTTCCTGCATATATCACTTTCCACATTATATATATCATTATCATCGTCATCATTTTACGCCCGCTTTTCGTTGCTTGCAAGGGTGGGACGGGTCTTCTTCAACACAGCATCTCTCCATTCGTCATGGTTCCTCGTCATCTCCTCTGTGAGCTTCAGTGATCTGAAGACAGCTCTCACCATTTATGCCCATGTTTTTTGTGGTCTTTTGTCCTCTATTGTTTTCCTTCCACTGGGATTTCTTGGCATTTCTTCACCCAGCTGTCATTTTCCATGCGCATCACATGTCCATACCAACTCAGTCTTCTCTCTCACACACTACATTCAATCCCTCTCAGACACAGTTTCTCTCTCAACTCGTCTATGCTTGGTCGTTCACGCACATTGACACTGCACATCAGCATTTCAGTGCTAGCATGGCTGGACAGGACTTTTGTGGCAATTTTTATGACTGGAACCAACCTTTTTATGACAATGTACCTATTCTGAACTGGATGCACACACACACACCCTCCCACACACAAACACATATACTGGGTCACATTTATTTGTTACTAAATGTACACCTGGTCAGGTATTGCAATCAGGTGTAACACATGCCTACTAACCCCATTTTGTATGTAAACAGTCAATAATAGCTACATTCATAACATGACACACACATTAATATCTTACCAAACACCCCCCCTCTACACCTACCTAATACAAATGATAATTGGTCGTGGTGATCCCTTCTGGTCAACACATGGTCCAACACATTTTTTTTCTTTTAGTAAAAAAAAATATAATAATAGTGAAAATTATTGTGTACAGTACTCAGGTGCACTACAACTCAATAAAGGTGCATGTATAGTACATAGAATGATGTACAAATATTAGGAAAGTGAACAGTGTATGAGTCATGGTATACACTTGGACACATACACAGGTGTGTGTGTGTATGGAGGGGGAATAACTACCTTACTAAATATTTGTCATTGAGCATATTTGCATGTGTGCATATATATATATATATATATATAAAACAAATTTAATATAGAAATTTGTTTCATACACTCTACTAATGTATTGAGTACTTACTGTGGTTACCCCTAATTAAACCTGGGACTCACACACATATATATGAAAAGATAATATAATATATTTTAATACAATAAACATATGAACATATGGGTAGCCTCACTGCTGAAGAAAAATATTTTTCGTAATGAAACGAAAATATAACTTACACAGCCGCTTTACAGTGTGGACTGGGTGCTTTTTTGTCATAATAAGACTAATGTCTAATACTTTGAACATGCTATTTTTTTCATTTCACACAAGTGTTAGTTGTGATTTAAGGTTTTAATATAAATCCAGGTCAGTTTCAGGCAGTTTGGTATCAAAAGGATTAAATGATGATGATATTATATCATGTCTTCTTATAGCCTCACGCTGACCAATGCCTTGCAAGTAGATTTGGGAGACAGAAACTGCTAGGAAGCCTATTTTATATATATATATATATATATATATATATATATATATATATATATGTGTGTGTGTGGTGTATCTGTTCACTTAAGAATTTTGTAGGTTTCTACTGTGCTTTAATTGATGAACAGAGGTCTTGTGTTAATTTCTCAGTAGTGCTTCCAAAGTCACCCCCAACATCACAGACAAACCAATGTGGGGCCCTTTATGTGGTTAGAAATAGCACCCAAATCTCTTTTGAATCAAATCACACCACCATTAACCAACTCAAAACAGCCTTTGGTTCTATGAAATAAAATCACCCATTTTAAAAGATTACTATTTAAATCTTCCATCATAATTTGATATAAAAACCTTTTAAGTTACAAATACCATCTTCATAATAAAATAATTAATAATTTCAATAAATCCTTCCAAATTCTTCATTAATCAATTTATATTAAAAATATGGTTACAATTTTGGCTACATTATACTTGAAATAAAAATATGACTGGGTGGTCATGGCTGGAATCTGTCTGATAATAACTCTGCTTGACCATAGAGCTGACCTGGAGCTAAACAACAAGATAACAGATGTGTTAGTTAGTTATATTATTCTGCTGTTTATGTACATGTTAAGGTTTTACAGTAAGAGAGAACACCTGCCCTGAAGCAAAGTAACAACCAATATCCATAATTATCTAGCAGACAAGACAAGCTTTTCTAATCCTATTCTTACTTTAGTTAAAACCTATCTCTTTTGATTTGACCGAAATTCTTTTAACGGTTCATTGAACAATTGGTGTAAACACTCTGAAAATTTCTCCATATTTCTGAAGATTTCTTCCCAGCCTTCTACACTGTGATGTTGAATGTTTGTGTTGCTGTGAAAATATGCTGCAATCCTCAAGTGTAATCGAATTTACTGCTGCAGACGTCTAGTTGAAGGTCAGCATTTCCTTTAGGCATGCATCACTGGGTTGAAATAGATTAAGGAAAAGTAGCTTTCTTTAATGTATCAGCAGATGAATGAAACCAGCAAGGAGATTTCCCAGATAAGGTTGTGGCCCTATGTTCTGTTAGATGTACACTAGAAAGACAGATCAGAATAGATAGCTATAGGAGTATGCTAGACAAGAAATGGTCCCTTTAAGAGAGGAACCAATATGTGAATAATGATATAGAATATTTCACTGAAAAGGATTAATTTGAAAATTTCATTTCATATAATTCTTTCTTTTCTAAATTTCTTGCAAAATAAATACTATGTATATTTAAATCATTAAAAATATGAATTTGAAAAGATTTGATAAAATAACATTCTGATTACTTTGTCCCTTTCATGGCTATATTTGTTAATGAAATATACTCTTTCAATTAATTAATTAACATTTTTGAGGGATTTACTAAAATTACTATTTCATTACTAAGTTAGTAACATAACATATGATTCTTGCATAAAATTAAGTTGAAAGATTTGAATTTAAATAAGAACCATTGGAAACGGGTAGTCTTTTTTCATAGAACCAGAGATAATTTTCACCAGGTTGAGTTAAGCTGGTGTTATGAACATAGATTAATAAAATGTTCTTAACATAAAATTATAATGGAGAGTTTTAATCTAATTCTTAATATTCTGTAATGGTTGAACAGAAAATACCTAAAAATTGGCTTTGTTAATTCAAATATTTACTGCATTTTTACTAATTGACAAATCGCAAAAAATTGCAGTATTAGAGTAAAAACTTTAATTTTTCATGTAAGCCAATTATAATGCTGTTTTATACTTTTCAATATGGTTTTGCATGTTACAGGATGTTAAAAGTTAAATATGAGTATTTAAAAATAAGAGGCTGTGTATCTTCGGACCACATGTGGTTTCTGGTTGGTATTAAAAGGGTTAAATTAGGTAAAAACCTTCTTTGTTTGATTGTTGTTTTATAAATTTTTGTGAGGCATACTCTGAGTTTTGATTTATAGATGATTATATAGATTCTTAGTTATTTAGATCAAACCAACCTCTGTTGGTATGGTTTGGTACTTTTTTCTGTGTAGTCATATATCTAATGTGTGTGTATATGTGTATTGCACCTCCCTCGTTTTCGACAATATGTATTTGGTCAATGGACCAGTCTGTGAAGTTAATATGGAAGGGGCTGAATATTCAACATACACATGTATTCTTGGTACATACTATAAAGGGGTTGACATTGGGTAAGGCTTCTTGTCATAGAAACCAAGCCCAAAATGGAATGTATGAGCAAGACATGATCACCTGACCTGTCTAGCCTCAGTATGTGACAACCCATTTAACCCATGTGAGCATGGAAAATAGATGTTAAATGGTGGTGATGCTGATGATGATATATATTATTTGCATTTTATATTTTTCTTTGCTGGCATGGGTTGGATGGCTTGTTATGGTCCAAGTCAATTCTTATTCAGAGGTCCTGCTTTCCAAGATGGGTTCAGGAGTCACATCTTGTTTGTCTGCTACATAACAGTTTTTGTTTTCTTCTCCTTATTATTAATCTCCTCTATCTTTATCTTCTCATCCTTCCCCGTCTTCATCTCCTACTCTCTTGTCTTCATCATCTCCTACTCCCTTGTCTTCATCATCTCCTACTCCCTTGTCTTCATCATCTCCTACTCTCTTTCGTCTTCATCTCCTACTCCCTTGTCTTCATCATCTACTCTCTTTCGTCTTCATCTCCTACTCCCTTTCGTCTTCATCTCCTACTCCCTTTCGTCTTCATCTCCTACTCCCTTTCGTCTTCATCTCCTACTCCCTTTCGTCTTCATCTCCTACTCCCTTTCGTCTTCATCTCCTACTCCCTTTCGTCTTCATCTCCTACTCCCTTTCGTCTTCATCTCCTACTCCCTTTCGTCTTCATCTCCTACTCCCTTTCGTCTTCATCTCCTACTCCCTTTCGTCTTCATCTCCTACTCCCTTTCGTCGTCATCTCCTACTCCCTTTCGACGTCATCTCCTACTCCCTTTCGACGTCATCTCCTACTCCCTTTCGTCTTCATCTCCTACTCCCTTTCGTCTTCATCTACTCCCTTTCGTCTTCATCTCCTACTCCCTTTCGTCTTCATCTCCTACTCCCTTTCGTCTTCATCTCCTACTCCCTTGTCTTCTTCATCTCCTACTCTCTTGTCTTCTTCATCTCCTACTCTCTTGTCTTCTTCATCTCCTACTCTCTTGTCTTCTTCATCTCCTACTCTCTTGTCTTCTTCATCTCCTACTCTCTTGTCTTCTTCATCTCCTACTCTCTTGTCTTCTTCATCTCCTACTCTCTTGTCTTCTTCATCTCCTACTCTCTTGTCTTCTTCATCTCCTACTCTCTTGTCTTCTTCATCTCCTACTCTCTTGTCTTCTTCATCTCCTACTCCCTTGTCTTCATCATCTCCTACTCTCTTGTCTTCATCATCTCCTACTCTCTTGTCTTCATCATCTCCTACTCTCTTGTCTTCATCATCTCCTACTCTCTTGTCTTCATCATCTCCTACTCTCTTGGCTTCATCATCTCCTACTCTCTTGGCTTCATCATCTCCTACTCTCTTGTCTTCATCATCTCCTACTCTCTTGTCTTCATCATCTCCTACTCTCTTGTCTTCATCATCTCCTACTCTCTTGTCTTCATCATCTCCTACTCTCTTGTCTTCATCATCTCCTACTCTCTTGTCTTCATCATCTCCTACTCTCTTGTCTTCATCATCTCCTACTCTCTTGTCGTCATCATCTCCTACCCTCTTGTCGTCATCATCTCCTACCCTCTTGTCTTCATCATCTCCTACTCTCTTGTCTTCATCATCTCCTACTCTCTTGTCTTCATCATCTCCTACTCTCTTGTCTTCATCATCTCCTACTCTCTTGTCTTCATCATCTCCTACTCTCTTGTCTTCATCATCTCCTACTCTCTTGTCTTCATCATCTCCTCTCTTGTCTTCATCATTTCCTCCTCCATCATCTTCATCTTCTCCACCGTCTTCATCTTCTCCTCCACCGTCTTCATCTTCTCCATCTTCTCCTCCTCCATCTCCTTCATTTTCTCCTCCTCCTCCTCCTCCTCCTCCATCTCCTTCATTTTCTCCTCCTCCTCCTCCAACATCTGTCTTCATCTTCTTCTCCTCCTCCATCATCATCATCTTCTTCATCTCCTTCTCCTCCTTCTTTGTTGTCTTTATCTCCTCCTCATCCTCCTCTCTCTCTAATCAGTTAATTAACTCTAATTACTAAGACTCTCTTATTTATCCTGTTTCTAGTTTCTGAGGAACAAACAAGACAAAAGTTATAATAAACAAAACTAATTAGCTTCATGTTAAAGAGTCATTACAAACATTTGTTGTGGCTCCTTCCCTCTTCGATCACTCTTTCCACACACACACGCACACACACGTACATACAGGCGCACACACACATACGTACAGGCACACACATACATGTACATACAGGCGCACACACACAGGTACATACAGGTACATACACATACATACAGGCACACACACACGTACATACAGGCACACACACACACATGTATATACACACACACACACATATATACAGGCACACACACATACATGCAGGCACACAAACGTACATACATGCAGGCACACACACACACACACACAGGTACATACAGGCACACATACATGTACATACGGGCACACACACGTACATACCGGCACACACACACACACACGTATGTACACGCACACACACCCGTACATACAGGCACACACACACCCGTACATACAAGCACACAGGCACATATGTACATACAGGCACACAGGCACATATGTACATACAGGCACACATACACACAGATGTGCACACACACACATGCATACAGACACACACATACAGATGTACACAATCACACACACACATACACACTCACACTTTATTACAAAGCACTGGTCCATGACATACATCTGGTAATATTTTTATTTTACTCCTCCACACTATGGTATGTGTGGCTGGTTTAATCTGTTAGCCCCCCCCCCATCCCATGACATACATCTGGTATGATCTATTTGATCCTCACCCCACACCACCCCATAACATACATCTGGTATGATCTATTTGATCCTCACCCCACACCACCCCATAACATACATCTGGTATGATCTATTTGATCCTCACCCCACACCAACCCATGACATACATCTGGCATCATCTATTTGATCCTCACCCCACACCACCCCATGACATACATCTCGCATCATCTATTTGATCCTCACCCCACACCCGATGACATACATCTGGTATCATCTATTTGATCCTCACCCCACACCACCCCATGACATACATCTGGTATCATCTATTTGATCCTCACCCCACACCACCCCGTGACATACATCTGGTATCATCTATTTGATCCTCACCCCACACCACCCCATGACATACATCTCGCATCATCTATTTGATCCTCACCCCACACCCGATGACATACATCTGGTATCATCTATTTGATCCTCACCCCACACCACCCCATGACATACATCTGGTATCATCTATTTGATCCTCACCCCACACCACCCCGTGACATACATCTGGTATCATCTATTTGATCCTCACCCCACACCACCCCATGACATACATCTGGTATCATCTATTTGATCCTCACCCCACACCACCCCATGACATACATCTGGCATCATCTATTTGATCCTCACCCCACACCCGATGACATACATCTGGTATCATCTATTTGATCCTCACCCCACACCACCCCATGACATACATCTGGTATCATCTATTTGATCCTCACCCTACACCACCCCGTGACATACATCTGGTATCATCTATTTGATCCTCCCCCCCACACCACCCCATGACATACATCTGGTATCATCTATTTGATCCTCACCCCACACCACCCCATGACATACATCTGGTATCATCTATTTGATCCTCACCCCACACCACCCCATGACATACATCTGGTATCATCTATTTGATATCCGTCCCACACCACCCCATGACATACATATGGTATCATCTATTTGATCCCCGTCCCACACCACCCCATGACATACATCTGGTATCATCTATTTGATCCTCACCCCACACCCCATGACATACATCTGGTATCATCTATCTGATTCTCACCCCAACCACCCCATGGCATACATCTGGTATCATCTATTTGATATCCGTCCCACACCACCCCTTGACATACATCTGGTATCATCTATTTGATCCCCGTCCCACACCACCCCATGACATACATCTGGTATCATCTATTTGATCCTCACCCCACACCCCATGACATACATCTGGTATCATCTATCTGATTCTCACCCCAACCACCCCATGGCATACATCTAGTATCATATATTTTCCTTACCCCACACCACCCTTGGTATACATCTGGTATTATCTATCTGATCCTCACCCCATGGCATACATCTAGTATCATATATTTTCCTTACCCCACCCTATGGAATGCATCTAACATCATTTGACTCACGCCTCCCCTCATCCTACCCCTCATATACATCTGTTTAAAATGTGAAGTGTATGGCTGAAGGTGGATAATAGTGTCAGGAGGTGTGTGTGCAGCAATGTATTCAGGTAAACGAATGAACTCTATTGATAATGAACTCTATAGTTAATGAACTCTATAGATAATGAACTCTATAGTTAATGAACTCTATAGATAATGAACTCTATAGATAATGAACTCTATAGATAATGAACTCTATAGATAATGAACTCTATAGTTAATGAACTCTATAGATAATGAACTCTATAATGAACTCTATAGATAATGAACTCTATAGATAATGAACTCTATAGATAATGAACTCTATAGATAATGAACTCTATAGATAATGAACTCTATCGATAATGAACACAACCACAAGGATGTGGTCCGAACGTGGAAGAGCTGAACTCCCACTGTCATCACCTCCATCTCTCTCGCCCTCCCCATCTCCCTGTAGGGTGAACAAATGGGGTCCCATGTACTGGCCTCCCCACAGTCCCGGCAGACAGAATGGAGAAGGTGTTCCTCTGGAGGATGGTAAGGGGAATGCGCAGGAAGAGCCATTCCAACTGAAGAGGCTCACACCTGCGGCTGGCCAGCTCAGCGCCTATGGTGGTGAGTAGGGAGGTAGCCCTAGGGCCAAGGACACCAGAAGTCTCCACTGCCAAGGGCATGACCGCAAACCTGTCGGAGATTGATTTGGATGTTGGCTTCATGGACCAGTTGGCATGTTGTGTTCTTGAGCAAGACACTTCATTTCACATTGCTTTTCATGATACAACTAGAACCCCTATCATTAAATCGCCCAAGAAAACTAGCATGAGATATGATCATATAGAAGACTAGCTAAACCTGTTTAGGTGCCAGCTGTAAATATCATTATTTTTTTCATTTCATCTGTTTAGAACACTTAACCCTTTAGCAATTACATTACTTTATATTTTCTATTATATTTTCATGGTAAAGGTTTTACCTCACATAATTATCTCCCATAATATCGAATCTGAAATTTTGATGTTATATATTTTGAAAACAATACCTTAATGTAGGTATCAGTGGCCGGTTACGGCCGGTTTGAACAGAAAGAGGTGAGAATTCTGGCCAGATACAGCTGGTTTAAATGCTAAATGGTTAAGCTCAATCTGTTGCCTTTCTTGTGTGTGTGTCTGGGTAAGGTGTATCTGTGTCTGGTGGTGAATTCTGATTTTTGAGGGCAGGGGAGTGGGACAGATGGAGAAGAAGAATTGAATTAAATCAAACTTACACATATGTATGTATATGTGTTTGTGTAAATATATATATATATATATGTGTGTGTGTGTGTGTGTGTGTGTGTGTGTGTATGAATATATATGCTAGATATGTGTGTTTTTCCTTTTTTAAATGTATGTCATTAGAGGTAAAGTTGGGTGCTATTTCTACAACATTGGACAAATATGAATTGGTTCCCTCATTTGCTCCTACAATCTGGAGGTCGAAGGCACAGTTGATCAAATAAACCTCAATATTTCACTGGCGAAATTTAAACTTAGAACACCAATACGTCTAACTAAATACTACTACAAGGCATTTTATCTGTTGCTCTACTTAAATAATGGTTTCAGATTTAGGCATAAGGTCAGCAATTTGGGGGGAGGGGAAAGTTGATCAAATTGACCCTGGTTCATTACTGATACTTTATTTTATCGACCTCTTAAGGATGAAAGGCAAAGTTAACCCCAGCAAGATTTGAACTCAGGACGTAAAGGGCCATAACTCTATGTTGCAAAGCATAGTGTCTGACGCTCTACTGATACTACCAATCCACCACTCTACTTAAATAATTGTTTCTATTTTTGGCACAAGGTCAGCAATTATCCCAGTGCATTACTGGTATTTTATTTTATCGCACCCATAATGATGAAAGGCAAAGTTAACCTAGGCGGGATTTGAAATAATGGAATGACATTGTATTAAAAAAAAAATATTACTGTTTAGTCAGTTTGGGAAGAGCAATGCCTATGACATTTATTTCAAGGCCTCTATGATTGATAAGGAAAGAGGGAGGAAGGTATCATCAAACTAGAGAAATAGCTTGAATACTTGCAACAGTGTGGCCTCAGTTAAAGGTGGACAAGGTGGTGGTGTTTAATTGGGTGATGGATTAAGTCTACCACTCAAGTAGGCCTCGTCAGGATTTGAACTCGGAATACAAAGAGCCTAAACAATAACTGCAAGGCTTATTCCTATTAGCCATTCTACTACTCTAGACTGGTACTTTACCTCATCATTTCATAAAAGGGTGGCAGGTAAAGTTGACCTTGGTGGGATTTGAACTTAGAGTCAGACAGTGAAAACAAATGCTGCAAGTCATTTTGTCCTGTTTTCCATCAACGTTGCCAATTCACCTCTCATAGCATAATGATGAAGATGATGGTGATAGTAATGTAGCAGAGGAGGAAGATGATTATTATGTGTGATGCTGTTGATGGAGAAAGATACGGGAAAGGCGCTGTTATTAGAAATGGATGTAAGGATAGTGGTATTGATAAAGATGAAGAGAAGACTAATATAAAGTTACTACCAACCTAGCTAGAAATTCTTCACTCAAGTATGACAACTTAAGCAGTAAAAGATTTTGTACAAAATCTTGTTTCTCCAAACCTCCATTTCCTTCCATAATTCCATAATTATTTATAAAATCTTTTCACCACCATTTCATTAATGAACTTTAATGCATCTCGATTCCTTTAAGATGTCCAAAGTGGAACTGAAAACAGCAAAAGGAGCGACGACAACAACAACAGCAGCAATAACAACAAATAAATGAATATACAAGGCCGAAGAAAGGAAGCAATTCACTGGATGCTGTAACTAAATCTGACATTTTATTGATTCTTTGGCAGAATATTCCAAGATATTTAATTATTTCCAACATGTTATTTCCTTTTAAATATTCTCATCTTCTTGTCATTGATGTTTTACTTAATAATCTTGATGTATTTATTTATATCTTAAACTCTTGATATTGCTGTTCAATGTCTGATGTGATATATGTATTTATATAACCTTTGATATCACTGTTCTATGTCTTATGTGATATGTGTGTTTGTACCATCTCTAATATTACTGTTGAATGCCTGATGCATATATTTATATCTTCACCTTTTGATATCACTGTGCATTGTCTTGTGCGATATGTGTATTTATATAATTTTTAATATTGCTGTTGAATGTTATGTGTAAATGGTTTAGAATAGGTACACCATATCTGTGTGTTGTAAGAGGCAACTAAAAGGGTTAGCACCAGGAAGGGCATCAAAAAGGCCCCAAAGATGTGTATAAAGTTCATCACAAGTCCAGCAAGACTAACCCTTGCTTTAGCAAGGAAATGCCTTTAAAATTCTCATTGTTGTTAATATTGCTGTATAATGGCTGGTGAGATCATCATGGCCTTTTTATGTCCATCCTTTCATTCTGACATCGGTTACATGTTTGAATCCCACCAAGATAAACTTTGCTTTTTTTATCCCTAAAGTAATCAAAATTAAATTCTACCTCAAAATTACAATCATATCAATAGCCAGGACAGCTAATCACCTACCTATAGGACCATCACAAATTATTATGAAAAACTGTAATGGATGGAAGGTGATTGTGGCTGTCTGCTACTGAAGTTGAACAATAATGATGATTTATGACTGGATGCCTCTCCTGTCACCAACACTATTAGTCACCTCTTATGACATGCAAGAACAAAATGTACCTATCCTAAAGCTGGGATATGCATATTTATATCAAATGACTGATGTGTTATATATATGTAAACATAAGGAATTGAAAATGCAACTGGAGTCTTTTAAGAATATTTACTTATTTACGTTACTGGTTTCACTGTTCTTATGCTTTTCAAAAGTAAAATTGAGATGGAGGGTTTGTGTTTCTGTTGTGGTTTGTCTCGCATCTGGTTCGTGTTTGAAAGTTCCTGTTTTATGCGGAAAGATTGGCTCAAATTGCTGGTTTAAAAAAAAAAAAAAGTAATTTGGTTGGTTGATGACTGTCACGTGAATAAGTATATCAAATTTCGTGCAGTAAAACGATGCTCGTGGTATGGTAGAAAAGAGAAATATATATATATGGTAGAAAAGAGAAATATATATATTTTTTATTTGTGTGCGGGTGTGTGTGTGTATGTTAGCATGTCTTGTGGTAGGGTCTTGTAATTGATGGTGATGAATTATAATTCTGTTTCTGAGGGTGAGTTTACTTTGCCCTATATAATCTTCATTACATCCTTTACATTTATTGGCATAAATTAAATTTGTTGATGAGCAAGTGAAATGACTTTTTACAACAAAATTTTGTCAAAATGTATACATTGTGCCTTCAATGAGGTGAGTGCAAGTTGCGCAATTAGAGCAACCACATTTTTTGACAGTTGGTTTTGGGTTTGTGGTGGGTAATTTGGCATTGGTGAGTAATGTTTTTAGTGATTTAGGTCGTGTTTTGATTATTTTGTGTGCTTCAAGTGTTTTTTTCATTATTGGCTCTTGTTTCAATAGCGGGATGTTCTTGCGGATAAATAAGGGTGTATGCTTCTGTATTTCTTTGGTTCAGTGTTGAGATATATGATAGAATATTGGGTGTACCTTAAGTTTGTTTTGGTTTTCGTAATTCTTCAATGTCTATTGCTTTACCCCTTTCTATTCCATTATCTATTAATAATGGTGCATACTGTCTTTCAAGCAGAATTTCCTTTAATTCTTGGAGTCTTTTATTCTGTTTTTCATAATTGGAGACAATTGTGCAAATTCTTCTTGCTAGATTAAAAGGGACGTTCGTCTTTGTGTGCTTTGGATGGCTGAAGGTGAATAGCAGGTATTATTTGGAATCTGTCAGTTTCAATATTTATGTCTTTTTTTATGATTAAGATGTCCAGAAATGAGAACTGGTCTTAACTGCATTCCATTGTGAATTGGATATGGTTATTGATAATTAAAATTTTGAATTCATTTAGTTGGTTGAGTGCGTGAGACCATAGAATAAAGCAGTCATCCAAGTAGCATTTCCAATTCTCTAACAAATATTTGTGGAAGTTCTAGCTGTATTTTATTTTGGAATGTTCATATATCTGGACTTCCAAGTATGCCATAACTAAGCGTAAGTTGGAGCGACTTTTGTACCCATTGCAGTCCCCGATATATGTTTGTAAATGTTGCATCAACATAAAAAAAGTTGTTTTGTAAAATGAATTTTAATCCCTCGATGATGAATCTTTTTTCTATTCTTTCCGGGATCTCATTTGAGTATTTTTCTAGCCAGAATCCTATTGCTTCTATTGGTCCGTATTGGTGTGAGATCGTTGTGTAGAGGTTCACTACATCGAAAGACGCAATAATAGTGTTGTTGTTGACATGTTTGGGGAGGTAGTTTAAGAAGTACAGGTCGTCTCTTACAAGGCTTGGTATGTGTTTGAAAATTGGTTTTAGTAGTATATCTATAAAGTTGCTAAATCTATGTTTAACATTGTGGGCTCACTACAATTGGTCTTAATTTAAGGTCAGTGGGGTGTTGTATGTTTATGCAGGTTTGGGTAGATTCTTTACAGGCATCGTTAATTGTTTTACACTTGTGGATATTCGGAAGTCTGTAAAGGTTTCTGGTTTTGCATTCAAAATGTGTTAAATAATTGCATTCCTTTTTAGTTAAGTCTTTCTGGTATTGACAAATGAATACGTTTAATCTGGTCATCGTTTTTGATTGCTGGTAGCTGTTTACTCTTTCATAGTAGTTAGTATCTTGTAAGAGAGAGGATATAGAGTTTTTATAATGTTCAGCATCCATAATGACGACAACCCTTTCCTTATCTGCTTCCTTAATTATAATGTCAGTATTGTTTTTTAATTCATTAATAATCTCCCATTCTCTTCGACTCGTGTTGGGTTTAGGTTGTGGTTGTTCATGGTATGGGAAAGTTGATATGTGATCGCAAATTTAGTCCCAAACTCTGTTTCTGCCTTCAGTTGGGTTGTAATTGCTTTTATTCCGTACAGTTGATTCATCGCTATTCTCCTTGTCAAAAGATTCCTCTGTTAGACGTAATTTTCTACAGAAGTGTGAAATATCGTCGTTTATCTCATTGAGGTTAGAGTATTGTGGTGTTGGTGTGAATCTTAGTCCTTTTGAGAGAATTTTAATTTGTTGGGTTGAGAAGTTTGTATTTGAAAGATTGATTATTTTCAACTGTCTCTAATACAATTTATTTCATATACATAAATATTGTTCCACATATGCATATAAATATGCATACATATAAACACACGCACGCACGCACACACACACACACACACACACACACACACATACACACACACACACACACACACACACACACACACACACATGTACACATACATATATATATATAAGTAGTTCCACAACAGTTAGTTCACCATTACCAAGAACAATTGTTTCACCTTATTCGGATCATCAGCTCGGTTTAAATGAGGTTGTATGGAAAACAAAAAAACAACTACACGAATATGCATGCGCAGAAACAGTCACTTCCCAAGGCATTCACTTCCCAAGGGCAGGTAAATCCATGATAGATTGACGTCAGGGAGGCAACTGTGGCTGCTCAGAATAATTATAAATTTTGTTAAGTCCAGAATATTATAGATTGTTCATGTTAGTCAATTTGGAGCTTTGTAATTATGTAATAGGTGTTTCCAGACGTGTGGACAACGCGAAAAAAGCTCATCCCCTGATTTAGACAAGCGGGATATTGATTCTTTCTTCAATACACAGCCCACAAGACGGATTCCCATTTCTATATGGCTTAGACTTAGTAATAACTTTCCATTGCATAGAGTATTCCACACCTGTGTCCTTGAGGGACTATACGTGGCTCGCGAGCTTCGTGGACGATTATTTGTCTGGGTATCTGAAGGTCAACAGATAATTCAGGAAGCATTCCTTAAACCAGCCCTCGCCTTACCTACATAGGATTTAACCTCTTGTTGATTTGGTCGGTTAGAAGTGACCACATCTTCGTAAATTACAGTGGATGTGTTACATTGTTGTTGAAGGGGACAATCTTCAGGCCTTCAATAAGAGCAGCCTTGTGGGGTGCTGCTCTTAGGGCTGTTAGTGATGTGGGCCTTCATATTCTTAGCACAGGAGTATCCTAGTTTCACCCTGTGTCTGTTAAAGATGAAGCAGTATTTGTTACCTATGTGGAAGTGTCTATCTAAGAGAGCTGAAAATCCTTTATCTACAGTAGTTTTAACGTTGAGTGAGAGAGGGGGGGACCAAATTATTTTTTATTAACACAATTTCTTTTCCTATTGTTGTTGGCGTTAGTAGGGGAGTAAGTAATTGGTTGCAAGAAGCCGCTATTAGCTAACGCCACGTTGTAGTAGGGTGCCACTCTGTCAAAGATTGCTTTATTAGAGGAGAGGTTAGAGATTCTTGTGCCGATATTTTTCACGAAGTTTCTAAAAACTTTAGGTAGGTGGCACGAGTCCTTGTGTATGTAATTTAGTTTTTCATTTAGTTTATGGAAAGGTCTAAATGTGGTGCATGTGAAGATCTAAATTCATGTTTCAGTAACCTATTCTAGTAAGGTTAGTAGCTACTGTTATTCTAAGTCCTAACTCATTAAAAGCACTATCGAATGATCCTATTGATATGTCGAATAGCTCTGAAGTAAGTTGATTTCTTTGTCCAGGCTACTCTGTTGTTGAAGAGGAGGATTTTCCAGCAATGTGCAATGATCTCCCTGTCTAAATGACGGTGGTGGCAAAGTCCAATGCTTTGTTCAACAGGGTCACCGAGGTTGCTGGGTAAAAATCACAATGTCGAATTGTGTGAACTTCGCTTTTTGAAGGCTGAAAGAGTTAAACCACTTAATAACGGAGTCACTGTTCTCCCACTGGGACAATAGTCTTAACTATATTCCTAAGTATATCCTTACTGACTAGCCTCAACTCCGTACATTAACAACTATGTTTACAAACATATGGGTTTACACAAAGATTTACAAATACCTGATGACGTTGGACATATAGACAAATAGGCTTAAAATAAGGTTTACAAATAGATAGGTTTACGAATACTTGTAACAATTGATTGGTGGTTGAGGATTATCAGTTTTGCAGAGCCTCTTGGTAAACATTATTAGTGTTGCCCTGCGGAGCATAAATGAACAAATTATTTGGATTACTGACTCTTGAAAAGACAGGTTCAGCAAGGTTTAGGCCAACCACCTCCAAAGACTGACCCTGTGCCTTGTTTATGATCATTGCAAAGCTCAGTTTCACTGGAAATTGTAGGCGCTTGAACTTAAATGGCACATCAGATGGAACCAGAGGAATACGCGGTATGAAGACAAGTTGACTACTTGCTTTGCCAGTCAAAATGGTCACCTCTAGAACTCTTGATCGTAAGTTATGTCCCATTGCAGAGTTTGGGTGGGTCCAGGTTCCTTAAAAGCATAATTGGTGCACCAATTTTGAGATGCAAGACGTGAGGTGGGACGCCTGCTGGTGTCAGGCTGTTCAAAAATTTGATGGAGTAGTGCACAGCTTCGTCCGGGTTAAGTACAGAGTCAATGACTTGTAGCTGCGATGCTCACCTGGCAGCTGCTCTAGCAGTCTGATGTTCAAGTCATCCACTGCAGCATTTTTGGGGGCTAAGATGGCACGTTTTCTCAATCAGGTGAGGTTTACAAATTGAATCCCTAGGTTTGGATACACTTTAGACAAGTTCATGCATATCGGAAACCATGTTTCCAAAAGGTAAATTGACCTGGCCATTTTGTCCAACAGCCAGACTGCCGAATTCTACGTCCATCAGCTGCCTGAGGAAAGTTCCAGCTTCCTCATCACCACTGAGCTGCACTCTCATGTTCGTTTGGAGTCTTAACTTAGTCATACTGCTCCACAGGTAGGAAGAATTTATGCTGGCATTTACCTCATCATCTCTTGTTCCCTTTGGAACCACCAGAAGTATTTGTCTGAAGTATCCAGCAAGCAGGACTCTTCCACCTCCTATGAGCCGCGTGTTGTGCCTCAGAACCTGTAATACTCTGTTAAGAGCCTCAAAGCCCCCTTATGGCTTATAGTCGCCTCATCCCAGATGATCAGCTTGTACACATTGAGGAGTTTGCCCCTTATAGAGCCACGACTGATGTTGCAAGTTGCCTTCTCTTTCTTGGACAGGTCCAAAGGGAGTTTGAAAGACAAATGGGCTGTGCGGCCACCACTTAGCAGCGTAGCAGCTATTCTACTTGAGGCCATTGCCAGAGCAACCTATTTATTATGCCGTATTTTCGCCAGCAAAAGGTTGATGATGAATGTTTTACCAGTCCCACCTGGGGCGTCCAGGAAAAATATGCCTCCCCTTTCACCCTCAATGCTGCAAATGATTGAGTTGTAAACATACCTTTGATCCTCTGTCAGTTGGTGCTCGTTATCAACTCAGTATGCTGCCATTTCTTCGGCATCATAGTTGATCTCGTGCATGTACTCAATGGCTAAAGTATTGCTTGCCTGTTCTGGTTGAGGCAGACGAGAAGTGGCGATTCCTTGACAGGACCTCTGACAGTGTGCAATAGCAGAAGCAGAAAGAAGCACTCCTGCTGATTGGGGTGCACAGTGTACACCCGCCCGATGGCCTCACTTTTGAAGACCGTTTCCCTGCCCTGTTTGCGCATGTTTCATTTTTTGTGACCAGTTGTAATACACAGGAACCTCAATATACAGAAGTGTTCTTGCAAACAGGTCAGCCTGGCATAACTTGAAGAAAGCCGTCAGAGTGGTTTCTGGTGGCTGCTCAATAACGTTGCAGGTTGTTTCTTCTGTAAAGTACACATGCTGCCCATTTTCCAGATGAACAGACAGATTCACCACTATTGGATGCTGCTCATGGATTTTGAAGCTAGAGATGCACCACAAAGCTTCATTGAATAAAATATATCTGCCCAACTGAGTTCTGCACATTTTTGGGGGGATCGTCAATAATCTGGCTTGTGGGGAATGCGAAGAGGACCAACTGGAGAGTGAGGTCTCTGCTTTGAATGTACATATTTCCAGAACACCTCACTGTCAGGGTTGGTTGCTATGCGCTGTTCAAATTCAAGCACTGCCCTTTTTGTCACCTGCTTGAGATGGTTGGATGATTTATTTCACTTTTTTCTATTGATATCTGATTTATGCAGTTTGTACTCATGTTCAGCATTACAACGTTCTTTTCTGGCAAGTCGGACTGCTGCATTTCCCAAATTGCACTTTTGGGATGTTTTTTCTGCTTACATGGCACTGATGACGCACATGCTGCCCATATTGAGTTCAGGATGTTCTGGAGTACAGTGTTCACATCCCCAGAGTTGTAAAATTCAAGCCAGTTTGGACGTTGTAGCTCGGTGCAGTAAGAGATCCAGTCAGAGCAGTTTGGAGATGGTTGTGGTTTTTGTTACTGCCCATAAGAGACAGATTGGCAATGATCATAACATGATTTGTGGCCAATGAAAGGTTCCTCAATCAATCTTAGGGCGATTGAAGTTGTCTGCAATAAAAACATAAGTGGCTGTTTTCCTAGCTGCAGCTCTCAGGATATCACAAAGCTGTGTGTTTTGATGGTAATTTGTGTGGACGGTAAACAACTCCAAGTAGAAGTGTTGACATGGTCATATGTATATCGTATATCGCAGAAAAATACTGCTTGTTGTGATTGGTTCAAATCAACGCCAGGAATTGCTGAAAAGTTTGAACGAATGTAGACTATCACACCACCACCATGACGATTAATGTGGTCTTTGTGAAACAAGTTGTAGCCATCTACGCTGAAAACCCCATCACAGAGTAAGGAATGCACCCATGTTTCCATGGCTGTAATAAAATGGGGGTTATTACTTTTGACGTAAGAATCAAAAAGATGTATCTTGTTGCATAAACTACAAGCATTTAAGGACATCAATTTGTACCTTGATTTCAGTTTATGATGACATGCAGAGAATGGCAGATTGTTCTGATTTAGTTTCCCATTTTTTTTTTCATTGCCATCTATTGTGGGTACAGTGTATTCAGACCAGCTGGTATCTGCAGCCTTAATAAACTTCTATATCTGCCCACCATCACATAGGCTGAAGCTTTCATGTTGTGCTGAGTTGTGATTTAAGGAAGATGCAATGCGTAGCGTTGGACGTACATCAGGTGGTAATCCAATTTTCACACCTAGCTTTATCAGAGGCTAAACTCAGTAGAGTTGGAAAAAGACAGCCTAATTAGTCTGGGTTTTGGACCTGATCGACCAAGGTGGAGAGCACCCTTCGGGGGAGCACAGCCTAGGTCTTTGGATGAGCTGGTAGCAAATGCTTGAAGATCAGGTATGTCCTCTGATACACCAATGGCAATTACTTTGTTGGTGATAGATTCAGTGGCTTTCTCAATGTGT
>OZ024740.1:109543164-109668164 GCA_964016885.1 Eledone cirrhosa
CAACAACAATGGTAGAGGAAGACACACAGGCCAGGCACTGAAAGGACCAATTCAGTAGCTGGACCATTTCCCAGAGTCCATCCGCACAAGATATAATAATATTAATTAAAGTTATAATTAACATGCCAGGTACTTGGTGTCGTTGGTAATGCTTCACTCTCCTGAATGACACTGTTTTATGTCAATTTCTCCACGCTAGCATTGGTTAGACGAGTGGTCCTGTTGTGGGCAATGCTAGGTCACTCACTCACTCACACACTCACTCACTCACTCACACACACACACACACACACACATACACAGTTGAATAAATGAACAAAAAACAGAGAGGCAGTACAAATGATATGGTTTTTAGTTTCACGCTTGAGAGCGGGGAGGGCTGGTGTTTGTGTATAGGTGTTGAAGGCTAAAGAAATATGGGTGGAGAGTTCAGGCCGAGGGTGAGTCTGTGGGTCTGTAGGGTGAATATGGTGTGTTGTTTGACCGTGAGGCGGGTGGCGGGTGTCCCATGGCATTGGATCAGGCCACAGACTGTGAGGTGTTGGGCGGAATGTCCAGGGGAGCCAAAGTGGCGGGCGATGGAGTAACTCCCACCAATACGAATATCGTGGAGGTGCTCCATGAACCGATCCACCAGGCGACATCCAGTCTGTCCAACATAGGTTGCGCTGCACTCCGTTCAGCGAAGTCCGTAGACAGGAGGCGGCGGATAGTGCGGTGGAGGGGTGGTAAGTAATGGGGAGACGGTGGGTGCGTATGCGAGGGAATAGGGTGAGGGCGGTGGAGCGGTGGACTGCACGGGCGCGAGTGAGGGCGGTGTGGACGTGGGTGGTGGAGGGAGGGGTGGAAGGAGAGAAAGGAGTCGAGCTGTTCTCGGGTGAGGGTCGTGGCTCCGATACAGTCGATGTAACGACCGTACAGTTCGGGCATGGGGCCGGTGTACTGGGAAAAGATTTGGGCCTCAACATGGCCAACGGAAAGGTTGGCATAGTTTGGGCCCATTTTTGTGCCTATGGCTACTCCAGTGACCTGTTGGTAAAACTCACCCGAGGAGAAGCAGTTGAGGGCGAGGCGAAGGAGGGGGGTGGGTGGAGGGGATGGGGAGGGGTGAAGGTCGAGGTAGTGGCGGAAGACACGTAGGCCGTCGGCGTGGGGATAACTGTGTAGAGGGACTTAATATCTAGGGTGAAGAGGGGGTGTGGGCTGGGTGGGAACGTGAAAGAGTCAAACAGGCGAAGGGCGTGGTTGGTGTTGGAGATGTGGGCGGGAAGGGTGGTGACGAGGGGGGTGAGGATGGAGTCAAGAAAGGCGGAGATGAGTTCTGTGGGGCAGTTGCAAGCAGAGACGATAGGGCGACTTGGGTTGTCGGGTTTGTAGAGTTTGGGGAGGAAGTGGATGGAGGGAGTACTGGGGGTGCGGACGATGAGGTGGGAAGCGGTGGGAGGGAGGAGGGGACGAGGTGTTGGATGGTGGACGAAACTTGTTGGTAAAGGCATGTGGGGTCGGAGAGTAGAAGAGAGGGGTTACGGAGTTGCCTGAGGGCTTCAGCCGTGTAGAAATCAGCACCATACCACCATGGCGCCTCCTTTGTCCACCGGTTTGATGACGTCATCGGCTACGGAGGGAGCGGAGAGCGAGGAGTTCGCCCTATATATATATATATATATATATATATATATATATATATGTATATCATCATCATTACTGTTTTATGTCCGTTCTTCCACGCTAACATGGGTTGTATATATATATCATCATCATCATCAACATCAACGTTTTACGTCAACTCTTCCACGCTTGTATGGGTTAGACGGGTTGTCCTGTTGTGGGCAATGCCAGGTCAGGTGACCATGTCTTGCTCATATGCAACTGATTCTGGCTTGATTTCTACAGCTGGATACCCATCCTAACACCAACCTCATTTACAGTGAGTGCTGGGTGCTTTTTTGCTGTGGCACCTCCACGACCACTTTGCAGTGTGGGCTGGGTGCTTTTTTGCTGTGGCACCTCCACAACCACTTTGCAGTGGAATGATATGGACCCCAGTCCTATCATCTCATTTCTACAGCTGAGTAAACTGGAGCAATGTGAAATAAAGTGTCTTGCTCAAGGAAACACCACATCACTCGGTCTGAGAATTGAACTCACAACCTTTCGATTGAAAGCCCAATGCTCTAACCACTAAGCCATGTGCCATATGTATGTATGTATGTATGTTGCACCATAGAACGTGTGTTTACGCTAAACTCTTCACTATATTCGTTGTTAATTCTAACCTTGCTGACTAAAGAAACAGTCAGCAAGGTTAGAATTAACAACGAATATAGTAAAGAGTTTAGCGTAAAAGTTGGTGTTCATCAGGGCTCTGTTCTTAGCCCCCTACTATTTATTATTGCCCTTCAGGCTATAACAGTGGAGTTCAAGATCGGCTGCCCATGGGAACTCCTAAATGCAGATGATCTGACGCTCATAGCTGAATCAATGGCCGAGCTAGAGAAGAAATTCCAGGCCTGGAATCAAAAGGGAAATGGCCATGCTCAGTGTGTAGGAAAGGCGTAGGTAGAAACTCCATTTTATGTCCCAAATGCAAAGTATGGGTGCATAAAAGATGTAGTGGGATAACAGGTAAGCTAACTAAGAACATAGATTTTACATGTGGCCGGTACTCTGGAGCAATAAGTAGCAGCAAGTGCCCACTGAATACTAGCTCTTTCAATTGCGCAGAGGGTTCTATAGAAATAGTGGACAGCTTCCGTTACCTGGGTGACAAAATCAGCAGTGGGGGAGGGTGCTCTGAAAGTACAGTAGCTAGTCAGAACTGGATGGAAAAAGTTCAGAGAGCTTATACCACTATTAGCCGCTAAAGGGTTCTCCCTAAAAATGAAAGGCAGGCTTTATGATGCCTGCATACGAACAGCAATGTTGCATGGCAGTGAGACCTGGGCATTGTGTGCAGAGGATATACGCAGACTAGAGAGGAACGAAGCTTGCATGCTCCGCTGGATGTGTAATAGTAATATACGTGAACGGCAAAGCATAAACGAACTAAGGGAAAAATTAGAAATAAGAGGGATCAGATGTTTACTCGAGAGAAGGCTACGTTGGTATGGTCACGCATAAAAGACGACAGCTGTATAATAAAGTGCAGGGCAATAAAAATAGACGGTAGCCACGGAGTAGGCAGACCCAGAAAAACCTGGGACGACCTGATAAATTCCGACCTCACACACTTACACCTCTCCAAGACAATGTCACTGGACCGAGATCTTTGGCGGTACTCAGTAATAGAGAAGACCCGCCTTACCTAAATACAAAGTAAAACCTACTCCAGTCAGTAGGTATCTCTAACAAAATACACCCCCGTCCCACCACCCCCACCCCATCCACACCGCCCCTTTCAATGTAAAGTTATGTTTGTGCCACAACATCCAGGCTGAAACAAATGAGATCGTGTAGGTGTCACGACAAAAAAAAAAACACACAGTCCACGCTGTAATGTGGCTGTGTAGGCAACACGGTAAAAACCTCCCAGCCCCACACTGTAAATGTGGTTGGTGTTAGGAAGGGCATCCAGCTGTAGAAAACCCGCCAGACAGTCCTATGCGAGCAAGACAACCACTCTTGCCTCAAGTGGGAAAACTCCCATCCAAACCCATGCAAGCGTGGAACATGGACGTTAAACGATGATGATGATGATGATATATTAGTAAAAAGGTAAAGAAAATGCTGACAATTTTAACACGTTGAAACTTATTTTTCAGCTCTTGTTTTATACGGAGAAGTGTGTGTGTGTGTGTGTGGATGGAATAGTATTTTTGTGGTACTGGTAAAAATGGCGTTCATTATTCGATATTTTCAGTCATTTGCAAAAACGATTCTCTCAAAAGAACATCAATAATAAAAGAGGTGAAATGATGTGTAGTATTGTCATAACACCAAGGCGTGTGTGAGTCCAGATTGTACGTACTGCAAGGGGAATCCATTCGGCCCTGCCGTATGGGATACTTGTGTACAAATATGTATGCACCCATCAATGTGCAATACATGTGTGCGTATGTGTATGTGTGCATGTCGGCACGTGTATATCTATAAACATCAAAAAGTATGCAAATTTGTGTATATTTGTGTTGCACCATAGAACATGTGTGTTTACGTATGTCATTGTGTTTATATGTGGATAGAAATGTATGTAGGATGTATACTGATGTAGGTATGTATGTCAACGTGTATATGTTGTGGGTTCGTCTTAGGAAGAAGTATTTAGACAGGGTCCGTATTTGTTAATAAAGTGAGATTCCTTGCTGATGCGCTGGGTGTGGGTGGCATTATCTTTAAATTTGTAGAGGGGAAAGATTCTAAAGTTGGGATGATTTTGGGCGGCACAGGTATCAATGTGTTCACTCAGTGCTATTTTTCTGTATTCCCGTATTTTGATTTGGGATCTATGGACAGTCATGCGTCGACGGAGGCTGTTTTTAGTCTGGCCTATGTATTGTTCTCGACAACCTGAGCAAGTTAATACATATAATAGGTTTTCTGATGCGCATGTGAAATTGTGTTTTACTATAAAACGTTGTCCTTCTTTGAAATAGAATTCCGAACCCTCTATTAGGTTGATGCATATGCCACAGTTGGGTCTATCACATTTTTTTTACTGTGAGTTACGTTGTTGTGGTTGGCAGTACTTTGGCATGTGTTAGGATGTTTTTCATTGACTTAGATTGTCTTTTGCTCTTTATGATATCGTGTGTTCGAAGGATTTGGTTCATTCTATGGTCCTTTTTTAATACAAGTATGTTCTGGAGGATGGTGTCAAAGGCCTCATTGTTGTGGGGGTTGTGTGTGGAGATGTATGGAAGAGCTTTTAGTTTCGGTTGATTAACTTTAGGGTGTCTAAGGTCCTGGGTACTGAGTTTTAGGGCATGTTGGATTCCATTGTCAATTAGTGATGCAGGGTAGTCCCTGCTTGTGAGTGTGTCCTTTAGTTCTTGTAGCCGTAAGTAACAGGTGTTTTTATTGGAAACTATAATTCAGATTCTCTTGGTTAAGTTGTAGGGAATATTAATTTTAACGTGTTTAGGGTGGCAAGAGTTGAAAGGAAGATATTGCTTGGAGTCTGTGGGCTTGTAGTATATGTCTGTTTCTATTTTTTTGCTATGAATCTTAATGAGGATGTCGAGGAAGAGGAGTTGTTGATGGCTGTATTCCATTGTAAAATTAATATTCGTGTTGAGCCCATTTATAAGGGTGTGAAATTCTTTAAATTTCTCGATGTTTTTGTGCCAAAGGATGAAGCAGTCATCTAGATATCTCTTCCAGTTATTTTCTATGTGTAAGTGGAGAGTGTTTCCAAATTTGTTTAGTACTTTAGTGTAGAGGGTGATTTCCAGGTATCCCATGATTAGGTTGGCATAAGTGGGGGCCGTTTTCGTTCCCATAGCGGTTCCAGATTTCTGCCTGTAGGGTTTGTTATTGAAAACGAAGTAATTATTCTCCAAGATAAATTTGAGTCCTTCTATCACAACTTCTTTCTTGATGCATTGTGGGAGTTCATTGGGGTAATTATCCAGCCAGAATTGGATAGCTTCTATTCCTAGGTTGTGGGGTGTGTTGGAGTATAGGTTGACTACATCGAACGTCACTAGCAGGGTTTGTTCAGTAAGGGGTATATTAGGGAAGTGGTTGAGCATATCTAGGTCGTCCTTTATGTAGCTTTTAATGTGTTTCAGAAAAGGCTTGAGAAGGGTATCGATGAAGTTGCTAAGGCGATGGGCTTTGCAAGCGGGGCTTGCTATTATAGGTCTTAATTTGAGATGATTAGGTGAAGGGATATTGATGACTAAGTCTGTGGCTTCCTTGCATGCCTTACTTATTAATTCACTTTTATGTACTTTAGGGATACCGTAGAAAAGGCTGGATTTACTTGTGAAGTCTGTGATGAAGCTGAATTCCTTATTAGTGAGTCCTTCTTTGTATGGATTAATCAGAGTTTTTAGGTTTCTCATAATTTTCTGTTGATTGTAGTGTTCAGTCTTTTCGTAGTATGTTTCTTTTTCCAAAGTGGAGAGCGCTAAGTTGATATAGAATTCTGTCTCCATTAGGACTACTGCACTCACGTGACATTCAACAACTAACCAAATTGTAATACCTCCCAAGCCACTTTTTTCACATAAAACAGGAAGAATTTCCAAAACTGATCAGATTAGAGCAAAAAGCACGAGCACTCTATCTCAAAATTATTTTTGAAAAGCATAAGAAATGCGCAACCGGTAAAACTTAAAACTAAAACTGAATACTAACAAATACTTATTACTAATTTATACTTATTCCTAATTAAACTATTTTTCTCTAGGAAAAATTTGTCAGCTTTTTCTTTTCCTTTTTACTAATATATCACAACTCGTGTGTCACACCTCTATTTTTTTTTTTTTTTTTTAAATATATATATATATATATATTTCGTTTCTGAATTTGTTTAGCAAGATTCTTTATCTGAAAACAAGTGTTGAAACCGATATTGTTATGCTTTGGGAGGGTCATGTTGCCAATAAGATACACACGCACCAGTTGCTTTCACTCCAATTTATTATAAATTAAATTTATAAATTTAAGAATTTATAAATTTCCGGTTGGTTGGTTGGTTCCACAACCAGACGATTGTTCATATATTGTCAAAGTTCTTTCGTCACACATTCTGTGACCTCTTCAGTGACTGAGGATTATTTTCTTTGTTTTTGTGCCTCTCCTTTGTTCTGTCCTACGCCATCTTGTTTTTGTGTGTGTTGTGTGCTTAGTTTGCGCATGTGTTACATCCGGGTGTCTGTGTGTGTTTATATTTATTTGTTTATTTACATGTTACTGGTTGGTTGTTTGTTCTATGTGTGTGTGTGTTTTCATTTTGTCCTTAATTGTAAGTTGTGATGTTGCTATTCCATTCATGTTTTCTATTTAATTTTGGTTGGAGTTCATTTATGTTTATTGCCTCTGTGATTTGTCTAAACATTGCGTCTTTTCTGTGTGTAGATTCTATTTTTATTTCTATGTTGTTTAATTTACCCTTGTTCTATTTTAGCATGTTGGTGGAGTACAGATGATTCTTTACTATCTTGAAGCTCTCGCCAGTGTTCATTTATCCGTTCTCCTATACTACGAGCTGTCTCACCTATGTACACTATATTCTTATCTCTACATTGTCCTTCAGTACATCTTATGCTATATACTACATTTCTAGTTTTACAGTTAATATAGGGACTTAGTTTACAGATTATACATTTCTTATCTATACAGGGAGGTCTTTGAAAAGGGTATGTATTGCTAATAAGTGTTTTTATGGAGGTACCTGGTCTTTCTACTATCTTAATATTGAGTTTATGTTTATCTAGGGCCCTTCTAAATTTGTAAGCTAATTCACCTCTAGGGGTTGTATTGATGAATATTACACTCTGGTATTTATTGCTATCATACCATGAGTTTATTCTATTAACCTTATTCTTAGTTCTTTCTATTCTATTCCAAAATTTGCTCCTATACAAGGGGCAGGTCCCATTTGTATCATTATTTATCATTTTTTCCCATTTGGTTCTGGCTCCTCTATATACTATGATTTTATCTCTCTGATTGTAATCAGAGAACTGCATACGGTGGATGAAGTGTTGTATGTGTCTAGTTCTTTGGGGTTGCACATGCGGGACACGTTTCTCATCACCTGTACCAAATCTGCAATCAGTATGTTGATTTTGGTGTGGTCCGAAACAGCTGAGTTTCGGTGAATCAGATATTTGGAAGTCATGGGCTTGGCATAATGGGAATGGAGGATTTGTTTTTTGTTATTAATGGTTTCTAACCAGAGCTCTGTGTCTAGTGCAGGTAATCGATGGTTGGGGTGTTTGCTTGGGTAGTCTATAGTAACTCTAATACTCTGGTGGATGGAGTTAGCTATTTGCTGGATGCTTTCCATGGTGATTTTCTTTAATTCCTGACTGTTCTCTAGTGGGGGTGTTTTTACTACGATGTTTATATCCTCAATGTAGCGGGAGTACATTATAAGGGTTAAGAGGTTGCTGTCTTCTAATTTTTCTTTAAGTTTAAGTCTATTGTCCCACCATACCATGAATAGGTTAGCTATGTCACCTGCAATGCTAACACCAATGGCTGCTCGCTCCTCTTGGGCATATGTTTTTCCATTAAATTTGAACATATGTTCCTTAAGGGTTAATTTCATACTGGCCCCCCCACCGTATGTGCAATCATTTTCTTTAGTTCATCGTGGTTTTGGGGGGTCCGTATAGCTCTGGTCCACCCGTTCCATGTATCTGTGTGGGTCTGCTTGGCCATTGAGGTAATGGTAGGTGGTCTGCCTCTTGCTGGTCTTGTAGGGCACAGGTTGCTAAGGTCATATGTATCTAGATAATCATTACTATAGGTAAGTTTAAGTAGGAGTCCCAGCTCACTGGTATCAATCCCACGGAATTCAACATTGCTCTCACTGATCATTTCTATGCATTTTTCCACAGCAAAATCCTCGTCAGTGGATGGATATAGGGTCACAACATCCATACTACCTATTATGCAGTTTGTTAGGTCCCTAGATCGGTTACTTTCAGTGATTCTGCTGAGGAGGTTCTCCGTGCTGTCACATATCTGGGGACATTTCAATGATGGGGCGTATGATCAGGGAGAGGAAGTAGGAAAGTTTGTAGTTACTAGCAATGTTAGATCCACAGACTGGCCATGTTGGTGGTCCTGTAACAGGGTCACTGCTCATTTTATGGTCTTTTCGAAGCCCATACAACGCTGGCACGTCATTGTTCCAGGCCTGGAAGTTGTTGGCAGTCCTTTTGTTGGGCTGCATTATGTTTGTCCACATCATCATATGGGCATTGAGGATTTTCTCCCTATCCTCATGCTCTTGTGGTGTTACTTCTCTTGTGTTAGTGATGTGGGGTTGCATTGCCTGGATGTAGTTTGACAGACTGTCAACCGACATTCTGCCAGACTTGTCTGTTGGAAAGCATGCAATCTCTCCATTACGCGAGCGCTGCATGAGCTTATGCAAGCCATTTGCAGATTTTTCTCCCAGTTGCTGGGCCTCCATTCTATTTTGCTTCTTGCTATACTGTTCTATAATATTTCTAAGTTTAGATCTAGCTATACTGTCCATCGACCTGCGACGGCAATTGCGTGCGTTTGTTAAAAGCTAAAGTCGTGGCGTGGACTCGTCTCAGGTCGAAGGACATATCGGAAGGATTATAAAAAGTAGAGTATAAAATTAACCCTTAAGGAACATATGTTCAAATTTAATGGAAAAACATATGCCCAAGAGGAGGGAGCAGCCATTAGTGTTAACATTGCAGGTGACATAGCTAACCTATTCATGGTATGGTGGGACAATAGACTTAAACTTAAAGAACAATTAGAAGAAGCAACCTCTTAACACTGATAA
Organism: Eledone cirrhosa; assembly: GCA_964016885.1. Classification (NCBI taxonomy): domain Eukaryota; kingdom Metazoa; phylum Mollusca; class Cephalopoda; order Octopoda; family Eledonidae; genus Eledone; species Eledone cirrhosa. Next base: position 109,552,607 of record OZ024740.1, read on the forward strand.
TGTACTCCTGCCACGTTGATGATATAAACATTGTAGTAAAAACACCCCCACTAGAGAAGTCAGGAATTAGAGAAAAACACCATGGAAAGCATCCACCAAATAGCTAACTCCATCCACCAGAGTATTAGAGTTACTATAGACTACCCAAGCAAACACCCCAACCATCGATTACCTGTACTAGATACAGAGCTCTGGTTAGAAACCATTAATAACAAAAAACAAATCCTCCATTCCCATTATGCTAAACCCATGACTTCCAAACATCTGATCCACCGAAACTCGGCCGTTTCGGACCACACCAAAATCAACATACTGATTGCGGATTAGGTACGGGTGATGAGAAACATGTCCCGCATGTGCAACCCCAAAGAACTAGAGAGACACATACAACACTTCATCCACCGTATGCAGTTCTCTGGTTACAATCAGAGAGATAAAATCAGAGTATATAGAGGAGCCAGAACCAAATGGGAAAAAATGGTAAATAATGATACAAATGGGACCTGCCCCTTGTATAGGAGCAAATTTTAGAATAGAATAGAAAGAACTAAGAATAAGGTTAATAGAATAAACTCATGGTATGATAGTAATAAATACCAGAGTGTAATATTCATCAATACAACCCCTAGAGGTGAATTAGCTTACAAATTTAGAAGGGGCCTAGATAAACATAAACTCTATATTAAGATAGTAGAAAGACCAGGTACCTCCATAAAAACACTTATTAGCAATACATACCCTTTTCAAAGACCTCCCTGTATAGATAAGAAATGTATAATCTGTAAACTAAGCCCCCATATTAACTGTAAAACTAGAAATGTAGTATATAGCATAAGATGTACTGAAGGACAATGTAGAGACAAAAATATAATGTACATAGGTGAGACAGCTCGTAGTGTAGGGGAACGGATAAATGAACACTGGCGAGAGCTTCAAGATAGTAAAGAATCATCTGTACTCTACCAACATGCTAAAATAGAACAAGGGTAAATTAAAGAACATAGAAATAAAAATAGAATCTACACACAGAAAAGACGCAATGTTTAGACAAATTAGAGGCAATAAACATAAATGAACTCCCACCAAAATTAAATAGAAAACATGAATGGAATAGCAACATCACAACTTACAATTAAGGACAAAATGAAAACACACACGCACATAGAACAAACAACCAACCAGTAACATGTAAATAAACAAATAAATATAAACACACACAGACACCCGGATGTAACACATGCGCAAACTAAGCACACAACACACACAAAAACAAGATGGCGTAGGACAGAACAAAGGAGAGGCACAAAAACAAAGAAAATAATCCTCAGTCACTGAAGAGGTCACAGAATGTGTGACGAAAGAACTTTGACAATATATGAACAATCGTCTGGTTGTGGAACCAACCAACCAACTGGAAATTTATAAATTCTTAAATTTATAAATTTAATTTATAATAAATTGGAGTGAAAGCAACTGGTGCGTGTGTATCTTATTGGCAACATGTCCCTCCCAAAGCATAACAATATATATATATATATATATATATGAGAGTATTGAACTTTGCTTGAAGCATTGTGGAATAATAAGGTAAATTTCTTTAAGTCGTTTGAAAGCCTCGACAATGCAAATGGGTAAATCTCCGGGTAACAAGATCCGGTGGTGGAGAGAGAGATGTAAGTGGGTGTACGTTGAGATGCGTGGTGTGTATAAGACGTGTAGAGGGATGAAGGAAAGAGCGTAAAGGATAAAAATAAAAATAAACAACACGAGAGAGAGTTACCTTGGGAGAGATTTAATTGTCCCTATATATTTCGGATTCACATCCATCAACTGGGGTTTTTTTCCGGGGGGCGGGGGAAAGGTTGTCTGTCGGAAAGGTGCAAAACGTGTCCTCCGTTGTTCGTTGTTTTGAATATCTGAGGTATTCAGCAGAGCGCGCGTGAAATGGGGTCGGTCAGGCAGAGGTCAGCGGCCGAAGTAGTTCTTTCAATTGTGGGAGTGGGGTGGCGCTAGCTGTCAGTCCATTCTGCCTGTTTGTTAAATGTTACTGTGTGTGTGTGTGTGTGTGCGTGTGTTGTTGTCTCACTTGAGTGTGCGTGTGTTGTTGCCTTGTTCCTCTGTATTGGCAGTGTAGTATGTTCGTATGGTGGAATGCTACTGTGTGTGTGTGTGCGTGTGTGTGTGTAGTTGTCTCATTTGTGTGTGTGTGTGCGTGTGTTGTTGCATCGTTTGTTAGCTTAAACCAGCCATCTTATTTCGATTCTCGGATCGGTTGTTTATTTGCGGTTGCAGGCGTTTGATCCAAAGTGCTTCCTTGATACGTAACGTGCCGACGTTTCTTTCTGTCGCTAGAATTGTGACAATGGGCCTTTCATCTTTGTTTCCGCATTTGGCTATGTGTTTCCGGAAAGACGAGGTCCTAGTTTTAGTGTGTTCCTTGATCCGGATGTGCAACGGCCGGATTGTGCTACCTATATAGTATTGGTTGCACTTGTTACATTCTATCTTATACACGACGTATGTGCGTAGGCAACAGTTCGCATGGCGCATCGGGCAGTCTCTGAAGGATCACGCGTCAGTTGATTTCCCGGGTTTCCTGGAGAGGCATCTTCGCAGGGAGGAGCCCGAGTGGGCCAGGTGGATGTCGAGGCCCTCTCTCCGTATAACCTTGCGGATAGCGTTGGTGGTATATATATATATATATATGTATGTATGTATGTATATTTGTATGTATGTGTGCGTATAAACACATACACACACAAGCATATTCTTACTTTGTGAATTTCTGTGTATGGTTGTTAATTTCAAATAGTTAACTTTAGTCTTTAAATTTCTAGAACAAATTACTTTAAATGCTTCCAGCTGTTACACACACACACATGATTACTGGTACATTGATATCTGCTACTGATGATGGTGGCATTGGTGTGACATTGATAATGATGATGGTGGTGGTGGTGGTAGCATTGACGGTGATGATGGTGATCGGGACATTGATGTTGGTAGTGGTGGTGGTATTTTAGGTGGTAGTTGTGATGGGGGTGATGTTGATGGTGACATTCATGGTGATAGTGTTGGCTCAGGTGATGTCATTGAAGTGAAGGTGGTGATTGTGACATTGATGGTGCTGGTCGTGGTAGCATTGGAAGTGGTAGCTGTAATGGAGGTGATGTTGATGGTGACATTGATGTTGGTGGTGTTGGCTCTGGTGGTGATGATGATGGAGAATGGTATTGGAGGTGATGGTGGCAATGGTAGCTGTGATAGTGATGATGTTGATGATGATTGTGGAAGTAGTAGTAATGGTGATATTGGTGCTACAATGTTAACATTTGAACTTAATTAGATTAATGAAATTAATTATAAACCATAATTAAAAGGTGAAGTTTACATAAATATTTGATTTCATCTAAGAACCTTTTTACTGTTCACCATAATTTCCTATCAACAGGATAAAATATGTAGTTTTTTCTCTAACCCATATCAATCTCTCCCTGTCCTTCTCTCTCCCTGTCCCTCTCTCTCCCTGTCCCTCTCTCTCCCTGTCCCTCTCTCTCCCTGTCCCTCTCTCTCCCTGTCCCTCTCTCTCCCTGTCCTTCTCTCCCCCTGTCCTTCTCTCTCCCTGTCCCTCTCTCTCCCTGTCCCTCTCTCTCCCTGTCCTTCTCTCCCCCTGTCCTTCTCTCCCCCTGTCCTTCTCTCCCCCTGTCCTTCTCTCCCCCTGTCCTTCTCTCCCCCTGTCTCTTTCTCTCCCCCTGTCTCTTTCTCTCCTTGTCTGTCTCTTTCTCTCCTTGTCTGTCTCTTTCTCTCCTTGTCTGTCTCTCTCTCCTTGTCCGTCTCTTTCTCTCCTTGTCCGTCTCTTTCTCTCCTTGTCCGTCTCTTTCTCTCCTTGTCCATCTCTTTCTCTCCTTGTCCGTCTCTTTCTCTCCTTGTCCGTCTCTTTCTCTCCTTGTCCGTCTCTTTCTCTCCTTGTCTGTTGCCTCTCTCTCTCTCTCTGTCTTTTTCTCTCCTTGTCTGTCTCCTCTCTCTCTGTCTTTTTCTCTTCTTGTCTGTTTCCTTCTCTCTCTCTCCATGTCTCTTTCTCGCCTTGTCTGTCTCCCCCCCCCTCGCTCTAATCTCGGGGATCTGACTGTCCTCCCACTTTCTCCTTTTGAAAGCACACTGTAAGTCCGCCTCAGTCGACCAACTTGAATTGGAATCACTTTCTTTCTCATTCTATTAGTCCAAAGATAATGTAGAGGGAGTAGTGACTTCAGTGGATGACATCTGAAAGTGAAAGTTGTCCAGAATATTAAAGTCTATAGAGTGTTCTTCAGTGACTGGTTGTTGGGCGTAGTTGATTAACATGTTTCCATTTCAGTGAACCCACCTAGACTTTGTAGATAACTTGTATGATTCTTTTAAAGATGATCCAACAACCCACTTTCAGTGACCAGGCTGGTAATCTGACTACCAGGCTGGAACATTGTTTTTTTTTTCCCTTAAGTTGTGGATATATACATGTTGAGTGAATTACATTGCGAGTTAATCATGACTGTCTGTTTATCATTGTTTTGTCAAGAGAGCAGTTGCCTCGGCACTGAGGGTTTTGTGTAGCTCGGTAGTTTAGTAGAAACATGTCTAAGATTTCTACCATCATCCCTTCCTCCTTTGACTTTGTTAATGCTCATTTGAAAGTATCAACGAAGCATTCTGTCTGTCCATTAGACTGAAGGGGAAAAAAGATGTTGAGGTGATATGTATGTAATGGCTGGACTGATGTGAACTGGGTGCTGCTAACTGATACTATTATCTCTTGGAAGCCAAACATCGAGAATAAGTGCCACAATCATGGGTGCTGCCCTGAGGAAGACTTTTAACCACTTACTGTAGACATCAACAAGGAAAAAGTTTTGACAGCTAACTAAAGAATTTGACCTTCCTGACAAGTGGTGGTGGTTCTGTTAATAGTGGTGGTATTGGTGGTGATGACAAAGATTTTTAGTGATTTACTTTCAGGTCTCAAATAATTGTCCCCAACCCCTGCTTAATAATGTTTCAGATTTTTTCCAGACCATCCCTGCTTATTAAATTTTGCTAATCTATCTCTGGCGAAATTTTATTTTAAGTAGTAGCATTCCCATGACAATTAATTTTCTTTATACATTAAAAAGCTTTATACATGACCAAAAACTTACATTACTAGAAATCCCATACGTTATAAAATAAATAGGGTGGGTTGGAGTCTCAATATGTAAACTAAACTACTAATTCTGTTTTTTTTTTTGTTTTTTTAAAAAATCAACTAGAAAAAATGGCCGATTTTCCAACTTCTCCGCAAGAGTAAGTACTGATCACAAGATATTATTTCATATTAAGGTTCAGTAATATGTCTTTCTGAATTTTGTGTTTTAGACAGCTGACTAATTGGCTTAAGTAACATTGGCCCTGCTCAACTAGACTAATATCTTGTCAGTAAGATTTGGTAGTTACCTGTTGAAGTTTAGCCCAAGTCAGCTCAGACTAAGCACATCTATCTTTCTTTTAGTCACAGTGCACCTAGGACATTATCCAAAATGCCTGATATATGCAAACACATATATAAATGAACACAGACACAGAAACTCTCTTTTCTTTCTTTCCCTCGCGCTCTCTCTATCTTTCTTTCTTACCCACACATAATCATTTGAATGTATGCTGATGTAGTCACATATACACACATACATATACATTCTTTCAAATACACATGTATACACTAAAATACATGCTGATGTAGTCAAACACACACATACACATTGCATACCAATCAAAATCTGCAGCTCATATATACGCAGGTTTAGCTGGCCTCTTATGAAGTTTCATCCCATAGGATGTTTCTCAGGTGTTTTAATGATACGGGCCAGAGTCCTATCATGAAAAGCAACATGAAACGAAGTGTCTTTCTCAAGAACACAATGCACCACCTGGTCAAGGAATTGAACCTACAACCTTATTGTGAGTCCAACATCCTAACCACTAAGCCATATGCCTTCACTTGAAACATCAAAACAACCACACACTCACAACCACACACACATACACATACACACACATACACATACACACAGAGCCACACGCACACAACCACACACAGCCACACAGTTACACACACACACAGCCACACACACACACACAGCCACACACACAGCCACACACAGCCACACACACACACACACACACACACACACACACAAACACAAACATGATGACTGCAAACTCTGCTACGAATATTGCAATCGCTTGTCAGATTCAGATGTGTGACACCCGGATATGGCTTTTCAAGCCTGTTAGTAGAGACTTGCACTCCTTCGCACACAGACAACTATAGATCTCCCTAGCCTGAGGTCTTCCATAAGGTTGCCCATGAACCCTCACAACACCATGGAGATCATAGTTCACTGGTTCTCTTCGAACATGGTTGCGACTGTGGCTCCTGAGACCAGATTTGCTCAAGCAAATTTTTCCACACTCAGGGCACACCAATTCAATGAAGACACTGTTCATTTCGAGAGATACACCAGGGCATTGCTTATGCACATCCCGTTTGATCTTCTTGTGCTCTATGCCTCTGTCCTCAAAATTATGGACCCCACCATTCCATGCCAAGTTTCTTTTTCAAGAGCTTCTATCTCCCAGTCAGCCATCATCAAACCAGTTTTTTTCAATGAGTCCTTTACACAAACCTTGAATCGGAGCCTTGGCTTGTAAAGTGGTCTCTTACCTTCACAAAGCTCGCCATACAAAAGTTGTTTTGGGATTCGATCATCCTCCATTCTGTAGCGGTGTCCAGTCCATTGCAAACACCGTTGGTCGATGATACTCTCAATGCTCCAACACTCACTTCTCTCAAGGACCTCAACATCACTCATGCATCTGCCACTTGATACCGGCATCTTTCTGAGACACTGCTGGTGAAATCGTTCCAATCTTTGGATATGCCGTTTGTAGGCAACCCATGTCTTACATGCATACAGCAAATCTGACAGTACACATGCAGCATACACTCTCACCTTGGTCCTCATTGTGATTCCTCACCTGTACCAAAGATGGTTACTGACCCTTCCAAATGACTCATTTACCTTACTAACACGTAGACCAACTTCTGCATCCAGAGAGCAGGTCACACTCAGAGTACTCCCCAAATACACAAATCTGTCAGCAACCTGCAGCTTTTGACTGTATACGTATATGGAGGGTTCATTGAAAACTTTATACGGAGTATGTTGGTACATGATGACAGTCTTCTTCAGACTGATTGTCAGTCCCAAAGCACTGCACGTATTGGAAAAAGAGTCCATAAGGTGTTGCATGTCACTCTGGGAGTGTGCAAAGAGATCACAATCATCTGCATACAGAAATTCTCTGATCGAGGTATTCAGTACCTTAGTGTTGGCAGTGAGACGCCTGAGGTTAAACAGCTTGCCGGAAGTGCGATATCTGAGATAGATACCATGTTGACAATCCTTGAAGTCCATGAACACCACCATTGCGAAATACAAGGCAAAGAAAATTGGTGCAGGTATATCACCTTGCTTGACACCATTTTCAACTGAGATTGGCTCAGACAATTTACCTCCAATATTTACCCATGCTTGCATATCATCATGGAAGAGTTTCAGTATGTTCACAAACTTTTCAGGACAGCCCAATCTCTCCAAAATAACCCACAAAGCCTTCCAATTAACGGGTGTCAAATGCTTTGGTCAGATCAACAAAAACTTGGTATAAGTCCATGCGCTGCCTGCTAAATGCATTTCTCTTGAAGTTGTTTGGCTGAGAAGACCATGTCAACTGTGCCTTTGCCATTCCTAAAACCACATTGGGACTCAGGAAGTACCTCAATAGCAATGTGCTGTATCGGTCTGTCTAACAAAATCTTGCACAAGATCTTCCAGCCACAGATAGCAGTGAAATACCTCTGTAGTTGCCACAATCATCTTTGGCTCCCTTTCATCCGATGACTTGATTAAACGTCTCCACTTCACACGCTCCTCAGCCATTTTCTTCCATTCGTCAGATGAAATTCCAGCACAAGCCAAGGTGCCTCTGACACAGTCCCGGTGTCACATTTTTGGTTTGTGTGGTGGTCGCCTTCCTTCACACAGTTTTCAGCAGAGAGTTGCTTTGGAATGCAATCATCAGACATCCGGCCCGCGTGTCCGCACCAGCTGAGCCGTTCGAGAACTTCCAAATCACTGATGAACATTTTCCATCACACTCCAAGTAACTTACGAAGAGATTGGTGGTGAAATCTCTCCAGTTCCTTGAGGTGCTTTCGATATGTCACCCATGTTTCACAAACATAAAGTAAAGAGGAGACGACACAAGTCAGATACACTTTCACCTTGGTTTCGATAGTGATACCTCGTCAGGACCATAAACGTTCATGCAGCCGTCCAAAAGCATCACTGGCTTTCTTGATTCTTAAGGACATCTCATCATCGAGTGTGCATGAATTGTTCAACGTACTACCAAAGTAAACAAAATTGTCAGCAACTGTTAGCCTCTTTCCGTACACGTACACACTTGGTGCAGTGTATTCTTTTCCAGGGGCTGGCTGATACATTACAACAGTCTTTTCCAAGCTTATTATGAGGGTGGAGGAACTCAATAGAGTCAATGGCCATCCAAATACCGTGTACATGTCTGTATGTGGGTGTATGAGTGCTCTATTTGTATATATTTATGTATATGCATTTTTTTTTTGTGTATATGTATATTTGATATATCCTCGGGTGTAAATTTTAAATTTTTTTTTTTAATACTTTTAATTCTTTGAACTTTTTTAATCTTTTGTCTCTCTTTTATATCCTCGGATGTATGGTTGCACGCATCATCAATCAGGCTATATATGGTGGTGTCATACCCAAAGACTGGTGCAGCAGTATTCTCATAAATTGCCACAAAGGTAAAGGGGATGCTCTGGAGAGGAGGAATTATAAGGGTATAAAACTGATGGATCAGGTTATGAAAGTGGCAGAAAGGATATTAGTGCAACTAATTAGAGAAAGGGTCAAACTAGATGAGATTCAGTTTGGTTTTGTGCCTGGGAAAAGTACAACAGATGCCCTCTTCTTGGTGAGATAATTACAAGAGAGGTTCTTAGAGAAGAATAAGCCACTATACTTAGCCTTTGTTGACTCAGAGAAGGCCTTTGATAGGGTACCCTGATCTGTCATCTGGTGGTCCCTAAGGAAACTAGGTATTGAGGACTGGCTTGTGAGGACAGTGCAAACTTTGTACAGAGGTGCTGTCAGTAAAGTGAGGGTAGGAATGGAGTTTAGTGAGGAATTCCAGATACAAGTAGGAGTACATCAAGGTTCGGTCCTCAGCCCGCTCTTGTTCATTATAGTCCTCCAAGCCATAACAGAGGAGTTTAAGACTGGATGCCCATGGGAACTTCTCTATGCTGACAATCTGGTTCTTATAGCAGAATCAGTTGAGGAGATGGAGAATATATTCTGGCTATGGAAACAGCAGTTGGAATCAAGAGGACTGAGTGAACCTAGCTAAAACAAAAGTGTTGATGAGTAGAAAAAGGGACAAAACTCTGATTCCATCAGGGAAATGGCCATGTTCGATATGCAGAAAAGGAACTGGCATAAATTCTATAAAATGCACACAATGCAGATCCTGGGTACACGAGATGTAGTGGGATAGCAGATAAACTAACAGGTAGAGAGAAATATGTATGCAGTAGATGTACAGGGAAATTAGACAGTAGAAGTCGCATTGATAGACACATATTTCAAATGCAGGCGGGTGCTAGAGAAGTGGTGGATAGCTTCCGGTACCTAGGAGATCAGATTAGCATGGGAGGGGGCTGTTCCGAGACCATAGTATCTAGAATGACGGGTTGGAAGAATTTTAGGGAGCTGGTTTCTCCCTGCATACGAAAGGCTGGTTATATGATGCCTATGTGAGTAGCGCGATGCTGCATGGTAGTGGGACATGAGCAGCAACAGCAGAGAAATGAGGCAAGCATGCTCCATTGGATGTGCAATGTCAATGTGCGTGAACGACCCAGCATGAATGTGTTGAGATAGAAACTGTGTCTGAGAGGGATAGAATGTAGTGTACGGGCGAGGAGACTGCAGTTGTATGGACATGTGATGTGTATGGAGGATGACAAGATGGGTGAAGAAGTGTCAGGAAATGCCAGTTGAAGGAAGATGTGGTAGAGGTAGACCACGAAAAACATGGGTGGAGGTGGTGAGAACAGACCTCAGATTGCTGAAGCTCACGGTGGAGATGACGAAGGACTGTGACAAGTGGAGAGATGCTGTGCTGAATAGGACCCGTCTCACCCTTGCAAGCAGGGAAAAGCAGACGTAAAATGATGATGATACATATATACACTTACTGAAACATTTAAACACAAACATATATATATATATACACATTACTCCAATCACTGCCAGCTCTATTTCATCTCTCATTTCATTTTATTTCATGTAAAGATAAGACATTCCTCCTCCTCTCATCACCACCACCACTACCACCAACACCACTATCGTCATCACTACCACTGCTGCTACTACTACTACTACAACACAACCACACAACAACAACAACAATAATACCAATAATCCTGTGAAACAAACCATATCTATGATTTTTTTTCACACATGATTCCTGATAAGTTTGTTGTCTCACACCATTCTGCAGTTCGCTAGATATCTTTGTCTAGTATAACCCTCCACTCCACCCCCGCTTGTTGTTTGGTATAGCCCTCCCCCACTTCTTGTCTGGTATACCCCCTGTTCTATGTGGGAAAACATGTGGAAATCTTCTCTTTTATCTACACTTGCATACCAACCAACCTACAACTCTAGTTCTGTATTAACATAGAAATCTGTGTGTCTATAGAAATTTTAGTTTTCACTCTATAACGACCACCACTAGATATCACCACAGAGCACATCCTGAGAACCTCAGAGGTGGTCGTTAGTTGTTGTTACTTGACCAGCTAAAAATAGCAGTCAAATGCCTGTCAAATCATTTCTTTATTTCTAGTGAAAGGACACATTAGATAATGTATGTGGTCTTAAGTTAAAGTCTATCTCTATCAAATCATAAGTGTATTTCTCATGACAATAATTTCCGTTGAAGCAGTTCTATATCGTAGAACCAGAAGGTGGGGGCGGGTTTCATGCCGTTTGGTAAAGAAAGGGTGAAAGATTAACCCCCAAAAAAAGAAAAGTAGCATTAAATATGCTGGAATGGCTGTGTGGTTAAAGAGTTCGCTCGTCTTCAGTTGAGTAATGCCTTGTGAATAGAATTTCATATATAGAAACTGCAGAAACCTGTCATGCATGTGTGTGTATGTATATATATATATATATGAGTGTATTTGTGTGACAGATATATATAATGCTTCCCAATGTATAGGACTATTCAACAGAATTCGTAAAATAATCGGCTTGTATCTCCACAACCTCGGCAGGCAGAATGGAGAAGCCGTTTCCCCGGAGGATGGCAAGGGAGACGCGCTGGAAAAGCCACTCCAACTCGCGGGGCTCACACCTGCGGATGGCCAGCTCAGCGCCTATGGTAGTGAGTAGGGAGGTAGCCCTAGGGCCGAGGACACCAGAAGTCTCCACTGCCAAGAGTACAACCGCAAACTTCTCGGGGAGCGACAGGTATTTGAGGAATTTGGTCTACTCAGCCCGACTCGCAGACTGCATCAGGTTGTGCCTGCAGAAAGTGTCGGTGCAAGTGGCATCCCAGACGAGGGGTTTGCCACTGCGGAACGGGAAAATGGTCATGCCATCTGGCCTTTTGCTGTCCCCTCGATCCAGCCCCACCGGCTCGAGCTGGGAAGGGAAGCCTGCAGCGTCCAAGCCATGCTTTATCAGCTCATTGAGGGCAGCATGGCATAGAAGGCAGCCGGCACTGTGGCGACAGGAAAGCAGGTGGAGGCCGAAAGAGTCCATGGTGGATCCACAGCGACATTGATGTGGCTCGCAGATCCGGATGCCGAGCCTCAAGGAAACGCCGAGGCGCAGGCTATTGTTGTCTAGCTGCGTGCCAGTGGAGAAGGAGGGCAGGGCATGGAGCCAGGCAGCACTGTGAGGTTTGGAGGCTGCATGAAAACAGGCAAGGCGGTGCTGGTCGAGCTGGCGCGTGAGCCTGTCTGAAGCATTGGACGGCATCCCAAGTGCTTGGGGGGGGGGGGGTTGACGTCAGCAGGGGGAGAAGGAGGAGGGACATCTACTGAGCTAAGTACCAGCCGGTCCCACGTCTCATAGGCAGCCTCACATTCTCTGAATACAAAGGGTTATATTGTTTTTTGGAGAACCCTGCTGACGAGAACGCGGCCTCTTCTGTCTATTCGTGGTGTTGCAAGTGCTGCAGGTGTTGGCTTGTGGGGATGAAGGATGGGGCATGGGGCACCGAGTGGCATCAGGGGTGAGTGGCTGGCATGTGTGAGTGGAAGGGAAAGTGCTGATAAGAGGGCCTCATAGCTCACCTACATCAGATATGGAGGCGTCAGAAGATGAGAGAAAAGAAGGGGGTGTATGGAGGGGGACACACAAGAAGGTAGAATATTATCGAATGAATGAATGAATGTACAAAAAAAAAAAATGCAGGAAAACAAGGGGTTGTTCCCAGTGGAAAGACCCAGAGTTCAGCACGCACACATGCGAGCATGTTAGCAGTTTCTCATAGGACCTTATGGCTGAAGGTGAGTCATTCAATCCTGAAAACGTGTTGTTATTGTCACTGATGCTAGAGTTGGCTTCCTCTTGTTAATGGTAGTGGTAGTGATTGCTGGTAAGATGTTGATGTATACACGTGTTGTTGTTAATGTCACTGTTGCTGTCATTGCCTTCCTCTTGTTAATGGTGGTAGTAGTTAAAACTGCTACCAATTCGGGCTGCCAGGCTGTTTGCTGAGGCTTGAGTGCCTTCTTTCACTGAAGATGCGGGGTCGTTGTTATTGTCCTGTTGCTTGTTAATGGTAGTGACAATTGTTGGTGCTGCCTATAACAGTTGCCAAGGTGGCTGCTGTATCAGCCTCTGTGAGTGACGCTCCAATGGCTTTCTTGACCGAAGATGCAGGTCAGTGGCTTTCAGCATCATCATTTGGCAGCACAACGGCAAATAAATATATTCTCTTCTAGGAAAAGGACACAGTGGATAATGTAAGTGGTCTTAACCCTTTAACATTTACATTACTCTATATTTACTATTGTATTTTTGTGGTAAAGGCTTTACCTCACATAATTATCTCATAATATCAAATCTCGTAGATTTGATGTTATCTATTTTGAAATCAATACCTTAACGTCATTATGAGTGGCTGGTTACAGCCAGTTTGAAACAGAAAGTGGTGAGAGAATTCTGGCTGGATACGGCTGGTTTAAATGTTAAAGGGTTAAGTTAAAGTCTCCCAAGTCTAAAGGTTCATCAGGTGGAAATTTATCTTGGTTTCATGAGGCATTAAGCAACTAAGAGTACAAGATTGCTCTCTTGGACATGATGCCATCTTTCACAAGGTTATCCCTTAATTACTGTCTAATACTCATGAATGCACTGGAAGGTGCTGACAATCCCATTACTATCTTTAATGGCACAGCCTCAGATTTAGAACAATTTATGTTAAGCTTATTCCAAAACTCTGTCATTAAATTATTGTAAATTAGTGTGGTCACAAGAATGTTCTGAAATGCCACCCCATCCAGCACCAAAACCTTGCGACTGGCCTGTTTTGATTAAAGCTGTAATGTACTGCCTGGTCCTGGGATTGAACCTCTTACTTTACTTATTTGAGACAAGTGCCTTAACTACTTTGCTGCACACCTTCATGATGTGATCATAGCTGGAATGCTTTTGTTCATACACACATAAACATAAATAGATAATCCTGTAACAATATATATGAACCACTGGGATCCAGAAGCCTTAGAACTAGTGTTGTTGTTTAGCCCTAGATCAATGCAAAGATAGAATATATTTATATATATGTTTACTTATTTGGTTTGCAAGATTCTTAATGTGAAATCATGTGTTGAAACAGATATTGTTATATTTGGAAATGGTCATTCTGCCAATAAAACCACATGTACTATTTGACTTTTACTTCAGCTTTATTATTATTAGTTATTGGTTATTTCATCAAAGCTCTTTTGTCACACATTTTGTAACCTCCTCAATGAATATTTGTTGTTACTCTCTGTGTCTCCTCTTCTTCCTGGTCCTATTTTGTTTACTCCATCTTGTCTGCACATGCATTTGTATATGTACCTGTGTGTCTGTGTTCGGCATGTTTATGTATGTATGTGTATGAGGGGTGGGGGGTTTGTATATTGCACTGTTTGTGTCTTCCAATGTTTTTCTTTTTGTTTCCTGTTCAATCTTCACTCGTTAGGTTGTGAGTGTGGGGTTGTTCAGAGCCAGACTTTTACCTGCTGAGGTCCTAAGCTATAGGAAATTTGAGCCTCTTCTCTAAAAAATTTCGAATAAAAATGTTTTGAATAATTATACATGATTAATATACAAAATTAAATCAGTTCCAAAATGTTCTTTTTATCTATCTAATTGATTTATTCCATTTACTGCATAGAAAATAATTAGTGCCCTTAACAATTAGTAAGTATTCAGTACAAATATTTAAACAAAACTAAATTTAATAATCAATCCTTTTTATTAAAACATCCTTTTCCATGATTTATCTCTAGCAAAAGCAATTATTTTGTCGAAAGGAGTGCAACATAACTTGTGACTTTCTATACACGGAAGACTAAGTGCAGCCTGTTGATCTTGTGACATGTTTGTTTGAAGTTCATTTTTTTAATTCCTTTTATCTGTAAAAAGGATCTTTCTCCTTTGTAATCTGTAACCATCAAACATAGGAATAATTGTAAACTGACTTCTAAGTTTGGAAAAGCTTGATGAATGTTTTCTTTGTAGATTACTTGATATAGAAACTTGTAATCAACATGTTCATCTTTCCTATAATTTTGCTTCACATAAACATGAAAATGTTTCAATTCACCAACAAAGTTCATATGAACATTGTTAGGTTATTCTTTAATAATTGCTGTTACTGCATCACATAGTTGCTCCTCTGAAGAATGTTAATTTTTGTCCTATCATTAAAGGTAAGACAAAAATTGACAGGTAACCAATTGAAAAATAAATATCGTAAGTTAAAAGGGGATGAAAAGAAATATAAAAATGCATAAAAGATATGAATTAATTTTGCACTGAGTAAATTTGAATAGTATCAATAGTCTGTGACACTACTGAGTCTGGTTTTTAACACAATGCTTTGATGTTATTGGAAGATAAATATAGCTTTGACAAGTAGAATAAACTATAGTTTAGTAGTTTTGAAATTCTGGTTCGAAAGTTATGAACGCGTTTCAATTTTGAGATAAAATAAACCAGGGTCATAAGTAGTGTATTTTATCATTTATTGAAGTTATCTTCATCACTACTGCTTGAAGTATCACGTTCACCATCATTGACTTCATCTTCGGACTCTTCATCATCTTCACTGGCTCTAATATGCTCATAAAGCTTTCATCCATCTACACAATTCGTCACTTCGTCGCTGCATTGAGAGAAACTAGTCTGACTGTATAGAGATCCTGCTTATGAATGTTCTTGGCTCGGAGCTTGTAGCACATCATTCCTTCGTCTTTCTACAACGGTATCCTTTTCGCATAAGGAATCTTTGAACAGATCACAGAGCTGCTTGGACTTGCTTCAGTTGATCACGGTCAACAGCAATGAAACCATTTTTGATATAGCTGTCCATCACATCCCAAGCAACAGTCCTAGTGTGAGTCGTCCGACAATCTCTGACAAATTTCTGGATTACAGAAGTCACAAAATGAAGATCAGGAACTACCGAAGCCTTTGAATTTCGATTTCCAGTCATCTGCTCCGAAATTTCTTCAGTCTCAACAAATTTGATCCAGATTTCGCTGCATAGCTTATTACTTTGACCAAGGACATTTACAGTAAGGTTCGTGGCATCTATATTCTTCTCCATTCACCCAGGTCTCTTATCACTGTGCAGCACGACATGTTTATAACAAAATTTGGCTTGTACAGAGAGAATATCCAGCTTCTCCTTGGTAAGGCTCCTAGGTTGATTTTTTTTTTTTTCACAAAACTCTCGACAGATTCGAGAAATAGTTTAGCCACAACATTATGCTTCTTCTTGGGAGTGAAAGAAACATTTCCCTGTATTTTGTTTCTTCTCAGCTTCAAAACACGATCTTCAACCTGGTCCTTTTCTTCATTTCTTTCCATAACTTTTGATCTGGAGAGAAGAGAAAAAAATAATGGTACAAAAGAAAGATCTCAATGAGTTCTATTCAACGATATAATGGGTTTAAACTAACATTAAAAACTGACTGAGTAAAATACAAAATAGGCTTCAATGGTGTCGCAGACTGTAAATATCAATTAAATATATTATAAAAAATGAACAGAAAAGATTGTGTTGACATATATTAGAAATACAAAAATTTATGAAGTATGTGGGTGGTACCTGTTAGAACTATCTTTTGAATTTCATAGAAGCTAGGTTTAAAAAAACTTTTAAACACCTTTCTTTATGATACCTAGAGCCCCTATCACAATCAGAATAGTTGGGGGTTTTAAGGTGCCACATTCTGTTTATCTCAATTACAAGATCTTTGTATTTTGCAAGTTTCTCATACTCTTTTGCTAACAGACAATACAGTCATGTCAATGAGTAAGCAGGTCTTGTTACTTTTTGATCTTTAATAATTGTTTCTACTTTTGGCACAAGGCCAGCAATTATCCCAATGTATTACTGCTACTTTATTTTATCGACCCCGTAAGGATGAAAGGCAAAGTTAACCTCGGCGGGATTCAGGGCAGTTTGAATTAATGGTAAGATCTGTGTGGGTGGTAAAGGCCCAAAGGATTGTTATTCCTGCAGTTTCAGTTAGTGATTGTGGTGTGTGTTCATGCCAGTTTTCTGTATGTTCTGTATTATATTTTTGGCCATTCTGAGGTTAACTTTGCCTTTCATCCTTACAGGGTCGATAAAATAAAGTACCAGTAATGCACTGGATAATTGCTGGCCTTGTGCCTTGTGCCAAAAGTAGAAACAATTATATTTTTTGCATATTATCCAGTGGATGTATTGGCTCACCCTATCATGTCTAATTTTATATTCAGTTGGTGTTAGTGTGGGGCATTCTGATATTATATGATCAATAGTTTCAAGTTGTCCATCACATATCCTGCATTTGGGGTCTGCTCCATTTCTGAGAATATTTGGCTGATAAGTCCTAGTAAAGAGATTTTGGTCCTGGGCAGTGAAAATAAAGAAATGTGTTTACTGCTCGTTTTTGTTTTTGCATATGCACGATCCATGTCTCACAGCCATAAAGAAACACTGGCAGACATAGTGTATTATACATCTGTAACTTCAGATAAATACTGATGCTTGCTTTCCAAATCTGTTGAAGGTCATTCATTTCCTTGTAAGCTAATGCTCTCCTGTGAACTATGACTTCCTCACCAGTGTGATTACAGCTGACGTCCTTTGAGCCGAAGTAGATAAAGCTAACAGTTCTTCTGAGTTTAGCATTATTTGCAAATATTCCATTATCGTTATCAATCTTTAAACACATCCTCAGTTTTTGCGACATTTAGTTCCAGGCGCTTCGTATATTATATGATCTTGTACTTTCTGTATTGAAGTCGCAATTAAATCGTCATCTGTGAATGCCAGGTTTGATTACTTGATACGACATGTGAACTCAATGCTGTCTTTGGGATGGGCTGCTGCCATACATATACCACAACAAAGATGATAAATACAGAAAGGTTGAAATCTAACCTGGACCTTCTCATATTGATTAAAATCGATATAATCAATTAAAATCTCAGATAGGTTTCTGGTACATCTGGAAGTTATACAAGTTGCATTATGTCCATGCAATACATGTGTGCTCTTCTACAATGGAATCGGAGATCCCTTCATTGGCAGACTTTGTTCCTTGTATCCTACGTTTGGTCTGACAACAGAGGCATTCTAGCCATAGTAGTAATCCTGAGGAAGGTCATGTTGGTCGAAGTTTTGGCAGTTGTTTAGAGGGTATGAAAACAAAGGGATTTTCATTGCCTAAGTACAAAAGCTTTCAACTAGTGTGTTTAGCAAAAAACAACTGAACTGTTAGATGCATATATGAAACCAGGAAAATATTCCTCTCCCCATTCTTCTGTGACACTAGAGTCCTTGCCTTTCCCTTCCTTTTCCATTTTTTTATATTTTCTTATTTCGCATTTCATTTTTTCTTTTGAATCTCTTTTTTCCTTTTTCTGTTAAATTGTTTTTAATACCCATGTTGATTTCAAAAGCCTCAGTGTTTTTTTAATTTTATTATTAAAGTGATAAATTATTGTGTTAACTGTATAGTTAAGTATGTGTCAACACTCTCTAACAGGCCACACAGGCAGGGAATGATGGTGGTAGTGGTGTATGATTTTATCTTTTTATAATAATTTAATAATAAAGGTGATAATTGTTGGGTATATGATGAATGACATGTATCATTTTCGGTAGATTCATATTTTCATAGACACAACATACACATGCATACACACACTCACACATAGACAGACACATGCATAGACATACATATAGATGTACACATGCACATAGATATTCACATGCATATAGATGCACACATGCACATAAACAGACTTGCACTAGATACATAAATAGTAAAACACATGCAAGGCCATATTAACACATGGTAGGGTGGGTGGGGGGGACTTCTGGCACTTCATTTTTTACTCCTCTGCAGCAAAAAATGTTGACCTCATGTGGAAGAGTGCAAAGATTAAGGGACCCCTAGGTTGCAGCCTAGCCAGCCTTATGAATAAGACAGTGGGCGGGTAGGTTGATTCATGTACATTTCTATACCTATTCCTGTTTGAATGTATGACATGTTCTTTTGTTTTATTTGGGTTATTACTTTTCAGGGTGGGGGTGGAGGGTCAGGCCATCCCCCCACCCTGCTTTAGCAGGGGTAGCTTTGTATGTCTCATGACAGGTTTCATACATATTATGGGGTCCTTTTTGAGGCAATGTTTTATGGCTAGATGTTCTTCCTGTCAGCAACCCTTTCAGTCACCTCTTGTGACAGACAGGAATACAGTGTATCTATGCTAAACTAGACACAGTAACTTTTGCTAAACTAGACACAGTAACTTTTGCTAAACTACACACAGTAACTCTATGTTAAACTATACATAGTAACTTTTCACAATTAATGTCTGACAGTTGAAATGTGCTTCATCAAAGAGAATATAATGTCTGTCCACCACTGACCATCAATGGAATGGAGGACGCACACAGTTGATGGAAGACCTAGGAAAGCTTGGGATGAAATGATAAAAGCTGACTTTGCCCAATTAGATATCTCAAAGGAGATGACACAGGATCAGGTCCTCTGGCATTATGCTGTACTGCAGAAGATCCGCCCTCCCATGTGCACATGATGAAACAAACATGTAGAGGTCTGCACCAATCTTCTCCCTACCCCTCCTCCACTCACCTTTATAATACTCCCCATTAGCTAAATATCCATGTCCATGTCTAACTTGTGAACTGGTCTCTCCCATCTCTTACTTCTGATACACTTATTTCTGATACACTTCTAATGCCCAACCCATAGATACAAGAATGGAAAGCTGGACACTCCACATACAATCTCCCTCAAACTATCCACTAAGATGAAATGATGCTGTAAGTTCTCACAACATAACTTAAAAATCAAGAAAATATTAAACTATTAAAGAAATAAGTGAAATGAATACAAGATGAAGAACACAAGAGGTCTAGTTCCTAAAACAATAATAATAAAGAAAATACCCAATCTATTTAAGAAATAAGCGAAATGAATCCATGATCATAATCATCGTCATCATCATCATCATCATTTAATGTCCATCTTCCACACTAGTATGGGTTAGACGGGTTTGTCTCACTTGAGGCAAGATTGGTCAGGTGACTGTGTCTCGCTCATATAGAACTGTTTCTGGCTGGTTTCCTATGGCTGGATGCACTTCCTAACACCAAGCACATTTACAGTGTGAAGTGGGAGCCTTTCTACTGTGTCTCCTACATGACCACTTTACAGTGTGCACTGGGTGCTTTTTGTCATGACACCTACATGACCACTTTACAGAAAAATATAAATAAAGGCAATGCAAAAGGTATAAATCTCAGTGTTATTAACACAAAATAAATGATATATACACATGAATGTAAAACGTAATTAAGATTAAATATGTATCCTATGTACAATTAAGATTACATAATATATACACGAACCTACAACTATAAAAATTCAACCAAATAATCAGATTATCAAAATAAAAGAAAGTATGACTTACCTACTGGATCATTAAAAAAAATATGACCATTCTTCAAGGCAAACACAGAAAAAGTGAGGAAATAAGCACTGTGGCACCACTATCTGATGAGCCCCAGTCAAGTATTGGTTAAACCAAAAGACTAACAAAGATTTTTAGAATTTTATTACCTATAAACAAAGCTAAATACCAAAGTAGGTCATATCATACAGTCATGCAAACGGTTTAAATTTTTAGTTTCAATGTAAAATTACACACCCTTTATTTTGTTTACAAAAATTTACTTAGATCTCAAGCAAATAAATAAAAATTAATATAAAATAAAATTAAATTCCAAGCCATATCAAACATTTCACTGATCCAAACATTTTGCTGAATTAAACATTTCTCCTTGAATCCTTGTCCTGCCATATGTTTTAAAAGTTTATTCACTGCCTCCACATTCATCTGGCTATTAATTCTACCTTGGCTAGAAAACACATTGAATCCTAAAGATACTGGCATACAGCTAGATGCAAAGGACATCCACCACCTCAAAGCTAAACTCCTTAGTCTTATTGTAGACCTTTGTAACTATCATCTCGCCTATTTTGATAGTGATGTCTAAATAACACAGTGTAACATATCTTATGTTCCCCGGTTATAAGTGTCATTTCATGGTTTGTTATATCCAATTATTATAAAAAAAACACTATTATTTAATCAGAAGTTTGGGTTTGTGGTCAGGAGTTTGATATTTCGAAATTTTCATATTTTTCAAGAAAAAACACATTTAAAAAATTTTTATCAGTTCATATAATTAAATTAACAGAGTATATCATCATCACCGTTATACGTCCGTTCTTCCACGCTAGCATGGGTTAGACGGGTTGTCCTGTTGTGGGCAGTGTCTGGTCGGCTGACCATGCCTTGCTCATACAGGAACTGATTTGGCTTGATTTGTACAGCTGGATGCCCTTCCTAACACCACCCTCATTTACAGTGAGTGCTGGGTGCTTTTATGTGGCGCCTACACGTCCACTTTACAGTGTGGGCTGGGTGCTTTTTTGCCGTGGCACCTCCACGACCACCTTGCAGTAGGGGGTGTGGGGGCATATTGTCTATATGCTTCAGCTTGTATCCATGGGAGGTCGGGTACTCTGTATTACTGCGTGGCGCCAGAGGTCACGGTCGTGTGTCGTCACCTTTGAGAGTGTAATTGGGTAAGGTCGACTTTTATCACCTCATCCCAGGTCATCTTGGGTCTCCCCACTCCGCGGTTTCCATCGACTGCTAGTATATATTTATTTTATTACACAAGCTTATCAAAAGCATACAAGTAAAAACAAATAACACTTATAAAGCAACTTATACACGTCTGAAATGACTGGATTTCCTGGATTTGCGGTTGTAATCCAGGTCGCATTCCCACACTAGCCCCCAGATATAGTCCCCCCATCATTTTTTCATTGTAGTGGCCCTGGTACCTCCGCTCTATCTCTTTCACATCTTGGTGGAATCGTTCGCCTTGTTCTTCTGAGTAGGCGCCCATATTGTCCTTGAATTTTTCCAGGTGAGCGTCCAGGATATGGAGTTTAAGTGACATCCTGCATCCCATGGCGCCAAAAGCCTTTATCAGATCCTGCACCAGTTGCTGGTAGTTTTCAGCTCTGTAGTTGCCCAGGAAGCCCTTAAAAACTGCCTTGAAACAGTTCCATGCTGTTCTCTCAATCCTATTGAGCTTATTGGAAAACTCGGTAGACTCAAACACCTTCTTTATCTGAGGTCCAACAAAAATTCCACCTTTGATTTTGGCCTCAGATAACTTGGGGAAGAACTCAAGAAGGTACTTAAAAGCGGCTGATTCTTGGTTGACAGCCTTCACAGACTGCTTCATCAACCCCAACTTAATGTCCAGTGGCGGCATGAGCACAATCCTGGGATCAACCAGTGGCTCCCACATGACGTTCCGGGTCCCAACTACAAATTCTGTTCGCTGCTCCCAGTTCTTTCTTTTGTCGTGGTCAGAGGTGGCTCTGCTGTCCCAAAGGCAGAGGAAGCATTGGAATTTGATAAAGTATCTTTGGAGTCCAAGCAGGAAAGCCACCATCTTGAAGTCTTCAATGATTTCCCAATTGTACTGGTTGTATTGCAGAGCTTCCAAGAGGACTTTCACACTGTAGTAATCTTCCTTCAGGCACACTGAATGAGCTAGGGGTAGTGTCGGGAATTTTTTTCCATTGTGGAGGAGGACAGCCTTCAAACTTGTGGTGGAGCTGTCTATAAACGGCACCCCAATAACGTCAAACAGTCCAGGCACGTCATGGCAGAAGCAGAGGCCATACCAAAGAGTGTAAAAGCCTGAGAAAGGTTCGCGTCGACTTCTCTTGTCACCTGCACTTCTTCCTTGACCAAGTCCCACTGCTTCATCCTGGAGACGAATGCTTAAAACACAACTTACCCTTTATTCAGGGTGCTAAAATCCAGTGTCAATAAATCTCTTTAATCCACTTTTTAATAATTTTATACTTTATTGCACTTTTATAATTTTCTTAGGTATTACTCTTTATTTTATAATTTTAATTTAACCTGAAACATATATAAAAAAAATCATTTAACATAAGCAAATTAAACTTACATACAACGTAAAATCCAGCATACAAATAATTCTAGTGAATAGCTTAGAATTTTTACAAACCCAAACTTTTAACTGTTTAATAGCACTTTTTTATTTATTTGGGACCTAAGCAACACAAAAAAAGTGATTACAAGCCAGGAACAGATAATTTTTTTTTTGTTATTAGGTGTAATTAACCTTGTTAATGTCACATCCATTCCTATTCACCTCTAAACTCTTTGGTTATATCTTGTGCAACAAACCCTCGAAATGTCTATAATTAGGAACAACTACATCATCAATATACCTACAACATCCACCCAACTGCCCTAATTCTGTTCTCTTAAGCTTCCTTAAACCCTATGTATATCTATATATGCATATATCATCATCATCATCATCATCAACGTTTAACGTCCGTGTTCCACGCTTGCATGGGTTTGGACGGGGGTAGTCCCACTTGAGGCAAGAGTGATTGTCTTGCTCGCATAGGACTGTCTGGCAGGTTTTCTACAGTTGGATGCCCTTCCTAACACCAACCACATTTACAGTGTGGGTCTGGGAGGTTTTTACCGTGTTGCCTACACGGCCACATTACAGCGTGGACTGTGTGTTTTTTTGTCGTGACACCTACACGATCTCATTTGTTTCGGCCTCGATGGCGCGGCACCAACATAACTTTACATAGAACGGGGTGGTGTGGATCGGGTGGGGGTGGTGGGACGGGGTGTATTGTTAGAGATGCCTACTGGCTGGAGTAGGTTTTACTATATATTTAGGTAAGGCGGGTCTTCTCTGTTACTGAGTACCGCCAAAGGTCTCGGTCCAGTGACATTGTCTTGGAGAGGTGTAAGTGTGTGATGTCGGAGTTTATCAGCTCGTCCCAGGTTTTTCTAGGTCTGCCTATTCCGTGACTACCGTCTATCTTTATTGCCCTGCACTTTGTTATACAGCTATCGACTTTCATGCGCATCACGTGTCCATACCAACGTAGCCTTCTCTCGAGTAAACAACATCTGATCCCTCTTATCTCTAATTTATTCCTTAGTTCGTTTATGCTTTGCCGTTCACGTATATATATATATATATAAAATAAAGTTAAATAAAAAGTCAAATGTTTAAAATTTAGCTTCGTTTATTGCTGCTATATATATATTTCAGTGACAGCCATCTTTGGCTGTGACCTCTTCAGGCAGTCCGAATTAGTGTGGTATAGACAAGTACATATGTTGTTGAGGTGTATAATATTGTCAATACTCTGATATGCCCAGTTCCTGGTTGGGTTGTTATTTCACTGAGGAACTGGAATCATGAATTCAAACAAACGAATTTCAGTGTCAAAGGGCCTCTTCTCCTCTCATTGGTCAGTTGTTAGAACATTCCTCATTCTAAGTGTTGTTATTGTTGGAGTTAGCTTAAAAAATTGATAAAGTGGTAGAAGGGACAAGGTGTTAAAGGAACAAAATAACAAAAAAAGTGTCAAACTTCTCATTGGTCAGCTCTGAGAGCATTCCTCAGTCAGAAGTCTATAGAATTCTTTCTGTAGTGTTTGTGTTTGCTATTGTTAAGTACATTTGACCTCTACCATTATTTTGGTAGTGTTGTTGGTGTTGTGGTCAGCTTATGTCTTGCTTTTGTTGACAATTTAGAAGTATCTGTGTGTGTTTTTTCTTCATCTCTCCTGCCACCATCTCTCATAGTGGTGGTGGTGGTGGGGGGGGGGGGTTCTTCCATGTATATGAAGAAATATAGGGCAATAAATGAAGAAAACAGAAAATAAATAATATAATTTGTATAATTTGAAAATAGAGAATAAAGAATAAAGAATAAATGAAAAATTGGTGAAAAAGTAATGAAAATGAATATGGAGAAGTGAAAAATAAAATGAAGATTCAAATAAAGTAGGATAAAGTGTGTGTGTGCTATAACCAATCTCAAGGTTAGAAATATGTTGGATAGATTGGTATGAGGAAACAAGATGTTAAAATAAGATAATCAAACAAAATGTGTTTGTGTAATAATCAATCTCAACTTAAAAATAAATATAAGGTGATACAGTGAAGAGGGCAGAAAACAAATAACAAATTAATAAAGAGAAATCAGGAGCACTTGATAAATGCTTCCCGAGGGACCACAGATACCACAGGATCTTCAACAGACACACTGTGAAGCTCTCGTATTCCACCACGAGAGATCTGGCCCAACATATAGCTAGCATCAACAGGAGTAGGCTTAAAAACCACACACAACCAGAAGATGGCAATACAAACACTCAGCAGAACCATGTGAAAGGAGGGAAGGGGGGATCCAGAGCCCACCCAAGAAACCCAAACAGACCCGGGGACCCCTCACCGTGCCTGGGGGAAGACCAATATGTAACTCATAATGGAAACCCTAATCTAGGCACGCAGAGGTCGACCACCCTCTGCAACTGCAGAAACTCCGAATCATGCCCCCTTGGTAATGAATGCCTCAAGAAGAACCTAGTATACGGTTGTAGGGTTAAAACCCCCAACTCCGAACACCTCTACATAGGAGCCACATCAACGAGCTTTAAAGACTGCTGGTACAACCATTGCCATTCATTCAATAAGGAGGCCAAAAGGAAAAGCACGGCTCTCTCCGACCTGATCTGGAAGCTTAAGCTGGAGAGAACCCCGTACTCTCTGGCCTGGTACATAATCAGGAAAGTACCACCCGATAAAGGGGGATCTTGCATATGCAAACTATGCCTGAACGAGACCCTCGAGATACTAAGAGGTGGAAGCGGCCTGATAAACCTCAGAACCGACTTCTTCGGGACATGCAGACACCTGAGAGCCGGGACCTTCCTTAAGATATATGGACAGTAGCAACACAAGAAGATGTGAACTCCCCTCAAGCTATAGGGACTTCTACTGAACATGTAAACACCTCTCAGCCAGACCTCCCTCAAGCTATATGGGCAGTAACAACACCCTAGGTTGTGAACTCCCCTCAAGCCATAGGGAACAACCCAGGCTGAGCAGACACCATGATAGCCTAGAGATTGAATTGGACACAGCCATTATAATTTGGCCAACATCTATATAACACAAACACTTTTAATTTACTTGATTTCTGACTTTCAAGTCCCAATTTTAAATCCTGATTTCTCTTTATTAATTTGTTATTTGTTTTCTGCCCTCTTCATTGTATCACCTTATATTTATTTTTAAGTTGAGATTGATTATTACACAAACACATTTTGTTTGATTATCTAATTTTAACATCTTGTTTCCTCATACCAATCTATCCAACATATTTCTGACCTTGAGATTGGTTATAGCACACACACACTTTATCCTACTTTATTTGAATCTTCATTTTATTTTTCACTTCTCCATATTCATTTTCATTACTTTTTCACCAATTTTTCATTTATTCTTTATTCTTTATTCTCTATTTATTTTCAAATTATACAAATTATATTATTTATTTTCTGTTTTCTTCATTTATTGCCCTATATTTCTTCATATACATGGAAGAACCCCCCCCCCCCCCCCCCACTATGAGAGATGGTGGCAGGAGAGATGAAGAAAAAACACACACAGATACTTCTAAATTGTCAACAAAAGCAAGACATAAGCTGACCACAACACCAACAACACTACCAAAATAATGGTAGAGGTCAAATGTACTTAACAATAGCAAACACAAACACTACAGAAAGAATTCTATAGACTTCTGACTGAGGAATGCTCTCAGAACTGACCAATGGGAAGTTTGACACTTTTTTTGTTATTTTGTTCCTTTAACACCTTGTCCCTTCTACCACTTTATCAATTTTTTAAGCTAACTCCAACAATAACAACACTTAGAATGAGGAATGTTCTAACAACTGACCAATGAGAGGAGAAGAGGCCCTTTGACACAGAAATTCATTTGTTTGAATTCATATGATTCCAGTTCCTCAGTGAAATAACAACCCAACCAGGAACTGGGCATATCAGAGTATTGACAATATTATACACCTCAACAACATATGTACTTGTCTATACCACACTAATTCGGACTGCCTGAAGAGGTCACAGCCAAAGATGGCTGTCACTGAAATATATATATAGCAGCAATAAACGAAGCTAAATTTTAAACATTTGACTTTTTATTTAACTTTATTTTACATTACTCCGGAGTAACCAAACCAACCTGCGCACTTCGTCGAGTGCTCCAGCCTGCATACTGAGGTGTTGGTATACAACCAACATATACTCAAAATCTATATATATATATTGGAAAATGTGTGAATACACCTGTAGTTCTAAACAATTTAATTTGATTTTATAATATTTTACAATTTGGTTTTGTAGATCTAGTAAGTTCTTTGCTGACTTCGGTGGGGAGATTTTTAAAGATTGCTGGTTAAATTTTGTTTAGAACTTTCTCGCATTATTTGGTGGCAATTGTCAAACTGATCTCGAGTTGCGTTGTGATGTGTGACTCTATATATGAGATTTGAGTGGATCGGGGGTTAATGAGTGTGAGAGTGATGGAGTCTTGATGAAGATTTAAGAAAATTAAAGCATATAAATATATATATATATATATATCTCGTATGGTTGCTAGGATGCGTCCATAGGTGGTATGCCGGTTGAGCACTCTATGCTCCTTTGGAACAGAGTGATCGATCGGAACACAATTTATTACCTATTACAATTGTTTCTCTGGCGAACAGCTCGAGGTGCGATCTGTTTGTGGATCGAACCTGACTCTGCATTCGCAAGTTCCTCAGATACCCCTAGTGATTTCGAACCAAATTCTCTTTCTGCTGGACTCCGACCCTTTGAATGTTTATCATCTGCCATCATCCTGTTTGTGTGGCACTTAGATTGGTTGATAGTGCGTGATGTCATCATAGTGCTTGACTATTGAAATCTGCCCACTGACCATTTCCATTCAGGCGTGAGCTGTCACTCACCCCAATCCCGTCGCCAAAATTACTGCTGTGTGTAGTAGAGTTTTTATGAATTCCCATGCCAATCCCTTGCTTGCCTGCCTCCCCGCACATGTGCTCACACCTATATACAGGCACTCCAAGCCATTAATCATACACTTATCTGTGTGGACCTACACATACACATAGAGCTTGTGTGTGTGTGTTCACACATGTACATATATATATTCACCACTCATATATAGGTACATTCATATGCAGACACATGCCCACACGTACACATAGGGGACCCATGTATATACAAATATCTATTCATACACAGTCACCACCCTCCACTCTGAAGCGTGAAACTAATACTAATATCATTTGTACTGCCTCTTCGTTTTTCTGTTTTTTGTTCTCTGTTTATTTATTAAACTATATATATATATATATAACGACATCACAACTTTCTCCGCTTGGCCTGTTCCCCCCCTTTTGGAACTTTCCCCCGTTGATGGGCGTGAGCCCGAAATATTGGGATTAAATCTCCACTACGGTAACCCTTCTACCTTTGTTTTGTTTTCATCTTTGTCTCTCTCAATTTTCACTTTCACCTGTTTCTCCTATCTATCATTCACTTCCTACCTCGAGATTTCCCTCTGCATATATATATATATATATATATATATATATATATATATATATACACAAATGGAAGTACAGCATATTCAAAGCTCGAGCCGCAGCTAAGCCGACGAATGCAATCAGAAATGCAGCTAAGCACTCAATAAGGTATAAAAATTAACATACCGTTTAAAGGGCTTTGCAAATTGAAGTTAACGACTGGTAATTCAGCTGCGGGGACTGTAGCAACGAAAGAACTGACTCACGAGAAAAAATACATATATATATATATATATATATATATATATATGCAGAGGTTATATTTAATTTGTTGGGATTCAACAAGCTTAAAAATTTATATATACACACACACACACACAATTTTCTTTTTTATACACATGTACATACACACACGTATATGCTCACCCATAGATACACACACGTGCTTACACATGCATTCATTTAAGCCTACTCTTACACACACATACATATATATATATATATATATATAGTTTAATAATTGAGCAAAGAACAAAAACAGAGGCAGTACAAATATGGTTTTTAGTTTCACGCTTGAAAGTCGGGGGGTGGGGGACGACGTTTCGGGCATAAGCCTTTCATCAGGAGAGCAGTGGGTAGGAAGAGAGTTCCGAGGGTGTGTGGGGGAGTGGTGGAAAGACATTTAAAAAGGGGGGGGGAGAAAAGGGAAGAAAAACAATTTTTTTAGAGAGTAAAGGAAATTTTTTAAAAGTGAAAATAAAAATAAACAAGGGGTGGAGGTGAAGTCGAGGTAGGAGTGGGAGTTGGTGGGTTTGAAGAAGGCGGAGGGGTCGATGGCGACGGAGATGTCCAAGAAGTGGACGTGGGTGGTGGAGACAGAGGTGGTGAAGTGGAAGGAGCAGAAGGAGAGAAAGGGGCCGAGCTGTTCTTGGGTGGCTCCGATACAGTCGTTATTGTAACGACCGTACAGTTCAGGCGTGCAGCCGGTGTACTGGGCAACGATTTGGGCCTCAACATAGCCAACGAAAAGGTTGGCATAGTTTGGACCCATTCTTGTGCCTATGGCTACCCCAGTGACCTGTTGGTAAAACTCACCCGAGAAGGAAAAGCAGTTGAGGGTGAGGACCAGGAGGGTGCGGCTGGAGGGGATAGAGGAGGAGCGAAGGTCGAGGTAGTACCGGAGGGCACGTAGACCATCGGCATGAGGGATAACTGTGTAGAGGGACTTAATATCTAGGGTGAAGGGGGGGGCGCAGGTGGGAAAGTGAGGGAGTCGAACAGGCGAAGAGCGTGGTTGGTGCTGATGTGGGAGGGGAGGGTGGTGACAAGGGGGGGGCGAGGATGGAGTCGAGAAAGGCGGAGATGAGTTCTGTGGGGCAGTTGCAAGCGGAGACGATGGGGCGGCCTGGGTTGTCGGGTTTGGGGAGGGAGTAGAGGGGTTGCTGGGGGTGCAGACGAAGCGGTGGGAGGAGGAGATAAGGTGTTGGATGGTGGAAGAAACTTGTTGGTAGTGGGGTGTGGGCTCAGACGGTAGAGGGCGGTAGAAGAGGGGGTTCGGAGCTGCCTGAGGGCTTCAGCAGAGTAGAGGTTAGCGCGCCATACGACCATGGTGCCTCCCTTGTCCGCCGGTTTGATGACAATGTCATCTCGGCTATGGAGGCAGCGGAGAGCGAGGAGTTCGCCCAGTGTGATGTTATGCCGTTTGGAACGGCGGCGGAATCGAAGCGATTTATTGCGCTACGGCAGGCGTCGACGAACGTGTCCAGGGTGCTAAATTGCCCATGTGTGTGTATACATATATATATATATATGTGTGTATACATATGTGTGTGTGTGTGTGTGTGTGTGTGTGTGTGTGTGCATGCACAGGCACACATATACATGTGTGTATTTATACATACACACACACACATATACATATATACCCCCCCCCCCCACACACACACACGTACGCACATATATGAATATAAACTGCATAACAATATTTGGAAAGTGCATACAAGCATGCACATGATGCTGTACATCATTTAGTGCACAAAATATGTGGGGAAATACGTGAAAAGTAGAAAGTACATATGGGGGATACGTCAGTGAATGCATGCAGCATCTCACAATGGTATATACGTATATGCAGACACACTTTGATGCACATGTTGACTGAGTTAGCATTACGGTGTTAACGTGAATTAATCCACATATAGAAACAAAATTACATATGGGAAACTCATAGGAATAATCTAAAGGGTATACCCAAAACATATATAAAAATATATAAGAAATACACATGGGGTTGTACATGAAAAAATACATAGTGTTACATAATGGAATACGTAGAGAAAGTACACACACTACTTAAAAAATACATTTGTAGGGAGTGCGGGAGAACAGCTTATAATGGGGTATGTTACTGTGGCTGAAATAGAGTGCCTTAGTGATGTATGATATGGGATTGATTATACCCATGGAAACTGAGCCGCCGTGTCCTGGCTACTGCGACGGCGGTGTTTAAGATGAGGTGCAGAGTCAAATGGGCAGCATTGATTGTGTTGACTTACCCCACAGGGCATACATAGTAATCAAGGTATGGTGTTGGTTCCCATGTACCCGCGCTGCCACCCCAACTGACGACCGCTTCCCCGTATGGCTTTAGTTGGGGCCATCCTGGAGTATCCATGCGGAGAGTGTGCACCTTCTCTGGTGTCTGCATGTCATGATAATCTCCGATTTCAGGTGGACTGCGTCATCCTTTAATCTCACTATCTCCATGGTCTCGGACAGGCATAGCCTACACTTCCTCTCGCCGGCCAAATATGCACTGGCACGTTGAATGATACTCCAGTTGAGATCATACGATCTGCCGGTGTCCTTCAAGTCCAATATTAGGTCCGCCAGCCTAGTGGAGTGTCTCTTGCTCCGGTCCTTGAAAGAGTTTGTGTGATTGTACATCCTTGATTTAAAGGTTGTGGATGCTGCGTTGATGTAGGTGCGCTTGGTGTTGTGCATGCTAACCCCACATTTATAGACAACGCCCTTCATTAGGCATCTTCCCTGCAGAGGGTATTGTGTGCCTACTCAGTAGTTGCAGGCTCGGTCGGTATGTTGCTCAATCCTTGCACTGGGTCCAGGCCTTATTACGGCATTCCCTCGATTCTCTGGGTTTTGTTCTGTTGGTGCGGTGGGCTCCTTTCCATCTTTCAGTGCCACCTGGTAGTCGAGTACCTCGTCTTCCGTGGGTGTGTCAGCTACTGTGGGGACTGGGCCATAGTTGGTAACCCTGCCTCCATGTGGTCCTTCAGGTGCCCCAGGATCGTGGGCCGCCTGCCATAGTTGGCGGTCGAGTTTCCCCAACTTCACCGCATTGGTTTTGGCCATATAGTCTGCCATGTTAGGTGTAGTGAAGAAGGAGAACTTCACTGTGTGGCAGTTGAATATCCTGTAGTACCTGTTCGATGCCGGGAAGCACTCGTCCAACGCCGGGAAGCACTCGTCCAACGCTCTGAAGAAGAGGCCTGGTACATTGTTGCATACATGCTTCGAATCTTGGTTGTCCATCATAAACAATGATGAAATCTTCTTCATTGTTGTTCCCGTCTGCTGTGGGCGCAAAGGTGACTGTGGAGGCTGATCCTTGACTTGCAGGTCAGGGTCAGGAAGAATGACTTGTGCATCTAGGTCGCCCACGTGTGGGTTTGAGACTGGCAACTCCCAGAGGTTACCTCCGCCTGTTACCTCCACCTCTCGCCCATCGCCGCAGGGCTTTGGGAGTGCACGCTAAAGAAGAAATCTGTGCGGGAAAGGTTTATAGTGGGAGGGCCAGTGCACAGTGACGGTCCCATTCACTCGGCTGCAGAAGCCAGAATCCGGGGGTACGGAGGACCGTCACGACCAGGGACTTCCTTGGCTGCAGTGGATGGCCACGACGTCTGTAGTGCCTTGCCGTGCCCTAGCGCTCCACACCGCTTGTTGTCGCCGCCTTTGTGACCGTTGGGACGATGTTCTCCTCCACTCACTCCGCCAAGTCCAGTCTTCGCATGCAGGGGCAGGCATCCCCTACCTAACTCACCGGGGGGTTTCAGACCTGTTCGGCCCGCAACCAAGGCGGTTTACCGGGGTGTGGCCGCGTTAAACCACGTAATAGTCTTAGACCTTGTCCTATTCCGTCGTCTGTGTGTAGTAGTAGTAGTAATGTGTGGTGGGTCAGGTGTCCCTCCCGGGTTGTGTCTACCCATTAGTTCATCCCCTATGTTACCGCTATCTATATATCCACCATGTGCGTCCAGATTACACTATTCGCTTACTAAAATATTCTGTTCTATATTGTCGGCTGTACTGGTAGTCCCATTATTGCTATCTGGTGCTACTGTCGGGGTTATGTCTATGCTGTTGATCCGGGTATTCCCTCTATCTGGTTCCACGTCCAGAGTTGCCTTTACTCTGTCACTAGTTCTAGTTTCCCCGTTGTGTATTGTGTTTGTGTTGAGATTCTGTCAGCGTGTACTGTCTACCTATGGAAGTACTATTGCTATCCTCATATGCGTGTTTCTCACAGCTGGGCCCTTCCCTGTCTGGGGTGTACACTATGGCTTCTGTGTAACCGGCCCTGCGCAGTGCCTCATTATAATAATCGACGTGCTGGTTAAACACGTCTGCGTTAGCCGACAGGGTGGATACATGGTTGAATACCCCTTTTACTATGGCGTCTATTATAGACTTGGGGTGGTTTGAGTGCCTGTTTACATATTGCAGGTTCTCGTTGGGCTTGTGGTAAGGCAGGTGTATGTCCGTATTCAGTTCTAGAGTTACATGAAGGAAATTCACCATCTTCGTGCTAGGATCTATCAGCACGGATAAGCCGTGCTGTTTAAAAAAATGCGCTTTCTCATATGCGCTTCCTCATATGCTCCAGCTGGCTGGGGTTTAGGGAGCGGATGGTAAATAGTGTGTTGGCTCTATATATTCCTCCGCTGATGCCTGGGATCTCCTCCGCTAGCCTTTGGAGATATATTCCTACCAGGTCCTTCACCTGCGCAGAGTCACTCAACCCCATCATAATATCGAAACTATTGGGTCTGTCCCTCCTTTCCCATATGCTTATCCTAATTGATACAGAGCGCAAAGTAAACAACCGTCTGAAGGCTTGTAGCGATGTATCAACAAGTGGGTGTGACTGGGTCCGTGGAAGTGAGGGAGAGAGGGTGTGTTAGTATATATACTGCGATGTATGTATGTGGGGGTGTGTGTGTCTGCGCATGTAGGCGTACGAGTGTGAATGCATAGATAGGTACGTGTCTGAATGTGTGTGTGTTTTTATGTGTGTATTCTAGTATGTGTAGGTGCTTACTCTGAAGTGTGAGCAGACGTGTGAAGTACTAAACCCAGCATGACTCCATTGAAATGTGTCGGACGGAAAATGGTTGATGAACCGTGTGGCAGCAGATACTGACCAGAACTTGTGATGACGTGGAGTAAAAACAGCCAATGGCCTGACAAGAGTGGATAGAGGATTTTTTGAGGGTGTTGTTTTGATGGTAACACCCCAGTGATAAAATTTGCTCCGGACATAACACCCATGTCTGAAAGAACCCGCAGAAGTAGAATCAGCCAGATCCATACAAGGACCATGACTCGAGCTAGATGCCGGCGAAACATTTGTAACACGAAATAAACTAAGTCCAGATGCAGCACTGACTTTTCGTTTTCTTTATAATATCTACACTCTACTCTGATGCATACCGCCTATGGAAGCACCATCGCTACCACTATACACAACTATATATATATACACACACACATATAGAAAATAGTGAATGGTAACAGCAAGATAATTGATTGGGAAGTGTTGGGGTGTTTGAGGAGTGTTTTAGAAAGGGGTTGTAAAAGTGCCCACCTGCTGGTTCCATTTCAATAAATGACCTTTGATGAATATAATGGCAGGATGTTTTTCAAATAGCTGAATCAACTATCTTAAATTTATGAACAATTTTGTACATTAAGGATGAATTTGGGGTTTAAGGTCTTTTGATAAAAATGGGATGACAGTAAAGAGAAAAATAAGGATATGTTGATAGAAATGTATGTTGTTGATATTAGTTTGGTGGTGGTGATGGGGATCATACTAGCTCACATATTTACTTCCCTACATGTAAACATACATACAGCCCCCCCCCCCCATATTTATATATACATATATATACACATACACATATCCACACATATGTGTATATAAATATATGTATACACATATACATGCATACATACATACACACATGCATACACATACCTGTACTCCTACAGACATAATGCATATACATACATACACATATATGTACACATCTTCTCAAGTATTTAAGTTCACATATACATTGGGGGTGATGGTGGGAGGGGTATTAGTGAAATGGTAGTGTACCTCCGAGGGTTGTTCTCTTCAATGATTGAATGTTTGAAAGTGTGAGTATCATCCACTTCTATTTGGATATTTTCCTTTTTGCAATATGCGATTTTTTTTTTTTTTTTTTTTTTTGTAAAGGAGAGAATTCTGTTATTTGAAGATGGAATATCGTTTTTTTGTGTTCAGTAGCGGTTTGTACTTTTTAATGAAGAATCCTTTATATTTCCGGAAATGTTCATTGTCCGACCATATCTTAAAGAAGGCGAAGATTGTGAATTTTCCCTTTCCGCATATTGCAAAGTGTTCACTGCATGTGGTGTTTCTGACAGAGGGGGTCTCTAATTTGTTGTTTATGTACATGAACTCTGTCATGTAGACCTGTTCCGGTTTCACCAATGTTTCTTTACATTGTGGGCAGGTTGCACAGTAAATTAAGTTTTTTGTTTTGAAATTCATGTTTGCATTAACTTTGAAAGTCTGATTGTATTTAAAGGAAATTTGACCACCCTCTTCAATGTATTCGTAAGTTCCATATCGAGGGTCGCTGCATTTCTTAACTTGCATTGTTGCATTATCAGATGTAAATTTCGCCTTGGTAAGTAGTTTTTTTAAGGCTGGGTGCTTGGCATCTACTATATATTATTTGTGCATCTTTTATGAGTGCATTCATTTTGGGGGACTACTGGAGAATCGGGAGATATTGTTTAGCGGCTTTCACAATGTTGAAGTTCCTTGGATTGTGAGTGATGACAAAAAGATAACTGTTTTTTCCTTTATATTTTGTTGGTTTGTTTTTCTGTGTTGTCACTGGGATGTTCTGGGCCTTGGAGATGGCCGTATTTATGAGGTTCACCGGATATTCTTGTCTTTTAAGGAACTCTTTTAGTTCATATAATCTTTTTTCCTGTAGTGTGGTGTGTTACTATGGTGCAAATGCATCTTGCAATGTAAAGGGAATGTTCCTTTTGGTATATGAAGGGGTGCTGATCAGAAATTTAAGAATTGGTGTGTGTCTGTTGGTTTGTAAAATAGGTCTGTTTTGATATTTTCCCCTTCTTTAATGATAAGGATATCCAGTAGTTCCTTTTTATTACATTCCATGGTAAATTTTATTGCTCCGTGAAGACTGTTTATGGTGGAATGGAATCTTTGCAGGTCTTCTTGGCTTCTATTCCAGAAGATGAAGCAGTCATCTAGGTAATGTTTTCAGTTGTGGTTCAACTCGGTTGGCTGAATACAGTTTTTCATAGAACTTGCATGTCCTTTTGATGATTCGATCCACTGTTAGGGAACTGTCATCTTCCTGTGAATTGCAGTTTTCTTTTGCATAATTTCTTCTTTGCTATTTTGAAAATTGTTTGGATGGCTGTTGTTCTGAGGTTGCGAAGGTCTTCTTGTTTCTTTTGGTTGGGTTTGTTAAGTTCTGCTGCTTCAATCTTTTCCTTGAGATTCTTTGTTTCCTCTGAGAACTTATGTTTTTTTTTTGTTTTTGGTCTACCGCTTTTAGCTAGGTACTTCTGTAGTTGTCGTACAAGGAAAAGAGTGTCTGTGGTACTTTTATCAGACACAAACCCAAACTGCATTTCCTCTAGATCAATTCGCTCTCTGATTAGTTTCTGTTGTATTCCTCTCAGTACTCGCAGAGAAAACACGAGTTATATCAAATAATTTGTGTATTGTACGAAACAACCAAAACGCCCCTCCTCACAGTAGCAGAATAACATAAAGTAAGTGACAGCAGCAGTCTGTGACCGAGTTTTTAATACCAACGCTGACTGACTGCCCAGGTCACGTGATTCATATGCAAATGTGTGAGCATGTATAAATTGAATAAAACGAATTTAACAGTCCATACAACAATGAGGTTGTGAGTTCGATTCCCAGTCCATACAACAGTTTCGCTATAACTCTTTCTGTGACCTTCATGACCTGGTCAACTAACTTAATGCCTCTATAGTTTCCCCTATCTAGAGCATCCCCTTTACCCTTGTAGCAGTTAATGATGATGCTGTTACGCCAGTCTTTTGGTATGACCCCATTCTGTATTACTTGGTTTACTATACGAGTGACCATAGTATGTCCCACCATTCCAGATGCCTTCAACATCTCAGCAACTATCTCCGAAGGCCCAGCTGCCTTGCCTGTCTTCATATCTTTGATTGCCTTACTTATTATACTACCTTTACAACCCAAACCCTTTATTTAAACCACAGCAGTAGATTGCTCCTAAAACTGATTTACTTCAGACCAGTGTCCACATCTGTGTTATTATAATCACATTTTCGCTATTGCTGCACTATATGGCCTTCTTCAGTTGCTAGTCTTTGGAGTCCTGTTGGAAATGTATCTGACCTTATATTGGAAAAAAAAATGATGTACTTGGAGTTCAATTGTTAGTCCCTTTTGAAGTAGATTCCTTGTGCCTCCACTTAGATAAACTATGAGCATTTAAGGACAATAATTTGTATCTGGATTTCAGATATAAAGGGATGGCAGTTTGTTCTTAAGTTTCCCACAGTTTTTTCATTGTGGGTACAATGTGCTCAGACCAGCTAGTAAAATTTTCCATGTCTCACCAGACTTAACAAATTTCCATATCTGCCCATCCTCGTGTAGGCTAAAACTTTCATGTGGTGCTGAGTTGCAATTTAAGGAAGCTACAACACGTAGCTTTAGGCATGTATCAGGTGGTAAGCCAGGTAGAGTTCAAAAGATAATTCGATTTTAATGCCTAGCCTTATCAGAGGTTAAATCCTCACCAGAGTTTAAATGGTATGCATGTGCTTCAGTAGAGCTTGCGAATGACAGCCTAATTAGTCTGGGTTTGGGACCTGGTCGACCAAGGTGGAGAGCACTTTTTGGAGGAACAGTCTAGGTCTTTGGATGAATTGCCAGCAAATGCCTGAAGGACAGTTATGTCACCAATGGCAATTACTTCATGGGTGGCAGATTCAGTGGCTTTCTCGATGTCTAGATTCAGCAAGAGCTACAGGCAAGTTCCTAAACAAGTCATTGTGATATTCTTCACGAATGCTTGTTTTAATTCCTGCTATTTCTAGGCTTAGATCAGAAATCAGTTGTCGAATTTCCGCAACTTCCGTATTGATGGTCAGGTTGTTGTTGTTGTGAAGACACAGTTGGATTTTGTTGTTGTTGATGTTCTTCAACAGGAATAGTAGGGGAAGACATGGGCATCGATTTTTGTTGTTGTTCAACAGCAATGGTAGAGGAAGACACACAGGCCAGGCACTGAAAGGACCAATTTGGTAGCTGGACCATTTCCTAGAGTCCATCCATCATAGAAATATGGGGTCCCTTTTTTTTATCTAGGATCTTTGGAAATTTTGTGGCACATTGAAGGCAGACAGAAACACGGCATTTATCACATTCAACCTATCGATTTCGAAAAGAGTTCTCAGGTTCTGTGCATAGATGACAGACATGAAATTCTATTTTGGAACTGCAACCAGTTTTGTTGCATACTTCATCCACGGATGTCACTGTAGCAATTTTGTTCTGTCTGTCCATCCATACAATAAAACAAAAGGTAAACAAATAAATATGAGTATAGCATTCTTGTTAATTTTAAAGAAATAAACAAAATGTTTTTATTTCCGTTTTCCTAAGTATTTAAAATGATATGCATACATATATATAATTAAGAGATATATATAGGCTAGAAATGAAGTCTATATCCAGAGTGTATGCAGTGTAAAGTTTTTATAATGCATGTACAATTGTCACTATAGTGTCTCACACATGAAATAGCAGGATTTCCTTTTGCTTTATGTGTACATATATATATTCATATATATGCATGTGTGGTGTGTATCTACATATAAATCAGTGTGTATGTTGTTGTTGTTTTGAAGAATTGGGATGTACTAACAGTGATCCCTATAGTCTCTCACATGTGACATAGGGACTTATTTTCGTTCATTATGTCTACATGTGGTTTGTTGTAAATGGGTTACATATGAATAAATTTAGTCGCAACCACGCAGCACGCCATGTTTTCATATTTTTCAGATATTTATATATTTCCTCCGCTGTGACCCGTCTGTTTCTTTCTTAGTGCTTCCCCTTTCTCTGTATCTCTCACTCTCTGCTACTCCCTCTCCTACTTCCTCCCGTTTGACCTGGGCAAAATTCTTTCCTTACTCACATTTCGACCAGGTTTGATGGTCTTTATTCTCTCTCGTCTACGATTTCACAGAACTTATGTTCATCAATTTCAGGGACTTGACTCCTTCTTCCTCACTTTTCGTTGCATTACCATCTTTGTTTGTTTACTGTCTCGCACGTTCCCCCTATTTACGTGGCCCAACGACTTTCTTTAGCCGTTGCTCGCACCAACCAGAGGTATATGGTCTTTAAAGCGATGAAATACAAGTGAAGGCTGGAAGATCACTGATGAAGGACTAAATTTATTCATATGTAACCCATTTGCAACCACGCAGCACGCCATGTTTTCATATATATATATATATATATAGCTGATGGATCATCAGCATGTGTTAAGCTGATATGTCCCAGCTTGACACATACTGATGATCCATAAGCTGAATTGATTCCTTCACTAATTTATTTATATATCCACACACAATCACCTGAAATTATGAAATCATAACAATCTTACACTTCATTTCAATAATTATGTGTGTGTGTATATATATATATATATATATATATATATATATATATATATATCATCATCGTCGTTTTTTTTTACGTCCGCTTTTCCCTGCTTGCAAGGGTGGGACGGGAACTGATTCTGGCTTGATTTCTACAGCTGGATGCCCTTCCTAACACCAACCTCATTTACATTGAGTGCTGGGTGCTTTTTGCCGTGGCACCTCCACGACCACTTTGCAGTGGAATGATATGGACCCCGTCCCTATCATTACATTTCTACAGCTGAGTAAACTGGAGCAATGTGAAATAAAGTGTCTTGCTCAAGGAAAAAACACATCACCCGGTCTGAGAATTGAACTCACAACCTTTCGATTGCAAGGCCAATGCTCTAACCACTAAGCCATGTGCCTCTCTCTCTCTCTCTCTCTCTCTCTCTCTCTCTCTCTCTCTATTGATGATGATGGCTGCAACTCGATTTCAAATAATGCCATCGATTGATACTTAAGCATGAGCATCACGGATGTGGCTTTTTAGTCCTCTTGCCTATGGCCAGCAATACCATGCATCACAAAAAATGTCACATTTCAAGCGATGCCTGTGCTTGAAATCTTTTCAAATTAGGAAAGGCTTTGCATAGGGCCAATCCCACTCTCTGAACATTGAATGCATTTTCTCCAAAAAGAACTGGTCCACATCATTGGATCCAAATGAAGTCACAGGTTTTGTGTATCAGAGTGACCTTCCCCTAGAGAGAGATGTCTTAATGAAGACTAGGAGTCTCTTGCTCCACAAAATAAAAAAAATAAATACATATATATATATATACACACACAGTTGGTCTATACACACACACATTAAAGATCGTGGGTGTTGATCTTTCTCCTCCCACTTAGCCATAAAAATAAATGTAAGAATGTGAAGAAATAACAAAAATCAGATTTGTAATATCAAATTTTAATAGACTAATATTTTTTAAAAATAATTAATCTTTATTATAAAACTTATAAAATATGAATTATCAGCTTTGAATGAATAAAATTTACTATGGTTTAGTTACTAGGGTTTTGAGCTAAAGATCATAAGGTTATAAGATTGATCCCAGGACCAAGATAAGCATTATGTCCTTTAGTAAAGCATATTACATGTTACTACAGTTCACTCAGCAGAAAATAAAAGTAGCTACTTTAGCTGCTACCTAACTCGTCCCATGGACTGAGTGCTCTACCACTACAGATATTAACTAGTTAGGTAGAAGTGGTTACACAACAGTTAGTTCACCATACCGAGAACAATTGTTTCACCTTAGCGGATCCTCAGCTAGTACCATTACGAGCTGAGGATCCGCTAAGGTGAAACAATTGTTCTCGGTATGGTGAACTAACTGATGTGTAACCACTTCTATATATATATATATATATATATATATATAAACTTATTCCATAGAATCTGAAGTAGTTAGATTTAAATATCAATGAAACCACTGGTAAATCTAACTGGATATATATATATCGGAAAAGCTTTTTTCTTAGAGCTATTTAATTGTAAGAGACTACCCTGAGTTCTTAACTCAATATATATTTGTTGGCTCCATCATGTAGTTAAATTTTGTCCTGTCAGCCAGGCTGCTATTTTTA
Organism: Eledone cirrhosa; assembly: GCA_964016885.1. Lineage (NCBI taxonomy): Eukaryota > Metazoa > Mollusca > Cephalopoda > Octopoda > Eledonidae > Eledone > Eledone cirrhosa. Next base: position 109,593,771 of record OZ024740.1, read on the forward strand.
GCGGCAGGGAATTTCGAGACAAGCTGGGTTCCGAATGATACGTGCGATAATTCATATCGTACACAATTCATTCTCTAATTATTTTTAGAAGTGAAAGGATCACTAATTTCTCAACACCTACCGAGGAGCAGAGAAACGTGAGAACTTCACTTAATAAGTCGTGGCGAAACAGTCTCCAACACTGTCTAGTTGTTACCAGGCATTTTTGCCCAATAAAGGTCTGTTATTTTTCTTAATTTTCTTAATTTAATATTTAAAGTGAAGGATAACATTCTATATTGCTGTAGTTAGTATTTTATCACCCTAGCAAATTTTGGTCCTTACAATTCGAACACATGTATGTTTATATTAGTGTTCATCTCTCTTGTTTATTCAATTATATATATAGTAATTAGCTATATATCAAAGGTTAAATATTTTCAAAGTATAGCAGACCAATTATACTTAAATTTTCCTACTAATCAATGATTCTTGTTTTTGCTTTATTTTTTTTTCTTTAGTTAAATGTCTTTTTTAAGAAATTCATTCATTTAAGAAATGAAAATTGATTGAATTTTTAAAACTGTAAGGGCTTTTTTTTATCAAATCAAATTCAATTTTCAGGCCCTTTTTTTTCATTACATTTTAAAATTTCAACTTAAAAAAAGCAGAAGTCTTTTTTTATAAACTCAAATTGAATAAATCTCTCAAACTAAAATTCAGATAATAAACTGAATTTCATTTTTACTGATTGAATTTCATTTTTACTGAAGTAAATAAAAAGAAAATCGAATTCCAGACTTTAATAAAATAATTCAATTTTTTTTTTCATTTCTGATTCTAATTTATGAAAATATGGCAGTTTTTGAAATTTCAAAATAAACATGAAAAAAAATTGAATTTCCATATATTACAGATCTTAAAAAAAAAAAAAAAATATTAAGGAGGAAGTTTGGTGATAAAGCTGATATTTCATTTAAAAATCATGTATTATTATTGCTGTTCTAATGGCTTAAATGATATTTGTTAGTTTTGCATTGTTGTTATTACTATTTATTACAATTATTAATATTTCTACTGTTTTCCCTTTACTTGATGTAAACCCCACTCTGTGTTGTTTTCCCTTCTTTTAATGTCTCTTTATCTTGGGCCTTTGTGGCCAATAAAAGAAATTATTATTATTAAGGTTTTTTTATCCTAGCTCCTTGAAATTGTGTGAAATACACATGATTATAATAGTAATTGTTAACACTGTTGTATCTATTGGTATCCAATCTTGTCATTTCCAACATAATTTCTCAAAGTAAAAGAAATCAAACTTTGTTTTCCATTTAATTCTGGTTTCTACAAAATTATCATGAGTTCTCTGGAAAATAATGTAGGAAATAAGATACTGAAATTGAAAACCCAATCCAGATATTTACGTTGTTGATGTAATATGCCAGCGTTAGTTTTTATCAAGCATCATTCCTATTCAGTTTGCCATAATGTATTCAAGTCTTGCTATCCGAGGTTTCCACAAGGCTGTCAAAATTCAGCGATATAATAGGAATGTTGTTGGATATTTCCAATCAATAACACTGGTTGTTTGATCAACCAAAGACGTGTGTATATATCTGAAAAGAAAAAAAAAAATGTTTATAAACCATCATCCCCATGATGATATCTGCTTTCCATGGTAGCATGAATTACACAGGTCATCACGGTCTGAGTCAGTTGATATTTGGAGTTACAGCCCTCCTAAATTCTATTGTTGAATGACCCCTTTTTATTGCCACCTCTGTCACAGAATGTATTGGGTGTATTTTATCATAACAATGACACTAGGTAGGTTTTCCCTTCAGTAAGACTAAGAGCTCTCTCTACTCTGTTGTCTCAGTTTGGTAGATAGATACTGTAGAAGTGCCTTTAAGGGACCATTCCTGTTCTTGCATGGCAGACCTAATCTAATGCTTAGTTTAACACTGCCAGCTGGCCCTTGAATTGCTTTAACAGAGTCTGATTTGAAAATAACATCCTTTTGTTTTGCAAGTTGTTGAGTCTCTGAAAAAAGGGTTATAGGTGCTGCCTTTTCTCAACTGACTGACATTAAAAAAAACAAAATAAAATGACGGAAGTTGAAGATCTCTTAAGAACCTGGCTAGGACAACATAGAGACATTATACCCAACGGCCTGGCTCTAACAATATAAAGATATATATATATAATAATAATAATAGTAATAAATTTGAAGACTAAAATCCAAATAGGGCTCGATAAGGATAAATATATATCAGATATATAAGAACCGTAGAGCAAATATTTATTAAAATAACAGATTAAAGTTTAAGCAAAGAATCGCTGCTTTCACTCTTAACGGGATCTTCTGAAACTCAGAAGATCCCGTTAAGGGTGAAAGCAGCGATTCTTTGCTTAAACTTTAATCTGTTATTTTAATCATCATCATCATCATCATCATCAACGTTTAACGTCCGTGTTCCACGCTTGCATGGGTTTGGACGGGGGTAGTCCCACTTGAGGCAAGAGTGATTGTCTTGCTCGCATAGGACTGTCTGGCAGGTTTTCTACAGTTGGATGCCCTTCCTAACACCAACCACATTTACAGTGTGGGTCTGGGAGGTTTTTACCGTGTTGCCTACACGGCCACATTACAGCGTGGACTGTGTGTTTTTTTGTCGTGACACCTACACGATCTCATTTGTTTCGGCCTCGATGGCGCGGCACCAACATAACTTTACATAGAACGGGGTGGTGTGGATGGGGTGGGGGTGGGACGGGGTGTATTTTGTTAGAGATGCCTACTGGCTGGAGTAGGTTTTACTATATATTTAGGTAAGGCGGGTCTTCTCTGTTACTGAGTACCGCCAAAGGTCTCGGTCCAGTGACATTGTCTTGGAGAGGTGTAAGTGTGTGATGTCGGAGTTTATCAGTTCGTCCCAGGTTTTTCTAGGTCTGCCTATTCCGTGACTACCGTCTATCTTTATTGCCCTGCACTTTGTTATACAGCTATCGACTTTCATGCGCATCACGTGTCCATACCAATGTAGCCTTCTCTCGAGTAAACAACATCTGATCCCTCTTATCTCTAATTTTTTCCTTAGTTCGTTTATGCTTTGCCGTTCACGTATATTACTGTTACACATCCAGCGGAGCATGCAAGCTTCGTTCCTCTCTAGTCTGCGTATATCCTCTGCACACAATGCCCAGGTCTCACTGCCATGCAGCATTGCTGTTCGTATGCAGGCATCGTACAACCTGCCTTTCATTTTTAGGGAGAACCCTTTAGCAGCTAATAGTGGTATAAGCTCTCTGAACTTTTTCCAACCAGTTCTGACTCTAGCTAGTACTTTCAGAGCACCCTCCCCCACTGCTGATTTTATCGCCCAGGTAACGGAAGCTGTCCACTATTTCTATAGAACCCTCTGCGCAATTGAAAGAGCTAGTATTTTGTGGGCACTTGCTGCTACTTATTGCACCAGAACACCGGCCACATGTAAAATCTATGTTCTTAGTTAGCTTACCTGTGATCCCACTACATCTTTTATGCACCCATACTTTGCATTTAGGACATAAAATGGAGTTTCTACCTACGCCTTTCCTACACACCGAGCACGACCATTTCCCAGAAGGGACCGCCGCCTTGTTTTCTTTCCTACAAACTAGTACTTTGGTCTTAGCCAGGTTAATTTTAAGTCCTTTTGACTCTAGGCCGTGCTTCCATGTTTGGAATTTCTTCTCTAGCTCGGCCATTGATTCCGCTATGAGTGTCAGGTCGTCTGCGTATAGGAGTTCCCATGGGCAGCCTGTCTTGAACTCCTCTGTTATAGCCTGAAGGGCAATAATAAATAGTAGGGGGCTGAGAACAGAGCCCTGATGGACGCCAACTTTTACGCTAAACTCTTCACTATATTCGTTGTTAATTCTAACCTTGCTGACTGTTTCTTTATACATGGCTTGTATAGCCCTCACAAGCCATTCGTCAACGCCTAGTTTTCTAAGAGCCCACCAGATAATGGAGCGGGGGACTCTGTCGAAGGCTTTCTCCAAGTCGACAAAAGCTAAGTAGAGGGGTTTACCTTTAGCTAGGTACTTCTCCTGTAGTTGTCGTACTATGAAAAGAACATCTGTGGTACTTTTGCCTGACACAAACCCGAACTGCATTTCATCTAGGTCAATTCTCTCTCTGATTAGTTGCGCTATTACTTTTGCCGTGACCTTCATGACCTGGTCGATTAATTTAATGCCTCTATAGTTACTCCTATCTAGGGCGTCTCCTTTACCCTTATAACAGTTAACGATGATGCTGCTATGCCAGTCCTTCGGAACAACCCCATTCTGTACGACTTGGTTAACTATGCGGGTGACCATGGTGTGTCCCACCGTGCCAGATGCCTTCAGCATCTCAGCAACTATTTCTGAAGGCCCAGCCGCCTTACCCGTCTTCATATCCTTGATTGCCTTACTTATTATACTCCCCTCGACTAACACTGCTGGTCCCTCTATTGGGTCGATATGGGGGAGACTGTCTTTCTCCCATTTATTCTCCTCATTTAGTAGCCTTTCATAGTGACACTTCCAAGCTACCTTCTTATCAGCGTCGGTGATGGCAAGTGTGCCATCGTCGTTTAGTACACACTTCTCCCCGACAATATCACGGTTTTCCTTGACGCATTGCCTAGCAATCCTGAACACCTCACGTTTTTGGTCATCGCGTTGTAGAACATGCTTGAACTTTCTTTCCTCAGCTTCCCTTCTTGCTAAGTACACTTGTCTCCTAGCTTCCCTCCTGGCCACTTGATAGTCTTCTCTACTTCCCCCATCCCGCCATACTTTCCAAGCCTGCTTTTTGGCCTTAATTGACCCCTCCACCTTACTGTTCCACCACCATGTTACTCTCCTCCTGCCTACAGGCCTGCTCCAGCCACAGACTTCGTCTGTCGCCAACAGCAGGTTTGCTTTCAGAAATTCCCACTCTCCCTCTATATTGTCCGACTCTAAATGTTCTTCCTTACTGTCGAAAGCATCAAGTAATATGCTTTGAAATTTATTCCTGGCTGTGGGGTCCTTTAGCTTCCATATTTTTCTCCTGAGGATAGTCCTCTTTTGTTGTCGAGTACGTCTCGTCCTGACTATGAGGTCGCTAATTATCAGTCTATGTTGGGAGGTGCATTCTTCATGGGGGAGGGATTTAGTGTTTACAACAGACACTCTGTCACGTCTTCTGGTAAGGATATAATCTACCTGGCTTGTGTGTTCCCCGGATCTATAGGTGATCAGGTGATTGTCACGTTTTTTGAAGTTAGTGTTACAGATAGTTAGGTTATTTGCATCACAGAATTCCAGGATTCTGGAGCCTTCCTCATTTCTAGTACCAAACCCATAGCCTCCATGGATTTCGTCGTAGCCGTCACAATGTTGACCAACGTGACCGTTTAGGTCGCCTGCGATAATTATATAGTTAATATATATATATATATATACACACACACATATTGAAATTACTGAAACTCTCAAAATAGAATATTTTACTCATTTATAATTTGATATTTTTCATATAGTATAGTTTAATAAAAGAAGATTTCACTCCACCCCTCTCTCTCACCACCTTTCCATAAAGAGGTGACATAAAAATTCAGCATTTGCTGCTGTTGCCATCCCTCTCTCTCTCTATTGAACATATATTCTTACTATTCCTTTTCCACAGCTGGGCCACATTTTTACACTACAACTCTCAAAAATAAAAAAGAAATTTACAATTTTTATTCACATATTTTAAAAATAACGAATAAAAAGAAAAGGAAGAAATTTGAATAGTGGAAGTAAAGGAAAGTGAAGGAGGAATCGACCCTCTACACCCAGATTCAAGCAGTATGTCTTAACTACTCCCAGCAGACAAAATGACGAAGGTATTACTGCAGAGAAGAGTCAGCGACACCTGCTGCATCAGCCACTCCACCACACGTGGCACCCTTCCTCGGGTTGGGTGCGCTATTCTTAATTCTGTGGTGGGACTGAGAATACCTAAGGTCTCGATGGTGACTGGCCTGAAAAAGAAGCCGTCAGTCAAGTCCTTGACTAATATTTAGCTTTCTATTGATCAATATTAGTATTTTGATATGATAGGCTTGGTATTGTATGGTTCAATACCATCTAGGTGTCACCATATGCAAGCACTGTTGGGGTTTTTATTTTTTTTGAGACACATGTAAAGTATAATATTCATGAATAATATCTGATGTGGGAGTGGAGAGTTCCAGCACACACACACAATATCATTGAAAATTCAGCCTATCTTCAGCAACAACCACCCTGAACTGCCCTAATATGCTGGTTTGTGTGTGGTGGCAGCATATTTAACAATCAATAATGATTCTGCGCACACACACATTAGGTTCTTTATATATATATTATATTAGGTGTCCGATTTCAAATTGAAATCGGACATTTCATACTTAATGATCTGAAACAATCCATTGTTGATTACAGTGGGATTTAGATTGATGTGAAGTTATAGAGCAGTGAAGGTGGTTGAGATAGGGAATAGGACATATGTAGAGATGGTATGTTCGTTTCTATTACCAGAACATATTTTGTTTATATATGATAGTTTCCATGGGACTTAGTGGTTAGAGTGAGGTGAGTTTGATTCCCAGACCGAGTGGTGTGTTGTATCTTTATTTCAAATTGCTCTGTTGATTCAGCTGGCAAAAATGGATGTAATGTCATGGGTGCCAAACTGTATGTCATTGCCCTTTCCATAGACAACATTAGTTGTGTGTAGAGGGGAGATTGGCATGTGTTGGAGACTGCTGCTCTTCCACATAAACAATTTGCTCAGCTTGTGCCTTAGTGAGGAACCTTCTAGGTGCAGACCCATATCTACTCATTACCAAAGGGGGTCTCATCTTCCAGTATGTTGTAGTATGATGGTATGATATTGTAGTGTATTATAGTATAGGAGTTAGTAAAGTAGTACTATGATGAAGAGGGAAGTGATATGTTTATTGTGCTAGTGGTGGTATATTGTTGTGCTGCACTATAGTGTTATGATAAAAACGTAGTATGTTATTGTTGTTGACGTTTAGCCCTTGGTCAGTTGTGTCTTATGATCAAAAGTGTTCCAGTCGTGACCATCCAGACATTTTTTTTAGGGCTATAGAGAACTACATCATCCAATGTGTCTTTTTCTTATGTTAGACAGTAGGATGTGATTTAAAGGATATTTGGCTGCTGTTTCCAGCAGGTGAAGGCACTATATAGAGGCTGCCTTCTTGTCTCATGAGGTGTGGTGTATATAATACTTAGTTGGTGGTGTGGTGGGGTGGTGGTGTTTAGCCCCAGGTCAGCTCCGATTATGCCATGACTACCGTTTTTTTTTTATTCTCGTGCATAGTTTATCTTGGACTACATTATCCAATGTGTCCTTTCTATGTTTCCAGATGGTAGTGTTATGAGTGAAATCTGACTGCAATTTCTTGGTAGTGTAGGTGTAGTGGTAGTTGTGGTGGTGTAATAGATTCAGCGTGTCTGGTGGAGTAGTGGGGTGTCTGCTGGGCTAGTGTAATATTTAGGTGTTGTGACTAGCGTCTGATGAGGTGTGGAATATTGTAGTAGTATTTGGGTGTGGTGTCTGGTTGGGTAGTGTAGTATCTGGGTGTGGTGTAGTAGTGTATTGCAGTTGGTGTGAGATGTGAGTTATACCATGACAGATGACCTGTGGTGGGTGACATCTGGTAAGTGACCTGCGATAGGTCATCTGTACTAGATGCGGGTGTTGCATAACAGTTTAAGTAACAGTAGAAATACAATGTCATAGGGAAGAGATTGGTAGTAGACAGAGGGGGCGTGTTGTAGCGATGAGGTGTGGTGTTTTATCTAAATTAGGTGTGCTGTCATAGTGATGATGATGGTGGTGGTGGTGGTGAGGAGTAGCCAGAGGAGATGAGTGAGGGTCAGGTGGGGATGATTTAACTGATTTAGCCAGCCAACCAGCAATATGATGGTAGCATTGATGGTGGTTGTGTTAATGGTAGTGATTGTGGTAGTTGTGTTAATGGTTGTGGTGGCGGTTGTGTTAATGGCAGTTGTGATGTTAGCAGTGATGATGATGATGAAAGTTTCCTCTCCAATGAACACACATTAAAAATAAAAACAAACACACAAACAAATAAAACTGAGAAGTGAACCGAAGCCAAACTTACTTGATAAATCAGGTTTGTTTGTCTTATAGTTGTCCCAGAGATTGGTTTTAAATATATTCTCTCCCACTTCCTTCATCTCCTACCTACCTCTGAGATTGATAAGCTAACAACTCACTACACCAAGTCATTGCCACAACCTTTACACCACCGTCACTCTATCACCCTTACATCAGCACCACCACCCTGTTACCATTACACCACCACTACCATCCTCTTACCTTTACATCAACACCACCACCACCCTCTTACTTTACACCACCACCACCACCACCACCACATCAACACCACCAAACCATGTAAGAAGAGCTCCACCAATCACAGCTTCTTCTTCTGCTGGACAAGTGTGCAGGGATACATCACTATCAAGCAATAACAAGTGAGACATTTATGTTGTTATTGTGATGATGTTGCTGTTGATGTGATGCTGCAATGCCCAGGAATGTATAAGTGTAGCCATCACATCTTCCCAGTGCTAAGTTACATCACAGAGTGCAGCAACAGATGCGGTAGTTGTTGAAAGATGTGATTTAACATAATCTATATATATATTACATAACACAATTCTCCACTGATTGCTCCGGCTTCTTTTTTTCTTTTTTCTAGAAAGTCAACTAAATCTTAACCCTTTCATTACCATATTTCTATTACGACACTTCATTTCATGCTGCTTTTAGCAATAGGACTATGAGCCCCACCGTTAAAATATCCCCCAAACCTCCTCTCATATCAACCTCATAGGAAGACAGCTAAACATACATGTGTGTGTAAATTGCATTTTTTTTCATATTTCTACTGAAAGAGACTGACTATAATTTTTAAATTGTTTAGAAAAATAATTAAGAAATTTAGAGGTATTTAATGATATAAATAACTTTCTCATTATTTATCTGGAGTTTGGAGCATAACTTAACAAAAGATGTTACATAAAAATTATGATTTTTTAAAATAAATATAAAACTCTATAATAAATAGTTTTTTTTTCTCTTATAGAGTTAATGTTAGTTTGAGGCAGTTTCATATCAAAATTGCTGAACATATATTTAGTCTCACTGTGAAATTAAGGACCCTTTAATTATCTATTACTTTCAAATCATTTTGAAAATAATCAAGAATTTGGAGAGATTTAGTATTGTAAGTAACTTTCTAATTATTAAGTTGGTGTTTGGAACTTGGAACATAGCTTAACAAAAGTTCTTACATAGAATTATGATGAAAGGGTTTTAGAAAAAATGTAAACATAAAATAAAGTTTTGTATTATAGAACTAAGAGTTATGAATTAATCCTATAGAAATTGTTTTTATTTTTGCATTACACTATGATGTTAAGAGTTCAAATCTTGTAATCAGCAATGTATTTTATTTTAATACTACTTTTAGTTAGAGCCTCTAAGACTGATGGAAGGGAGGAAGTTATCCTCAAACAGGAAACCTGACACAAATGCTTGCATCAGTGGACTCTACTAAAGGGAGTCAAGGGCCATGTGAGGGTGTGACAGATTAAGTCAACCATCCAAGAAGGCAAGGGTGGGATTTAAACTCATAATGCATGGCCTATCATCTGACACACTAACAACTCTACCAGTCCATTGTCCAAGATTGGTACTTTATTTTATTGACACTGAAAGGATGGAAGACAAAGTTGTCTTCAGCAAGATTTGAACTCATAATACAGAGAATACCCTGTTAATTTACTACCTGTTATTTAGCCTCAAGTAAGACATACTTGAGCAAACAAAGGCTTGTATAGGTTAGCCATTTTCTTTCCAGCACAGCTTCCTTCCACTTTTTTCTTTCCTGTGTCTTCTTTGTGAGTTTCACCATTCTGAGTTTGACTTTCACCACTTTTGATCATATCTTCCTTGCACCTCTTCAACCAATGTTCATCATCTATATACATTACATGACTGTACCTAATATACTATGACTGGCTATGAAAGCATAACTGAACACCAGCACTAATCTTGGCTTATTTGAATATGACCATGGATAAAATTCTGTAAAAGTTGTATTCCCTGTGTACCAGAATAACCATATATAAGCAAAGCAATGATAATAAACCAAATTAGTTAATGAAATAAGCTTTTGCTGGCCTTTTTATTATCTGAAAAATTATGAAAATCAATTTTCTGAGACTGCTGGTTTCAAACCCCAGTCTTGTTAAATCAACAAGTCAGGTTTGAAGCATGCTAGACTGTAAAAAGTGCAATTCACATTCCTGCTGCTGACTAACATCTAGAAGTGAGACTCATCACCAGGAACATTAAGATTTCACATCTTCAATCAAAACATGAAGACAATTCTATTGTATAAGGGAGAGGTAACTTTAAAAATAATTATGACCTTCATCAACATAGCTTTGTGGGAAGTAAACCCAGCAGACACCTTGTCATGGAAATCAATTGAATGAAATGGTGTTGGGTTTAGATACACCCTCTGAAAGTCACCAGCACAATATTAATAGGTAGTCTCTCTGGTGACCCCCACACCACCCCAGGGTAAAAGGAAGAGACGAAGGCCAAAGTACTCCTGGCAACGCAACCTGGAGAACAAAATGAGAAGATCTGGTTAAAGCTGGGGGAAATTGAAGAAGAAAACTCAAGATAGGGATGAGAAGAGAAAGGAGTGTGTGTGGTCAATACAGAAGAAGTAAACATTCAGTAGATTTGAACAAAAATATTCTTCAGTCATATTGTCTTAGTGTAGTGGTCTATGCAGTTGTCTGGTCTAAAACAGATGCATATTCTGATTCCTGCAAACAGTTGTATCACATTGTGATTAGAGAGGATTCTTCAGTTTGGCTGAGCATGTGACAACATTACTAGTGCTGGTGACATAATATACACCCAATTAATTCTGTAAAGTGGTTGGCATTAGGAAGAGCATCTAACTGTAGAAACTATGCTGAATATAGAACATATGAGCAAGATGAGGTCTCTCTGACCCTCTAATCTCAGGCTGTGACAACTGATACAAACCATGTCAACAGAGAAAGTGGATATAAAAATCATCTTCTGCCTGACCAAGATATCACCTGACCCTTACACTAATATCTAACGATGGTGATATTATGCCTGACCAAAATATCATCTGACCCTTACGCTAATGTTTAATGATGGTAGTGTTATGTCTGACCAAGATGTTATCTGACCCTTACACTAATGTCTATTTTATGAGATTGATTAAATAAGCACCAAAGTACTTGTGGGTGGTGGTGGTAGATGTAATTAATTAATAAAACCTGGCCACAGCTATCCAATGACTGAAATGAGTATGAGGAGAATAAGAGAATGTGACAATGTGAGGTGAAGGTGGAAATCATTTTGGATTGGTATTGCTAGATAGTTGCTGCTATTCTGTCTGTTATTACCTGAAATGATTTGAAACACACACAAATATGGATGGATAACAACTCACAAGTGAACACATGCATACGCACAGATTTTCTGTTTAGCTGAAATTTCACTACACACACACACACACACACACACACACACACACACACACACACACACACACACACACACACACACACTGTTTTCATTGTAGCTATTAGCAGACTGTTGAATCCTAGCAAACTTAGAGAGAGAGGGAGGGAGAGATCAATAGACAGAGATAGATAAGTGTGTGTGTGCATATGTAATATATACACACACACATATATATATATACATATATCATCCTTTATATATATATATATATATATATATATATATATATTGAGAGGGGGGAGAGAAGATATACTGCAAGATATGGATAGATAGAGAGATAAATAGCTAAAGATAGGTAGAGAGAGTGAAAGAGATAGCAGGGAGCTAGATATATGATGAGTTACTTGATGAGGAGGTCCTGTGTGACTGCTGTAAAAGCAGCAACAGTTTAATATTATTCTGGGACAATATATAGCAGACAATCTATGTGTTGTTCATAATTGTTATACTTGGTTGTGTGACTTGCTGCAGAGTAACCAAGGCAATATATATAATATATGCACCACCATAATACATAGATGAACATTCAATAATATACTATATATCCACTCATATATATTTATTCTTACTATATACACTCTGCTATAGCATTGAGTGCTGGTAATGGTACCTTCCTCAGTAAACCACAAATCTACTGAATCACCTAATCTATATCTATCTATCTCTATATATATGTGAGTCCTGGGTTCAATCGGGGGTAACCACAGTAAGTAAGGTACTCAATACATTAGTAGAGTATATACAGCAAAATTTAATATAGAAATGGCTTCTACAAGACTAGAACTGTTTCATTTGAAGGAAATCATTAGGAAAGCTTTTCTGATGATTTCCTTCGAATGAAACAGTTCTAGTCCTGTAGAAGCCATTTCTATATTAAATTCTCTCTCACTCTTTCTCTGTATGTATGAGCAAGACAAGGTCAGCTGACCGGGCACTGCCCACAACAGGACAACCCGTCTAACCCATGCTAGCGTGCAAGAATGGACGTAAAACGGTGATGATGATGATATAAGAGAGAGAGGGGTCTTATTTTACAGATTACCTATCTGTCTTTATCTATCTATTCATATCCCATTCATCTATCCCTATGTCTGTTCATCTAATCTATCTATGCTTACCTACCTAGCTTCACATCTATCTATGCTTACCTACCTAGCTTCACATCTATCTATGCTTACCTACCTAGCTTCACATCTATCTACCTATCTAGAGATATATTTCAAGCATGTTCTACAACGTGAGGACCAAAAACGTGAGGTGTTCAGGATTGCCAAGCAATGTGTCAAGGAAAACCGTTATATTGTCGGGGAGAAGTGTGTACTTAACGATGATGGCATACTTGCCATCACCAACGCTGATAAGAAGGTAGCTTGGAAGTGTCACTACGAAAGGCTTCTAAATGAGGAGAACAAATGGGAGAAAGACAGTCTCCCCCACATCGACCCAATAGAGGGACCAGCAATGTTAGTCCAGGGTAGTACAATAAGCAAGGCAATCAGAGATATGAAGACGGGTAAGGCGGCTGGTCCTTCGGAAATAGTTGCTGAGATGCTGAAGGCATCTGGTTCGGTGGGACACACCATGGTCACCCGGATAGTTAACCAAGTCGTACAGAATGGGGTTGTTCCGAAGGACTGGCGTAGCAGCATCATCGTTAACTGCTATAAGGGAAAAGGAGATGCCCTAGATAGGAGTAACTATAGAGGCATTAAATTAATCGACCAGGTCATGAAGGTCACGGAAAAAGTAATAGCGCAACTAATCAGAGAGAGAATTGATCTAGATGAAATGCAGTTCGGGTTTGTGTCAGGCAAAAGTACCACAGACGCTCTTTTCATTGTACGACAACTACAGGAGAAGTACCTAGCTAAAAGTAAACCCCTATACTTAGCTTTCGTCGACTTGGAGAAAGCCTTCGACAGAGTCCCCCGTTCCATTATCTGGTGGTCTCTTAGAAAACTAGGTGTTGACGAATGGCTTGTGAGAGCTATACAAGCCATGTATAAAGAAACAGTCAGTAAGGTTAGAATTAACAACGAATATAGTGAAGAGTTTAGCGTAAAAGTTGGTGTCCATCAGGGCTCTGTTCTTAGCCCCCTACTATTTATTATTGCCCTTCAGGCTATAACAGAGGAGTTCAAGACCGGCTGCCCATGGGAACTCCTATACGCAGATGATCTAACGCTCATAGCTGAATCAATGACCGAACTAGAGAAGAAATTCCAAACATGGAAGCACGGCCTAGAATCAAAAGGCCTTAAAATTAACCTGGCTAAGACTAAAGTTCTAGTTTGTAGGAAAGAAAATAAGGCGGCGGTCCCATCTGGGAAATGGCCATGCTCAGTGTGTAGGAAAGGCGTAGGTAGAAACTCCATTTTATGTCCCAAATGCAAAGTATGGGTGCATAACAGATGTAGTGGGATCACAGGTAAGCTAACTAAGAACATAGATTTTACATGTGGCCGGTGCTCTGGTGCAATAAGTAGCAGCAAGTGCCCACAAAATACTAGCTCCTTCAACTGCGCAGAGGGTTCTATAGAAATAGTGGACAGCTTCCGTTACCTGGGTGACAAAATCAGCAGTGGGGGAGGGTGCTCTGAAAGTACAGTAGCTAGAGTCAGAACTGGATGGAAAAAGTTCAGAGAGCTTATACCACTATTAGCTGCTAAAGGGTTCTAAAAATGAAAGGCAGGTTGTACGATGCCTGCATACGAACAGCAATGCTGCATGGCAGTGAGACCTGGGCATTGTGTGCAGAGGATATACGCAGACTAGAGAGGAACGAAGCTTGTATGCTCCGCTGGATGTGCAATAGTAATATACGTGAACGGCAAAGCATAAACGAACTAAGGAAAAAATTAGAAATAAGAGGGATCAGATGTTGTTTACTCGAGAGAAGGCTACGTTGGTACGGTCACGTGATGCGCATGAAAGACGACAGCTGTATAACAAAGTGCAGGGCAATAAAGATAGACGGTAGCCACGGAGTAGGCAGACCCAGAAAAACATGGGACAAGCTGATAAATTCCGACCTCACACGCTTACACCTCTCCAAGACAATGTCACTGGACCGAGACCTTTGGCGGTACTCAGTAATAGAGAAGACCCGCCTTACCTAAATACAAAGTAAAAACCTACTACAGTCAGTAGGCATCTCTATCAAAACACACCACCTCCACCCCATCCACACCACCCCTTTCAATGTAAAGTTATGTTGGTCCCACAACATCCAGGCCGAAACAAATGAGATCGTGTAGGTGTCACGACAAAAAACACACAGTCCACGCTGTAAATGTGGCCGTGTAGGCAACACGGTAAAAACCTCCCAGCCCCACACTGTAAATGTGGTTGGTGTTAGGAAGGGCATCCAGCTGTAGAAAACCCACCAGACAGTCCTATGCGAGCAAGACAACCACTCTTGCCTCAAGTGGGAAAACCCCCGTCCAAACCCATGCAAGTGTGGAACACGGACGCTAAACCTGATGATGATGATGATGATATTTAGATATCTGTCCCATATATTTTGCTCTCTGTCTATTAACTGTCACAGCTTCCCATTTTCCCTTCCAAATGTCTATTTACCTACTCAGCATAAACCTATTTTCTTATCTCTCTACCAAGCCATCTTCCACCAAACTATCCTTCCACCTAACCATCCTTCCACCTAACCATGCTCCCACCAAACCATCTTCCCCCCTAACCATCCTTACATCAAACCATCCTCCCTCCTAACCATCCTTCCTCATAGCCATCCTTCCACCAAGCCATTTTTAATAATAATAATGAAATTATTGTGTACAGTGCTCAGGTGCACTACAACTCGTCAAAGGTGTATGTATAGTACATAGAATAATATACAAATGTCAGGGAAGTGAATAGTGTATGAGTCATGATATACATGTGTGTATGTGTATGGAGGGGGAATATTAGGTGTAGTGTTGGCGAATCTCGGGAAGTATGGAGGTTTTAAAAGATGCAGTGTCTCGACAGCTAACAACTGATGCAGGTAGTTTGTTCCATGCTTCAGCAACTCTGAGTGTGAAAAAATGTTTCCGAAAGTCATGGGAACTGTGCTGTTTTCTGACTTTGTGGGGATGTCCACGTGTGTTACACACATGGAAATCAAAAAGGTACTCAGGGTTGTTGTTGGCAAGATGGTTAATAATTTTGTGGGTGTTTACCAAGTCAGTTGCCAGACGTCGGAGCTTCAATGTATCCATGTCCAGGGAAGCAAGGCGTTCAGAGTATGGTAGATGCCTGATGGAGGGTATTCGCTTGGTTGCACGTCTCTGAACAGTTTCCTCCTAACCATCCTCCTACCAAGCCATCCTTCTAACAAACCATCCTTCTATTAAGCCATCCTTCCACCTAACCATCCTTTCACCCCTAGCTATCCTCCACCCCAAACCATCCTTTTACATTTTCTTTTTCTACATAGCTATCTACATAGCCAACTTACTATTTCCATCCATGGGTCCTGAACTCCTGAAACTGTCATAAGTGTATCACAGTGATACACAGTGTAGCATGTGTTGGGCAATTTTTACCTGGCAGATCCCCTCCTTCTCCAGGTACAACTCATTTTTGCCAGCTGGAGCAACATGAAATAACGTGTCTTGCTCAAGGACACAATGCACCACCAGGAACTAACTGATAGTGGCTCCCTGAATCTCCTAACCCCTATGCCACATACCTTCGCAGACATCATGTATAGGTAAGGTATCTACAGCAATTGTGACTTTCTACTGTTAAAGTTGACTTGGTTGTTATACTTGTAACACCTGTGTGTGTGGAGGGGGGGGGGGCTGTGTAAGAGTGTGTTTGGTTAGACACCACACTGATATGGTATTTGATAGATAGAAGAAAGAATGTAAGGAACATAATTTAATTAATGTGGTACACCAGAATTAACCATTTCCATACCAACTTATCCCCCCAAAATGGCCTCTGGTTCTATGAAACAAAACCCCACCTTTTTTAATTTTTCGACAATATTATATAAGAACCATATGTTAAGTTACTATCTTAGTAATAAAATAATTAATAATTTTAGTAAAATTCTCCATAAATAAATAGACTGCTGCTGTTGTTGAGTCCTAGATGAACCCTGATTGAACAGACTTATGATCAAAGTAATTCCAAATATGACTAGCATATCTTTTTCTTTTGTGCAGGGAACCCAGTATGAAATTATCCAAGATATTTTTTTATATGATGATCCAGTAGTGTGTGATTTGAGGGAGATTTGGCTGCTATTTCTAGCAAGTCAAATGACCACGTAGCAGCTCGCTGTTGACTCAATTAAACAGTGTGTAGTGGTGCTAATGGTGTTGGTAAAGAGGGTGGTACAGGTAGTAATAATGGTGAGGTGAATGAAGTAAGTAACTATTTACATTAGTGATAGTCATCAGGTATATCCCCAAGATGTACCTTTACACTACACCTGAAGCTATGTTCCTCTGACTAATATCATCATCATCATTGTTTAATGTCCATCTTTTCATGCTAGCATGGGTTAGCTGAGTTGTCCCATTGTGAGACAAGCCACATCAGATGACTGTGTCTTGCTCATACAGAACTGTTTCTGGCTTGTTTTCTATGGCTGGATGCCCTTCCTAATGCCAACCACATTTACAGAGTGTACTGGGTACTTTTTGTCATGTCACCAGCATGGGCACTGTCTCTATAAGTGTGTCTTTCTCTATATATATTTGTATATGCATGTATAGGTATTTATGTGTGCAGAGGAGATAACAAAGGACTGCGATTGGAAGGATGTGCTGTGCTGGTAAAGACCCATCAAACCCATGCAAGCATAGTAAAGCAGGCATAAAATGATAAAGATTATTATGTGTATAAGAATATAAATGCATGTGTAAATATGTGTCAACATATATATATATATATATTTGTATATAGGTATATGTATGTTATTGTGTGTGTGTGTGTGTATATCTGTGTAATATGTGTGTGTAACATATATATATATAGAGATATATGTAAAATGTGTATATATTTGTGTGTGTGTATATAATATGCACACACATAGGACACAGTCACAGAAAAGTAGTGGCTGTAAAGAATAAAGGAAGAAGACAGTATGGTTCATGTTAAGCGTTAACCATTGTCTCACACTTCAAAGGAGGAATTTGCCAAAGAATTCAATTTATTTTCATTGCTGCTATCTCTTCTATCTCTCCATCTCTGTTGGTTAATAAGATAGATAACAGTCCCATGAAGCCAATCATTTGAAGCTACAGGTAAATGTATTGGATACCCTATCATGTGGAAAACACCCTCACCAGTACCAGCACCATCAACACCAACACCACCACCAGCAGCACCTCCACCACCGCCACTATTACTACTATAATGGTGGTGGCAACAAAGTGGGGGGAGCAGTGACAGGAGTATTTGCATGCTCATTGATTTGAGAGAAGCAGATTTAGAGACTTGAAGTCTTGGAAGATCCCAACCTGCTTCTGACTAACTGTTCTAGGTGAGCAGTTGTATATGATGGTGGGGCATAGTGGTGGTGGTGGGGCATAGCGGTGGTGGTAAGTGTTGTGGTGGTGATGGTGATGGGGAGTTGTGGTGGTGAGGGGTGCGGTGGAGTGTTATGGTGGAGGTGATGGTAGGGTGTTATAGAGGTGGGGCGTTATAGTGGTGGTGGTGGGAGCTGTAATGGTATAGTGGCAATCGAGTGTGGTGGCAGAGTGTTATGGTAGTGGGGATATGATGTGGTGGGGTTGATGTTTGAGGCATGTATAAACAATAATGCAATAATGTGAATTCATGTTTTGGTGGATTCAAAGTTTATAAAATGCATCACTCAAAAACAGAAATTTGTTGAAGTTATCATATGTGCATGTACACACAGACACACAAACAAGCACCTGCACAGTCACGCACACACACACACAGATACACAGCTACAACTGTGTGCTACAGAAGTTCACTTTGGAACCTTGAGGTTTAGGGCTCTTGTGAAGGAATTTGATAGAAATTGTACGGATGTGTATGTGTATATATATACATACACGCACACACTCACACATACGCAAATATATATATATACTCACAAACACACAAATATATATATATATATATCATCGTTTTAACATCCACTTCCCCTGGTAGCAAATATATCTCCATCCTGTGAGGTAATCATGCTGGTGCCATGACAAAAAGCACCCAGTTTACCCTGTAAGTTGGTTGTGTTGGTGACACAACAAAAAACGCCCAGTTTACCCTGGATGGCAGTTGTTTTAGTGCCATGATAAAAAAGCACCCAGTCCACACTGTAAGTCAGTTGGTGTTGATGTGCTCTTTGTGCTCACTTCCTTTGTGCATCTGCCACATGTAAAGTCTATATTTTCTGTTAGCCTACCTGCAATCTCACTACATCTCTTTTGCATCCATAATTTACATTTTGTGCACCTTATGGAATTTCTATTCCCTCATTTCTAGCATATTGAGGAAGGCCACTTTTCCTATGGTACTAGACTCCTGCCTTTTTTCCTATTTAAGATTTTCATCTTTGCTAGATTTACTTTTAGGCCTTTCAACTCTAGGTTCTTCCATGCTTGAAATTTTGCTTCTATGGATTCAGCTATAAGGACTAGCTCATCAGCTTATATGAGCTCCCACGGAGTACTAGTTTTAAAATCCTCAGTGATGCCCTGAAGGACAATGATAAACATGAGTGGACTGGGGGATGATCCCAAGTGGACCCCCACCTGCACTTCAAATTCATGACTGTACTAATTGCCAACTCTCACTCTACTGGTTGCTCCTCTATACATAGCCTGCATGATCTTCACAAGCTATTCATCAAGGAGATGAGACTGTTTGCTTTGCTTTTCATCCTTTTGAAGTCAAAATAATAAAATACCAGTTGTAGTTTAGGGAGTCTATTCTTTCTCTATCTCTCCTTTAAAAAAACCCCATTTGTTTTCTAATCCAAAGCTCAGTAACTATGCATAGATGGATAGGTTGCTGTATCATTCTCATAATTGTAAAGCTTTCAGAAGACATTCAGAGATGAATAGGTAGAAATCTACACTATGCTGACCCATGATCTAAGCGTTTCAGCCATAACCACCCACTCTTATTTTCAAACAATATATCCTTAATTACACTTACTAATGTGTCCCGCCTTTTTATGATGGTACAGTGATTTGAGATGAATTAGGCTGATATTTTTAGCAGTTCAAGTGACTATACAAAGACTTGCTATCATTGTTTTTGTTATAGTTTCTCTCATTAGAAACTAGATTTTGTTGTTTAGCCCTAGGTCGGTCCTGATCAAGCCTAATTCAAAGATGTTCAAGTTAAGATCATCATGTCTTTTGCTTAGTCATAGTGTATCCAGGACTACATTAATTAATGCACCCTCCCTATTTTATGATAGTAAAGTGTAATTTAAGGGAGAGTCATATGCAACTATTTTTAGCAGGTTGAGTGACCATGTAAAGGCTCTATTGTTGTCTCAGTTAAAAACTAATGTTTATATGTGTGTAAGAAAGAGAGCAGAATGTTTCTGTGTTGTAGATGGAGAGAAAGTAAGATATGTATATATTCCATATACCGTATATTCTCGTCTATACGTTACACAGGTAGATAAGCTGCACTTCCATTTTACATACACTATTTACAATCAACATCATCATATACCTGTTTTCCCTATATATTTTGAATTAGGGTTTTGTAAATCCAGCAGATTTGTTGCATGCTGGTATTTCACATATCTGTGAAAGGTGTGTAACTTATACGCAAGTACGTACAGCATAACACACACACACATATATATATGAGAGCAGGTGGGGGTAGCATGTTTCCTTGTTGTAGCTGAGAAGAGCATGAAAGATAAGTATAGGTAGGTAGATAGACAGATAGATGTAGGTAGCTTGATACACTAACATAAATGGGTGAAGCTATATAGACAGACAGATAACTAGACAAAGAAGGAAGGGGTGGATGGATGGATGGATGGATGGATGGATAGTGTTTCTGTTTGGTAGTTGAGAGAGAGAGAGAGAATTTTATGATGAAAAATTGAGGAAGGTTGTATGTGAAGCTAGAGACAGAAACAGATCAATAACCTATAACATAGCTACTAAATACAGTAGCTTCTAACATGTGGTGGAGAGAGAGAGAGAGAGAGATGTAGGAACAGGTACTCAATCCTGTTGCTGGCCTTTTCTTTTACACATTCACACACACATAACAGTCCAACTCATGCCAGCATGGAAAACACATAAAATGATGATGGTATGTGTATATGCATGGAAATATGCATGAGTTTGTGTGTGTGTGTGTGTATAACAAAATTTAATATAGAAATGACTTCTACAGGACTAGAACTGTTTCATTCGAAGGAAATCGACAGGGCTTTACTGATGATTTTCTTCGAATCAAACAGTTCTAGTCCTGTAGAAGCCATTTCTATATTAAATATTGTTGTATACCGTCTACTAATGTATTGAGTACCTTACTTACTGTGGTTACCCCCGATTGAACCTGGGACTCAGACACACACACACATATATATATATATATATATATATATATATATATATATATATATATATATATATATATATACATATATAGTCTGTTTCCTGGTTCTTAGAATAAGCAAACCATATCCCTGCATGTTGTATGAAGTGAAAAAAGATATGGCATTTGGCCACAACACACTACCACAGAAAGTTCTAGTCTCATCCATGTAAGCATGGAAAAGTGGACATAAAAATACTATATAGAGTAAATACACACACACATACATATGTACCTGTCATATTACATTATATGATTATATTATTTTATTGTACAAGTGAGCTCTGGAATGGGTTTTTTCAAATCTTTCATTGAGCTTTTACAGAACAATGAAATTAGCATGTTTTTATTTCAATTCATTTTTTATATAATATAATATATGTGTGTGTATATGTGTGTAGGAAAAAGAGGGTAAGCAGATTTAGTGTGAGTAATGCAGACGTCTATGGTGGATAACTTACTTAGACACACACACAATCACATCATAAACTACATATATGCACACAGCCACATCAAATACAAGGTATATACACCTATATATACATACAAACACACATATGAATAGTTACATCCCATGAGATACTCTCACATATCCACCACTCCTCACACATACACACACACTCCTCACACTCCTCACACACACATGCAAGCACATACACATACCACCCCCACTAATCACACACACACACGCATTCATACATGCCTCTACAAGCATAGACACACACAGATATGAACAGTCACATCCCTTACAAGACACACACACAGAAACAGGTAGCAGATGAAGTATAAAGTGAGTGAGGGCGGATGCCCTGTAGATCAGTAGTTCTACTGCATCTTCTACTATTATGGTTGCTATGGTAGCAACAACAGCAGCAGCAGGAGGCTATTTTAGGGAGTTTTCAAAGAAAAAAATATATAACATATATAATGAGAAATATCTTCATGAAAAGAATTAAATTGTTTAAACATTCACACATAATTATTTATATGCAGACACACACACACAGAGAAGCATATACACTCTCATACCTAAATATGCCCTTACTTCAAATATATATACACACACATCTCTATAGCAGGGAAAAACGGATGTTAGATGTGATGATGGTATATATATATATACACACTCATCACTCATAATCGAGTATGACTTGGTAGTGTGTACTGTACTTTCTCTCAACCATCCCTTCCCTCAATCTAGCAGAACATTCAGGATGTGACAGTTAAAAGAAGAGAGGACTGAACCAGCACTGCACTGGGTTGGTACTTTCTTTATCAACCCTGAAAAGATGAAGGGAAAAATGGTTTTCGGTGGAATTTGAACTTAGAAAAAAGAGACTAGAAACAAATATCCAACACTCTTTCAACTCTGCTATTACCTGCCTTATATATATATATATCATCATCATCATCATTGTCGTTTAATGTCCATCATCCATGCTAGCATGGGTTAGACGGTTTTGTTCCATTTGATGCGGGAATGGTCAGGAGACTGTGTCTCGCTTGTATGGAAGTGTCTGTGGCAGGTGTTTTACAGCTGGATGCCCTTCCTAACACCAACCTCATTTACAGTGTGGACTGGGAGCCTTTTTTACCATGTCTCCCACACGACCACCTTACAGTGTGGACTGTGGTGTCATCAACACAGTGGACGGAACGGGAAAGGGAGGATGGAGTAGGGTGTATGGGGTGGAGTGTACATTGAGTTAAGAGGTGCCTACTGACTGTAGGTTTGTATGCAAGGGCAGTCGGGTTTTCTGTACAACTGCATGGCACCAAAGATCTCGATCCAGTGACATTATTTTAGAGAGGTGTAAGTGAGCAAGGTCAGTTTTTATCACCTCATCCCAGGTTTTTCTTGGTCTACCCACTCCGTATATATAGATATATATATATGGACATGTAATGCGTATGAAGGATGACAGCTGCATAAAAAGGTGCAGAGCACTAAAAGTTGGTGGAAGCCATGGAGTGGGGAGACTCAAAAAGACCTGGGATGAAGTGATAAAAGCTGACCTTGCCCAATTGCACCTCTCAAAGGCAATGACACAGGACCGAGACCTCTGGTGTTACACAGTGATACAGAAGACCTGACTTCCCACGGGTACAAGTCGAAGCTAAAACATATAGACAGTATGCCCCTCCGCCACCCACACTGCAAAGTGGTTGTGGAGGTGTCATGACAAAAAAGCACCCAGCCCACACTGTAAAGTGGTCGTGTAGGCGCTACGGTAAAAAAGCACCCAGTACTCACTGTAAATGAGGTTGGTGTTAGGAAGGGCATCCAGCTGTAGAAATCAAGCCAAAATCAGTTCCTGTATGGGCAAGACATGGTCACCTGATCTGGCATTGCCCACAACAGGACAACCCAACTAACCCATGCTAGCGTGGAAGAATAGATGTAAAACGGTGTTGATGATGATGATATATATATAAATGTAGGAGACAAAACATTAATTTATATAATATATACACACACACATACATTTTATTAAAGCTAAATAATGAGTCTAGTCACTCTGGAGTTTTGCCTGCTTCTCACAGTGAACTCCAGAGTAACAAGACTCACTACTTAATAAAATGAATACTTAAACTCTACTACAGTATTGAATACTCTTTTCTCTTGGTGATCAACTACACACACATATATCAACATCATCATTGTTTAATGTTCATCTTCCATGCTAGCATGGGTAGGACAGGCTGTCCCTTTGTGAGGGATCAGGCCGGGGGACTGTGATTTGCTCACACAGAACTGATTTGGCTTGGTTTCTATGGCTGGATGCCCTTCCTGACACCAAGTACATTATATATGAAGGTGCATGGCTTAGTGGTTAGAGCATTGGGCTTGCAATTGAAAGGTTGTGAGTTCAATTCTCAGACTGGGTGATGTGTTGTTTCCTTGAGCAAGACACTTTATTTCACATTGCTCCAGTTTACTCAGCTGTAGAAATGAGATGATTGGACTGGAAAGTGGTCGTGGAGGTGCCACGGCAAAAAAGCACCCAGCCCACACTTTAAAGTGGACGTGTAGGCACTACAGAAAAAAGCACCCAGCACTCACTGTAAATGAGGTTGGTGTTAGGAAGGGCATCCAGCTGTAGAAATCAAGCCAGAATCAGTTCCCGTCCCACCCTTGCAAGCAGCGAAAAGCGGACGTAAAATGATGATGATGATATATATCATCATCATCATCATCATCATTTAAACGTCCACCTTCCACGCTTGCATGGGTTTGGATGGGAATTTTCCCACTTGAGGCAAGATTGGTTATCTTGCTCGTATAGGACTGTCTGGCGGGATGCCCTTCCTAACACCAACCATGTTTACAGTGTGGACTGGGAGGTTTTTACCGTGTTGCCTACACGGCCACATTACAGCGTGGACTGTGTGTTTCTTTTGTCGTGACACCTAACCGGCCTCATTTATTGCGGATGTATATATTTATACATATATATAAAATAAGAATGAATAACCAGTTAAAATTTACAACATTATTTTACTCTACAAACATTTCAATGTAGGATGGCAGGCTGTGCCTCACTCACCATCCTACATTGAAACGTTTGTAGAGTAAAATAATGTTCTAAATCTTAACTAGTTATGCATTGTTATTTTATTAAAATTTTGTGCTTTGCAGTTTGTGCCATAACAGTTCATAACGTAATCCATGGAAGTTGAACATCATCCAGCCTTTTGGATACTGATTAGCATCAAGCTTCTATAATCTTCATTAGGACATATACTGGTAAATATTATCATCATCATCATCATCGTTTAATGTCCATCTTCCATGCTAGCATGGGTTAGATGGTTTTGTTCCATTTGATGTGGGACTGGTTGGGAGACCATCTCTCGCTCGCTCGGAAGCGTCTCTGGCAGGTTTTTTTTACAGCTGGATGCTCTTCCTAACACCAACCACATTTACATTGTGGACTGGTAGCCTTTTTACCATGTCTCCTACACGGCCACCTTACAGTGTGTACTGTTGTGTCATTGACACAGTGGATGGGAGAGGGAGGGTGGGTTGTGGGGTGTACATTGAGTTAAGAGGTGCCTACTTCCTGTAGGTTTATGTGCAATGGCAGTTGGGTCTTCTGTACAACTGCATGGCACCAAAGGTATAGGTGGGCAAGGTCAGTTTTTATCACCTCATCCCAGATTTTTCTTGGTCTACCCACTCTGCAGCTTCCATCAATTTTCATTGCCTTGCACTTTTTTATATGGCTGTCATCCTTCTTATGCATCACATGTCCATACCAATGCAATCTCCTCTCCAGAACACAACATTTGATACCTTTTATGCTTAGTTTCCCTGTTAGTTTGTTTATGCTTCGCCTTTCTCGCACATTACTATTACACATCCACCGGAGCATGCAAGCTTCGTTTCTTTCTAATCTATGCAGGTCTTCAGCACACAATGCCCAAGTCTCACTACCATGTAATATTGCTGTTCGTATACATGCATCATACAATCTGCCTTTCATTTTTAGTGAAAAACCCCTTGTGGCCAACAGCGGTATTAGCTCTGTGAACTTTTTCCATCCCACTCTAACTCTGGCTACTACACTTTCAGAGCACCCTCCTCCACTGATGATTTTGTCACCCAGGTAACAGAAAGTGTCTACTATTTCTATAGAACCATCTGGGCAGTTGAAGGAGATATCATCCAGTGGGTCCTTGCTACTTACTGCACCTGAGCATTGGCCACATATAAAATCTACATTCTTAGATAGCTTACCTCTGATCCCACTACATCTTTTATGTAGCCATAATTTGCATTTGGGACATAGCATTGAATTTCTACCTACTCCTTTCTTACACACTGAGCATGGCATTTCCCAGAGGGTACCTGTGCCCTATTCTCCTATCTACATACTAAAACCTTAGTCTTAGACAAGTTGACTCTAAAGCCTTTTGATTCAAAGCCATGCTTCCATGTTTGGAACTTCCTCTCTAATTCAGCTATGGATTCAGCTATGAGAGTTAGATCATCTGCATATAGAAGTCCCATGAGCAGCCAGTCTTAAACCCCTCTGTTATAGCCCATAGGACAATAATAAACAGGAGGAGATTAAGAACGGAGCCCTCGTGAACCCCTACTATTATGCTAAATTCATCACTATATTCTTCGTTAATTCTAATCTTGCTGACTGTTCCTCTATACATGGCTTGTATAGCTCTCACAAGCCATTCTTCCACTCCTAGTTTTCTAAGAGCCCACCAGATTATGGTGCGTGGGATTCTGTCTAAGGCCTTCTCCAGGTCAACAAAAACTAAGTAGAGGGGTTTACTGTTAGCGAGGTACTTCTCCTGTAATTGCCGTACAAGGAAATGTGTGGTACTTTTACCTGGCACACACACTGCATTTCATCTAGATCAATTTGGTCTCTAATCAGTTGAGTAATAACTCTTTCTCTGACTTTCATGACTTGGTCAACTAATTTAATACCCCTATAGTTTCCTCTATCCAGGGTGTCTCCTTTGCCCTTGTAACAGTTGATGATGATGATGATGATGCTACGCCAGTCATTTGGTATGACCCCCATTCTGTATTACTTGGTTTACTATCCAGGTGACCATAGTATGTCCCACCATTCAAGATACCTTCAACATTTCAGCAACTATCCCCGAAGATCCAGCTGCCTTACCTGTCTTCATATTTTTGATTGCCTTACTTACTACACAACCATTACCTTGCACAGCCGGTCCTTCTATTACATCGATGTGGGGCAGACTATCTTTATTCCATTCATTCTCCACATTCAGTGGCATTACACAAATACTCAAGTTTCATTGGGTTTAATAGCAACTCATCCAGTCTGTCATATTGTGATATGACAGTTGGTGTTAAACCCAACTGTTGTGAACTAATTATACACAACTTGTCTCACGGACTGAGTGCTCTAAACCCCTGCATATTTTATACCAAGTGTTTATTACAATATATATAAATATATAAGCCAGAATCAGTTCCTGTATGAGCAAGACATGGTCAGCCGACTGGACACTGCCCAAAACAGGACAACCTGTCTAACCCATGCTAGTGTGGAAAAACGGACATAAAACGGTGATGATGATGATGATGATATACACAATATAAAGTGGCTGTGTAGAATTCACGACAAAAAGCATCCATTCCACACTGTAAAGTGGTCATGTAGGAGTCACAACAAAAAGCACCCAGCTCACACTTTAAAGTGGTCATGTAGGAGTCACAACAAAAAGCACCCAGCTCACACTTTAAATGTGGTTGGCGTTAGGGAGGGCATCCAGCTGTAGAAATCTAGCCAGAAACAGTTCTATATAAGCAAAACACGGTTACCTGACTCAACTTGCCTCAAATAGGACAACTCGTCTCATCCATGCTAGCATGGAAAGTGGATGTTAAACATTGATGCTGATGATGTTATATATTTGCAGATATGCAATGTCAAAATGATGATGATCATCATGGTTGTACTTTTTATTAAGTTGACCCTTCATCAGTTGTTACCAGAAGGCCACTATCATTTCAACACTTTTCAAAAGTAACACTCCTTGTAGTAGTATCCAACATCATTGATGTTAGCAAGATCTGTCCCAGTTTTACTGTTTGACCTTGTACTCTGGTATTTTTCTCTCTCCATCATCTATGAAACCACTACACAAAGCTGGGTAGAGATATAACCACTACAAACCAGGAAGCATTTATTGGGTTCTACAACTTGAGAAATTGTTCTTTGCTCTCAACGTTTTCTCTTTCACTCATAATCCTTTGCCATGTCCACATGTACAGTGGAGTTGTAGGGGTGCCATATTGACATACAGCATTACTTGGGCCTTTTAACACTGGTGAAGCCCATCTCCTCTCCAGGCCTGAACACAACAGATTTCTTCCAGAGAAATAGATATAGAGGAAGAATCGACCCCAGTACTAGACTGGTACTTTTTTTTTTCATTGATCTCAAAATGATGAAAGGCAAAGTTAATGTCAGTAGGATTTGAATTCAGAGTGCAGACAGGAATGAATACCACAAAGCCTTTTATCTGACAGTCTAACAAGTCTGCCAATCCACCACCTATTTCCCATGTATAATAAATATATACATTTAAATATATATAGGGTCAGTAAAATAAGGTACCAGCTCTGGGCAGTTGATTGATGGAATTGTTAGAATATCAGACAAGAGGCTTTATGGTATTTGTTTCAGCTTTTTGTGTTCTGAGTTCAAATTGTGCTGTGGTCTATTTAGATGGTAGACAGTTGCCTAGTTTAACACTATCATATGACTCTTGGGTGCCCTTAGCAGAGTCGATTTTGTTGCAAGCATTTGGGATAAGTCTCTAGATTGAGGATATTTTCCTTCCCCCCTTCCACCAGTCTCAGAGACCTTGAAAGGAATCATTAAGCTGGGGGAAGAAACAATATTGGATTTATATTGTTTGATATTCTATAAGTATCTTGTTCTGCTCTGAAAAAAACTTAACTCTTTTGTTCTATGTTTCTAATGAAAGAGACTGCCTATGATTTTCAGATCATTTTGAGAACAGTTCAAGAATTCAAAGGGATTTTCTAATATCATTTTCTCATTATTAAGCTAGGATTTGGAAGGATGGAAAGTTTTTAGATAAATATAAATATCTTAAAAGAAACAGTATTGTATTGTAGAATTGGGGTCTGTTTCAAGAGCTCTGATATCAAATTGCTTAATTAGTGGGTAGTTACTAAATTTCTAGAATAACATTCTAGGTAAATATTTATTCAATGTAGCAAAGGTACATTCACAGACATTCTCTGATTAGCTTTTGTATTGACAATCAAAATACTAACCAGATATTCTATGTAAATTCTATAAACCAATTGGCACACTTGCCAAACACCCTTCTCAGTTTACATATTCTAGTCCAGGCTCAGCAACTTTTGGGGTTGTGCGGACCATGTTGCTATGAAGTGTATCATCGGCGGGTCACATAGCTATGCAGTGTCTTGGTGGTGGACCACATAGTTATGCAATGTCTCGTCAGTGGGCCACATTGCTATGCAGTGTCTTGTCAGAGGGTGATGATATCAAATAAGTAATGAGAACATATGTAAAAACAAATACAGTAATATGATAAAATACTGACATTTTTAATAAACTGTGACAAAACCATGATACCTGGCGGTGTATTTAGATCAGGGTTGCTATTTGTTCGATGAAAAAAATTACTTCTAATAATTGTTTCTATTTTAGGCACAAGGCCAGCAATTACCCAGTACATTACTGGTACTTTATTTTATCGACCCCGTAAGGATGAAAGGCAAAGTAAACCTCGGCGGGATTTGAACTCAGATCATAAAGGGACGTAACTCTATGCTTCAAAGCATGGTGTCCGACTCTCTACTGATACTGCCAATCCAATAATACTGAACATTTTTAACATAGAAAAATAAATAAACATTGATTATTATTGAATACAGTCACTTACAGATATTTTACTACCAGACAGCAATCTCAAATGAAATAACTGTATGCCAGACATGCTGACTTTTTTAGGTAAGTTTGGGTCATTCCACATCCCTGCCATATACATACTATGAATGCATGAATATACATGAATACGCACACACAGACCCCTTGACCTCAATGTCTGATTATTCTATCTGTCTGAGTTTGATTGTTTGTTACTGTCACGCGAAACATTACTTTCTGCTAAGTGATTCTTGTTGCTAGATGTGTTCTCTAGTCAGTATTCTAATCCAAAATAATTCAGAGCACTTTTTCAGGGATTGCTTAGCCTAAGATTGAAACCTGTTGGCGGGCCAGACAAAAATCCTTTGCGGGCCGGATGTGGCCCATGGGCTGCCGATCCCTGTTCTAGTCCTATTATGTCTCCTCTTTTAGTCTGCTTCTAACCCTTCACATTCTAGTTACCTTCAGCCCCTTTATTCATACTCTAGTCTCCTGTCCTTTTTGTCCCCTTCATATTCTAGTTCCCTTCTGTCTCCTTCATATTCTAGAACCCCTTGATGATGGTGAGCTGCTGGCACCTTTATCTGATCTACAGTGTCCCTGTTTAGTTAAGAATGTAGTGATATCCACAGGATTCAGTATAGACATCCAATGGAGCTTTAGTAATACATGTGTCATCATTGGTTGTCTTGGTGATGTTTAGAATGTAGCTAAACTAATATTTTACAGTCACTACAGTTTTATATGATGGTGGTGGTGGCTGTAGCAGCAGCAGTGGTGGTGGTGATAATACTAGCACTAGTGGTGGTGGTGGTAGTAGTAGCAATAGTAGTAGTGGCTGTGATGGTGGCAGTAGTAGCAGCGGTGGTGGTAGTAGTAGTGGTGGCGACAGTGGTAGTAATAGTATCTCATTATTTACCTTTTCACACCCAAAATAAATATTTCTGCCAATTTTCTGATATAGTAGTGGTGGTGGTGGGGTAATAGTAGTAGTGGTGATGGTGGTGGTGGTAGTATTAATGGTTGTGGGGTGACAGTAGTAGTAATGATGGTGATAGAAGTGGCTAACCAACACACTCAAACCCTTGGCTCCACACTCACTCACAAACATGCTCTAACTTTTAGCCCACACTTCATTCTCTGATCTACACATTAAAACACTCCAACCCATGATATACAGATATTCATAGACAAACTCCAACTCACCTTAGCTCTTAGCTCACTCTCACTCATCAACACATCCCAACCTCTGGCCCATACTCAACAATGAACTCCAGCTTCTGGCCCACATTCACCAACACACCCCAGCCTCTGGCCCACATTCACCAAAACACTTCAACTCCTGGCCCACACTCACCAATGTACTCCAGTTTCTGACTAACACTCACTCATCAACACACCCCAACCTCTGGCCCACACTCAACAATAAACTACAGCTTCTGGTCCATATTCACCAACATACTGCAACTCATGGCCCACACTCACCAATATACTCCAGTTTCTGACCCACACTCACTCACCAATATACCCCAACCATTGACACACAAATTTGCTACCTTCTCTACATTCTCTATTGCTAGAACAGTAGCCTCTGTACATCAGGAACTGGCTGGTTTTCACTACCTCCACTCAGACTGACCTGACTTACTTTATGCTCCATTTATTCTTATTCATATTGTGTACACCTCCCCAAAGGGTCCCACCTTAGCCATCTCCCCCAGCCTGTCCTCTCAAGAGCATTAACTGCAGCCATTCAACAACATTAACAATGTTAATCTTACAAGTCTCTGAGGATCTGCAGGGTACAACACCTTCCTCCAGACAAAACATACAAAAAACAAATGGTATATGACAGAATGTAGCAAATACATGGCTAAATCATGGATCAGAAACTTCTTTGCCCACTTGATTTAAAAAAAAAAAAAAATGTTGCCTGTGACCCACATATATTAAGTTATATCTACCAACAAAAAGGCCATTTTCCCTGGTAAATCAGGGGGCAGTTTTGTAATCCCGTGACAGATTCATATTGATCATGGGAGCCTTTTTTGAGGTAATGGTTTACAAATGATCACCCTTCTTTGAGCCAAGCCTTTCAGTCACCCCTTACAACATGCAAGGATATGGTGTATTTATTATAAACCAAATACAGAAAATATAAATCATCATATCTGACATATACAAATTTGAAAAGATCCAAGGTTCACAGAACACCCCAACAGCTCACATGTGGGCTGAAACCAACCTGTTGCTAACACTTGAGTTAAATTTAACATTGCTGGGGTGATAAAAGTCCTTTATGTTTAAATGTTTATTTGTGTGACATTGGTAGGTAGTGCTCTTAATGAGATGTAAAGAACACAAACTATTCATCTACAGATCAAATCATTTATCAAGACAATATAATGAATGGTAAATATCCGAATTAGAATATTTTCCACATGAAGTCTTCAAAAATTTAATGGAAACATTATTTATAGTCTTTTTATATTTATAATCAAGAGAAAGAGGATGTGCTAAAAATCTTGGCTGGCCAGAGGAGAGGGCAGTATCCATGACCTTTATAAAACCTCTAAGAGTGGTGAAAGGAAAGTGCACTGGCAACGACACTAGTGTTGCTTCTGAGACTGATCAGAGAAAGAGGCAGTGACTATGACTTTTGCAGGACCTCTCAGGAAAAAGAAGAGTACTTAATGTTTTATGTAGAATACATATATATATATATATATATATACTACTGAACAGATCTGCTGTTACCCATGCTGCTGTTATTGTCTAAAGGAAAGGCAGAAACAAGGAGTTGCTGGAAAATGCTGAAGTTCAGCATAATACCACCTTAGGGACTCTGGCTCTGGGTTTATCCTCAGAGTTTACTCCCAAAGCCTTTTCTATAAATGGGTATGGCTGCAAGGCAGTGGAGGTTTGAAAAAAAACAACAATACACATATTTTCCCCAGTCAATGGGATGACACACAGACATGATAGGCTTTTGCCAACCAAATTTCACTCACAAAGTATTGGTAACCCCAGTTTATAGAAGATACTTGCCCAAGATACTAGGTATCTTGTATCTGTGTAAAGGAGTTCACTTTGTAGCCTCATAGTTCCAGGTTCAATCCCACTGAGTGGCAACTTTTACAAACTATAGCCCTATAGCCTCAAGTTAGTCACTAGTTTATAAGAGAAATTTGGTAAATAGAAACTGTGCAGAAGCCCATCTTGTATATGTGTGCGTCTGTGTCTCCACATTTTTATCTGTCTCATGACTTAGCAGTTTGACAAAAGAGGTTGATAAAATATGTATGAGACTTGAAAAAAATGTAATGTAATCTATATGATCAACTAAAAAACTGTCAAAGCGGTGCTCCAGCATGGTTTCAGTCATTAGACTGAAACCAGTAACAGAATATAAGAATATATATATATACACAACCCCACCCCCTAAACACACAGACAGACACACACATATATATATACAACAAAGCAAGAGGAACATTTGGAAATCTAGAAGTTCATGCATAAATTATCAATGGGTGGATATGATTTTAATAATTGGTCTCGGTGTGATTAGAGCAGTAACTGTGTACATGTTGGTATTTTCACAGCAATCAGACAGACAGCTTCCTGTGAGGATGATGGTATTTGAAATTCAATCATCTGTCAGGTTCCTCGTGCTCCTTATAGTGATTCCAATTATAACCAATCACAGACTTCTTCTGTTTTATTGCAGTTCATTGGTTTTTTTTGTTGTCTCCACCCACCTGCAGACTTTTTAAAAATAATTCTTTGAACTGAAGAATAAGATTTTTTAAAATCCAGAGATACACACACTATATATATATATATATATAAGAGAGGAGAATGTATGATAAAAATAGTGTAAGTGAGGGAGTGAACGCATGAGAGAGAGGGGAAGAACAGCAGACAGTGTATGTATGTTTGTATTAGTTTTGACTTAAAACTAATGCCATAGGTTTCATACACTAACATCTCACATCCATTGGAGCATACTCGCTTCATTTCTTTCCAGCTGCTGCAGTTCACACATAGGCACCATACAGTGTACTCTTCATTCTGGGAGACAAGTGCTTTGTTGTCAGCAGTTATCAGCTCTCTAAACTTGCAAAAGCCTATGAGCCAGGTAACCTAAAATGTAATTTGTGTTGATCTGAGTGCCTCTTAATAACAAAGTCTAATCTAAATTTATTGAATAGGAAATCTGAAATAGTGTCAAGCTGCCCTCACAGAAATTCTTATTCTTTTGTGACCCTACTTAATAAACAATTATTTTAGGTCTGTATATTGTCATTTCAATCCATCCATATTCTTAACAAGTGACATACTATTTCTATCACAATTGATAATCCTATGACACTAGTATTAGAATTAAGTCCACTTAAATTCCTTTAACTATATGTAGATCTACACAAGGGTTTTTTACACTCAAATACATAGATAAGGTTATTAACCCTTATATGACCTAGTGTACATTAATATTGATGGTCACCATCTAACTTATAGTATGAAAACATGCATTGGTTGAGTTTGTGATAGAACACAGAATATTGAAGATCCAGATGTCTTTTCATATACCCCCCATAATAGTGTTTTACCACCATAAACAATGTTTAGTCTAATACTGCTGTTAAACTGTATTTGAGGCAATATGTCACACATTCAAATGAACACGCTATAGCATGTTAGCATTCTGTAAGTATATACTTGTGTTTGCATACAGGAACAATAATTACAGCATGTGGACTTATTATTCTCTACACATTAGACTTTTTGTAGCTTAAATCACATTGCATAATGTTAAACATGAATGCTCTTCACTGCCTTGCTTATGTATCTCTCACATTTGGTTTTTAAAAAATTATGTTCACCTTGTGTCTGTAATTGACTAGTTATCACATGCCTACATGGTAATTAGGACATTTATTCCCCAAATCTAAAATTTATTTCTTGTGGAGATTTGTGAAATGTGACTGCATTGGTTGTTGATTTAAGTAATGAATTACTTAATCTGCAAATTTTTATTTATGTTTGCAATTACATTTCGATAAATCGAAACAGTTGTAGAAATTAATAAAATGATTCGGACTATAAAATCTTTGGTTTTTTTCACTAAATGAATTATTATGCTCAGTATTTTTTCATAAGTGATTATCACACTGAGCTTTTACGCACTTGGCAGTGAATGAGAGTTATACCCACACCTATTGATCTCCTATATATATGGTTGGCGTTAGGAAGAGCATCTAGTCATAGAAACCAAGCCAGAAACAGTTCTGTATGAGCAAGACATGGTCATCTGATCTGACTTGTCTCACAACGGGACAACTCGTCTAACCCATGCTAGCATGGATAAATAGTGGTGATGATGATAATATATATATATATATGCATGTTTGTCTCTGTGCATAAATAATGCAGGTGAATATAAATAAGGATCTGTGTTATGTATGCAAAGTCTATACGTTTTTGTATACATGTGTATATGTACTGTCATAGAACAATACATACAAACACACAATAATTATATATACATACACACATACACATTTGTGTCTCGGGTTTTTTCCAATATTTATTTTCCTCTCAAAGCTATTTCTCTGTCTCTTGGCTGTTTTTTTTGGTTTTGTTTTTACATTTTTGATTTTGTTCATCCTGACCATTTCCAATTTCCTCCTCAAAGATATTCAAAGTGATATGACGTTAACCCAGCTTCAACATCACAGTCAATAACAGATCAATGCACATGCACTTCACTTGATTTCAAACAGCTCACACTTATCACAATAGCAGCCTTTTAGATTTTTACTGAAGTCACTATCACACCCCTTGATCTGGCATCCCCTCCTTCCCCCACCCCTTCACCAAACACCTGCTGCTGTTACTCCCCTACAGTGTAATTACAAATTCTTTTACAGATAACAAATATACAGAAACAAAAACAACAATAATGATGATAATTCCTTCTAACATTGGCACAAGGCCAGCAATTTGGGTAGAGAGAAAGTAGATTATATTGACCTCAATACAATGACTGGTACTTTATTCTATTGACCCCGGAAGGATGAACGGCAGAATTCAAACTCAGAACATAAAGAATCAGAACAAATATTGCTAAGCATTTATCTGACACTTTAACCACCCTAATAATAATTGTTTCTACTTTAGGCACAAGGCCAGCAATTTGAGGGGAAGGGGAAGGGGAAAGTTGATTAAATCGCTTCCAGTGTATTACTGGTACTATATTTTATCATCCCCGTAAGGATGAAAGGTAAAGCTAACC
The DNA here is from genome assembly GCA_964016885.1 of Eledone cirrhosa. Classification (NCBI taxonomy): domain Eukaryota; kingdom Metazoa; phylum Mollusca; class Cephalopoda; order Octopoda; family Eledonidae; genus Eledone; species Eledone cirrhosa. The sequence continues at coordinate 109,629,733 of OZ024740.1, forward strand.
TCGGCGGAATTTGAACTCTGTAATACAGAAGACCTGACTTCCCATGGGTACAAGCATATAGACAGTATACCCCCACCCCCTCCCACTGTAAAGTGGTATGTAGGTGTCAGGACAAAAAAGCACCCAGTCCACACTGTAAAGGCGCCACAGTAAAAAGTATCCAGTACTCACTGTAAATGAGGTTGGCGTTAGGAAGGGCTTCCAGTTGTGGAAATCAAGCCATGAGCAAGTCATGGTCACCTGACCTGGCATTGCCCACAACAGGACAATCCGTCTAACCCATGCTAGCATGGAAGAATGAATGTAAAATGGTGATGATGATGATGATAAATGTAAATGTTTATAACTCTATTCAGCAAAGCACACCACCCTAATAATAATAATAATAATAACAACAGCAACAATGATTTAACGTTTAGGTATAAGGCCAGCAATTTTGGATGAGGGGACAGTCGATTAACCTTTTGACCATATTTCTATTTTTGATTTTCAAATAATTTTGAAAATAATCAAGAATTTAGGATGATCTTGTAATATAACTATTTTCCCATTATTTAGCTGGTGCTTGGAACATTACTTAACAAAAGTCTTTACATGAATGTATGTGGGAAGATATTTTTGAGACATAAAACTAAGGGCAATTTAAAGTGGTTTGGTATCAAAAGGGTTAATTCAGCCCTAGGAATTAACTGATACTTTATTTTATTATCACCCATGGAAGGACGAAAGGCAAAGTTGACCTCAGCAAGATTTGAACTCAGAAGATAAAGAGCCAGAACAAATACTCTGAAGCCTTTGTCCAGCTCTCTAACAATTCTGCCAATCTACCACCTAAATAACAACAATAAAAACAACAACATTAAAAGAAATATTTCTAAATACTATTGATAACAATATTGCCTTTGTGTTTGTTGTAGGTCACTGGAACTATGATTGTTTAGTGAAGGGGGATAACTCAAATGTGCCATTGGCATGAATTTAGGTAAATTAAGCTAACCCTCTTTATACCAAACTGCCTGAAACCATCCATGCCTTTATGAAAGAAAACTGTTTTAAAAAGATTTATATCTACCTAAGACCATTATAATATTATGCAAGAACCTTTACCTATGGGTATTAACCAAAAGAATATGATCATGAATACAAGTGACTGAAATAGGGTTCCTCCGAAGGGTCTTTGAAGTAACATTACTCAATAGAGTGCTTAGCTTGGAAGTCAGAGAGTTGCTCCTGGAAGAGCTGCTACTTCTCCGAATTGAGAAATCACAACTCTGATATTACAGATATGTGGTTAGAATGTCTAAAGATAGAATCAGACATATTTTATAGGCAAAACCAACTAGCAGGAGGCCCAGGGGTAGACCTCAAGCAAGATGATTGGAAAACATCCAAGAGCTCAGCTGGTCATGTTTGGGGGTCCAGCCAGATCAATGGGAGAGAGTTGCTTCTGACAGAACCCATTGGAAGAAGTGTTTGAGGGCTTTGCCCCCACAACCCTCTCGTCTTGCCTGAGGACTTGTCTAACTATAGGACAACTCGTCTAATCCATGCTAGGATGAATAAATGATGGCTAGGATGACATATATAGGTGTGTGTGTGTGTGCATGTTTGTCTCTCTGCATAAATAATACAGGTGAACGTTTGTTCTAAACACCAGCTTAATAATGAGAAAATTAATTATATCTTTCAATAGCAACACACCTGGAACCAATCTTGTTCTGTGATAAAACCTTCCATCATAATTTTATGTAAAATCTTTATTGTCATCTTCTTAACACTGACTAACCAAAAAAGTTATTTTACTAAAACCTTCCAAATTATTAATTATTTCCAAAATTAATTGAAACATATTCAATGTATTTCATGAAAAATATGGTCATATTACCAAACCCCTCTAAATTTTTTTATAATTTTAAAAATGATTCGAAAACTATAAGCAGTGGCTTCCATTAGAAATATGGTAATGAATGGGTTAAGACAGCAGGATGTGATTTGAAGGTGATATGACTGCTAGTACTAGCAGGTCAAGTGACTACATGATTAAACTTAAGTGATTCCAAGTAACTGCGAAGGTGCATGGCTAAGTAGTTTAGGTTGTTTGATTCATTATTGTATAGTCCTGAGTTTGATCATTGGCCTGGGCAGTATGTTGTGTCCTTCAGCAAGACACTTCATTTCATCTTGCTCCAGACCATTTAGCTGACAAAAATGAGTTGTACCTGTAATTCAAGGGGTCAGTTTTGTTACACAATCACTCTACATGAGGTTACATGTGTCTGACTTTACTTTAAGGGTACACGTATCTGTGGAATGCTCATCTAGCTGTATGTTAATTTCAAGAGCAGGCTGTTTCGTTGATCAAAACAATTGATGCACTCATTGTTAGAACCAACAAAGGTCCAACAACAACTGTACTTAATTCAGCCTCCTGCCATCCATCACTCTTGAACATAGCCCCGTGATACTTGAAGTTTTATTTAACTCTTCCCTATTTTTAATGAAATGAGTTGGTAATAGTGGAGGGCTGTTGTGGTAAGTTGTGACTTGCTGTGGCAAGTGGTAGTTAGTTGAAGTTAGTGTTGGTTTATGGTGGCTAATGATGGGTTGTTGGTGTTAGTGTAGGCTTATTGTGGCTAGTGGTGGCCTATTGTGGTTAGTTGTGGAATGTATTGACTAGCATCGGCTAGAAAGGACAATACAGTAGAGAGAGAGAGATGTATGTATGTATTGGTATAAACTACAAATGGTAGTGGAAAAACTAGTTTAATGAAAGTAGTTTCCAGCTGAAGTGGCATTCATAATTTGTTTTACCTGATTCAATTTTTGTTTTTTACTTTTTTGTTTTTTTTTAAATATTTTTTGTTTTCTATGTATATTTATCTATCTAATCTATTTAGCCCAGGTCAGACTTAATGTAGCCAATTCACTATTATTAAAGATATTCCAGCCTTGGGGACCATGTATATAGAGCCAAACTGTCTTGTGTCCTTTTACGGAACATAACTTTTGTAGGTAGCCAGTCTGGGAGGTCAGTGGCCCTGCTTCAGTACTGACTTTGTCTATGGAGACCCACCCAACCCTTGCTAGCAGGGAAAGCGGACCTTAAATGATGATGATGAACTTGGAGGACCGTGCATAAGAATCATGATGAAAGGTTTTTAGATAAATATAAATGTTTTAAAATAAAGTCTTGAATCATAGAATTAGGAGTGGTTTCAGGTTGTTTGGTATTAAAAATATTAAAAATTCTAATATAACTGGAACAATGGTTATAAAAGTTGAAGTATAAATTTATAATGTAGCTAAATAAGCTGTAGGTTTGTGCATGTGATGGTTGATATTTAATCCGTCAGATACTAAACCACTAGAAACTGCCTCAGATTCTATGAAAAAAATTACAGCTTACACCTATATAAGTTTTGTTGGCCACCTTACATGTTTACATCCTATAGGAGGTATCTCATGTGTTTTAATGATAGGAGCTCCAGTCCTGTCATGAAAACTAATATGAATGAGGCATCTTGCTCAAGAACACAACGTGCTTCCTGGTCCAGGAATTGAACCTATGATCTTATGATAATCAATCCATTACTCTAACTACTGGGCCACATACCTTCACTGTGGTTCTATGATACAAAGCTGAATGTTTTGAAGTGTTCAACATTTAAATTTAAGCCTTCTATCATAACTTTATGTAAGAAAAATTTCTTTTTGTTAATACCAGCTGAAAAATGAAAACATTTCATAGAATCCCTCAAAATTATTGATTCTTATTAGAATTGAAGGTTAAAGAGAAAATTTGTATAATTTAGTAGGTAGGAGGTGGGATTTATAAGCAAAGACAGGGAGGTGTGAAGGATAATATATCTTGGCTTAATTGAGGAGTAATTATTTTAGCATAATATATTTTGTTTGTGTATAGACACCCTCACACAAACACGCAACAAATACAGACAGATAAAAAGAGAATGCTATCTATCTATAATAATAATGGCAGTCAGGCCTGTTATTTTGCCAATTAAAATATAAATGATAATGATATATATAATCAGCATTTGCCATCAGTTTCTTTTCTTCTCAATACTGGCATGGTTTTGTTGGGTCTCCTAATATCTCACCACTTGTCATGATTCTCCATTATCTGGCACAAATACTAACAGAGAGAACTGCCAACCTTTTGTTGTTATGTATGTCATGTTTATTTTTATTGATCCCTGGAGGACAGAAGGGAAAGTTAACCTTTGAACACAGAACATAAAGTGCCATAACAAGTTGCTGTAAAGCACTTTGTCTGATGCTCTACTGGTTCAGCCAATACACGATCATATTATGATAATAATGGTTTTTGATTTAGGCAAAAGACCAACAATTTTAGGGGAGGGGGAAAATTGATTAAATCAACCCTGGTGCATTACTGGTACTTTATTTTATCTACCCCGTAAAGATGAAAGGGATTTTAAACTCAGAAAACAAAGGGCTGTAAAAATGTCTTGAAGCATATTGTCTGAAGCTCTACTGTCAATTCACCACCCTCTTATAATAATAATAATTTCTTTATTGGCCAAATAAAAAAATGACTTTTCATAATAATACTTATGTAATACTTTGTGTGTGTGTATATAGTAATGGATTTTATCCTACTGTGTGTCACCTTGAGCAAGTATCTTCTACTGTATTCTCATGTCGACTAATGCCTTGTCAGTGAATTTAGTAGATAGAAACTGTAAGGGAACTAATTGTGTGTGTGTGTGTGTGCCAGTGTTTGTCTTTTACCTGCGCTTATTTTTGCATCTGACATTGCTTCATACTCATCATTTTGAAGCAATGTTTTACAGCCAGATGCCCTTCCTGATACCAACACTTTTACAACACACAGCAATGCACTGTACCTATTCTAAACTGGATACCTGAATTCATTTCAGGTCAGTGCATAATAAGACTTTTACTGAATTTTACTGTTCAATAACCAAAGTTTGATAAAGAAATTTAAAAAAACTGTTGTAATCCACATCACATATTCAATAAAGCCTGCGGACTGGATGAAATGAAACTGAGGGCTACATTTGGTTTGTGGGCCTGTATTTACCAACCTTTGTTCAAGAACATATGGGAAGGGATATATGAATAAATGAGAGAAGAAACAGACAAAATAAAATATATAGAGAGAGAGAGAGAAATACTGTATTTGTTTACTTACTTAAACTTCAATAGTGACCAGCTTTTCTACAAGGCTGTTAATCTCTTCAATAAGAAGAGTCTTCTGCCTCCAACTTGCAGGTATGCTTTCCACTCCGTACTGAAATGATGATAAAACAATATCAAACATATTGGATATCATGACACAACAATAGCAATAGCAACAACAAATAGTTTGAGATTATTTTGCCTGCTAAAGCAGGAGTTAGCTTTGGCAGCTTCCTTACAAGCTTCTTCACTTTGTCCTACCATCTGCATTTCCTCCTCTATCATCCCTAACCATGTCTTTCTTGGTCTTCCCTTTCCTCTGTTTCCTTCCACATTCATTTCTATCATTCCTTTCATTCAGTCACTTTCATCTTTCTTCAACACATGACCCAACCATCTCATTCCATTTTTCTTTGCTACTGATTGGAAAAGACCCTGCAGTGTGGTCTAGTATGTGACAACTACTTTAGTGCTTCTGCCACAATAAAATTCACCCAGTACACACTGTAAAGTGGTCGTACTGGTGACAGGAAAAACACACTCAAGCTAGTATCACAAAAAAAAAAAAACCGTAAAAAACTCCAAAACATCCAGTACAGCCTGTAAGATGGTTGGTGTTAGGAAAGGCATCTAGCTATAGAAACCATGCCAAACACGAATTGTAACAAGCCAGATTGGTTGCTTGGACCTGTCTCATCTCAGACTGTGACAATGCATCCAACCCATGCCAATGTGGAAAGGGGACCTAAAATGATGATCATGATGATGATACCATATTTCTAATGAAAGACACTTACATTCAAATAATTTTGAAAATAATCAGGAATTTAAGGGATTTAGTAATATAATATGGTACATTGCATCATCATCATCGTTTAATGTCCATCTTCCATGGGTTAGACGGTTTTGTTCCATTTGATGTGGGAATCGTCGGGAGACCGTGTCTCGCTAAACCATGTCTCACTCATACGGAAGTGTATGCATATGTATATAAAATATAAACTCATATACATATAAATATATACATGAGTGTATATAGAACAGTGAAAGTGAGAGAGAATTTTTAACTGAAATACTATAAAAAAACAACACATGTATATGAAATAAACAATCTATCAAGTTCTTTCTTTTCCTTTCCTCCCATTATACAACCAATACATAGACAGACCCCCCTCCCTCCTGTTTTTTTTACTGTAATCCCACATATCTACAAGATACTGTCATTTAGAGTGAGGAGACATTTTCCTCTAAACCTTGGTCTCCTCCATATCTCTCTTTCTTACACATACATTCACTTATTCACACATATAGACATGCATACAAGTACATTTATCCCTTTTCAATTGTTTTAACTGGAGCCCCTTTTGTCTGGTTTTAAATGGAAAGGGTAAAGAATATATGTCAGAGGCTGACAGGGGTTAATTGCTAGACAATGTCTGAATCAAAAAGAAATTAGGGTTCAAAGTCACTCAAATGATGAACCATGAATGAAGCAAACAGGAAGCAGGAAGTTTGTCCCCAGTTATAACAAGCACCCGCCTCCTAGTGCCCGCCCTGCCATTAATGAGGTACTCCCAAGAATCAGCAAGTTTGATACAATTGGTTATAAAGATCAAGTACACAGATCAGAGGATACACTTTAGCAATGGATCTCCTACATTCAAATAAAATTGATTTTCTCTTTCAAAAATGAAATTACTCTTTTTCAGTCTATATTCATCTGTCAGCCCATATCGGGAGAATAAGAAATATTGCTTTCTTAATACCCAGGGACAGGAAGTGCGAGAAAGTAAAGGTAATTCTCTTCCCTAGATGGCAAATTGGCAAAATAGTAAGAGGATCATATTAAATACCAGATTAAATTCAGGCTTTTTGGACTTTCAGTTCAAATCCTGCCAAGGTAAGTTTTGCCTTTGATCTTTTTGAGGTTGATAAATAAAGTACCAGTCCAGGGGCAGTTTATTGGTAGAATTGTTAAAGAGTCAGATGAGATGTTTTGCAGTGTCTAATTTGACTCTGTGTATTCTGAGTTCAAATCCTGCTTCTTTATGTCAGGAATTACAACTGGTAGATAGTATCAGAAATGGTCCAATCTGTTAAAAATCTGTAGATTCTTTCCTAATATCAGAGGATGTGAAGTAGGTAATATTAACTCTCCCCAGTCTGCTAGAGAAGCTTATAGATGTTGCTTCCTTACAACATAGTACAGTTGTGCCTGATAATAATGTATGTTAGGTGAACCCTGTATTTAACCAAGCATAATTGATAAATATTTTTAACACTGACAAATGAAAACCACACCTAAATTCACCTTTCATGCTACACACATAGACATGAAATAAACTTCCATCTGTTTCAACGATGTGTGAACCATTTTTATTCTCTCAATAGAACAGCCTGTTCAAAAAATTGTGTATGTGGCTGCGCATTCTGCAGACACTCATACCATTAACATAATTCTCAGGAGAGATTCAGCATGTCATGGCTAGCCTTGTAAAGTACAGGTACAGTTCATACAAAGGGACTGCCAAACAATTTCTGTCTGCCCAGTTTCATTCCCAAGGAAATGGATTGATCCAAAGCTGTGGTAAATTATACTTGTCCAGGATTCCATGCAATGGAATTAAACATGGGACTAAATGTTTGTGAAGAAAACTCAACAATTTAGCCATGCTGCATCCACACACATACACATATCTATGTACACATATCTATATACACATATATGTACACATATCTATTATCATCATCATCAACGTTTAACATCTATCTTCCACGCTAGCATGGGTTTAGATGGGAAAAATATTAAGGTCTCACCGAGATATATACATACATATGTATATGCACATATGTGTATATGTACACATATCTATATACATATGTATATGCACATATATGTAACCACTCATGAATAACCAGAGCCAGTTTAGACAAAACAAAAAGCACTAGACCATCCCCACCCCCCCTCTTGTTCCTTCACTCAAATTCTTCTTTCTCATTCATGTTCCTTCACTCAAACACTTTTCCTCTCCTTTATTTCTTCACTCGAAACTATTTCCCTCTTACACTTGTTCTTTCACTCAAATTCTTCCCTCTCTCATATTCCTTCACTGAAATATCTTGCATCTATTTCATTCCTCCATTCAAAACTCTTTCCCCTCAAACACCATCTTTACCCTCTTGTTCCCTCACTCACACTTTCCTTTCACACACACCTGTGTAACTGCCATTGTTCTCTCTCAATATTCTATCCATATTTTCACCCACACTCTCTTTTTCATACCTTCTACTCCTCCCTATAGATTTTTTTCTCTTCTTTCTTGCTCCTCCCTCCCACTCTTTCTCTATTTCCTTTTATGACTTCTACATTTTTCTCATTCATAATACCTTCTCTCACTTGCTCTCTCCATTCCCCCACCTCTCATATATATATATATATATATATATATATATATATATATATATATATATATTAATTCAAAATATTAACAAAATAGATATTCTTGTGATCAAGTATATTTTATTATACATATTTCAGAGGTACTGAGTTAACTTCAACAGTACATCCTCATCAGATAAAATAAGATGATGCATGCCATACCCTAACATAGTAGATGGTTAAGATTCAGTCATGATAGTGAGTAATATATGACAAAACTCAATATTTATATACCTTAATATTGAGAACATGAGAAAAATATATAATACAAACAATAGAGAGGGTGCGTGTGAGACAGCTTAAAAAATACTTGGCTTCAATATAACTGTTAAATAATTTAAATTACTGAAGAGGAAAGAAAGGAAAGCATAGAGGAAGAAACAGATGAGGGGATAATATAGTTAGTAGGGGCCTAGAAAAGCAAAAGAGAGTTGATTACAGAGAGAGAGATAAAGAGGAATAACTTATGTTCAAGTCTTTAGACAATTATCCATATATACAACATATATCTAAACATATCTGGTTGACCATTAATATTTAAAATATTTAATTTAAGTTAGTTCAGAGTAATGAATAATATTTTAGGTTTTAAAAGTTAATAGGTATCTGTATTAATATTAAAGTATACTATCAAATTTAATTTCTAAAATCAAATTTTATGAAATCAAATTTAAAAGATTTACAAACACGAGAAAGAAAACATAATGTTTGTACAACCTCATGAAGGTAAACTTTACCAAATGTATCATATAATATTGACAATAGTTTATATAATATAATTTAGAAAATAATTAGAGTTATAATTTTTAAAGAATTTATGATTAACAATTTGAATACCTAAAGGATCAACAGGCCTTATAATTAAACTTATAAAGGTCTGAATTTTAAATTACATATATGTGTTTATCAAAAAAAATACACAAAGATTATATTGTCTAAAGACTTAAGATGATACCTTTCAAATATACGTAACATAATACAATATAGTAAATAAGTTACTGAAAATATTGTTAAAATTTAATGTTTTAGATCAATTATTGTAAAAGGATCATTTAAAAGATATATACTATAAATATATAAGTCAAAACTTCATGAGTCCTAAGGATTAGATATAAAATAAAAAGTGAAAAAAATAAAAAGTGAAAAAATAAGAAGTGAAAAGAAAAAGTGAAAAAATAATGAATTGTTTGCGAAACATAAAAATGCCCAATATTTAAAAAATATAGTTTAAAATGCATGAAGGTTTTATTATATAGTAGACAAAAGATACTTCTAAAATGTCCAATGAAGGTGATAGAAAGAGGAGCTAAGGATTTGAATAACCCGGAGGTAATCTAAATTTAATTAAAATAAAATAAATTAAATTAAATTAAATTAAGTAATAATCATTATATAATTTCAAACATTAAGGAAATATCTAACACTTATAACAATAGAGAGTCATTTGAGTATCTAAATTACTTATAAATATAACTACGAGCATGTTATTATACTAGATAAACATATTTGTTCAAATATATAGAGAGAGTATTATAGATATTAGTGAAACGATATACATATAATAAATAAATAAATAATTACAATCATTATTAGTAATGTTATAATTGTAGTTTTACCTCCAGTTCAGTGGAAAGAGATACCAATATTTGTCGACTAGTATGGTTTGTGATATTTATACCTAAATATATATAAAAAATATATATGTGCAAATCTAACTTTCTGAGTCCCAACACATACCCAAAATGAGTAAAATATATAAATGCATGAATGATTTATGGTTCCATTATAACCGGTAATCTTACAAGTTATATATCCAAATTATATATTTAAAACAAAGACAAATATATATACGGATCCGAATCTAAATTATAAATATCTAAAATAATTTAAAGGTGTGCATATACATCAAGAGAACAAGTTAACAAATAATATGTTTATATACCTAAATAGTATCCTTCATTCTAACATTAATTCTATCATAAATGATTAGAAAATAAAGTATTATTAAAGTGTTATAAGCTGTTATAACGTTTTAGGTACAACAGTTGATAAGAGACGTCAAAAATTAAAACCTGTTTGTTTAGTGTTTTCTCCTGACTTTTTGCGTGGCTTGGAATGTAGACAAAGCTTTATGAAGGCAGTTTGAGAATAATTCACTTATTTTGTTAATTAAGTTTTCATAATTATTAATTATTAATAGGGTCTCCTTAGTACAGAGGTTGCAGTTAGTTGATATAGACGAATTCGAATCGATTCTACTATTACAAAGCTTCGTCCAAAAAATCGAGTATTTTAAATTTTTGATCTTTTAATGACCATATAAGTTGTGATAAAGAATTCGAAGACTTCCTATTAGGATTCGAAAACGAGCATTTGTGATTCGCAAATCTCAATTTAAATGTCGAAGAAGTTGCCCCTATGTAGTTGTATGTGATGTTATTTGCTTTTACAGTGCATTTATGCACTAAATTTCTATCCAGACAATTATTTTGCAGAGGGCAATCTGGTTTATTTCTACAATTACATTTCGATTTATTATTATTTATATTAGCACTATTATTAACACTATTATGCTGATTTTGGTTTAGAATTCTACTATTTAGTTTAGCGATGTTTTGGGCCATATTCATAGTTGTAGAATAAGAAAGCTTAATTGTGTGTCTATTAAATATGGAACGGTATTTATGTTGACTAGGGAAGGGATTATCTAAAGCCTTAAAGAATAGATTAGCTAGTGGTGTTTTTACTGCTACAGAAGCGGGGGGGGGACCATATAACTGATTTAGTTCTGGTTTTTTCCCCCGATGTATTCACAGTACAGGTGTTTGAATTATAATTTTTGGAATTTTGTTTATACATGCCAGTCATATTATTATTATTTTTATCAGGATTAAGATTCGAATTATTATTGTCTATATATTCTATATTATTTTTATAACCTGCCTTTCTTAGCGCATCATTGTAATATCCTGCTTTTTCATCAAATATTGATTTATTCGCAGATATTCTAGTTATGCATTTCTGTACACTATTGACAATAGCATTTTTCACAGATTTAGGGTGATTAGAGTAATAAGTAACGTAATTTAAGTTTTCATTGGAAGGGGTAATAAAAACCAGAGTTTAAGTTAAGGGTAACATCAAGGAAATTAACTATTTTGGTACCACTTTCAACCTCTAATTTAAGGTCGTAATTTTTAAAGAATTCAATTATATTTTTCTTAACCCTATTTAGTTCTGTATTGCTGTGTTTGACAACCGTAAATAAAATATCGTCCCTATATAAACCACCGGTAATCTCCGGCAGTTTTCTATTTACCATATTTAAGATGAAAATCCCCAGAAGATCCGTGACTTGCGCTGAGTTCGATGATCCCATGGTCATGTCAAAGTTTCTATTTCTATATGAGCGGGTCCAATACTCATTGTTGAAATTAATTAGAGTTCTTCTAGCAGTTAATATGATATTGATTTCATCCGTAGTTAGATCTGTATGTTTGTAAGCGTAGGATAAAGCCTTATTTAGTAGGTTAGGCGTAATGGAAGAGTAATAGCTTGTTATGTCCATTTGGATGAATTTATGGTTTTTCTTATCATCTATTTTTATACCAATCAATCACTTCATTTGTATCCTTCCACAAGCTCAATTTAGACCTCAATTTCAAAATAGGTAGAATTCTATCAATAATATTCTTACTGATTACTCCAATATCCGATTTAGATGGAGCAATCAGTCTAACTGGCAGGTCTTCCTCAAAGTTTCTTTTGTGATCTTTAAAATTGATCCTCGGCTGTCTAGGTATAACAGGCTCAGTTCTTCCTTCAATTCCTAATTTTGCAATTAATTTATATGCATCATTATTGATGTCTGTAAGATCTTCAGCCGGGGCTTTTTTATAATTTTTCCTTATTCTTTTAAAATCAAATCATTATATTCACCTTTATTTATCCCATATAAATTATTTGTTTTGTCTGATTTCACCAATATTTTATTAACTTTTTTATATCCGAGATTTTTTCTTTTAAAGTTCTAAGGTATTGGTGACCTTTATATGGATGTATCCTGAATTTAATTTTCTTAAGTATATTGAGCATTTCAGTTTCAAAATTCTCCAGGAGTTTGTTGTATGGAGGATTCTTTCTGGATTTAAAGATAGTTTTGAAATAATTGCTGTTGGTTTTTCTTTTAGCTTCTTTATTATCAAAATGAAATGCGCGCCATCTCACTCTTCTTATAAAAGAGTTTGTTTGTTCTATAAGTTTCCCCATGTATTCCTCATTAGATGGTATAGGTATATCCTTGAGGGATGTTGGGAAGGTGAAGAATTCCATAATTTATTAAATATGCAATCTGTTGTAGAGAAAAGCGCTCAACCTGCTGGGAGCTAGATATATTAAAAAGTTAAACAAGGTTCAATGAATAAATCAAAGAATGAGTTTTACAATAGATTGGAAGCACTCAACAGATTGGTTTTCCAGAAAACCATTTCTGTTGAGTGATTCCAACCTATTGTAAAACTCATTCTTTGATTTATTCATTGAACCTTGAACTTTTAAATATATATATATATATACACACACACATATATATATACACACACACATATATATATATATACACACACACACATACATATATATATATCATATTCATCGTTTTTACTTCTGTTTTCCAGGCTAGCATGGGATGGTCAGGTTATCACTATCAGATACTAGAGAGGTTTGAAGACTACTGCATACTCTAATATTACATTTTGGCATGGTTTCTACAGCTTGATGTGCTTCTTATCACCATATATATATACCATCATCACTATCATTCTTGTGTTCACTTTTCTATAATGGCATGGGTTGGACAGGATGATTTAAAATGTTTTATATGCAGATGCTCTTCCTGACACCAACCCTTTTAGCCGTCTCTTACATGCTGGGATACAATGTACCTATTCTAAAAATCAGGATACACTCAGTTAGGGATATCCATATATTCATATAGTTAGACTGATTGAATAATAGCTGTATATATATATATATATATATATATATATATATATATATATATATATATATATATATATATATATATATCCAGCTATTATTCAATCGGTATCTGTCTACCTATCTCTGTCTATCTGTAAATAGCTTCACAGCTATAAGTAATAAGCACACACACATATATACTTGAATATAAGCTGACCTCCTATTTTATATCTTTAAAAACATTAGGCAAAAATCTAAACCCCATTTATAAGCCAAGACAGATAACACTGTGTAACAAAAACATTTTTTTTCTCTGTTCCTGACTTGTAATCACTTGTTTTGTGTTGCTTAGGTCCCAAATAAATAAAAAGTGCTATTAAACAGTTAAAAGTTTGGGTTTGTAAAAATTCTAAGCTATTCACTAGAATTATTTGTATGTTGGATTACTATTCACTAGAATTATTTGTATGTTGGATTTGTATGAAGGAAGATTACTACAGTGTGAAAGTCCTCTTGGAAGCTCTGCAATACAACCAGTACAATTGGGAAATCATTGGAGACTTCAAGATAGTGGTTTTCCTGCTTGGACTCCAAGGAGGCTTTATCAAATTCCAATGCTTCCTCTGCCTTTGGGACAGCAGAGCCACCTCTGACCACTACAAAAGAAAGAACTGGGAGCAGCGAACAGAATTCGTAGTTGGGACCTGGAACATCATGTGGGAGCCACTGGTTGATCCTAGGATTGTGCTCATGCCGCCACTGGACATTAAGTTGGGGTTGATGAAGCAGTTTGTGAAGGCTGTCAACCAAGAATCAGCCGCTTTTAAGTACCTTCTTGAGTTCTTCCCCAAGTTATCTGAGGCCAAAATCAAAGGTGGAATTTTTGTTGGACCTCAGCTAAAGAAGGTGTTTGAGTCTACCGAGTTCTCCAATAAGCTCAATAGGATTGAGAGAACAGCATGGAACTGTTTCAAGGCAGTTGTTAAGGGCTTCCTGGGCAACTACAGAGCTGAAAACTACCAGCAACTGGTGCAGGATCTGATAAAGGCTTTTGGTGCCATGGGATGCAGGATGTCGCTTAAACTCTATATGCTGGACGCTCACCTGGAAAAATTCAAGGACAATATGGGCGCCTACTCAGAAGAACAAGGCGAACGATTCCACCAAAATGTGAAAGAGATAGAGCGGAAGTACCAGGGCCACCATAATGAAAAAATGATGGGTGACTATATCTGGGGGCTAGTGCGGGAATGCGACCTGGACTACAACCGCAAATCCAGGAAATGCAGTCATTTCTGACATGTATAAGTTGCTTTATAAGTGTTATTTGTTTTTAGTTGTTTGCTTTTGATAAGCTTGTGTAATAAAATAGATATATACTCTGTTGATTTAATTATATGAACTGATAAATTTTAAAAAAATGTGTTTTTTCTTGAAAATTATGAAAATTTCGAAATATCAAACTCCTGACCACAAACCCGAACTTCTGATTAAATAATAGTGTTTTTTTTATAATAATGGGATATAACAAACCAGTAAATGACACTTAGAACCAGGGAACAAAAAATATGTTACACGGTGAATCAACACATGTTTAAATTGTGCGGTTTTGAAATTCTCATGAGTGGAGAATATATTTATAAACTTTTAATATTTTGATATTCAAAATATTTTAAGTGTCATTTAGAGTATAGTTTTTGTTTCATTACTCGATTGCATAACTATTTTTTACCAATTTCTGATCATTTGAAGACCATATTCATTCAAAACATAAAAAAATAGGAAATACGAATTTTATGTCGAAAGTGAAGCACATATAATATTTACCTTCAAAGTGAAACCAGTGTTAATATTCATCTTCGAAGTGAAAAAACTTTAGCACCTCATTATGTAGAATTTTGAAGCTGATGAAAATCGGCAAATTATTGACCTCAAATATAAGCCAACCCCCATTTTACCATTGATTTTTTTGGTCACATATTTCGCAGCTTATATACGAGAATATATATCTGCCTATCGTTATATATCTACCTATCTCTATCTGTCTATAGCTTCACACACACACACATATATATATATGCTCCAACCTTCACCCTCTCACTTTCTCTCTCTCTCTCCTCCCTCTGTAAGCCAGTCAATATTGAACCCAAGCTGACAATATTGAACACTTGGTTTCTTGCCCGATTCCTGATGTTTCATTTGAAATTCAAAACCAATGCCAAAGTGACATTGATCTAGCTTTCTTCTTCTTATATGAATTGATAATGATTCAGGACATGAGCCAAAAGCTACAATGACCATCAGAAGCACCAACATGGTGGTAGTAGTTTTAGTGGTGGTAGTAGTAGTAGTATTGGTGGTGATAGCAGCAGCAGTAGTAGTGGTAGTAGTATAGTAGTAGTGGTGGTAGCAGTATAGTAGTAGTGGTGGTAGTATAGTAGTAGTGGTGGTAGCAGTAGTAGTACAGAGTTTGTTTTCAATTAGGCTTCTCAGTCAATGTGATGCCAGTTTGAGAGAAGCAACTGTGGATAGTGATTGGTTTTGCAGTGTTTTCTCAACTGATTCTCTTCCACCATGTTAATGTGGGTTGGATAAATCAGCAAATTCAAACAATTATCTTAATGCTTTGAGTTGTTGTTGTTGACACAGATCCTCATTGACCCCTGTTCAAACTAGACCTATGATCAAAGGACATTCCAGCCATGACTATGGTCTTTTCAGGAGTATATACAAGTATTTTAATGCTATCTTTCCTGTTAAAGTAGGGTTAGCCATGTGAACCCCATAACAGATTTAATACTCATCATGGGGGTTCTTTCTGAAGCAATGGTTTATGGCTAGATACTTTTCCTGGTGAGGCTTCAAATTGAAGGAGTTGTTGGAACGTCAGATAGAATGCTTTGTGGTATTTGTTTTAACTCTCTGTGCTCTGAGGTCAAATCACATGACGGTCAAGTTTGCTCTATACCCTTTTGAGTTTGATAAAAAAAAGTTCCAGTTCTCTATACTTCTTTTTCACTTCCTCTCTATCATTCTCTGTCTGTCACCTTCTGAGGAAGAAATTAACTGTGTTTAGACCTAGAGAGGGACCAAAATAATATGATCCCGAATACAAGTGGCTGAAATGGGGCTCGTCTGAAGGGTCTTTGGAGTAATGTTATTTGATAGTGAACTGGTGGGGACATATTAGCAGTGAATTGTCAGGGGTATATAGACAAAACCAACAGGCAGGAGACCCAGGGGTAGACCCCAAGCAAGATGTTTGGATAACATCCATGAGCTTGGTTGGTCTGTCTTGGATAAATTGCTTCTGCACTCTTCCTTCATGAGCCTTCCAAGGAGGAGGAGGATGAGAAGTTGTACAAGCAGTTGTTAGAGCATTGGATTAAGTACTTTTGGTATTTGTTCTGGCTCTCTTTAATTTTAGTTCAAATTCAACTGAGGTCAACTTTTCCTTTCATCATTTCAAGATCAATAAATAAATTACCAGTCAAGGAGTGATGGTAGATTGGTGGAATTATAAAAGATTTTGTTAAAGCTTTCTGGTATCTGATCCAGCTGTATGTGTTCAGCATTGAAATTCCACTTCCATCTGCCAGGAATTACAACCGGCAGATTATATTAACAATGGAAAGACCAATAGAAACCTAGTTTCTTTGATCTGATCTTATGATTGGCTCCTTTTCATTTTTTGGTTACCATATTTGTAATGAAAGAGGTTATCTATGATTTTTTAATTATAAAAATAATCAAGAATTTGAAAATATTTTGTAATATAACTAACTTTCTTATTATTAAGCTGGTGTCTGGAGCATAACTTAACAAAGGTTCTTGTGTAAGAAGCTTTTAAGATAAATAGAAACATTTCATAACAAATAGTTTTGTATCATAAAACCAGAGATGGTTTCATGCAGATTGTTATCAATCAAAAGGGTTAAATTTAAACCTGCAATAGCAGCAGAAAGATGATGATGATATAAAGAAGGAAAAAAAATACAAAGAAAAATTATCATCATCATCCACAAAAGAAATGTCTTGAAAGGATTCTATCCCAGTACTAGAGATATTTCATCAATGGAAGTTATAAGTGCTGTAATTTAATATTTTCCTGCCTTATCTCCACCCCATGATCTTTCTTCATATCAAAGAAGAAAAGATGGTAATTTTTTCAGTTCTATCTTTGGTAGAATCCCAATAGAATTGATTTGATATGTTTATGTCTTTAGCAATTGACGTTTCCACAATATTGACAGCAGTAGTAGCAGCGGCTCTGTTCTGTCATCATCATCATCATGACCATCACATCATTATAGTTGCTGAAACTGCTTAAAAACCACTATCATCATTGTCAGCACTACTTCAGTGACCATCACCATTACAACCACCATCTTTACAACTGCCACCATCACTACTACAACCACCACCATCAATGTCATCCATCACAACATCCAACATCCATCATCATTACTGTCATCACTACAACTGCCACCAACATTGCTGTCATCACTGCTACAATCACCACCATTACTGTCATCATCACTACAACCACCACCACCATCACTACTACTACAACCCCCACCAACACTATCATCACTGTCATTGCTGTCACCACCACTACAAATGCAAATTTCTAACATAGTTGATCCTGTTTTGGCAGCGGAACTTCAACATGTCTCTCATTGCCAGGACATTGCTTCTTATCTCTATTCTATAAATACTTCTATATCCTGTTCTTCTGACCAACACTCTTCACCTTTTCCTCCTTAGGGTTACTAATCTAGAAACTAGTCTTTCTACTAATTCCCATTCTTTCACTGTGGCTGTCCCCTCTTGTAAGAAAGGTTTCTATTCTATTAGTATATTTTCTCAAATGCATGTCCTGAGGAAATCTCTTCTTTTTTCTTGTGTTCCTGATAAATATAATCTTAATTCTTTTAATGCTTTAATTCCAACCTACATAAAATTGGCCCAGGTTCTATGAAACCAAACCATCAATTTTAAAGGTTTTCTATTTAAATCAACACCTTATAACAGTTTTATATAAGAACTTTTTATGTTAGAAATACTATCTTAATAATTGAAATAATTTTAGTTAATCCCTCCAAATTCTTCACCAATTACTGTATATACTTGAATAAAAGCCGATACAAATATAAGCCAACAACAATGGGCAAAAATCCAAACCTTATTTGTGTAGAATTTTAAGTTGGTGAAAATCATCAAAATATTGCCCTCAAATATAAGCTGAAACCCACTTTGACCATTGATTTTTTGGTCACATATTCCTTGGCTTATATTTGAGTATATATGGTAATGAAAGGTTTAAATCTTCTACTGATTATTTTCTGTTTTCCAAAACAGTGTTTTATTAGATTTTGTTTTCCTCGTTTTCTTTTTCACCAACTAATTAAGTATGTAATTGGGAATTGCTAATTAATTTGCCTTGTTGAGGGTAAACATTTTTTAAAAAAGTCTGTCTTAATTTAAGAGGTACCATAGGCTGAAGCTTATCCCAGTTTCAATGGCACTAAGTGACTGAGATTACAAGACTCCTTCCTCCTAAAGAGGGAGCCAGACCTTCATGGGTTTAACCCCCTGCAGCTGTTGCTGCTGGTACACAATTTCAACTGAGTGGACTGAAGCAATTTATCCACAATGCAATCATCATCATCATAATTTTGCAATGGTTGAACAACGATAGATAATATTTACTTGTGTCGTCATACAATCTTTAATGATCCCTGCTGTGGACACAAGTGACCACTGCCCATAACACATTGATAAATAATGTTTTATCTCTGTTGCTACATATGAACCAAAGATCACTGGTTACAATTGCCCACTGTCCAGTGACTACTATCCACTGCGCTGTCATATAGTTTCCAGTAATCCATGCAATGTATACAATTGTCCACTTTCCACAACACAAACAACCAAGCATTTTATGGCCATTTTCCCTGCTAAAGCAGGGGCTGGGTTAGCCTTGCAGACTCCAAGACAAGCTTCTTCATTTTGCCCTGTTATTTTTATCTCCTCCTCTTACCAACCCCCAGACTTTCATTTCCTCCACTATAATCTTTAGCCATGTCCTTCTTGGTCTTCCCTCTCCTTCAATTTCTTTCCCTATTCATTCCCATCACACCTCTCATGGTCATGTGTTCAGGAAAGATGAACGTGACTAAGCCATTTCATTGCATTTTTTCTCACAACCATCACTGACTTTATTTCCATGACTACTCCCACAGTCACTTTCATTTTTCTTCAACACATAATCTAGACACTTCATGTCATTTCTCTCCACAGTATTCATTACTAGGTCTATCTCTATGATTCCCCTTACCCAGTCACTTTCATCCTTCTCCAACATAACCAAGCAATCTCATTTCATTTCCCTTCACAACATTCATCACTTCTCTCTCACTGTCATTTTTATCAATCCTCAACACATAATAATCTCTTTTCAACATAACTGGACATCGGCTATTATAAAATGTTGCTTCAAAATGGACCTCATGATGAGTACAACTTAATATTCAGAACTTAAGTAATATTTACCTGTGCAGCCATACAGGCTCCAATGAACCCTGCTCTTGATGCATTACAACCACCAGCTTCGATGGTTGTGTTCACACCACTGACAAAGTCATGGCCACACAGAAACCCATGGAGGGCAGACTGGAAAGCAAAGGGTAACCCTGAAATGATAAACGAAATATAATTATACATTAAATGGAGTAAAAGTAGTGGTATTAATGGTGGCAGCAGTAAGAGGAGAAACATTTATGATGGTGTAGTAGGGGTAGTGTTAGTGGTGGTAGTAGAAGTAACATTAGTAGTGGTGGCTGTAGCAGGGCAATAGTAGGGGTGATGTTAGTGGTTATAGGAGTAACATTAGTGGTAGTGGTGGAAATAGTTGTGAAAGTAGCATCATTGGTGGTAGGAGTAATAGGAGTAGCATTAGTGGTGGTAGCAATAATAGGAGAAGAATTAGTGGTAGTAGTAGTAACAACAGAAGTTGTTGCTCTGTGAGGGCACGTGGTGTAGTGGTTAGGTTGTTGGACTCACAATCGTAAGGCCATGAGTTTGTAGCGCTCTCTAGACAGGGAAGTAGTTAGAGTTACTTCCCGTCGAAAGTCTAGAACCCTCTTTTGCAACTTCCGGAAAGAGGTTATAAATAGCGGTAACACAGCCAGCTCTTTCTCTCTTTGGCACCTTTCCTTCGAACTGACAACACTGAAGATGAACATGTTAATCACGGGCTTGGACTATACCTAAATATGTACGAGGATATTTGTGTACAACAATTATAACGGAGTTACAATAAAATGAAGACTTGCATTCGATATGGTGTTTTGTAAATATATCTTATCCTTTTCTGTATAAAATTGAGTAGTTAGATTCCTGTGATATTTACTCAAGTAAATAATCTGGGTCTGGCAATTCACTAAAGTGGTGACCCTGACGTGATCATATAATTTCTACCGACATTTGAACAATAATTTCTACCGACGTTTGAACAAATAATTTCTACCAATGTTTGAACAAATAATTTCTACCGACGTTTTGAAAAAGAAAATCATCTCTCTCGACCAAATTTCATCATGAGCAACACATCGTTACCAGTGTATTCTGGCGATGCCAAATTGTGGTTCGCCCAGCTTGATGCGTATTTTGCGGTCAACGGAGTACAGGAAAAACAGCAAAAATTAAACATGCTAATCAGCGGAATTCCAGCTTCACTAGCGATTACAGTAAAAGACATAATCAAGAACCCTCCCCAAGGCGTTTCCTACGAGTCTCTGAAGGCGTAGGAACTGTAGGTCACCTGAGAGTAAATTTTGTTCCTTATTAGAGTTTTTACGTTCCTTATTGAGAGCCATTCACGCGCTAACTAGGCAAGTAGCTAAACTATGTAGGGATCGAACGCCATCTAGACAGCATTCACGAAGTCGGTCTTCTTCCTTTCACTGTCGCGCCAACCTCCCCGCCAACAACTCGTCTTTGTGTTGGTATCACATGCGTTTTCGTGAAAAGGCGAAACATTGTATTTAGCCCTGCTCTTTCGAGACCTCAGAAAACTAAAATTGGAGAGTCTGGGTACGGCAGATCTCTCCCTCATTAATTCACATTATCATGCTTTTTTCATTAGAGACCGAGTTTCAAACAAATCATTCACGGTCGACACAGGATCAAGTTGCAGTATTTGGCCCTTACGATTCAACTCTACCAAGCCAACTCTTTCCGGCATTTCTTTGTATGCAGTAAACCAGTCTCCTATAAAAACTTATGGACAAATATCTTTAACATTGGACCTAGCTTTAAGTCGAGATTTCAAATGGATTTTTGTCATTGCCGACCTACCACATCCTATTCTCAGTGCAGATTTCTTACAGCACTTTTCATTTTCGGTAGATGTCAGGAACCAGAAACTTGTGGATAGTACCACATCCTTATCTACGCCTACTCATAAATCTACCACTACTGCTGTCAGTCCGTCATTTTTTGTGGCTGCCACTGGAAACTAGTTTCATGCACTCCTTACTTCATTTCCCGAGTTAACGGATATTTCATTTAAACCTACTCAGGCAGCCCACTCGACTCAACACTTTGTTACAACAACTGGTCCACCTGTTTTCTCTCATCCACGAAGGTTGGCTCCGGATAGACTAAAAAAAGCACGAAACGAGTTCGAGCATATGCTCCAGCTCGGTCTTATATGACCGTTCACCAGCCCATGGGCATCTCCGCTTCACTTGGCTCGTAAGGGTGAAGCGGATTTTAGGCCTGTGGGAGATTATCAACGACTTAATGCCATCACCACGCCGGACCGTTATCCTCTACCAAATTTACAGGATTTTTCATCCGTTCTGCATGGATGCAAGATATTTTCCAAAATAGATCTAATACGTGCATACCACCAGATACCCATGAATCCAGGGGATATATCATAAACAGCTGTGATCACCCCCTTTGGTTCATTTGAATTCCTGTCCATGCCTTTTGGTTTGTGGAATGCTTCTAGTGCGTTCCAGCGTTTTATCGATGAAGTCACGCGTGGATTGGATTTCGTGTTTGCTTACGTTGATGATCTCCTGATAGCCAGTGATTCGAATGAACGCCATCATCAACATCTATCTCAGTTATTTCAACGTCTCCAATTGTACAAAATCAGAATCAACCCAGCTAAATGTGTGGTTGGTGCAGATTCACTGGAATTCTTTGGACATCTTATAGATTCAGAAGGCATACGACCTTTGCCATCTAAGGTAGAAGCGATTCAGCATATTGCACCACCCACCTCCCTGAAACAATTACGTCATTTCTTGGGAATAATTAACTTTTATCGTCACTTCTTCCTAACTGTGTGGACAACTTGTTCCCCTTGACACAGTTTTCAAAGGCTGCGAAAAAGAAAGATGCTCCTATTTCACTTTCTGCCGATGCATTGCAGTCCTTTAAATCCGTCAAGTCTGATCTAGCTAAAGTTTCTTTCCTTGCCCATCCTGTTGCAAATGCGAGACTTTCCTTATCTGTTGATGCATCTGATCGTGCTGTTGGCACAGTTTTGCATCATGTAATCGATCACCAAGTTCAACCACTGGCTTTTTATCACGCCAACTAAAACCATCAGAGCAACGTTACAGTACTTTTGACAGAGAGCTTTTAGCAGTTTTTCTTGCTGTGAGACACTTCCACCATCTTCTTGAAGGTCGGGAGTTCACGGTATTCACAGACCATAAACCACTCACATTCACTCTTCAAACCAAGTCCGACAGATACTCTCCAAAAGCATACAGACATTTGGATTTCATCTCCCAGTACACCAGTGACATTCGTTATATAGCTGGAGCTGTCAACATACCCGCGGGCGCATTATCTCAACTTTCTGTGTGTTCTCTTGCGTCTCCTGCACATATCGATTTAGTTGCCATTGCAACTGAACAACTTACTTTGGATTCACTGGACATTTCCTCTGACCAGTTCTCCTGCTGCAAATTGGAATATTTACCTCTTCCATCTTCTGAAGGGAAAATTCTCTGCGATGTTTCTACTGGCTCACCCAGACCACTTGTTCCAGATTGTCATCAGTGAACCGTTTTTGATGCACTTCATTCCTTGTCACATCCTGGCATAGCTGCCACGGTGAAGCTTATTATGGCTCGATTCTTCTGGCCTAATATGCGTCGTTTAATCACCGGTTGGGCACGTTCTTGCTTGAAATGTCAGCGCTCTAAGATTCATCAGCATGTCCGCGCTCCTCTTGGAAAATTCAGTCCGCCAGACGCACATTTCCGTCATATACACATGGATATTGTTGGTCCATGGCCTGTTAGTCGTGGATTCACATACATATTGACTTGTATTGATCGTTTCTCTCGGTGGCCTGAAGCTATACCCTTAGTGGACATAACAGCAGAGTCCGTTGCTCGAGCTTTCATTTCCAATTGGATTGCTCGTTTCGGTGTTCCTACTAAAATAACTACGGATCGTGGATGCCAATTTGAGGCTTCCTTATTTCGTGAAATATCACGACTCTTGGGTGCTCATCACATCCATACGACCAGCTATCATCCAGCCTCCAATGGAATGGTCGAGAGATTTCATAGACAGTTGAAAGCTGCACTTCGCGCTACTCCTGATCCACAACGTTGGACTGAATTTCTGCCTATCGTGCTTCTTGGTTGTCGTGCTGCCATTAAGACAAATTTAGGTTTTTCTTCCGCTGAACTTCTTTACGGTACCACATTGTCTCTTCCTGGACAAATGTTAGCACCAGTGGATTCATCACATCTTGACCCAGCATCATATGTCACCAGGATTCGTTTGTATTTCTCAGATCTTCCACCGATGAACCCTCATGACCAATCTATTTCTTCTGCTGTCCCATCGGACATCTCTACGTGGACACACATTTTCATACGGAATGATTCCGTCAAGGGACCTCTAACGTCACCCTACAATGGACCTTTTCGTGTGCTTTCGCACACACCAAAACACTTTACAGTGGCTGTCAATGGTCGAAATGAGGTAATATCCGTTGACAGAGCAAAGAAGGCTTTTTCTGAAAGTCTCATATCATTGCCTGACATACCTCGCACATACACTCCCACACAAACACCTTCACCTCCACCACAAACACCACATACCACACAACCATATGTCACACGAAGTGGCAGGACAGTAATATGGCCACGGAAACTCTCAAAAACAATATTCGTCTAACCCCTAGTAGCATTAACTATCTGACTTTGAAAAAGTTTGAACTTATTTTTGAGCACTATTTTCCTTGTTCCTTGTACTGTTTTGATTTGTATTGTTCCAGTTACATTTTTCTGCATGTTTTATTCATTCATGTTCTTGTACCTTTGCTTTGCTCCTCATATTCTCGCTACAATGATTTCATTTGGTCATTCGACTTCTCATCTGAAAGGGGAGTCTTGTAGCGCTCTCTAGACAGGGAAGTAGTTAGAGTTACTTCCCGTCGAAAGTCTAGAACCCTCTTTTGCAACTTCCGGAAAGAGGTTATAAATAGTGGCAATACAGCCAGCTCTTTCTCTCTTTGGCACCTTTCCTTTGAACCGACAACACTGAAGATGAACATGTTAATCACGGGCCTTGGACTATACCTAAATATGTACGAGGATATTTGTGTACAACAATTATAACGGAGTTACAATAAAATGAAGACTTGTGTTCGACATGGTGTTTTGAAAATATATCTTATCCTTTTCTGTATAAAATTTAGTAGTTAGATTCCGCTGATATTTACTCAAGTAAATAATCCTGGGTCTGGCAATTCACTAAAAGTTCAATTCCAGGAACACAATGCATTGTGTTCTTGAGCAAGAGACTTTATCTCATTTTATTCCAGTCTACACAACTAGAAAAAAATGTATTGTGACATCACTGGTGCTAATCTGTATCAGCCATTACCTTTCCATTGGACAACATTGGAAGCATGAAGAGGGGAGACTGGCAAGTATGAGTAACTGCTGGTTTTCCACAAAACACTTTGCTTAAGCTTGTATCATGGAGAGGAACTTTCTAGGTAGAACCCTATGGTCAACCATGACTGATGGGAGCCTACTTTTATGTCCTGGTTGATTTATGAAATACATAGCACAAAGTGTAAAATAGCCGGTACATAACTCTGGTGAGGGAGCAGGATCACTAATATTAAATAAATACACAATCAACATGTACACACTTATAGTTGGGAGTATTTTCATATTTGATTGTCTAAATAGGAGGAAGTGTAGTTGCCCCCCAACGGTATATTATAAACTACTTTTCTGGGTCTCCAAGACACATTGGAGAGGGAGGAAGATATCCTTAAATTGAAAACTTGGTCCGAATACTTGCAACCAAGTGGATTTTGTTAAAGACACCTAAACAACAGAAGGGATGTTAAAGTTGGGCAGTGGGTTAAGTCTACCACCAAAATAGACCACAGCCCTCTGACTTTTATTTCTTCCATCATCATCTTTAGCCATGTCCTTCTTGGTTTTCCCCTCTCCCTCAAATTTTTTCCATATTCAATCCCAAAACACCTTTCACATAGTTACTTTCACGCTTCCTCAACACATGACTAAGTCATCTCATTCCATTTCTCTTCACAACATCCATCACATCAACTGGGCAGTGGCTTAAGTCTACTACCAAAATAGGGCACAACAGGATTTCAACTCAGAATACAAAGAGCTAGCTGTAATAAATACCACAAAGTATTTCATACTCTAACAATTCTGCCAATCTACTATCCTGTACTAACTGCTACTTTATTTTATCGATGTCGAAAGGAAAAAAAAGTCAAAGATGACTATAACAACATTTCAACTTAGAAAGCCAGAAGATATGGCGCAGACATTTTTCCTACATTCTAACGACTCTGCTGTTTTATCTTTGAGCATAGAAAGCCAGAATAAATGGTGCAGATAGTTTTTACTTCATTTTAATGACTCTGCCATTTCTAATACTAAGTATTTGATTTTAAATTCCAACTCATTTTTCGAGTTTTACCATAGTTGAATTAACAACCCTTTTGTGATAAAACTGCCTGAAACTGCCCCTGGTTCTGTTTATACAAAGTTTTTAAAAGTGTTTGGTTTTTATTTATTCAAGGGCAGAATAAGTCAGGATAGACAGAGATCATTAGCCTTGGTTGGCAGTCTGTCTAAGAGAAGGATCACTTCATCCTTGTGATGAACGTAGATGAGCTGTGGCTCGGTAGCCAGCTTCCAAATTATGGTCAAAAGAGGATTTCAGACTCACTGATATCACCTTTCTCCCAATGAGAATTATGGACATACAGCATCATATAGATTAATGTTTCTGCAATTGTCTATGGTCCCCAACTCACAGTAAAGAGGATGGGAAAAGACCAGACCAGACCAGACCAAGTTTTATTTTAAAACTTTCCATCATAACTTCTTGATTATTTTCAAAATAATTTGAAAATCATAGGCAGTGTCTTTCATTAGAAATATGGTAATAAAATGGTTAATGAGGAATTATAGATGAATAGATATGTTTGTGGACCTCTTCAATATTTAAATATGAAACAGAGCTCAACGATTAGATGTGTTGTGTGTGTATGAGATAGAATGAAACGTTTATTTAATCCTTTCATCACTATATTTCTCATGAAAGACACTGTCAATGTGTTTCAGTTAATTTG
Source organism: Eledone cirrhosa (assembly GCA_964016885.1). Taxonomy (NCBI): domain Eukaryota; kingdom Metazoa; phylum Mollusca; class Cephalopoda; order Octopoda; family Eledonidae; genus Eledone; species Eledone cirrhosa. The sequence goes on from OZ024740.1 coordinate 109,657,014, forward strand.
AAAATTACCTCAAAATTGAGAGAATCTACTAAAATAACTAATATTTTCTATAGTAAGTTGGTGTTTGGAACATTACTTAACAAAAATTTCTTACATATATGATAGAGAGTATAAATATAAGTATGAACACTTTAAAATAGGCAGTTTTGTGCTATTGATTCAGATGGGTTTGTATCAAAAGAATTATAAACAAATTTTCTTTAAATCAATAGCTTGATCATTGAACTTGTATTTCTAAGTCAAAGAATTGTGTAATTTTTAGTATATTAATCCAATTATGTTGAAATTAATCCTATCACAACATTTTTCTTTGGATCTAGAAGAAATGTGTAAATACTGTATAGCATCATCATCATCATTATCACAGTACTTAGGATTTTTGTGCATGTGTGCGTGAGCATATTGTACAGCAGTGTGTATGGGTGTGTGTATGAGAGCATATTGATTGTATGTGTGTCCATATATGTGTGAGAGAGAGAGAGAGCATATTGATTGTGTTTGTGTGTGTGTGAGAGAGAGAGAGAGAGAGAGAGAGATCCTTTTCATTTAGAAATAAAGCCTCTCAGTTTAAGTCCAGCCAACCAGTCTGCAGTCATTTATCATTCACATATCCAGGAATAAGATGACACCAGATGATGACTGGAAATCACACCAATTCAGTTGTAGTGTAGAACATATAAACAGTAGAAAATTACATTCTAAACATGAGATAAATATCAACTATTGAGAGTGGATTGGCAGAAGTGGTTTGGGCCAGATTGGTATCAAAAGGGTTAATGATTAACTTCAACATGTCACAACTTAAGTTACAATAGGTACAGTCATGACTGTAGTTACCATGTGTTCACTTAGCAATCACATGGTTCTGGGTTCAGTCTTACTGCACAGTATCTTGGGTAGGTGTCTTCTACTATAGCCTCAAGTTGACCTATGTCTTGTGAGTGGCAGATGGAAACTGGAGAAACCCATCATATATATGTAACATGGTTGGTGTTAGGAAGGACACCCAGCTATGGAAACCAAGCTAAAATACAGATCTGTATGAGCAGGACGTGGTCTCTGGACCTGACTTGAGTCATAACATGATAAGATGGTGCAGCAGCCGAGAGAATTTGGCAGCTACCAACTGGACATCTCTAGTCTCAGTGAAATGAAATTGAGAGATAGTGGGAAAATGTACAGGGATGGCAGAACTGTGATCTATTCTAGTCATGAAGGTCAACACACCTAAAGATAGGGATGGTAGAACAGTGGTCAGTACACCTAGAGACAGGGATAGTAGAACTGTGATGTTTTCTGTCAAGGCATGCCAAGAGCACAGTTATCCAAGCCTATGCTGCAACTGAAGATACAATTGAAGATACAGCTGATGTTTTGCAAGATGCCTTTTAATCGCAGCTGCAGGGCATAGTCAGTAAAATTCCCAGTCATGATGTCAAGTTACTTATTGATGACTTTACTGTACAGATGAGCAGATGACAAGGAGCAGAACAGATACACAGGCACACATAGAAGAAGGAGCAGAACATACACACATAGACACACTTATGGGAGGGAGTAGAACACACAGACACTCACATAGAGAGGGAGCAGAACACACACACATAGAGAGGGAGCAGAACACACACACAGACACATGTATGAGAGGGAGCAAAACATACACAAGGAGAAGAACACACACACATATGAGAGGGAGTAAAACACACACATATGACAGGGAGCAAGACACACAGAAGAACACACACACGTCTCTGTGTTTGTCATGCAATTTAGTGGATTCAACAAAAAAGAGCTTGAGAAAACAATTACAAAACTTTTTTAAAAAAGGACTAAATAATATGGCTGACTAAATCAAGATGGTGATCCAGCATGGCCACAGACTAATGATTGAAACAAGTAAAAAAAAGATGATCCACAAATGGCAACACAGCTGTATAAAATGTTGTTTTCTTTTCTCCTTAGCATGTGGTACAGTCAGAAAAGAAAGTACACTTGGCACTTTGCCAGTGTGTTGAGTTTAACACATTTGATACCAGCATGCCTAAAACCACTTCTGCTTCTATATGTTTTAAGGTGTTTATATTTATCTAAAAACCTTCCATCATAATTTTATATAAAAAAGCTTTGTTGTGTTCCAAACACCAGCTTGATAATGACAAAGTTAGTTATAGCAATTAATAAATTCCTTCAAATTTATGAATATTTTCAAAATGATTTTTAAAAAAGAAGCAGTGTCTTTCACTAGAAATATTGTAACAGCTGGTGCAACTCAATTTTGGCAGCCAAGTAGACTGGAGCAACAGAAAATAAAGTGTCTTGCTCAAGGACACAATGTGCCACCTTACAATTGTGGGTCAAACTCCCTAGACACTAAGTCACATGCCCTCATTACAAATAGACACTTTTTCATATAAAACAGAAAGAATTTTCGAACTCCAACACAAACCCTCCATCTCAATTTTACTTTTGAAAATAATAAGAACTGTGAAACCGGTTAAGTAAATAAATATTCTTAAAAGACTCCAGTTCAATTTTCAAATTCTTTCCTTACCTATATATATATACAGAGAAAAATAAATGCATACAAAAGTGTGTGTGTGTGATGTAAGCCTAAAGTGCTTGCTCTATGTGACACCAATGAAACTGTGATACTCTACTGAATAACAGCTGCAAAAGGAGTAGAATTCTTACAACATCCACTCTTGGTATCCAACAGCGTTGCAGTAAACACACACATCAATAAATATACTAACATACATACACACATGTCAACAAATATACTAACACACACACACACACAGCATTCCTGATGTTGGTTGAGTCATGATCACATCTGTCTTTAACTTTCCATTATTTATTTATTTTGAGGTTGTCATCCTGGGTAACTCCTCACACTTGATAAATACATACACACACACACATACATACATACATACATACATATATACACACACATATGCATATGCATCTACATGTATACACATCTAGAGCAATGACACATATACACATATATCCACAGACCCAAACACACACATGCACATCTACACACCCACAAGATAAACATCACTCACCTATAACACACATCCATATCTTACAGAGAGACACACCCACACCTACATACATTACAGATACGAGAAAGACCAATAAAGACAAACATAAACATACACAGTCAAGCAACATGGTGGACATCGAACGATGAGTGAATGAATTGCTTGATCAATGGGATAGCTTATATATATATATATAAGCTACTGCTGGGACTAATTTTCAGCTGAGTGTACTGGAGCAATGTGAAATTAAGTGTTTTACTGAAGATCACAATGGAAGTACATAGCCAGGAATAAAACCCACTGCATTCATATTATAAGTTCAAAACCCTAACCACCAGGCCACATATGTGTACTGTGTGTATCTGGTTTGGAATACATACTCTACTATGTCCCTGCATATTGTAAGAGGTGACTAAAAGTGTTGGCATTAGGGTGGGCAGCTGACTGTAAAACATTGCCTTACAAAAGACCCAATGGGTATAAATTGTGACATGGGGCCTTGTTTTAGCCATAAAATGCTTGATGACAAGAGAAGGAGAAATGTAGAGGGAGGGAGATGTACAGAGAGAGAGAGAGAGAGAGAGAGAGAGAGGAAGAGAGAGATATGTACAGAGAGAGAGGGAGAGAGAGATGTGTGTGAAATAATAACATATATATTAGTCAAACATTCCAAAGAACTGGTTCCCATTTACATCATCTATCTCAGCTTCTACCACTATCATCTCCACCACCACCTCTACCATCTCCTCCTCACCTTCCCCTCTGTATTGTCGTAATCATCATTCTCTCCACCATCATCATTCTCTCCACCATCATCATTTCCCTTGACATCTGTTTTGTCATGCTTGCAACTGAGATTCCGATGTGTTAGTAACAACTCTCATCACCATAAACATATTAGAGAGAGAGGAGGGTGAAGGGGAGAGAGAGAGAGAGAGAGGAGGTGGAGGAGAGAAAGAAATGGTGTAAAAAAATGATGTGTAACAGAGCATGGAAAATTGGGACAAAGATTTAATGCTTCACTGCAGCCCCCCCCCCTCTTTGCTAATGTCAACCACTGCATGTGGAGGGTTGGAAGGGAGGCGAATTAGAGAGAGGGAAGATCAAGTGAGATAGTAATTCTATTATGGAAGAAAACAATAAAAAAAAGAGTAAAATTTAAAAAATAACAACAACAAAGAAACCTAAACCAAAACAAACAAAAAATATTCCAAAAGAAGCCAAAATATGGTAAAACAAGAGGATGCAAGGATTATGATAAATATTGGTTATGTTTTGACAGAACCAAGGTTTTAAAGGCAAATGAATGGTTTACAATAGAATGTGGAATTGGATTCAACAAAGCAAATCACTGAGGAATGAATAGAAATGAAAGAAATTCTGGAACTGAATAATATTCAAAGAAATATTGAAATATATATGTAAGTCTGTTGGTTGCTTTTGGTTTGGTATGACATAAAGACAAGGATATTGTATAATAAAGTGTAGCCATCAATCAATACATACTATAAAGTGTTTTGTTATACAAATATCTCAGTTGAATAGCAAAAGCAAACAGCTGAAATTTGCCTGAATGTATGTATATTTGTGAAATATCATACATAATATGACTATATGGTTAAGGAGGTTCACTTTACAACTACACAGTTTCAGGTTCAGTGCCAGTTTCTGGAACTTCAGGCAAGTGTCTTCTACTTTAATCTCAGGTTGACCAATGGTTTGTAGAATTTGGTAGTCAGAAACTATGTAGAAGGGTGTCAGGTGTATGTGTATGTGTGTTTATATATAGCAACAGTTGATTGACAAGATCCCAGACCTCACTCGCTTAACGAGTGGAGCTCATCAAATTGGACTGAGGAAACAATGTTTCCATTGGTCTTTCCAATTACTAATACTATCTGCTGGTTACAAGCCCAGACAGAAGGAGCATCATGAAATAAAATGTCTTGCTCATGGACATAACACATCGCCCGGTCTGGGAATCGAAATCTCAACTTCAAGATTGTGAATCCAATTCTGTAACCACTCAGCCATACACCTTCACTCTCTCTCTATATATATATATAAAGCATTGTGAGATATGTAATAAATGACTGATTAATTCTCAAAAGCTGGTAAAACGCAGTAGAAATATATAAAGGATAAAGGATGACAATAAAACAGAACAAAGTAATGTTTTACCCAGTATATTTCAACATGATATTTTAGGGCTGTTACCCTCTTTTCAAATATGATGCAGAAATGGTTCAAAACAAAAACAAACGATCAATGTGTTGTTCGTTAACTGGTCTACATGACTGAAATATGCATGCATGAAGTCGTTAAAGTAGCCAACCTGCTCCATTCATTGCCAAACTATCATTTATCTGTGATATTTTCTGGTTGATGATAATAGTCTCTTTGATTCTTACATTGTCCACATTCATTTTTGCAGCCAAGACATTGAGGTAACCAGAGAGGTGATATACAAACATAACTATATATATATATATATATATATAAGGTCCCACGATATTACATAGTAGTGAGACCTGGGCATTGTGTGCTGAAGAGTTGTGTAGATTAGAAAGAAATTAAGCTTGCATGCTCTGATGGATGTGTAATAATAATGTGCGCGAACGGCGAAACATAAATGAATTGAAAGAGAGACGAAGCATAAGAGGTATCAAATGTTGTGTTCTGGAGAGGAGATTGCATTGGTATGGACATGTGATGCGTATGAAGGACAATAGCTGTATAAAAAATGCAGGGCAATGAAAATTGATGGAAGCTACGGAGTGGGTAGACCAAGTAAAACCTGGGACGAGGTGATAAAAACTGACCTTGCTCACTTATACCTCTCTAAGACAATGACATTGGATCGAGATCTTTGGCGCCATGCAGTTGTACAGAAAACCCGACTGCCATTGCATACAAACCTACACCCTACTCCATCCTCCCTTTTCCGTTCCATCCATTGTGTCGATGACACAACAGTCCACACTGTAAGGTGGTCGTGTAGGAGACACGGTAAAAAGGCTCCCAGTCCACACTGTAAATGTGGTTGGTGTTAGGAAGGGCATCTAACTGTAAAACACCTGCCACAGACACTTCCGTACGAGCGAGACACGGTCTCCTGACCATTCCCATATCAAATGGAACAAAACCGTCTAACCCATGCTAGCATGGAAGATGGAGATTAAACGATGATGATGATGATATATATATAACTAACTATTTTTAGCCATTGGGGAGTTTGAGTCAATCACATTGACCCTAGTACTTATTTTATCGATCTCTATTAATTGAAAGAAGTGGCAAATTCACAGAGTTATTAAAGTGTCAGATAGAATGCTTTGCAGTATTCATTCCATCTCTCTGAGTTCAAATCCCACAAAGGCCAACTTTGCCTTTTATCCTTTTGAGGCTGGTAAAAAGTACCTGTCCAGTACTAGTTTGATTCTTTCTCTATGTCCATTTTCTACCTCCTAACTAACACTCTCCTTTTACACAGGAAGACATTGGATATGTTTAGACCTGGAGAGAGGATGGGCTCCTCCAGGTTTAAAAAGTGCCTAAGACCTTATTATGTAAAGACTGTACCCTTACAACTCCAGGAGATACGGGTCCAAACATACAATTATTGAAAGGCTAAGTTACCCCTTTTTTTACATAAAGGGAAACAACTTATTACAAGTTTACATGAGTAAACATAAACACTGATACACACCCACATATATTTTCTATAAGTGTGTCATGTTTTTAGAGGCAATGAACTAGGACATTCTCTCTCATTCTTTCTGTGTGTATGCTTTTGGTAGGAAGGCTAAGGACATCTGTCTGTATAACACATTAATACTTTAAAATTCAGTCAAATAAGCTAGCATCTGGTATGTATCTTTAGAGAATTCAATAGTGTGTGTATACTGTCCCTTTTCAAATGACATAAACATTGAGAATATATATTACATAATATAGTCAGCATCATTTTTACATTTGCTTTTCACCCAAAACCTCTTGCATCTGATCTTCTTATTGCAGAACACTGACAAAACTCCTGATTTTGACTTGTAAACTTGATGTCCATCTTCACTTCTAGCTACTTGATATTGTTACCTATTGCCTCCGTTTATCCAGGTCTGTCATTTTAGCTTTTATGGCTTTGTCTATAGTATTATTCTACCATGTTACCTTCCATCTTGTTGGTACTTCAGCTGTAGCCTCTTGCTCAAAGAACCCTAGTATTTGATTGTTAGATCTGCAAGGGAGAGCAGCCATCGCCTCGGCTGGTCTTACTTGGGGATACAACTAGATCAATTGGAGATGGTTGCTGCTGACAGGACCCACTGAAGGGTGTATTTGAGGATTCCTCCCCCATGATCCTCACAGGAATAAGCGTGTAAAGAAGAAGAAGTTTATTTTATTAACTCCAGAAAGATGGAAAGCAAAGTTGACAAAATATCATAATACATTTTGTCCAAAATTTTAACAATTCTGGGAATCTATGACTTTCTGATCGAAAGGTTTTCCAGCTATGACTATGCCATCTTTTTATATAGATTACCTTGTGCAACATACATTTCTGAAAGGGTGATATTTGGGGGGTATTTTAGCTGCTATTTCTAATAGAGCAAGTAACTAGACTGAGGCCTCCTCATGAATGTCCAGCTAAACAACACACTGATATATTAGTGGTACCTACATATGCTGTACTTTAGCACTGTTACCACACAGCCACCATATTTCATATGACATATATGAATGGGCAAACATACACACACACACATGTAAATATAAACACAAACAAAGGCACATTGGCAGTATCGGTAGAGGGTCGGACGCCATGCTTTCAGCATAGTTACGTCCCTTTACGATCTGAGTTCAAATCCCGCCGAGGTTGACTTTGCCTTTCATCCTTACGGGGTCGATAAAATAAAGTACCAGTAATGCACTGGGTAATTGCTGGCCTTGTGCCTAAAGTAGAAACAATTATTACTTGGATTGGCAGTATCGGTAGAGGGTCAGACACCATGCTTTGATGCATAGAGTTACGGCCCTTGCCATTCTGAGTTCAAATCCCACCGAGGTTTTAACTTTGCCTTTCATCCTTACAGGGTCGATAAAATAAAGTACCAGTAATGCGCTGGGATAATTGCTGGCCTTGTGCCAAAAGTAGAAACAATTATTACTGGATATGATATATATATAAAAACAAAATACAAGTGTTTTGATGTACAGTTTAACAACTTAAGATCTCCGGATTTTACTAAAACTTCATTCTCTGGTAAATGGAAAAACCCATTTCCTTGATAATGTTATTATTGTTCCAGATAATGCAGCTCTCAGTATTTTTAATGGAAACAGTAAAGGTTGTTATATTATTATTTATTTATGAGTGGTGTTAATAAGACCATAAGACTAGGAAAACTTCATTTGCAAAATACATGTGTGTGTGTGTGTGTGAATGTTTGTATCCATCCATGGACCCAGGACTCCTGATGGAGTTGTATAGGTGCTGTCATTTACATGTAGCATATATCAAGCACTCAAACCTGGTAGAGCCCATCCTTCTTTGGGTCTAAACATAGCTGGTTTTACTGAGAGAGAGAGAGAGAGAGAGAGAGAGAGAGAGAGAGAGAGAGAGAGAGAGAGAGAGAAGTGTGTGTGTGTGTATTTATCAACCTCAAAAGGATGAAAAGCAAATTTAACTTCAGGTGTGATTTGAACTCAGAGCACAGTGAGCTGGAATGAATACCACAAAGCACTCTATCCACTATTCTAATGAATATTTATATATATTCATACACACATACATTCACATATATATGTGTGTATATATATATACATATGCACACACACATATATATGCCTATATATGCATACACACATACATATTTAGTGAATTGGTCACAGGGTTATTTACTTTGGTAAACGCCACTGCAGGCCAACCACTAATTAAATTCGATACAGATATAATAAGTGAGTGAACTGTCCGAGAGTCGGTCGCCAAATAAGCTAAGATGTCTCTTTTCTCCCTCCTTTATAATCCCTAGACCGGAAGTTCAAGGAATCTTCTAGAATTCAATGGGAAGTAACTCCAATTAGTTTTTTCTCCCCAGGCAAGGTGGCGCTAGTCGCTACACATATATTCACATATACAGACACACATATATGTGGAAAGACATAATGCCACACCCAATACATAATTTCATATTGGTTATGTTAGGTTGGACAATAACAAATTAATTCCAAACAGACTCTCCTAATTCATGTAATAGGGAACAATATAAAAACAAATTACAAAAGAACAAATGATGATGATGACAATGTTGGTGAGGAGTAGGTGAAGCTTTGTAGTAGACAGGATGCCGATTGACAGATGAATTGATAAGGCTCTCAACCAAGAATCAGCCGCTTTTAAGTACCTTCTTGAGTTCTTCCCCAAGTTATCTGAGGCCAAAATCAAATCCAGGAAATCCAGTCATTTCTGACGTGTATAAGTTGCTTTATAAGTGTTATTTGTTTTTACTTGTTTGCTTTTGATAAGCTTGTGTAATAAAATAAATATAAACTCTGTTGATTTAATTATATGAACTGATAAATTAAAACAAAATGTGTTTTTTCTTGAAAAATATGAAAATTTCGAAATATCAAACTCCTGACCACAAACCCAAACTTCTGATTAAATAATGGGATATAACAAACCATGAAATGACACTTAGAACCAGGGAACAAAAAATATGTTACACGGTGTAATTGGATAAACACTTTGGTAAATAATTAGTTGAATCACTCTATGTTGGTCCTTTAGGCATGAAATTTACTTGGGACCATTAATCCTTTTGATACGAAGCCATCTAAAACCCCTGCTAGTTCTATGATATATAACTGTTTATATTTATCTAAAAACCTCCAATCATAATGTTATTATGGTATGATATGGACCTGTAACTCCTGAGGAGTCATAGAGGTGCCATATTGACATACACTGTTTCTAGGACATTTTTTAAAAGCCTAGCAGAACCCATCTCCTCTCCAGGTCTTAATACAGTAGATTTTTTCTAGAGAAGGATAGAGAGAGTGAGAGAAAGGAAGTGAGAAAAAGATATAAGGAAGAATTGACCCCAGTACTTGACTGGTACTTTTTTTTATCAACTAGGAATGGATGAAAGGTAAAGTTGACCTCAGCAGGATTTGAACTTAGAGAGCAGAGAGTTGATATGAATGCTACAAAGCATTCTATCCAACATTTCAACGACTCTGCCAATTTGCCGCCTATGTTATCATGATAAAAATGAAAATTACTTTGTACAGTGCTCAGGTGCACTACAACTCATCAAAGGTGCATATATAGTACATAGAATAATGTACAAATGTAAGAACCTTTGTTAAGTTATGTTCCTGACACCAGCTTAATAATGAGAAAGTTCTTGTAAATACAGTAACAAAAGGGTTAACTGCTGGACTAACAATGTTTAAACAAATATACATTCATCCTCATCATGATCGTAAGGTTATGAGTTTGATTCATAGTAGTGTGTTGTGTCCTTGAGCAAGACACTTTATTTTACATTGCTCCAGTCCACTCAGCTGGCATATATGAGTTGTACTTGTAATTCAAAGGGCCAGTCTTGTTGCTGGGAACTACATTAAGGGTATACATGTCTGTGGAATGCTCAGCCACTTGCTCGTTAATTTTATGAGCAGGCTGTTCTATTGTTTGAACAACTGGAGCCACCATTGTTAGAATGTAAATGGAACCCTGTCAGGTTCGACAATCAGTTTTCCAGTTAGTAGATCAACAGAGTCAAATTAAAGTGCAAGTGGCTGAGTATTCCACAGACCTGAGTACCCTTAATGAAATTATCAGGGAGATTTAACATATCAAAGTGTGTATCAAGTCTGGTACAATCCATCTAATGGACTTTCAAACAGTTTCTTTCTACCCAATTTCATACAAAGACTGGCTCAAAGCTATGGTAAATAACACTTGCCCAAAATACCATACAATGGGATTGAACTAGAGACCTTATGATTGTGAACCAAACTTATTAACAATTTTGCCATGCTGTCTACCCTAACATCATAATTACACACACACAAACACACACATATAGGTGTG
>OZ024740.1:109673164-109735664 GCA_964016885.1 Eledone cirrhosa
CCTATCTTCCCACACTCACACACACACACCCACATACCTACACCTTCATGCATTCTCCCACACACATATACAGGCATGTATATAAAATAAAAACAAAAAAAAACCCCAAAACAAACCCCTCTTAAAGGGAGACTACTCTTTATCCACCTAATTTTAATTCTTTGATATTAGAGTTAGAACAGATACTCTATACTATTTCCAGTCAGCATGGCTTGGCTAGAGATTTAAGGCGCTGGTTTGAGACCTTTATTTCCCTCCGAAGAAGAGATATTATCTCGAAAATTAAGGACATTTAAATAAATTCAAGGTAAAGGACGAATTCTCAACAATATCTTTTACTATTGCATTCTTTTTTCTATGTCCATACCTGCATTGTTTTGGCTTTATTACACATATTCAAACGTTTATATATATATATATATATATATATATATTCGAAGCAATCAACAGGTTTCCTGGAGTATAATATCAATGCATTGATATATATATATATATTATTCAAAATGTTAATAAATGAAAAATATTCTCATAATCAAAATATATATTTTATTATACATATTTCAAAGGTACAATGGTGTTTATAAGTACTTTTTCATCAGACAAAATATATGATTTGATATGTGACCGCTATGGTTTTGATTATATATATATATATATATATACAGTATTTTCCGTAGTGTTGTAATATAAATATTACACACAGTAGATGGACAGCTCACGTAGAGTTTGCTCGACGGTTCCAGTTGTAGTTCCAAAAGTAATTCGGAGAAAAATAGAAGGATTTTAATGGATACAGTTTAGTTAAAAGGAATTTATTGACACGTGTTTCTATAACAGTTACATAACCTGAAAACAGCTGCTATCTACAAAGTATTAGTTATGCAGACATTCAATATTTCAATGTTAAACATTGAAATATTGAATGTCTGCATAACTAATACTTTGTAGATAGCAGCTGTTTTCAGGTTATGTAACTGTTATAGAAACACGTGTCAATAAATTCCTTTTAACTAAACTGTATCCATTAAAATCCTTCTATATATATATATATATATATATATATATATATATGTGTGTGTGTGTGTGTATAATATATATATATATATATAAATGAAGTAATTATATATATTATACACACACACACACACACACACACACATATATATATATATATATATATTCTTTTTTCAGTCTGGTCTACCTCTGGTGGTAGGGTCCATACCGTAGATAAAACTCAATGTAATCTTCTAAAATCCAAAGAGAAGTTCTGTTTCGCTGAATTATTCTTTAGATACAGAGTCAGATATTAGGTATTAAATTAACAATAAAAATAAAAACAAAGTTATAAAGTAACTTGACTTTGTTCTTTTTATTTTCATTGTTAACTTGATAACACACACACACACACACACACACACACACACAAACAAATGTGCAGTGTAACAAGAAGGTTACTTCCCAACTACATATTTCCGGGTTCAGTCCCACTGCCCGGGCCAACCAAAGTCCTGCGAGTGGATTTGATAGACCGAAACTAAAAGCGCGTCGTATATATGTATATATGCCTGTGAGAGTATTTGCGTTTGTGTTTGCGCTCCCACCAATGCTTGTTGGTTTGTTGACGTCCCCATAACTTACCAAGGTGATGCTCTAGCATGGGCGTAGTCCAGAGACAGAAAAAAAGTAAAGTATACATGTGTGTGTGTGTATAGAAGAGGGGTCTCAAACTCAAGGACACAAAATGGCTATTACGTCCTGGAGGAGAGGCACAGTGGGCCAAACGTGGTGGTGGGTGATGATTTTCACCAGTTATAATCATTTCTACTATAGGAACAAGGCATGAAATTTGGGGTTTAGGGTTCAGTAGATTACATCAATCCTAGTACACAACTGGTACTTAATCCATCGACCCCAAAAGGATGAAAGACAAAGTTGAGATCAGTGGAATTTGAACTCAGAACGTAAAAACAGAAGAAGTACTGTTAAGCATTTCGCCAGATGTGCTAACGATTTCACCAACTCACCGCCTTATTTTCAGCAGTTATAATGCAATATGAAATATTGGTTCTACCACGGGCCACAGAAAAATAGTTTGTGGGCCGCATGTTTGATCCCCCTGTTGGAGATAGATATGTTTCTTTTATTTGCCACCAGGGCATCAAAAGTGGGACAAGTACAAAGGGGGGAGTTTACACAAAAAGGCGTCCTCAATAAGGAGGAGGCAATAACAAAATATAAAAATAAAATAAAATATAACAAAAAATAAAATTTATAACAAAATCCTCAATAGAGAGGAGGCGCCTTGGGGGGTCGCACACACCCCCGAAAAAAGTGTGCAACCCTTTTCCTCAGGAGCACAGAGAGGGGGTGCTCCCTCGTTCCTTCCTCTTTTCCACCTACAGGCTTATGTCAGGCGGTAGTAGATGACGGACGCTATGTAGGTGTTCGCCACCTCCGCCCGACCTTTCAGGGATAGTTTGCAACTGGCCCACTTCTGGGTCAGTGCAAACACCCTGTTCGTTACCTCCGCCCAGTTTTTCTCCACCTGGAGGTCCGGTCCGAACCAGACCCCGAGCAACTTCACCGGGCCCTCCGTCCAGCGTCCGACGACGCCATCGGAGGGCATCGGTCTGCCCCTCCACGTGCCGAGTTGCAAACCGATCGACTTGTCCCGGTTCAGCTTAGCCCCTGTGAACCTTTCGTACTCCTCCAGTAAGATACCGACCGCCTCGATTTCGGAGGCCGTCGAAACCATTACTGTCACGTCATCGGCGTAGGCCGACACCGCTTTCCGCAATCCGGGTTCCAAAGGGATGCCCTGCAACAACTCCAACTTCCGCAGTAGTGGCTCGAGAGTCAACACATACAGAAGGGAGGAGAGAGGGCACCCTTGTCGGATGGACCGCGCGATTTTCAACGGTTCCGAGAGGTAGCCGTTCACCTTGACCCTAGAGCAGATGCGGCTGCTGTGCATAGCAGTGATCCAGCCCCTGAAAACGGGTCCGAAGCCTGCCGCCGCTAGCACCGCATCCAGGTAACCATGGTCGACCCTATCGAACGCCTTAGATTGATCCAAGTTGATCAGAGCCCCACCAAAGCCGGGTTCGTTCCCAACCCTCTCTACGATGTATCGCATGAGGTGGAGGTTGTCATGGATGGACCTGGACGGGATAGCGCATGTCTGCACATCTCCCACCAGGTTGCCCACGACAAGCGCCAACCTCTTTGCTAGCACCTTGGCCAAAATCTGTAACTCTGTATTTAGCAGAGTTATGGGCCTGAAGTTACTTATTTCGTCCCCCTTGTTCTCGTCCTTCCTCACTAGCGTGACTACGCCCTTGGTCACAGTACAGGGAATTCTCCCGTTCTGTTGCCAGTTGCAGTAGACCGCCTCGAGGAGATCGGGGAACAAGTCGGGCATAGCTAGATATAATTCGTAAGGAAGACCATCGAGACCAGGGGATTTGCGTTTGCCGCATTGGCTCAGCACGTCCTCTATCTCAGCGGCCGAAATCGGCTCCTCGCAGGACTTCGCCTCCCTGTCCGAGAGGCGCGGCAGGCCGTCGAGGTATGGACCGAAGTCCACGTTCCCAACCGGCTCCCCGCCCCTCCCGAACAGTCGGGCAAAGTGCCTTTGAAAGGCCTCACACATCTGCTTAGGCTCAAGAATCGCCCGTCCATCCATGTCTCGCAAAGACCGGATGGTGGATTTAGTTCCACTGTTGGCCTCTGTCACGCGGGCCCAGCTAACAGCTTTGGTCCCCTCGTTCCCTAGAGCACGTATTTTACTTCGGACAACGCAGCCTTCGTGCTTCGCGTCGAAAAACTGGCTCAAAGCCGTTCTCGACGCTAGCACTCTGGCCACGTCGCCGCTTCTAATTGCCTCTTCTACTCTATCTATTAGCTCCCTTTCCTTCCTATTCCTATCCGCAGCTAGAACCTTACTAAATTCTATCGAGACTACTCTAATCTCTCTCTTTAGAGATACCCACCACCTGCTGTTGACGATCGCTCCAGTCAACCGTTCCTTAACTAACGTACTAATCCGATCCCTGTAGGCTCTACTTGCCGGCAAGGACAAGTTGAGCTTCCAGTAACCGGGGCCCTGTCTATGCGTTCTATCAAGGTTGACCATGCAGGTCACCAACTTGTGGTCTGAATAGCCAACCATGAGCATTTCTGGACAACTAAAAAGTCCCTGTCCTTATTTCTAACTAAAAATCTATCTAGGTACGACCTAGATGATCCGCTGCGATTTGACCAAGACCAGGTTGGCACCGTCGGAAAATCTAGTCGAAATCTATCGGCCAGGTCAAATCGGCCGAGTAACCCCTTGAGGCTGTTGCACCCCTCTCTATCGGGACATGCCCCTGCATAGTCCCAACGTGCATCCAGGATACCATTCCAATCCCCCACTAAAAGCAGGGAACGGGACGTCCCTAGAAAAGACTCCAGACGCTGGAAAAAGTCGGGCCGCTCAGTCCCAAAAGGGGCATATGCGGCTACCAGCCTAAAGGCTCTACCTTCACCACTGCCAAGGTCCATCACCACCAGTCGACCCCCTGGGTCCAAGTGAACTATCTGTGTTGCAAGGCCCATATGTTTTTGCAGCAGAACGACAACCCCACCCCCACCTCCGGGCTGACAGAGAGATGCGTGCATCTGAAAGTCGTCAAAGGTGGGGGCTAGCTGTCGCATGCTGCTGATCCGGGCCTCTCAGATAACCATCACATTTATAGATTGTGACCTGAGGTCATTTAGAAGCATTGCTTGCTTCCAAGACGTGCCCAGGCCACGCGCATTTAGACACCCTACTCTTAGCACAGCCATGTTGGTGGTAAGGAGAAAAGGCACTTACCTCTCTGCGTCCCGGGAAACGGGCCGCTCAATTTCCATGCTGGTTGGGGATGGGTTGTTGGGTGGGGTGGTGGTTTGTGGAAGTGAAGGGGCATCGGTGTGTTGTGGGGTTGGGGTGTTTGTGGTTGAGTGGGTGTCTGGGTGAGGTGGGGGGTGAATTTTTTTAGGAGGACGCGGTTGATTGGTTTGGCGCAGGGGGGGGGGGGGGGGGGGCACGTCCTCCGTGAAATTTATTTTCAGTGTTTTGTACAAGTGCATTGGGACTTTTATCATTTTTAAATGAGGTAGTCCCACAGCAGAAAATAAATAAAAAAATAAATAAAAAATAAAAAATAAATAAATAAAAACCCCAACAGATATATAGTAGGGAAATTTTTTAGGTGGGTTGGTAATAGAAATTAAACAATAGATAGATAGATAGACATGTACCAAACACACACACACAAACATTTCTTACTCTCTCTGTCCCTCTCTCTTTCTCTCTTCATTTATATATATATATATATATATATATATATATATAAAAAACACACAGTCCACGCTGTAAATGTGGCCGTGTAGGCAACACGGTAAAAACCTCCCAGCCCCACACTGTAAATGTGGTTGGTGTTAGGAAGGGCATCCAGCTGTAGAAAACCCGCCAGACAGTCCACGCTGTAATGTGGCCGTGTAGGCAACACGGTAAAAACCTCCCAGCCCCACACTGTAAATGTGGTTGGTGTTAGGAAGGGCATCCAACTGTAGAAAACCCGCCAGACAGTCCTATGCGAGCAAGACAACCACTCTTGCCTCAAGTGGGAAAACCCCCGTCCAAACCCATGCAAGCGTGGAACACGGACGCTAAACCTGATGATGATATATATAGCGTTGTTATTTGGTGTTGTTGAAAAGAGCAGTGGCCTTTGACCTGGCAATAAAAACTGGAGACAAAATTCTTTCTGTACCAAAACCAAGGCACACACACACAAGTTTGTGTGTGTGTATGTATGTGTGTGTGTGTGTGTGTGTGTGCGTTTATGTGTGTGTGTGTGTATCTATCTATCTATGTATATATATATATAAGGGATACAGATAATGCTTTTTCATTATCACCAATCTTCTCCTTTCATTCGTTGCTACTAAGTATTTTATTTTGCTACGAGGTATTTTATTTTTCAAGGTACTATTTTTCCCCTGAGTTTGTGATTTCAGAGAAAGGTAAGAAATTCTTCATATTTTGCATCTTTTGTATTTTGATTTTACAGTTTGAATTGTAGAATTGTCTATCTACTCAAAATATTACAACAGCTAACAGTGAAATATAGAATTTAAAAAAAAGCTTTTTCGACTGAGATCAAATCTTTGAGAACATTCACGTCCATTTCTCAAAAAACGTGGTTGGTGTTAGGAAGGCATCCAGCCGTAGAATACCTGCCAGACAGCCCTATACGAACGAGACATGGTCACTCGACCAATCTTGCCTCAAGTAGGACAATTCCCGTCTAAACCCATGCTAGCGTGGAAGATAGACATTAAACGTTGATGATGATAATGATGATGATATAATTTGAAATAACTTGCTTTAGTTTTGGACTGAAACTTTTTTGTATTTAATTTGTACGAGTATTTTTTTAAAGATTCTAACATAACTTGATTTGGCCCAGTAATCTACTGATATCAAAATCAGTATTATATTGAAAAATGGAAAAATTGGGTAGGAGGGCGTTTCGTGATTTCGAGGGGCAAAAAGGGGCGTTTGGCCGAAATGGGTTGAGAACCTTTGTGTTAGAGAAATATAACCAGTTCTATGATCTGTCAAAGAACCATGACCAGTTCTATGATCTGTCAGAGAACTATGAAGAGTTCTATGATCTGTCAGAGAATTATGACCAGTTCTATGACCTGTCCAATGACTATGAATTGTTCTATGATCTGCCAAAGAACTATGACTGGTTCTATGATCACATCATAGACATTGAATAGTAATGTTTTGGCAGAAGTAAGTCTTACTTTAGTAAGGATGTTATTAATGTGTCAGACTGTTGGTGTGTAAACACATTTGAAGTTGAACACAGAGAGAGCATGTGTGTGTATGGAGTGGAGTGGGGAGATTGGGAGGAGATTGAGTGTGAGGGAGACAAGATTGGGTGTGAGTGAGTGTGAGAGAAAGGAGGGAGAGGGAGATTGAGTGTGCAGGAGTGTGAGAGACAGGAGAGTGGGGGAGATTGAGTGTGAGGAAGTGTGAGAGACAGGAGAGTGAGTGAGGGAGATTGAGTGTGAGGAAGTGTGAGAGACAGGAGAGTGAGTGAGGGAGATTGAGTGTGAGGAAGTGTATAGACAGGAGAGTGAGGGAGAGGAGATTGAGTGTGAGGGAGAGGAGGTTGAGTGTGAGGGAGTGTGAGAGACAGGAGAGAGAGTGAGGGAGAGGAGATTGAGTGTGAGGGAGAGAAGATTGAGTGTGAGGGAGTGTGAGAGACGTGAGAGTAAGGGAGAGGAGAGACGTGAGAGTGAGGGAAAGGAGATTGAGTGTGAGGGAGTGTGAGAGACAGGAAAGTGAGAGTGAGGGAGAGGAGATTAAGTGTGAGGGAGTATGAGAGACAGGAGAGTGAGAGTGAGGGAGAGGGAGAGGAGATTGAGTGTGAGAGTGAGGGAGAGGAGATTGAGTGTGAGGGAGTGTGAGAGACAGGAGAGTGAGAGTGAGGGAGAGGAGAGACGTGAGAGTGAGGGAGAGGAGATTGAGTGCGAGGGAGTGTGAGAGACAGGAAAGTGAGAGTGAGGGAGAGGAGATTGAGTGTGAGGGAGTATGAGAGACAGGAGAGTGAGAGTGAGGGAGAGGGAGAGGAGATTGAGTGTGAGGGAGTGTGAGAGACAGGAGAGTGAGAGTGAGGGAGAGGAGAGACGTGAGAGTGAGGGAGAGGAGAGACGTGAGAGTGAGGGAGAGGAGATTGAGTGTGAGGGAGTGTGAGAGACAGGAAAGTGAGGGAGAGGAGATTGAGTGTGAGGGAGTGTGAGAGACAGGAGAGTGAGAGTGAGGGAGAGGGAGAGGAGAGACGTGAGAGTGAGGGAGAGGAGATTGAGTGCGAGGGAGTGTGAGAGACAGGAAAGTGAGGGAGAGGAGATTGAGTGCGAGGGAGTGTGAGAGACAGGAAAGTGAGGGAGAGGAGATTGAGTGCGAGGGAGTATGAGAGACAGGAGAGTGAGAGTGAGGGAGAGGAGATTGAGTGTGAAGGAGTGTGAGAGACAGGAGAGGAGATTGAGTGTGAGAGACAGGAGAGCAAGGGAGAGAAGGAGGAGGAGATTGAGTGAGGTGTATGGGTAATAGTTGAGAAAGATCGGGATGACATAATGGAAAATACATCATCATCATCATCATTGACTATAACAACAACAACAACAATGTTGTGTCATATTAATTCAATGACTCAAAATATTAAACCACTGCACATTTTATTTTGACACATGGTTGTGTATTTAAAGATTACCATACCATAACAACAACAGCAACAGAGAAACACAAGGGATAACAACAACAACAAGCGACACGCCCTCTACCATAAACCTAGACTCTTCTCAGCTGGAAATAAATTAGTTCATTAGACAATTTTTTTTTAATTAAAAGATATAATAATCGTAATAATAATAATAATAATGATAATAATAACAACAAGAGCAATAATGAATTATAGAAAAAAAAAAAGAAAAACATGCGTGTCATATTGACATAGCTCCTATGGAAATATATAAAATTTCGATTGGTGGATAATTAGGTGAGGAGTATGTTATAATTAGTAGTTCCACTCATCAATAAACAGATTCTTGTAGAAGAGGAAGTTTGAATTAGTAAAAGAATTTAAAAAAAAAAGGAATAATCTGGCATCGCTGTGGTTAAGGAGTTTACTTTGTCACCACATGGCTTCAGGTTCTGTCATTTGGACAAATGTCTTCTACTATAGCCTCCAGTTGACTAAAGTCTTGAGAGAGAAATTTGGGTGACAGAAACTATATAGAAGCTACCTATGTGAGTGTATTTATGGTGGCACATTGTCTCCTTACTTCACATTGCTCCAGTTCATTCAGTTGGCAGAAATGAGTTGTACAGGTAATTCAAAGAACCATCCACATTACACACTATCATACTGATTCTCCCTTAGAACTACACTAAAGGTGTATATGTCTGTGGAATGCTCAGACACTTACACGTTAATTTGATGAACAGGCTGTTCTGTTGATTGAATCAACTAGAACATCCATAGCCAGATGTGACAGAGGTCTTATATTGACTACAGCAGTGCTTTAACCATATATCATAATATAATAAAGGGAGGAGTGCGGGACTGTGTCCTGAATATATTTTTTTATCCCGTTAGTAAAATAAGTTAAATTATTTTGAATAAATAATGAATGGATATTACATAATTTATGTACTAAATTTCGTGGCTTTTGATTAAACATAAATATTCTTATATATAATGATTGCTTATTTTAAGATTCACTTCTTTTAAAATTTTCAAATGTCTACACTGCTGGTTAGCATCCATTAAAATAACACTTATTACATTGCTTATATAAACATCCATATATTTGCATCATTATATAAGGTTTCATTACATTTCACCGTAATGCAGTTTATATATAATATCATCTTTTTTAAATGTATCAGAAGAGAGTGTAACACAGTCTCTCTACAATTTCTGTGCATATTGTCAATTACGATTTTATTTGACGTATCATATCTACATACATGCATATTTGCATATACGCGTAAATATGCATAATACACATGCTAGCAGAAAACCACCCTTCGGGCAGTTTTTTGGTTAGTATATATAAAGAATGTGACATAAGAAACATTGGGAAAATTCGAAATTTGCTTACGTACACACATATTTGAAATCTCATATATATATATGGATAAAAGACATCGTGTCCAGTAATTTGCATAAGGTCATATGGATTTCTAATTACTAAAGTACTAATTTAGTACTAAGCAACTTACCAATCAAATCACATATTTGCAAGTTGACTTCAAAGTAAATATTTTCATTTCCTGTGTCAGTCACTTTGCTATGATATAATAAGTGCTAGTATTATATAAGTACCAGTAATATATACAGACTTTTTAAATGATTCCGTTGAGACTGTTCTTAGTTCTATAACACAAAACTGTGCATTTTAACCATTTTGATACCAACCCAACAAAAACTAGCTCTGGTTCTATAAAACAAAACCATTAATTTTTAAGGGGTCCTATTGAGATTAAAATCTTCTAACATAAATTTTATATAAGAACCATATGTTATTATTTTAGCAATGTTATAATTAATAATTTTAGTAAATCCCTCAAAATTCCTCATTAATTGAAATCTAATGTATCTCATCAGAAATACAATCATAAAAGAGTTAAAGTGTTTATATTCAACTCTAAATCTAGCATTATCTTAAAGAAAGATATCTTATGGGAAAACCTGTTATGTTCTAAACATTAATTTAGTAATGGAAAAGTTAGTTATTTTACTAAATCTCTCATTCTAGGTTATTAAAAATATAACTGAAACATATACAGCATTGGTGGAAAGAAATTCCCTATTTAAAATTGTTAATCATTTTATTAATTATATAAATGCCTGAGTATTTGTGTTTGGATAAATGGTGCTAAATTGAAACCATTCAATGTGTGAGTCAGATTCTGTTAAGGGTGGGTACTATCACATTTCCTATTCATAATGTTCATGAACAGGATTGACATGTACAGCAGGTTGGAAGTGGTATCCTGACTGGTGAGTGTAAAACCAAGCAGCTGGAATTTGCAGACGTCATGGTGTTACTTCACTCATCAGAAGGTGATCTCCGACATGTATTTGATAGGTTTAATGCCAAGTGCTGCATAGCTGGAATAAAAATCAGTGCTGCGAGAACTGAGACACTCATCTACTCAAGGAACCCTGTGCAGTGCAGCCTACATGTGGATGGAGTTCCACTGAAGCAGGTGGAGAAGTTCAAGTATCTTGGGGTCATGTTCACGTGTGATGGAAGGTAGTAGGCTGAATTAAGTACAAGAATTGCAGGAGCTGGTGGAGTAATGTGCCAGCTTCAGCATTCAGTAATTAGAAGAATGGAGGTAAGTATAAAAGCCAAACTCACTATCTTCAATTCGGTATATGTCAAAACTTACCTATGGTTATGGATCTTGGGTAATGACCAAAAGAATACAATTGTGAATACAAGCAACTGAAACAGGGGTATCTCTGAAGGGTCTTTGGAGTAACATTAGTTGTTAGAGCGTGTAGCTTGGGGATCAGAGAGTCACTCCACATAGAGCCACAGGTCCTATAATACCGGCGTGTGGTTAGAATGTCTCAGGCAATCATTACTGGACAGACTTTATGTGAGAAAACCAAATGGCAGGAGACACAGGAGTAGACCCTGAGTAAGAAGGTTGGATAACATCCATGAGCTCAGGTGATCTTGCTTGGGGATCCAGCCAGATCAATTGGAGATGGTTGTTTCTGACAGGATCCACTGGGGAAGGAGTGTTTGAGAACTCTGCCCCAACAACCCTCTCAGGAATAAGTGGGAGAAGAAAAAGAACAATAACTTTATTAATCATTGGTCAATTTTCATAAAACATGTTTTATTTTGAACAGTATAATGGCAGAAGTACAGTACAGTGTTAACATTCTACATTGGCACCAGCGTTGTCCACCAGTGTTTGTAATTGTCTGGGTATAACCTCAACTGACTATCCCACAAACACACTACAATATATTTGGTCACTTCTCTTATCCAACAAACACACTGCAACATGAATGAAATGTTTGTCTGGCAAAAACACACTCAAACTGATATGCCGTGTAACAAGTGACATTACCATGAGAAAACAATGGATGTGAAATGGTTAACAAAGAAATAATATCATAGAAAACCATTTAGACTCTTTAGTGAAACCTATTAGAAATCTGAGATTTTAATATTATAGCCTCTCTCAATACACACACATTTTATCTCCCTCTCCCATACTTTTCTATGTGTTTTTTCTCATTCCACTTTCTCCCCCACTGTAATTCTCTTTCTCCTCTGTGTATATATATATATAAAGTAATCACCATCGTTTAATGTCTGCTTTCCCTGCCAGCAAGGGTTCTTGAACTATATATATATATATATATATATAGTTCAAGAATATATATATATATATATATATATATATATATATATATATTTCGTTTCTGAATTATAACAATATATATATATATGTGTATATATATATATATATATATATATATATATATATATATATATATATATATATATATATATATATATATATGTATATATATATATATATGTATATATATATATATATATATGTATATATATATATATGTATATATATATATATATATATATATGTATATATATATATATATATGTATATATATATATATATATATATATATATATATATATATGTATTTTTTTTTTTTTTAATCGATCGACTTTCGTCAAATCGGACCGAGGAAACAATGTTTCCGTCGGTCTTTCCAGTTGCTAGTACTATCTATCGGTCGCAACTCCAGGTAGAAGGAACAACGTGAAATAAAGTGTCTTGCCCAAGGACATAACGCATCGCCTGGTCCACGAATCGAACTCACAACCTCACGATTGTGAATCCAATTCTCTAACTACTCAGCCACACGCCTTCACACGCTATATATGTATATATATATGTATATATGTATATATGTATATGTATATGTATATATATATGTATATATGTATATATATATATATATATATATATATATATATATATGTATATGTATATATATATATATATATATATATATATATATATATGTATATATATATATATATATATATATATATAAATGTATATATATATATATATATATGTATATGTATATATATATATATATATATATATATATATGTATATATATATATATATATATATATATATATATATATATATACATATATATATGCATATATATATATACATATATGTGCATATATATATATATATATACATATATGTGCATATATATATATATATATATATATATACATATATGTGCATATATATATATATATATATATATATATATATATATATATATGCATATATATATATATATATGCATATATATATATATATATATATAACGAAGGAAATGTGGTAAGGAACCAGGTGGACCATAACGCACCAAAGTACTCAATACTTAGGGTAGTAGAGCGGGTAATAGGAATGAGTAGGAGCCCAACGGCTGAGCTCAAGCCGTTTCGACGGCTAATCTGGAGTCCAGAATTAGCCGTCGGGGTCCTACTCGTTCCTATATATATATATATGTATATATATATATATATATATATATATATGCATATATATATATATATATATATATATATATATATATATGCATATATATGCATATATATCATCATCATCATCATCATCATCAGGTTTAGCGTCCGTGTTCCACGCTTGCATGGGTTTGGACGGAGGTTTTCCCACTTGAGGCAAGAGTGGTTGTCTTGCTCGCATAGGACTGTCTGGCGGGTTTTCTACAGTTGGATGCCCTTCCTAACACCAACCACATTTACAGTGTGGGGCTGGGAGGTTTTTACCGTGTTGCCTACACGGCCACATTACAGCGTGGACTGTCTGGCGGGTTTTCTACAGTTGGATGCCCTTCCTAACACCAACCACATTTACAGTGTGGGGCTGGGAGGTTTTTACCGTGTTGCCTACACGGCCACATTTACAGCGTGGACTGTGTGTTTTTTGTCGTGACACCTACACGATCTCATTTGTTTCGGCCTGGATGTTGTGGGACCAACATAACTTTACATTGAAAGGGGCGGTGTGGGTGGGGTGGAGGTGGTGGGACAGGGGTGTGTTTTGATAGAGATGCCTACTGACTGTAGTAGGTTTTTACTTTGTATTTAGGTAAGGCGGGTCTTCTCTATTACTGAGTACCGCCAAAGGTCTCGGTCCAGTGACATTGTCTTGGAGAGGTGTAAGCGTGTGAGGTCGGAATTTATCAGCTCGTCCCATGTTTTTCTGGGTCTGCCTACTCCGTGGCTACCGTCTATCTTTACTGCCCTGCACTTTGTTATACAGCTGTCGTCTTTCATGCGCATCACGTGACCGTACCAACGTAGCCTTCTCTCGAGTAAACAACATCTGATCCCTCTTATTTCTAATTTTTTCCTTAGTTCGTTTATGCTTTGCCGTTCACGTATATTACTATTGCACATCCAGCGGAGCATGCAAGCTTCGTTCCTCTCTAGTCTGCGTATATCCTCTGCACACAATGCCCAGGTCTCACTGCCATGCAGCATTGCTGTTCGTATGCAGGCATCGTATAACCTGCCTTTCATTTTTAGGGAGAACCCTCTAGCGGCTAATAGTGGTATAAGCTCTCTGAACTTTTTCCATCCAGTTCTGACTCTAGCTACTGTACTTTCAGAGCACCCTCCCCCACTGCTGATTTTATCACCCAGATAACGGAAGCTGTCCACTATTTCTATAGAACCCTCTGCGCAGTTGAAGGAGCTAGTATTTTGTGGGCACTTGCTGCTACTTATTGCACCAGAGCACCGGCCACATGTAAAATCTATGTTCTTAGTTAGCTTACCTGTGATCCCACTACATCTTTTATGCACCCATACTTTGCATTTGGGACATAAAATGGAGTTTCTACCTACGCCTTTCCTACACACTGAGCATGGCCATTTCCCCGATGGGACCGCCGCCTTATTTTCTTTCCTACAAACTAGAACTTTAGTCTTAGCCAGGTTAATTTTAAGGCCTTTTGATTCTAGGCCGTGCTTCCACGTTTGGAATTTCTTCTCTAGTTCGGTCATTGATTCAGCTATGAGCGTTAGATCATCTGCGTATAGGAGTTCCCATGGGCAGCCGGTCTTGAACTCCTCTGTTATAGCCTGAAGGGCAATAATAAATAGTAGGGGGCTAAGAACAGAGCCCTGATGGACACCAACTTTTACGCTAAACTCTTCACTATATTCGTTGTTAATTCTAACCTTACTGACTGTTTCTTTATACATGGCTTGTATAGCTCTCACAAGCCATTCGTCAACACCTAGTTTTCTAAGAGACCACCAGATAATGGAACGGGGGACTCTGTCGAAGGCTTTCTCCAAGTCGACAAAAGCTAAGTATAGGGTTTACTTTTAGCTAGGTACTTCTCCTGTAGTTGTCGTACAATGAAAAGAGCGTCTGTGGTACTTTTGCCTGACACAAACCCGAACTGCATTTCATCTAGATCAATTCTCTCTCTGATTAGTTGCGCTATTACTTTTTCCGTGACCTTCATGACCTGGTCGATTAATTTAATGCCTCTATAGTTACTCCTATCTAGGGCATCTCCTTTTCCCTTATAGCAGTTAACGATGATGCTGCTACGCCATTCCTTCGGAACAACCCCATTCTGTACGACTTGGTTAACTATCCGGGTGACCATGGTGTGTCCCACCGAACCAGATGCCTTCAGCATCTCAGCAACTATTTCCGAAGGTCCAGCCGCCTTACCCATCTTCATATCTTTGATTGCCTTACTTATTATACTACCTTCAACTAACAGTGCTGGTCCCTCTATTGGATCGATCTGGGGGAGACTGTCTTTCTCTCATTTGTTCTCCTCATTTAGAAGCCTTTCGTAGTGACACTTCCAAGCTACCTTCTTATCAGCGTCGGTGGTGGCAAGTATGCCATCATCGTTATATATATATATATATATATATATATATATATATATATGCATATATATGCATATATATGTATATATATATATATATATATATGCATATATATATATATGCATATATATATATATATATATATATATATATATATATATATATATATATATGCATATATATGCATATATATGTATATATATATATATATATGCATATATATATATATATATGCATATATATATATATATGCATATATATATATATATATATATATATATATATGCATATATATATATATATATATATATATATATATATATATATATATGCATATATATATAAATATATATATATATATATATATGCATATAAATTATTAAAAAAATAATGAATAAACAAAGAAACAGTTCCTTATATTAAACAAAAAAAAAATATATATATATATATATGTGAAGGTATGTATATTCCCTCTGATAGTTTGTATAATTTTGTACATAGATCTTTTGAATATGCATACCAATTCTAACACATATATGTCCTAGAAACGATCGTAAAATAATGAACTTTTTTTGTTTTTTTGTTTAATATAAGGAACTGTTTCATTGTTTTATTCATTATCTTTTTAATATTTTATCTTGACTCTGTTTTCCGTTTATCTTTCACCGAAAGTGGTTTTTGAATGCATCTCTTCTTTTCATGATATCCGGATTACATTGAGTTCTTCATACGGATTGGACACTACCGTAAACTTTTGGTAGATTTATCTACACATATATGCATATATATATATATATATATATATATATATATATATATATATGCATATATATATATATATATATATATATATATATATATATATATATATATATATATATATATGCATATATATATATATATATATATATAAGCATATATCATCATCATCATCATTTTACGTCCGCTTTTCCCTGCTTGCAAGGGTGGGACGGGTCTTATTCAGCACAGCATCTCTCCACTATATATATATATATACAATACATACATATACATATATAAATATATATATATATATATATATATGCATATATATATATATATATATACATACATATATAAATATATATATATATATATATGCATATATATATATATATATATATACATACATATATATATATATATATGCATATATATATATATATATATATATATATATATATATATATATATATGCATATATATATATATATATATATATATATATATATATATATATATATATACATATATATATATACATACATACATACATACATACATACATATATATATATATATATATATATATATATATATATATATATATATATATATATCCTGTATATCTCTCTCCATACAATAGCCAATTTCATATTCTCACAGTTCCCCAACAATAACAAAGAAAACTGTTCCAGCAATTATATAGTTACCAGACTCACTGGTTAGTTACAAGTTAAATATAAATGCCAACTGATACGGTGCTGGTGGCGTCAAATGAAATACTATTTCTACAGATACTTCACACTGAAAGATTAACATTTCCCAATGTAATGTGGAAATGTGACTGAGAAAGGATGTCAAAAGGTGTGTGTGTGTGTGCATGTGTGTGCATGTGAATGTGTGTGTGTGTGTGTATGGTTTGTGCATGTGTGTATATATGTATAGTTTGTGTGTGTTTGTGTTTGTGAATGGTTTGTGCATGTGCGTATACATGTATAGTTTGTGTATGTGTGTGCGTGGTATTTATGAAAGCGGGTGAGATGGAAGACAATATCTGGAATAACAAGACCCTTGTTGAATATCCATCTAATACATATACACACAAATGGCAGTGTGTACAAACATGTACGAAAGAACACACACTCATATACACACAAAAACAGACAGGTATACTATAAATGAAAGCACACAGACAGACATATACACACACATATATACATATATATATATATATATATATATATATATATATATATGGTGTCCCCAAAAATGTATATACACTTTGATTACCTGCACAGGCAGTATTTATTAGAATGTTGTTGAACTGTGTATACATTTTTGGGCGACACCCTGTATATATATACACATGATGATGATGGATTCTTCATCAGTTTTGACAATATACATTCAACTGAACCCCTGATTTATGAAATAATGTGTAAGTGTGCAGTAGAATAGGTTGCACTTTCAGAGACATGATAATGTGTATGATAATTGTTGGTTGAAAAAGTACCAGACGTTCCAAGTAGAAGGAAACCATGGAAGAGGAAAACCAAGAAAACTGTGAACAGAGGTGGTGAAGGATGATCTCAAGAAACTGAACCTCACAGAAGAGATGACAAAGGAAAGAAACAAATACAGAATAGCTGTACTGGAAAGGACTCATCTAACCCATGCTGTATTGGAGAGGACTGGTCTAACCCATGCTGTACTGAAGAGGACTGGTCTAACTCATGCAGTACTGGAGATGACTGGTCTAACCCATGCTGTACTGGAGAGGATTGGTCTAACTCATGCTGTATTGGAGAGGACTGGTCTAACCCATGCTGTACTGGAGAGGACTGGTCTAACCCATGCTGTACTGGAGAGGACTGGTCTAACCCATGCTGTACTGGAGAGAACTGGTTTAATCCATGCTGTACTGGAGAGGACTGGTCTAACCCATGCTGTACTGGAGAGGACTGGTCTAACCCATGCTGTACTGGAGAGGACTGGTCTAACCCATGCTGTACTGGAGAGGACTGGTCTATCCCATGCTGTACTGGAAAGGACTGGTCTAACCCATGCTGTACTGGAGAGGATTGGTTTATCCCATGCTGTACTGGAGAGGACTGGTCTAACCCATGCTGTACTGGAGAGGACTGGTCTAACTCATGCTGTACTGGAGAGGACTGGTCTAACCCATGCTGTACTGGAGAGGACTGGTCTAACCCATGCTGTACTGGACAGGATTGGTCTAACTCATGCTGTACTGGAGAGGACTGGTCTAACCCATGCTGTACTGGAGAGGACTGGTCTAACCCATGCTGTACTGGAGAGGACTGGTCTAACCCATGCTGTACTGGAGAGGACTGGTCTAACTCATGCTGTACTGGAGAGGACTGGTCTAACCCATGCTGTACTGGAGAGGACTGGTCTAACCCATGCTGTACTGGACAGGATTGGGCTAACTCATGCTGTACTGGAGAGGACTGGTCTAACCCATGCTGTATTGGAGAGGATTGGTCTATCCCATGCTGTACTGGAGAGGACTGGTCTAACCCATGCTGTACTGGAGAGGACTGGTCTATCCCATGCTGTACTGGAGAGGATTGGTCTAACTCACGCTGTACTGGAGAGGATTGGTCTAACCCATGCTGTACTGGAGAGGATTGGGCTAACCCATGCTGTACTGGAGAGGACTGGTTTAACCCATGCTGTACTGGAGAGGACTGGTTTAACCCATGCTGTACTGGAGAGGACTGGTCTAACCCATGCTGTACTGGAGAGGATTGGTCTAACCCATGCTGTACTGGAGAGGATTGGTCTATCCCATGCTGTACTGGAGAGGATTGGTCTATCCCATGCTGTACTGGAGAGGACTGGTCTAACCCATGCTGTACTGGAGAGGACTGGTTTAACCCATGCTGTACTGGAGAGGACTGGTTTAACCCATGCTGTACTGGAGAGGACTGGTCTAACCCATGCTGTACTGGAGAGGACTGGTTTAACCCATGCTGTATTGGAGAGGACTGGTCTAACCCATGCTGTACTGGAAAGGATTGGTCTAACTCATGCTGTACTGGAGAGGACTGGTCTAACCCATGCTGTACTGGAGAGGATTGGTCTAACCCATGCTGTACTGGAGAGGACTGGTCTAACTCATGCTGTACTGGAGAGGATTGGTCTAACCCATGCTGTATTGGAGAGGACTGGTCTAACCCATGCTGTATTGGAGAGGACTGGTCTAACTCATGCTGTACTGGAGAGGATTGGTCTAACTCATGCTGTACTGGAGAGGACTGGTTTAACCCATGCTGTACTGGAGAGGACTGGTCTAACCCATGCTGTATTGGAGAGGACTGGTCTAACCCATGCTGTACTGGAGAGGATTGGTCTATCCCATATGAGCACAGAAAACCAGATATAAAAATGCTGACTATTGCTTGTGAGTGATGATGACTGACAAGTCATGGAAGGTATGATATAGTAAATACAACTGAGATGGATCTTCACGTGGTAGTGGTTGGAAAGAGGTGGGGGAAGAATGGTAGCAGAGTTCTTTAATATAAATAACATAAACATTTATTGAATGGCATGAAACTGTCTGGAAAGCAACCATCAAAAACTGCCAACCCACCACCCTCCCCTGTATCTCCCAAAACTGACCAATTCACAGACATCAATCAGATTTCACCTGTTATCTTTTATCAATAGGTAGAAATGTTCATACACTACTTTGATCTTTGTGGCACTGATTTACTGTTATTGCATAGCATTTTCCAATGGTGTTATTATCTCTGTGGGACTATAACTAACTATACAACACCCACTTGAAATAGAAAGAAGACATGAAAGAAAGAAAAAATAAATAAATAAAGAGAGAAGCCATTCCTCACTGCTCTGCCACTACCTCCTCCTTTAATGAAACTAGGTGAAAGTCTTTTGAAGTGAAGAATTTTTATATCCAATATCATTTTAGACTTTATATCATCATCATATTCTGACTAATCTCATTACTTGCTGCATATTCCTCAATGGATGTTAAATTACTCCAAGGAATAGCAAAATAAATGCTTTCCCTCTTTCTTCTTTCAATCCCAAACTTTTCAACAAGAAAATATATATGTGTAAATGGTTATATGTACAGGCAGCATGGTTAAAGAATTTGTTAGTTTGCTTCATAACTATGTTGTTCTAGATTCAGTCATGCTGCACAGCAGATTGAACAAGTGTTTTCTACTATAGCCTTCATTTGACCAGTGCCTTGTGAGTGAAATTTGGTAAACAGAAACTGCAGAAATCTGTCATATATATCATCATCATCATCACCGTTTTACGTCCGTTCTATATATATGTGTGTGAGTGTATATATATATACACACATATATATCATCATCATTATCGCTTTAATGTCTGCTTTCCCTGCTAGCAAAGGTTGGATGGGTCTAAATAAACGAAGACAGTGCTCAAGCTGGGCTACTGACCTCGCGGACAGGAGAGGGATCCGTGTCTCGCTTATATATGGTCTTGTGTGTGTGTGTGTATTTATGTCCTATAACTTATTGGTTCGACAAATAAAAGGTTGATTGAATAAGATAGGTTTGCTGCTGAGTGCTACATGGCAGCAATGACAATCAGTGCTACATGGCAGGCATGACAATCAGTGCTACATGGCAGGCATGACAATCAGTACTACATGGCAAGAATGACTATCAGCGCTACATGGCAGGGCTGAAAATCAGTGCTACATGGCAGGAATGATTACCAGTGCTACATGGCAGGAATGAAAATCAGTGCTACATGGCAGGAATGACAATTAGTGCTGTCCAGAAATCTGCTAGAACAAATAGCACTACATTCTATCTGATGCACTCACAACTCTACTAATCAACTCCCTTATTGTAATACCTACAAATAGAATCTATAAATGAATGAAGTTCCACCAACTAAGGCAGCCATCATTGGGATGCCACCCAAGATGTTTGACTGTGTGTTTATTATGGTGTTTCAATGGGTTTTAGAAATGTTTAGCAATGCTTGCCTCCTCTCAAAGCATCAAGTCTGTCACTAAGTTTAGCCTGTCAGCAGAAGCAGTTACTGGGGTGCAGCTGAACCCCCCCCCCCCCCCTCCCGAGTGAACAGTGAGCATACTCTTGCTTTGTTATATAAATATGTTGTCAGTTGATGTGAAAGCTGCTGTTCGAGGAAATCAAAATATGTAAATAGATTCACACATCATATAGTTTGTTACAAAAGAGTCAGACTTTATAATACACTGTTTCATGCTGAAATCTCCCTGAGAACTGTGTTAAGGGTACCTATGGAATGCTCAGCCACTTGCGTATTAATTTTATTAGCAGGCTGTTCGATTTCTCAAAGAACTAGAACACCTGTCAGAACTGATGAAGGCCCAATACACATCTAGTTAAACACAGCAATGGCCAAATAGTTGAGAAGTTCACTTCGCAATCATAAGGTCGCAGGTTCAATCCCAGTGTGGCATCTTGGGCAAGTATTATTTACCATAGCCTTGGATCAACCCATGCTTTGTGAGTGAATTTGGGTAGATGGAAACTGTTTGAAAGCATTTTGGTACCTGTAATTTATGAAGCCAGCCTTGTTACATACTGTGGAATGCTCAGGCACTTACATGTTAATTTCATGTGCAGGATGTTCTGTTGATCAAATAACTGGAACACTCATCGTTGACACTGATGGAGAGCCATTCCTTCCATTCCAGTTTGTCAGTTGGTATATTAACCCCCTTGATATCAAACCAACTTAAAACCACCCCTGGTTCTATGATACAAAACTGG
The DNA here is from genome assembly GCA_964016885.1 of Eledone cirrhosa. NCBI lineage: Eukaryota > Metazoa > Mollusca > Cephalopoda > Octopoda > Eledonidae > Eledone > Eledone cirrhosa. Next base: position 109,695,286 of record OZ024740.1, read on the forward strand.
CCATTTTAAAGTGTTCATACATTAAATCCTTCATACATAATTTTAAGTAAGAATTTACAAATATTATCTTAAGTTAAAAGTTCGCTAAATTCCTAAATTTTTGTTACCATTTTCAAAATTAATTGAAATGCATCAGCAGTGAATTTCATTAGAAATATGGTAACAAAAGGATTACATGAAATGGTGAATTATAAATTGGTTTCTTACACTAGCAATTAGATTTTTGTTGTTGTGCAAATGAGCAATTCCATCTTAAACCCCCCCCCCCCCCCCCACACACACACACACCTTGTAGCAGTAATCCCATCTTAAAGGAACCCCCATCCTCAGCCCTCAGACACGCCCACCTTCTAGCAGTGGTGAAATTTATTGACAGACAGATGCCTGCTGACTTTGGAATGATTCATACCATATTATGGAATATCATGGAGGGTATCCTCAATAGTGGCATGTTTATTACAAACATTTCATGTTTGGACATTGATTAACCAATAATTAAAAATAACCAAAAAATATTCCTTTTTCAAAAAGGAGAGAGGAAAGGAGTTGATTGTTAGATGTCTCTGATATGGATACTGTGAAGTTGTGTGGCCTAGTGGTTATGGTATTGGACTCTTAACCATAAAGTATGAGTTTGATTCCTTGATAAGGTGGTGCATGGTGTTCTTGAGCAAGACACTCCATTTCATGCTACTTTTCATGATAGGACTGGGGTCCCTACCATTAGCATTTACATTACTCTGTATATACTATTGTATTTTTGTGGTAAAGGCTTTATCTTACATAATTATCTCACTTAATATTGAATCTACGAGATTTTGATGTTATTTATTTTAGAACAATACCCTAACGTCAGTATCAGTGGCCAGTTATGGCCGGTTTGAATAGAAAAAGGTGAGAGAATGCTGGCCAGAAACAGGTGGTTTAAATGTTAAAGGGTTAAAATAACCTAGAAACTGCCTATGGAATGCAAAATGCACCCTCATAGGAGGCCATCAAAATCTGAATAGGTGTGAGCTGTAAATTTAATTTTGTTTTTCATTGCTAATATTATATTTCAGTTGCAATTCCTTGTAGAAAGAGGTTGGATTTGAACTCAGAAGACACAGAGATGAATTAGATACTGTAAACTATTCTCCTGTTCAACTTTTTAACAACTCTGTTAATCCACTGCCTCAATACAGGTACTTAATTTATTGACTCCAAAAGATTGTAATGAGCTAAAATACATACCATGGCATCTTTTCAATAAATCTTTATATGCAACCATCATGCATACTGAACTGTGAGTTGTTTTTCTACATATAGAGTATCTATAAAAAAGACTGGGATACACACCAGTTTGAATAAATCAGTTTATAATAATTGTTTCTATTTTAGGCAGAAGGCCAGTAGTTTGAAGGGGAGGGAAAAGTTGATTAAATTGACCCCAGTGCATTACTGGTGCTTTATTTTATCGACCCTGTAAGGATGAAAGGTAAAGCTAATCTTGGCGGGATTTGAACTTAGAACATAAAGGGCCATAACTCTATGCTGCGAAGCATATTGGCCGACACTCTACCGATACTGCCAATCCACCGCCCTATAAATCAGTTTATAATAATGACTTCTTTAGTGACCACAAGGCCCCTCAATGTAAAAGAAAGGTGTATGAGGGGTTTACATAAATTAAAGGAAAGGGGACACCAACAAATAAAAAAAAGTTGTTATAACAATAACAATAACTTGAATAAATAGTCATAATAAATTACAAAATTATAATAAAAGTCTGCTAAGAAAAGTTCTTTAGGATAATTGAAGAGAAAACCAGCAGTGTAAACCCCAAATTACACTGTTGTATTAAGGGCATAAGAGTAAACCTCTTCTGTTTTCTGTCCTACTTAGTAAAAAATAGTCAGAGTAGGCCCATTCAGCTTTGTCAGTCTCTTTGCTCTCACCTATCTTCTGTAAAACACACTAATAATGATAAGGATAATTCCTCACCTTATAATTTCAGAAAAAAATGGAAGTAAGATTTGTGAAAGGGAAAAAATGCAACAATATGAGTGCCATTACAACATAGCTACCAGCATCACCATTACCACCACTACCACCATTACCACATAGCCGGCTCCTTTCAAGAAATATAACACCACCACCCACCCACCTCACTCCTGCCACCTTGTTTGGAATCCAAACTTCAAGCCTTTGAAATGTCAGATATTTTTCATGTTTTTGAAAAACAAAGGTCAGATGAAAAAGTTTGAGTAAATTGACAAATTATTATTATTATCATCATTGTTATTATTAGTAGTAAGTAGATTGGCAAAATAGTAGTAGTAGTAGTGTTAGTATTTTAGAAAGTAAATTACAAAGTAGTATTATTAGTTTTGGTATTGGTAGCATTAGTAAAGTAAAATAGCAGGAAACAAATTGAACCATGAATGACTGAAGTTTTCTGATTGTTCTTCATATATCAGACATCAGACAAGCTAGACAGTATCAATGGGACATCTATATATATATTTGTGTATGCAAAAGGCAAATAGAAATAACAAAGCAAACGACACAGTACAATGAAGAAATATATTATTTGTTTTACGCTTGATATAGTAGGAAAAGAGTCTTAACGTTTCGGATACTAGTCCTTCATCAAAAAATAGAATGAGAAATTAAAGAAGAAATAGAAAGTTTGAGGTGATGGGCAGTATACACACACACACACACACACATATATATATAACCACATATATCTGTATACAAAAAGAAAATTGGCACTCTGTCGGTTACGACAGGGTGCCAATTAATTTGATCAATAGAACAGCCTGCTCATGAAATTTATCGCAAAGTGGCTGAGTATTCCACAGACACATGTATCCTTAACATAGCTCTCAGGGTGATTCAGCATGACACTAAATGTGACAAGGCTGGCCCTTTGAATTACAGATACAACTTACTTTTGCCAGCTGACTAGAGCAACGTGAAATAAAGTTTCTTGCTTAAGGAAACAACACACCACCATGAATTGAACTCACGACCTTACAATCATAAGCCGAATACCCTAACCACTAAGCCATGCTACTTTACATATACATAGACACATAAACATACACACACACACACACACATATATATCTATATCTAGAGCACTGGCCTTGCAATCAAAAGGTTGTGAGTACAATTCTCAGACCGGGTGATGTGTTGTTTCCTTGAGCAAGACACTTTATTTCACATTGCTCCAGTTTACTCAGCTGTAGAAATGAGATGATAGGGACTGGGGTCCCTATCATTCCACTGCAAAGTGGTCGTGGAGGTGCCACGGCAAAAAAAGCACCCAGCCCACACTGTAAAGTGGACGTGTAGGTGCCACGGCAAAAAAGCACCCAGCACTCACTGTAAATGAGGTTGGTGTTAGGAAGGGCATCCAGCTGTAGAAATCAAGCCAGAATCAGTTCCCGTCCCACCCTTGCAAGCAGGGAAAAGCGGACGTAAAATGATGATGATGATGATATATAAAACTGAGGATGTCTGTCTGTGTGTGTGTGAGTTTGAATCCCTAAAACTAGAGAACCACCTAACCGACTGTTTTCAAACTTTACACATGTAATACTTATGTAAGGGAGTGTTCTGAGCAAAAAGAATTTCAAATTTTCAATGCCCTAGGGACATTGCTTAGGCGATTCATCGATCTCTCTCTATAATTGTTAGTCTTTCTCTTTTTAGATAGATACATACGTATAACATCGCGCCCTTATAATATCTCTATGTATGTCTGGCTGTCTGCATTACGTCACTTCCTACAATTCGCTCTGCGTCCAGAATGCACCCTATAATATCTGTCTGTATGTCTGGCTGTCTACTGCCTCCAGTTATTCTGCCACCCTTGCTCAAGACAAATCTCACACTCATTCCCCAAACAGTTGGTAAGTGCACACAACTTCTTCCTCACGTTTTAAGCCACAGTGTTGCTTACTTACGTACCACCAGACCCTTACTTCTTTGCCAGCTGTAGTTGTGGCAATATTAAGCTTAGCTAAGGTGGTTATATATTTCACAATACCTTATCCTGTGCAACGCCGGGTACCACTGCTAGTATATATATATATATATATATATATATATATATATATATATATATATATATATATATATAGGTATGTCTATCTCGGGTTTAATTGGGGGTCACCACAGTAAGTAAGGTACTCAATACATAGCAAAGTATAAATATTTAATATAGAAATGGCCTCTACAGGACTAGAACTGTTTCCTGATGATTCTCTCTCTCTCTCTCTCTATATATATATATATATTATATATATATATATATATATATATATATATATATATATATATATATATATATATATATATAAATCAGGATAGAACCAGTTTAAAACTAGTTAGACCATTACTCAACAGAGTACTCAATACTTGGGGTAGTAGAGTATGCCAATATTATAAAGAGTCGTGATCTGATGGCTGAGCTCTTGCTGTTTCAACAGCTAGTTCCAGTAAAAGGTAAGCAGAAATAAAGCAAATGACACAGTACATTGAAGAAATATATATTAGTTTAATGCTTAAAATAATAGGAAAAGCGTCTTAATGTTTTGGACACTAGTGCTTCGCAAGAAGATAGAATTAGAAATAGAAGATAAAATAGAAAAATAGAGAATGAGAAGAGAAAAGAACAGAGAAAAAAAAGAGAAGAAAAAAAAGAGAAAAAAAAGGGGGGGGTGACAAGTACATATTCAGGCAGACATCACACACATATACATATATATAAGCACGCATACACACTTACATATATATATATACATATATATAATAAATGAATTGAGAGAGAGAGACTGAGCATAAGAGGAATCAAATGCTGTATGCAGGAGAGGCGATTGTGTTGGTATGGACATGTGATGCGTATGAAGGATGACAGCTGCATAAAAACGTGCAGAGCACTAGAAGTCAATGGAAACCGCGGAGTGGGGAGACCCAAGAAGACTTGGGATGAGGTGATAAAAGCCGACCTTACCCAATTACACCTCTCAAAGGCGATAACACACGACCGTGACCTCTGGCGTCACGCAGTAACACAGAAGATGCGACCCCCTATGGGTACAAGCTGAAGCTGAAGCATATAGACAATATGCCCCACCCCCTCCCACTGCAAGGTGGTCGTGGAGGTGCCACGGCAAAAAAGCACCCAGGCCACACTGTAAAGTGGACGTGTAGGCGCCACGGAAAAGAAGCACCCAGCACTCACTGTAAATGAGGTTGGTGTTAGGAAGGGCATCCAGCTGTAGAAATCAAGCCAGAAGCAGTTCCTGTATGAGAAAGACAAGGTCAGCCGACACTGCCCACAACAGGACAACCCGTCTAACCCATGCTAGCGTGGAAGAACGGACGTAAAACGGTGTTGATGACAATGATATATATATATATATACATACACACACACAATATACATGTGTGTGGATAATATGAGGAATTGGTTAAGAGTGTACAGAATCATGTACATATCTTTGTTATGGTGTGTGTGTGTAGATGTATGTGTGTGGGGTGATGTATGTGTATGTGGGGTGATGTATGTGTGTGTGGAGATGTATGTGTGGTGATGTATGTGTGGTGATGTATGTGTGTGTGTGTGTGTGCAGCTGTACTTGTGGTGGTGCTGTGTGTATGTGTCTGCAGCTGTATTTGTGGTGATGATGATGATGTGTATGTGCAGGGGCGATGTATGTGTGTGTTGGTGTGTGACTGTGTACAGCTGTATTTGTGCAGTGATATATGTGTATGTGTGTGTGTGTGTGTGTGCAGCTGTATCTGTGGTGGTAGTGATGTGTATGTGAGTGTGTATGTGTGTGTGTATACAGCTGTATTTGTGGTGGTGATGATGTGTGTGTGCAGCTTTATCTGTGGTGATGATGATGTGTGTGTGTGTGTGTGCGCGTGTGTGTACAGCTGTATCTGTGGTGGTAGTGATGTGTGTGTGTACATGTGTGTGTATGCAGCTGTATTTGTGGTGGTGATGATGTGTGTGTGTGTTGGTCTGTGCATGTGTGTGTGCAGCTGTATATGTGGTGGTGATGATGTATGTGTGTGTGTGTGCAGCTGTTTATGTGGTGGTGATGATGTATGTATGTGTGTATGTGTGTGCAGCTGTATCTGTGGTGACAATGATGTATGTATGTATGTATGTATGTATGTATGTGTGTGTGTGTGTGCAACTGTATCTGTGGTGACAATGATGTATGTATGTATGTATGTATGTATGTATGTATGTATGTATGTATGTGTGCATCTGTATCTGTGGTGACAATGATATATGTATGTATGTATGTATGTGTGTATATGTGTGTGTGCAGCTGTATCTGTAATGACAGTGATGTATATATGTATGTATGTGTGTGTGCAGCTGTATCTGTGGTGACAATGTGTGGTGATGTGAAATGTTAACTAAATAAGTGCAGTGAGGGAGTGAATGACTTTAAATGTTAAAACTTCATGAAAACAACTCTATAGACAAAAGCCACAATGGTCACTGAGAACTGTTAAGTCTGTTGGTGGTGCTGGTTGGTAGTAGAAATACTATGACAGAGAGTGGTGGTGGTGGTGGTGTTTTTGTGTGGGTTCCTTCTCCCCTTCATGTGAACATAGACCATATGTGGTTTGTGACTTAAGTTCAAAAAACAGTACCAGCACGATTGATGAGAAAGTGAATTAAGTTGATAATTTAACATTTAATGTCCTGTACCGCATGAAATCACATTAGCAAGACATTCTTGATAGGCAAAAAATGACACTGGCTTGTAGCAAATTTTCACAAAGATCTGTCCACTATTAAAAATACTATGAACATTTGAATTAACAAACCTGTAATTAGCAGTTTTCTACTAAATAATTACAGGAAGTAAAGTGCTGAGACCTTTCCTGTAATGTGTTGAGACAGGAGACTCAGGGCTAGACCTTGAGCAAGATGCTGGGATAACATCCATGAGCTTGGCTGGTCTTGCTTGGGGATCCAGCTGGATCAATTAGAGGGAGTTGCTTCTGATAGGACCCACTGGAAAGAGTGCTTGGGGACTCTGCCCCACGGCCCTACCAGGAATAAGTGGTCAAAGAAGACACACACATTTATATATGTATGTATTTCTCCCTCTCTCTCTCTCTTTATATATATAGATTAGGAGTTATCTATTTATCATCAAAACAGCAAGAGCTCAGCTGTCATGCACTAACTCTTTACTATATATAAGAAGATGCAGGAAGCTCAGATGCAAAAAATAGCAGCAATTACAGTCAGTTGCTATAAAATAGCTTATAAAAATTGAGTAAAGACCCTCAGAGACGGAAAAAATGTCACCAGTGGCCATTATGAAGAATCGAACTCAGTATCTCCCAGATATCAGCTCGGTGCTCTAACCATTGAGCTAAAGGGACGCCTGACATCTTACTGTCTAAATAAGGAGCTGAAAATATAAACAAACATGTGTGAAGCTTGAATTTTCAAATCTATTAAGCGCCAACCTTTCTATATCTTATAAATTCATTTCTTCACCACTTGTTTCTTTCCTTTGTGTGTATGTGTGTATGTATGTGTATATATATTTTCCACGCTAGCATGGTTTAGATGAGTTGTCCCATCAGTTGTGAGACAAGTCAGATCAGGTGACTATGTCTTGTTTATACTGAACTATTTCTGGCTTGGTTTCTATGGCTGGATGCTCATCCCAACACAACCATATTACAGTGTGAACTAGGTGCTTTTTATTGTGGCACCAACATGACCAACTGACAAGTTGGACTGGGTATTTTTTCATCATTTCACAAGCAAGACCACCATACAGGGTGGATTGGGTGCTCTTTTGTCATGTCCCCAACACAACCACTTTATAAGGTGAAATGAGTGCTTTTTGTCATATATACCATCATATCATCATCATTTAATATTTGTTTTCCTAGTTATTAGCAAGGGTTAAATGGGCCTTCACAGACAATGTCAGTACTCAAACGCGACTGGTGAAGTGTCAGTTTAAAACTACTCAGTTAAGGCTTGAAGGACAATGATAAACAGAAGTGGACTGAGGACTGAGCCCTGCTGGACCACACCTGCACTTCAAATTCATCTGTGTGTGCATTGCCAACTCTCACTTAGTCTGGTTGCATCTTTATACATAGCTTGTATGGCTCTGCTAGAAATAGCACACAAAACTCCCACAAATCACACAACATTTTAAGGTCAATTTCCCTGCTTAAGCAGGGGTTAATCTTGTTGGGTCAATGTTTTGCAGCTAGATGCTCATCTTGGCATCAATATTTTTAGTTGCCTCTTACAACATGCAGCAATACAGTGTATTTATTCTCAACTGGATACACACAGCAAAACTACACATTACCTGTGACTAAATAACAACACAGGATAAGTGAATTATGAGCTAAAACAATATATATGTGAAAAATCAATTAGTAAATACAACACAGAAAAATGACACAGTACAACAAAGATATATATTAGTTTAATGCTTGATATAGTAGGGAAAATGTCTTAAGGTTTCAGATGTTAGTTCTTCACCAGAAGATAGAATGGCAAAAAGAAGAGAAAATAGAGAGGTAACTGAGAGTAAGAAGAGGAAGAAACAGAAAACAAGTTTTTACAGGAGGAAATATGTGCATAATGCACTCAGTACACTCTGTAAAGTGCTGGTGCCATTTTATAATGCACCCAATACATGAAGTCGCATGGCTTAGTGGTTAGAGCATCGGGCTTATAATCATTAAGGTGTGAGTTTGATTCCCAGATGGCGCAAAGTGTTGTGTTCTTGAGAAAGACACTTTATTTCACATTGCTCCAGTTTACTCAGCTGTAGAAATGAGTTGCGACGTCACTCGTACCAAGCTGTATTGGCCATTGCCTTTCCCTTGGACAACATAGGTGTCATGGAGAGGGGAGACTGGTATGCATGGGCCACTGCTGGTCTTCCACAAACAACCTTGCCCGAACTTGTGCCTCGGAAGACAACATTCTAGGTGCAAATCCTATGGTCACTTGTAAACGAAGAGGGCCTTTTTATATGATGGAAAGTATTTGGCAATAGGAAGGGCATCCAGCCATAGTAACCAAGCAAAAAATGGAATGTATGAACAAGGTGTGGTCACCTGATCAGTCTAGTAGTCTGAGAATGTGACAACCCAAACAACCAAAACCAGCATATAAAATGAACCATGATGATGATGTTGATGATGATGATATATAAAATAAAAGAAAACAAGTTAAATGTAAGGTAAAAAGATAAAGTTATAATATAAATTTGATATAATATAAACTTGATATGATATGAATATAACTTATTTATTGGATGTTGGCAGAGAATCACTCAGGATATGTCTGAAGAATCTACGGAAGTGGTTTGAGAACTGCAGGAAATTTACTTTTTAAAGTATCCATTCATCAGAAGAATATCTCTGTACATGTGCATGCTTGAGTGTATATGTGTGCATGCATGCGTGTGTGTATTCGTGTGTATGCATGTGTGTGTGAGTTAGAGGAAAGCTATTGAACATAGATTTCAAAAACTACATTGAAAGCTAGACTGATGGGATTAGGGGTATTTATTATATTGCATTGTATTGTGCATGAAATGCATTGTACTGTATTGTGTGTGTATGTATATTGTGTGTGTGTATTCTATGTGAAATGTATTGTATTGTAATGTGTGTATATGAAATGTTTTGTGTTGTGTATGTATATTGTATGTGTGTGTGAGAGAGGTTTACAAACAAACAATAAAAACTACTACAAGCTCAGTGGAATTGTGGGCTATTTATTATTTAGAATGAAAAATATTCTCTCTTTTTCTCTTTCTTTCTCATTTTATTTTATTTATTCATTCATTCATCTTTTTTTCTTTTTATTCCATTCTTTTTTTTCTTTTTATTCCATTCTTTTATTTCTTTATTTCTTTGCTTCCTTCTTTCCTTTATTTCTATCACTTTTTTCACCCCCCCCCCTTCTAACATTCATTTGTTCCTTCTTTTTTTCATATCTTTCCTCCACACCTTCTTTCCTTCCTGCTTCCTTTCCTTTTTTTCTTTCGTTCACTATATATTGTAAATCCTGGGAGTAGATCACTAAATACAGCTAGAAAAAGTTTGTCTACTTATCACTGTGTTCATTTTTACATCTACTATTTCCATGCTGACATGGTCTGAACAGGACAACTTGAGGCAGTATTCTACAGTTGGACACCCTTTCCAATCCAGGCCCTAATTAACCTTTTAGCCTTTACATTACTCTATATTTACTATCATATTTTCATAATATCGAATCTATGAGATTTTGGTTGGATATAGCCAGTTTAAATGCTAAAGGGTTAAGGCATCCCTCAACCTCAAGTATCAAGCAATAAGGATCAAACCTAAAACCATGTGGTTGTAAAGCCCATTACTAAAACATGCAACCATGCCTTCCCTTGTTAATTAATCTTAATTTTTGGTTTGCTATTTTTATCCTATCTACATATCTTTCATGGAAAAATGTTTAATATTCGTTACCATATTTCTAGGTGGTGAATTGGCAGAGTCATGACAACATAAAATGGAATACTTTATTGTATTTGTTCTGGCTTTCCCCACTCTCAGTTCAAATCTTGCTGAGGTCAACTTTGCCTTTCATCCTTTCAAGGTCAATAAAAAAAGTACTAGTCTGTTAGTGGAGTTGATTCTTCTTCTTTTTCACTCTCTTTCTCTCAGTTGTGTTCAGATGTGGAAAGAGGATGAGCTCTACCAGTTTTAAAGTGTCCAGATGTATGTCACAATGGTGCCCATATGACACAATCAGTAATTACGGATCCCTACATATGTACCGTATTTCTAATGCAAAACATTGGCTATGATTTTCATCATCCTTTTCACATTCATTTTTGCATGCTTGCATGGGTTGAACAGGTTTTTCCCAACACAGCTTCCCTCTACTCATTGCACTCCTTTGTTATCTTTTTGGTGAGGTTTAGGGTTTTGAAATCCACTGTCACCAGTTCTGTTCAGGTTTTCTTTGGCCTTCCTTTACTGCAGCTAACCTCCACTTAGAACGCCTGGTACTTCTTCATGTAATGATCATTATCCATATACCAGTGATACCCTGAAATCACCTTTGGTTCTATGATTGAAACATGTTTATTTTAAAGAGTTTATTATATCTATCTAAAATCCTTCCATCATAATTTTATGTATAGACCTTTAAGTTATGTTTCAATCACCAGATTAATAATGAGAAAGTTAGCTAGATTACTAATTCCCTTGAAATTCTTGAGTTTTTTTCAAAATTATTTGAAAATAATAGGCAGTGTCTTTCACAAAAAAATATGATAATAAAAGAGTTAAGACAGATTTGGCATTGCATTTAGAGAGTCCTCAGGAGAGAGATTCTCTATTCTTTATGTTTAGATATCAGACTGACATACTGATATTTAGAAATTACTTTCACAAATAACAATTCCTCATTCAATATTACAAAACAATTCTCCATATGATTAACTCTTTTGTTAACATATTTCTGGTGAATTGGCAGAGTCATTACAACATTGAATGGAATACTTTATGGTAGTCATTCTGGCTTTCCTCACTCTCAGTTCAAATCTTGCTGAGGTCAATAAAAAAAGTACCAGTCCGTTAGTGGGGTCAATTTTTCTTCTCTTTCACTCACTTTTTCTCTTCTTCTGGAAGAAATCAGTTGTGTTTAGACTTGGAAAGAGGATGGGCTCGACCAGCTTTAAAGTGTCCAGATGTATGTCACAATGGTGCCCATATAACACAATCAGGAGTTACAGATCCCTACATATGTACCATATTTCTAATGCAAATGCCTATGATTTTCAAGTATATATTTCTTTTATAAATTATCAAGAATTTTGAGGGATTTAGTTAAATAATTAACATTTTCAATTTTAAGCTGGCATTTGAAACATAATTTAATAACAGTCCTTACATAGCATTAGGATGGGAGATTTTTAGATAAATAGAAACTTTTTAACCCTTTACTCACCATATTTCTAATGAAATACACTGCCTATAATTTTCAAATAGTTTTGAAAATAATAAAAAATTTTGAGGGATTTATTTTTTTAAACTGGTGTTTCAAATATAATAATGCTTTTAATTAAAATTATGATAGAAGTTTTAAACACTTTAAAACACAGTTTAGTATAATTGTCCCAAGAGTGGTTTAGTATTAAAAGAAAATGGAATTTACGGTTTACACCTATGAAGGTTTAGCTGGTCTTGGAGGAGACCAACTAAATCTGCATAGGTGTGAACTGTTATTTTTTTCTCTTAGAAGTTGTTTTAATGATAAGGTCCCCAGTCCTATCATGAAAAGTAATATGAAATGAAGTGTCTTACTCAAGAACACTACACACTACCCAGTCCAGATATTGAACCCATGACCATGTGTTTGTCAGTTCAAAACCCTAACAACGAGGCTACTTAACAAAATAATAATATTTCATTAAATATATATAAACACACTCTCCATATGATTAATCAAAATGCTGAAAGATAATAATAAGAATAAGACATTTATTATAAATAAGTGGTGTGTATCTCCCTCCAGAGTATAGATTATTTTATAAATGAATTTAAGTACATCTAGAATTAGCTGGCTACACATATGATCTGCAGATGGCTGCAATCCATAGAAATATTGATTGTGGTGGTTCTGAAATTAAGGTCACATATAAAAGAAAAATAAAGGCTTACAACAAAATATGGTGACTGGACTTTAACATGAACTGTAATATGAATTAGCTTTATATATATATATAGTAATAATAATAAATTTGAAGACTAAAATCCAAAGAGGGCTCGATAAGGATAAATATATATCAAATATATAAGAACCGTAGAGCAAATATTTATTAAAATAACAGATTAAAGTTTAAGCAAAGAATCGCTGCTTTCACCCTTAACGGGATCTTCTGAAAACTCAGAGTTTCAGAAGATCCCGTTAAGGGTGAAAGCAGCGATTCTTTGCTTAAACTTTAATCTGTTATTTTAATAAATAAATATATATATATATATAGTTTTGCGAGGTTTTTTATATGAAATCGTGTGTCGAAACAAATATTGTTATACTTGGGGAGGGTCATATTTGTGTAATATTGCCAGAATTAATAACAGAACACACTCACTGTTTGGTTGGTTTTCGCTTTTCGCTTCTGTGTCTTTTATATTGGTAATCTAATTTATTCGGTTTTCAATGTTGCATTGACTGACCAATGGTCAAAAATAATACAGATACAATATAGACACAAACACATATATATAGTTTATCAAAGTTCTTTCGGTGCACATCTGCAACATCGTCAGTGGTGCTATTGTTTCCTCCCGTTACATTGTATGTCTATGCCATCTTTATTTAGTCTGTTTATTGTGTCTATATTGTATCTGTATTATTTTTGACCGTTGGTCAGTCAATGGCAACATTGAGAACCGAATAAATTAGATTACTGATATAAAAGACACAGAAGCGAAAAGCGAAAACCAACCAAACAGTGAGTGTGTTCTGTTATTAATTCTGGCAATATTACACAAATATGACCCTCCCCAAGTATAACAATATATATATATATATATATATATGTGTATGTGCACTAGTATACATATATGTATAGATATATATATATATATATATATATATATATATATATATATATGTGTGTGTGTGTGTGTGTGTGTGTATGTTTGTGTGTGTGTATGTATGTACGTGTATGCATGTGTGTATATTTATTTATATGTGTTTGTGAGATCCTTTTCCCATGCTTATTGAAGCAGATCATTCAGTACCCCCTCCCCCACACATACACACACACACATTGTACTGGTTGATCTGGCAGAATATTCAATTATAGAAAGAAGTGATTAGAAATTAGTAAGCTACCCCTTCCCCATCATTAATAAATGCTAAAGGCATTAAAGGCATTTACTTTATGGCAGCACCATAGTCAGTCAGTATCTCTATTTAAATGATTAGGGACAATAATTGAATTGATCCCATCACTCACAGAGAATGAAAAGAATCTACCAATAGTTCTATTAAGTAAACAAAGGTTTTATACAATATAACCATTTTCATTGACTTTTGGCTATGAATGCTCCTCTAGATCTTTGGAGAGAAAGAAGATGAATGAATATTCTTTGCTGATGTCAGTGAGTGTAGAAACTCATCCATGACTGTTCTCTCCCTGATGGATTAGTTACGTCCCTTTACGATCTGAGTTCAAATCCCGCCGAGGTTCACTTTGCCTTTCATCCTTACGGGGTCGATAAAATAAAGTACCAGTAATGCACTGGGTAATTGCTGGCCTTGTGCCTAAAGTAGAAACAATTGTTATTACACCAAGGGTAGCTTTGCCTTCCATCCTTACAGGGTCAATAAAATAATAAAGTCCCAAAACGGCCTTGGTGGATTGGTAGTATTGGTAAAGCGTCAGACAACATGCTTTGTAGCATAGAGTTATGGCCCTTTATGTTCTGAGTTCAAATCCCACCGAGGTTAACTTTGCCTCTTATCCTTACGGGGTTGATAAAATAAAGCACCAGTAATATACTGGGTCGATTTAATCGACATTCCCCTACCACAAAATTGCTGACCTTGTGCCTAAATCAGAAACCATTACTATCATTACCCTTAAATTGTAGATTGGCAGAATTGTTTGAGTGTTTGGATTTATGCTTCATGGAATTTAGTTACAGCCCTCTATATTCTGAGTTCATATTTTGCCAAGGTTAATTTCATTCATATTTCATTCTTCCAGTGTCCTTAAAATGAAATACCAGTCAAGTACTGAAGTTGATATAACTGACTTTCTCTTCTCCACAAATTGCTTGCCTTGCATCTAAGTTATACACTATTATTAGACATCATCATCATCATCATCAATATTACTGTATGTCAGGAGAGGCCTGTGTAGATTATTGGCTCAGTAACTTCCAATAAAGAGAAACCATTAGAACATAAGAAATTTGTCAGGGCATATGTATCTATTTCTCTTGCTCTCTCTCTCTGTATGTGTGTGTGTGTGTGTGCATGTGTGTGTGTCTATATATATGTACATACATATGTTATATATATATATGTGTCTATCTGTGTGTATGTATGTATATGTCTGTGTGTATGTATGTATGTGTCCTTGTATATATATATGTCTCTGTGTGTGTATATATATGTCTATCTGTGTGTATGTATATGTCTATCTGTGTGTATGTATGTGTATATCTGTCTAAATGGAAGCATCAGTGTTGGCTTGTCAAGTGTAACCTTTAATAAAATGTCCAACATGTCACAATATGTCCTGTTGATGTGGTGTTCTGCAGCCATAAATACTTTCACAGCTTCATCGAATTTCACCGAACACCAACAGTAAACTACCAACATTTAAGGACAAGCTACTCACTATTTCACATCCAGATTTTAACCCCTTCACCAGTGTGAGTGTACTTCTAATTAAATACATCCTATTTCAATTAATTAATGAAAAATGTTAACGTAATTAGTAAAACTATTAATTAATGAAGGCAGTGGAGGAGTGAATGACTTTAAATGTTAAAACTTCATAAAGAAAACTTTATAGACAACAGCCACAATGGTCACTGAGAACTGTTAAGTCTGTTGGTGGTGCTGGTTGGTAGTAGAAATACTATGATAGAGAGTGGTGGTGTTTTTGTGTGGGTTCCTCCTCTCTTCATGTGAACATAGACCATATGAGGCTTGTGACTTAACTTCACAAACAGTTTAGATGTAAAAGTACCAGCACCATTGATGAGAAAGTGAATTAAGTTGATAATTTAACATTTAACGTCCTGTACCGCATGAAACCACATTAGCAAGACATTCTTAAAAGGCACAACATATATGATAGCATCATAAAGTCTTTACTCTAATATTGCAAATGTTTATGATGTGTCCAGTAGTAATGATACTATAAACATTTGAATTTATAAATTTTCTGTTAAATCATTACAGGATGTTAAAAGATAACATATGGTTTTTATTTAATTAGAAAACCTTTAAAATGGCAGATTTTGTTTTCATAGAATCGGAGCCAATTTTAGTCGGGTTGGTATTAAAAACATTAAATGATACAGTTGTTATTGCTCCTATGGCTACTGCTGCTAATGCTGTTGCTGCTATTACTACAAATACTTCAAAGAGGCTGGGGTTGGGAAGGGCATCCAACTGTAGAAACCATGCAAAAGCAGGAACTTAGGCATGCAAAACTTGCCCTCCTCCCACACTAGCCTGTTTAGGAGGATAAGGACCGTAGCTTCAATTAAGTTGCCAAGATGAAGGAACAGATTTTAAATGATGATGATATACTATTCTTTTACTGGTTCCAGTCATTAGACTGCAGCTATGCTAGGTCACCACCATCATAATTGTTCTTATATCTGTGCTAGCATGGGTTCGATAAGACTTTTTGAGGCAGTATTCTATGGATAGATGCCCTTCCTAACTACAAACCTCACTTTTTAAAGTGAGATACAGATCTTCACAGAGTTAACTGCTTACCTGTGGAACTTCTGTTAATGGGGGATATAAATAAGTCTCCATGACCTGTTAGGTAAATAACAGTGAAGTCATGTGGCTTAGTGGTTAGAGAATTGAATTCATAATTATTAGGTTGTGAGTTTGATTCACGGACTGAGTGATGCGTCATGTCCTTGAGCAAGACATTTAATTTCTCATTGTTCTTTCTACCAGGAGTTGCGAGTGGTAGATAGTACCATCAATGGAAATACTAATGGAAACATTGTTTCCTTGGTCTGATTTGATGAGTTCCACCCAACTCAGGTAAACGAATGAGGTCTGGAATATTGTTGATCGATTCCCCTCCACTTAGGTAAATAAACAGTGATAAATAAACACAGTACTGCACACACACTATGTATCAAACTTATCTTTAGACATTTTTACTAAGAAGATGGCATTGTCAGCTGATTGATTAGAGGTGAGCTGGGACAAACCAACAACAAAAACAATAGCCACCCACCCCATATTATTAAAGAATTCCTCAGATTATATTGAGAGTCACTACATCTCTTCTTACAACTATTGTCTGGAATGCGAGGGAGTGGGTGTAAAAAAAAGATAAAGAAATGTCAAAAGTAACAGCAAGCCTGTCAGTTAATGTGTCCATACAAAACTACAAGCTAATTTATTTGTTAAAGCTAAGATTTTCATGTCTTTGAGGCACTCTCCACCCCACATACTACTCTCTTGCCATTTTTCTTGCTGCCAGCATTCATTTTTTATTAACATAACAGTTCTCTTCCTGTTTTTCTTATGGCATCTGTTTGTTTTCTCTCCTCTCTCTCTTTTATTATTCAGTGTTTGACAATTGTTGGGCTCAGATAGCTTGTGGAGCTGTGTGTAGCTGTGTAGCGCTATAGGTGTGTAGTTCTCTAGTTGCGTAGTTGTGGTGGTGTAGCTGTGTAATTGTGTGATTGTGTGTGTGTGTATTTGTGTCATTGTGGAGTTCATTGATTGAGTGGTTGTGTATCTATGTCAGTGTGTGCTTGTGTAAGTGCTACAGTTGTATGGCTGTGTAGTTGTGTATTTCTGTGCTTCTCTGGTTCTGGACAACCAACTAACTACCATGGTAACTGTCAGTGGAATCGATATGATACTATTTCAATCTCAAATATTGAGGGCACCTACCACCTCCTACCTTATTTAAAGTTATGTTGCTAGTGATGAATATTGCCACCACCACCACCACCATTAATACTGCTATTAGCACCAACACCACTACCATCATCATCATCATCAACATTTTACGTCAATTTCTTTTTCCATGCTTGCATGGAGTATGGACAATGCATATGATTATGATTATGGATGCTGCTGTTATTGTTGTTGTTGTTGTAGTAGTGGTGATGATGATATGGCATTAAGGTTTTTTTTCAGTGTGTGTGTGTGTATGTGTTCATTAGTCCAATGAAACCATACAATAACCATTCCATTAACCATCTTTGTGTAATATGAGATTTGCAATGGGCGTTTTATCTCAAACAGAACTTTAAACCGATTCTGAGTGACTGGTAATGAGGAGTTGTTGAATCGCAAAATGGGTATAATGGTGAATATAATGTCTGCTGGTGGTAGAATTAATACAGTGGCAGACTAAATATTTAGTGGTGGGTGGTAGAATTGGTAGAGCACTGGACAAAATGACTAGTGGCAGTTGACAAAATGCCTAGAAGTATATGGTAGAATTGGTAGAATGGTAGTCACTAAATGCCTAGTGGTGGTAACCTCTAGATATTTAGTGCTACTACTCTATCACCCACCAACAGACATTTAGAGTCTAACACTCTACCACCCACATCTAGACATTTAGTGTCCACCATTCTACTGATTCTGTCACATACTTCTAGGCATTGTGTCTACTAATTCCCCACTCTAGTCTCTTTGGTACAGTGATAGCCACTAAATCTCTTGACGAGTAGTACAACAGTCTGTTGGATGTGATAATGAAGTATATTCTCTCAGAAGGGGTAATAACCCCAAAATGCAAGGGAAAATCTGCTGTACATGATATTTCTATGTCCGAGAATGTGTACATCATATGCTCAGTTTGTTGTTGTTTAATTCCAAGTCACCTCTGATTTACTAGACCTATGTATGTTAAAAAATATTCTTCCCCCATGAGCATAACTGTAAATAGCATAACCACTACACTATCCAACATATTTTTTTCCCATTTTTTTTTTAACATGGTAGGCTGTAATTTGAGGGAGATTTAGTGACTATTTGTAACTGGTTCAGCAATTAACTAAAAAAATTCCTTATTATCTAGAATCAGGTTCCCTAATCAGCTAAAAAAAGGTCCCTCTCATTAGGTCTAATAAGCTCCCTTCGTTTGCTCAAAAGTGGCTCCCTCATTAGGTTGGAAATGATTCTCTCACTAGCTTAGAAGTGGTTCCCTCATTAAGTCTTCATCATAAGGTTAAAAATGGTTCTCTTGTTAATTTATATTGAGGGATACCTCATTAGAGTTGTATAATATATAGGTCCTTTAATTGATGTCATAAGTGTGGATTAATTTTGACTGAACCCTTAAAACTGAAATATAGGGGACAGGATGAAACTTTTCATTTTCTAAACCTCCCAACAAAGAAAAAAAAATGTTTTTCGTTGACATGCTAGAGACAGGAGACCTGGTAGCCAGTCAGTTTCAATGGGGATTATGATAGCTCTCCACTTACACCTTCAGTTGAAGCAGAGAAAGGCCAGAGAGCAAGATTGGGTGATTAACTTTTGATAAATGTTTACTGTTTTCTTTCTACCAAGATAAGAATATGGTCTCCAATAACCACAGGAGAGAGGGGGGGGGGGGGCAGATATGGGAGGAGAGAGAGACCATATAAGCAAACCCACAGAAAGAAATGTCAGATAACATGCCTAACAACATTTTAGGGGGTGAACCTGTAGATCCTGTGAAACTAGGTTATCAAAGACACCAATTGAAGGTATATTATACCAGCATCATGTTTGGCAATAACATGCTTTTTAATTTATAGCTTTTGTTTGTTTGTATTTGTTTTTTAATTGTTATTGTTTTATTGCTGTTGCACCTCCCCTGGAGGGATATTGAAACCCATTGGAAGATTAATAGATTAATTTTCCCCCAAAATGTCCTGCTTCCAGATGTTCTGCTTTTACCAGAATCAAACATTTCGTAAAGGTCAATAAGTGAGTTAAAAATCTTTACCAGAATCATAACTGCACTGTGTTTATTACTGTTATCTGCTCCAAAATATGGTCAACACCCAAAATAATTGGCTTGACAAATACCATATTATGTGCCATTTCCTTCAGAATGTCTACTGTTTAAATAGTAAAGAATGAGGTATTGGAGTGAATCTAGCTTAGTGGGTGGTGAGTCTCTCTCTCGCTCACACTTTCTCTCTCTCTATCTATCTATCTTTCTCTCTCCCGCTTTCTATCTCTCCCTCCCACCCTTCCCTACATTGTTGTTACTTGAGAAGTTTTATTCAGTCTGTTACTTTTAATTTTAGGTGGAGCATTTAAACAGGAGTGTGGAGGACTGAGTTAATAGGATATTGGGCAATGAAGCGAGGGTTTAATAGCTCATATCCTGTCAAGAGTATGTGTGAAGGCGCATGGCCAAGTGGTGAGGGTGTTTCACTCACAATCATAGGCTCATGGGCTGGATTCCTAGACAAGGCAGCATGTTGAATTCTTGAAAAAGACAAGGCCCGTCACCAGCCTTTAGTGCCTTGGAGGTTAGGAACTTTGAAACAGTCTGGGTGGATACTAATTCACAATAATTCTAAGATGGAGTTTCAGAATAAATACATCACAGTAAATTATTCTAAATCTGAGGGCGCATGATTGAAAAGTAAGTCTCCTGAGTCACTCCCCTACAGGCACAAGCAACATGCTTTATTTAATGATGCTTTTCATTAAAACACCCAAGAAACTTCCTATGAAATACCATGCTGTAAAGAGGCCAGCTAAACCAGCATATGTGTGAGCTGTGTCATGTCTCACAGCCAAAACACACTTAACTCTATAAATGTTTAATTTCCTCCTCTACCACCATCATGCCCCTCTCATCCTGATTCTACTCCATCATAATCTCTCTTCAACCAACCCTATGATCACACTGTTTTCAATGAACATATATAACATCAAGGAGAAAAGAGTTTTTAGAGTTATTAGGGAAAAGCAACAATCTGATAAAATGCACCTAGTGCACTTTATAAAGTGGTTGGTGTTAAGAAAATCATTCAGCTGCAGAAACCATACCTAAAATGGAACATGAGTGAGATGTGGCAGCCAACTGGTCTAGGAGAGCCATAACTCCAAATAAGGAGAGCCTTAAACTGTAATGAAGCATGCAACTCTTGCCAATATAGAAAGTGGCGGTAAAAATGTTGTTGATGATACTTGACCCTGTTGCTTCTATATTTCTAATGAAAGACACTGCCTAGAATCTTCAAAAAGTTCAACAAATGTCAGTGGCATAAACTATACTTAGAATAAGGTATGGGTTTCCCCAGAAAGGGCCCTTGGTCATAGCTGCTTCAAAGCTGCCTCAAATGTTTCATCCAACCCATGCAAGCATGATAAAATGGACTTTAAAACAACAATGATGATGGTGATGATGAAACATAATCATATTTTACAAACCAAACATATGGCACTAATACTATGACATGTACAATAATTACCAAGACACATAGAAATAATTTTTATTTCTATACATCACTACTTCCTTTTAGACAACTGACATATTCTTATATATAGCATTGTTTTCATATTACAACAGAAAGAATCATTAGAATGTCAGATAAAATGCTTTGCAGTATTTGTTCCTACTTTTTACATTCTGAGTTCACGTTGCACTGAGGTCAATTTAGCCCTTCATCCATTTATGATTAATAAAATGAAATACCAGTCAAGTACTAGAATAGAGGAAATCAACTTTTCCCTGACCCAAATTGTTGACCTTGTGCAACACCTCAACAAGCATTCTAAGGCCATTTACTCTACAGAAGTAGGAATTAGACTCAGAGTCACACAAAGCTGGTAATAGGTTGAGGCAATGTAGTTGGAAATATACAAAATACAGAATAGTCATCACTAGAATGTCTTTGATTATATGTCTGCATGATTGGGGTTGACCTGGGGCTAAACAACAATAACACCAACAACTAATGTTATTTGATGTGTAGTTAATTTAGTAAATGCTATATAATGCATAAATTCTAACAGCTTGCTTTACCATCACACCTTCATAATTATTATCATCATTACTATTGCCTCATTACCACCATCATAATTATCACCATAACTCTTATCATTATCAATACCAACACCAAAATTATCCTCCTCCTCCTCCTCCTCCTCCTCCTCCTCCTCATCATTACTAACATCCCCATAATAATTATCAAAGCCATCATCATAATTATCATCATCATCATAATCACTACCACTATCATCATCATCATAACAATTACCACTTTCATTGCTTATGGTCCTCAGTCAGTCCACCACCCCCACCACCATCATCATAGAAGTCATCAATCATGTCCAGGAAAATTGCTAGTGTTTCTCATTGTTCAACAGAGACTATTAATTACATTTATTTATTTATTCCATATGTGCTTATTTCATTTACACACACACACAAATACATACACAAACAAACACACAGACACACACACTTGTAAAAATAAAAGGCAGTGGATATTGCCATCAGTTCTAACAATCAGTATTCCAGTCATTTCATTAAATGAACTACTCACACATTGAATTAAAACGTAAAGTGGCTGAGTATTCCACAGATACTTGTATTCTTTTCATGTAATTCTTGAATAAAACCAACATGACACAATAAAATGAGGATACCCCTTTGGATTTCAGGTACAGCCCATCAGACAGGCTTCCACACAGTTTCTGTCTATTCAATTTCAATCACAAGACCACTGTCTGGTCAAGGAAATGGCACAAGACACTTCATAAGATGGCATGCAATGAAATGAAACCTAGATCCTCACGAATGGAGAGTAAACTTCTTAATCTCTTCACCATATATATAGCTAAGTGATTATATATATATATATATATATATATATTCCAATGATTTGATCAGAGACACACACTGTATTTAAGGTTGAGTGACGCAACTTCGAGTGATTAGCGGCCTTTAGACTCACCTGATCAATGAAACAATTGTTAATACTGTAAATAAAACCCTTTTTGTACAGCCGGCCATGTTATTCTTCACTCTTTCACTACTATATACACACATATATATATATATATATATATATATATATAGAGAGAGAGAGAGAAATTTAAATTAGTTGAAGTCAGTGTTGCAGCATATGTACACATTTTATTTGCATTCAGTGGTTTGAACAGTGCATCGCCTTTAACTTGTTGCACACCTATACATACATATATATAGTGACGAAACATAAGTCAATTGCATGAACTCATAATCCTTTATTTACATAAAGGATTATGAGTTCATGCAATTGACTTATGTTTCGTCACTATTATAAGTCCGGAACTTATATCTTCGTTGAGTGCTCCCTATCTGCATACTGAAGTACTGGATTTTACCAACACTTACTTTCTTGCATACACACATATATATATATATATATATAAAATCATCATCATTATTTAATGCCCATTTTTCCATGCTGGCATGTACATATATATATATATATATATATATATATATATATATATATATATATATATATATATATATATATATATATATATATCATATATCATCATCATCACCATTTTACGTCCATTCTTCCACGCTAGCATGGGTTAGACAGGTTGTCTTGTTGTGTGCAGTGTCCGGTTGGCTGACCTTGTCTTGCTCATACAGGAACTGATTTTGGCTTCATTTCTACAGCTGGAAGCCCTTCCTAGCACCAACCTCATTTACAGTGAGTGCTGGGTGCTTTTTTTCCATGGCGCCTACACATCCACTTTACAATGTGGCCTGGGTGCTTTTTTTGTCATGACACCTCCACAACTACTTTGCAGTGGGAGGGGATGAGGGTATATTGTCAATATGCTTTGGCTTGTTCCTGTGGGAAGTCAGGTCTTCTGTATTACTGCGTGATGCCAGAGGTCATGGTCCTGTGTCATCGCCATTGAGAGGTGCAATTGGGCAAGGTCTGCTTTTATCATCTTGCCCCAGGTCTTCTTGAGTCTCCCCACTCCATGGCTTCCATCAACTTTTTGTGCTCTGCATCTTTTTACGCAGCTCTCATCCTTCATACGCATCACATGTCCATACCAACGCAACCTCCTCTCCTGCACACAGCATTTGATTCCTCTTATGCTCAGTCTTTCTCTCAATTCGTTTATGTTTTGCCGTTCGCGCATATTACTATTACACATCCATAGGAGCATGCAAGCTTCGTTTCTTTCTAATCTACGCAAGTCTTCTACACACAACGCCCAGGTCTCACTACCATGTAACATTGCTGTACTAATAGTAAATGACCAAATGCACGTGCTAAGAAAATGCACAAAAAAACTAAATATATATATATATATATATATAAATATATATATATATATATATACACACACACATACACATATATATGTGTACATACACACACACATATATATATATACATATACACACACACATATACACATACGCATACATATAAATATACAAGCACACCCCATACATATAAACACAGCACAGACACAAGAGTATATACATACAAATACATATACACGCACACATAAATGCATACAACCACATACACACATATAGTATAAACATTTCTTAAAGATAAAAACATAAATATAAAAAAATCTTAAGAAAAATAATTTTCCAAATTAGAACTAAGACTGGTTAAATATATCCTCTGTTATTCCTTGGTTTAATAATGTACAAGGTAAAAATAAGTGTAGATTTACCCAATTCGATATTGTTGATTTTTACCCCTCTATTACTGTTTTCTTATTAAATAAAGCCTTAGATGTTGCAAGACCTTTCATTAATATTTCTAAATCAGAAGAAGACATTTTTCATGCTAGGAAAGCTCTACTCTTTACTAATGAAAGTATTTGGGTTAAAAAGTCAAGGCGTGAAAACTCTTTCGATGTTGCAACGGGTTCATATGACAGTGCGGATGTGTGTGACTTAGTAGGATTATTCCTTCTCCACACCCTTAAAGAGAAATTTCCTTCCCATAATATCGGTTTATACCGTGACGACGGATTGGCAATTTCTCATACCACCAACGGCCATAACCTTGATAAATTCCGTAAAGATTTAATCAATACTTTTGCTAATCTTAACCTTAAAATTACTATAGATACGAACCTTACCAATGCTAACTTTCTTGACATTAATCTTGATCTACTTACTGCCTCTTTTAAACCTTAATATAAACCTAACGAGAATCTAAGATATATACACAAAGAGTCTTGCCATACCCCTATAGTTTAAAAAAATCTTATTCCCAATATTAGCCGTAGGATTTCTACTTTATCTTGTTCTCTAGACATCTTTAATAAAGCTGCCCCTTATTATAATAAAGCCCTCAATTATAGCGGCTTTACAGAACAGATTACATATTTACCCCCCCCCCCCCCCCCCACCACCACCACCAAAAAAAAAAAACTAATCACAATAATAGGAAAAGGAAAATTATTTGGTTTACACCCCCCTTCTCTCTAACTGTCCAATGTAGGAAGGAAATTCCTTGACCTCCTAGATAAGCATTCCCCCCCCCTAATCATAGATATTATAAGATATTTAATAGAAATGTAGTTAAAATTAGTTACTCTTGCTGCACATATATGAAGTCTAAAATCACCATCACCAACTCTAATCGTACGAGAATAAATCCAGGATGCAGTTGCAGAAAGCCGGATGAATGCCCATTACAGGGCAAATGTAACACCAAATCCGTTGTATATGAGGCCAAAGTTACACCTTTGATTAACAACCAGCCAGGAGTGAACGATATGTTGGTATGACTCAAGAGAGGTTCAAAACCAGGTTTTATGCACATGTCGCTTCTTTTAAACACTCTGATAAAAGAACAGTAATGGCCCTCACTAATAAGATGTGGGAATTCAAAGATAATAACATCCTGTACTCTATCGATTGGTCTATTTTAGACTATTCGAGGGAATACCAAAGGGGCACAAAGAATTGTTCTTTGTGTACCACTGAAACATTTAGAATTCTACAGAATTTGAAAGCCACTTTAACTTGCCTTAACTCCAAGACCGAGATCTTCAGATGTTGTCCTCACCTGAAATCACATCTACTCTGTAACTGGATTGACATTCCTACGATAACTCAACCACCTTGAACTTCTTCTTTGCTACGATGACTTAACCACCTTGAACTTCTTCTTTGATTTTTACGCCTTACATCTACTGCGACCTTTATTACTCTCTGAACTCACTTTCTGTACCCTTATTTTCTCTTTCTCCCTTATCTCCTCTTATTTTTTTACTTTTTCTTATGTTATTTATTTTCCTTATTCCCACCTACCCTCTACCTTACCCTTTACATACCCACCCCTTTTGATTTTTAGATATTAATTTTACGTGTATGTATGTTGTCGTGTATATGTGTATATAAGTGTATGTATATATACATTTTTATATATATGTGTATGTGTATATATGTGTATATATATATATATATATATATATATATATATATGTGTGTGTGTGTTTATGTGTGTGTGTGTGTATTTTTATTTATGTGGTGTTGCAACCCTTTGTACTTATGTGTGTGTGTATATTCGTGTGTGTGTATATATATACATATATATATATATGTGTGTGTATATATATATATGTATATATATGTATATATGGTCGGGTCGTTGGCGAGTAAACTGGCAACGCCACCAAGGTTTCTTGGTGAGGAGGGTGACTGGACATCCTGCAGGAGTAAAAACAAAACCTGTCAAAGGGCAAAGGAGCTCTTAAGAGTCAATGGCCATCCAAAATCACCGGGAGAGATGACTCCTTAGCCTTTGTCAAGGCATTCTAGGAGAAGGAAAACTCTGATATAACACCTGCAACCCTGATGATATCCAATGATGTTAACTTGTTCTTCTTTTTGGTAAATATCATGTGTGTGTGTAGGTGTGTATATGTGTGTATATATATATATATATATGTATATATTTACATATATATATATGTGTATGTGCGTGCGTGTGTACGTACTTATGCGTATGTGTGTATGTAACTATATAGTTTTTTATATTTATGCTTTTATCTTTAAGAAATTTTTATACTATATGTGTGTATGTGGTTGTATGCATTTATGTGTGCGTGTATATGTATTTGTATGTATATACTCTTTTGTGTCTGTGCTATGTTTATATGTATGGGGTGTGCTTGTATATTTATATGTATGCGTATGTGTATATGTGTGTGTGTATATGTATATATATATATATGTGTGTGTGTATGTACACATATATTCTTATTTGTGTGTGTGCATATGTATCCTTTTATATGTGAGTACATATGCATGTGTGTATATATGTGTTTATGTATATGTGTGTATATGTATGTGTATGTGTATATATATGTATGTGTGTGCATGTATAGATATGTGCATATATGAAATATCTATGATCGTTGGCAAATCACTGATGAGGGACTCATTTTATAACATATTATCCATGTGCAACCTGCAGTATTCTTCTCCCCATTTTTTCATATATATATATATATATATATATATATCATCATCATCATCGTTTAACGTCCATCTTCCATGGGTTTGGACGGGAATTTTCCCACTTGAGGCAAGATTGGTTGTCTTGCTTGTATAGGACTGTCTGACGGGTTTTCTACGGCTGGATGCCCTTCCTAACACCAACCACGTTTACAGTGTGGACTGGGGTTTTTTTACCGTGTTACCTACACGGCCACATTACAGCGTGGACTGTGTGTTTTTTTATTCGTGACACCTACACGACCTCATTTATTTCGGACTGGATGTTGTGGTACCAACATAACTTTACATTGAAAGGGTGATGTGGACGGGGTGTGGGTCGTGGGACGGGGGTGTATTTTTGTTAAGAGGTGCCTACTGACTGTAGGTTTTACTTTGTACTTAGGCAAGGCGGGTCTTCTGTATTACTGTGTAGCGCCAAAGATCTCGGTCCAGTGACATTGTCTTGGAGAGGTGTAAGTGTGTGAGGTCGGAATTTATCAAGTCATCCCAGATTTTTCTGGGTCTGCCTACTCCGTGGCTACCGTCTATTTTTATCGCTCTGCACTTTTTTATACAGCTGTCGTCTTTCATGCGCATCACATGACCATACCAAAGTAGTCTTCTCTTGAGTAAACAACATCTGATCCCTCTTATTCCTAATTTCACCCTTAGTTCATTTATGCTTTGTCGTTCACGTATATTACTATTACACATCCAACGGAGCATGCAAGCTTCGTTCCTGTCCAGTCTGCGTATATATTCTGCACACAATGCCCAAGTCTCACTGCCATGTAACATTGCTGTTCGTATGCAGGCATCATACAGCCTGCCTTTCATTTTTAGGGAGAACCCTTTAGTGGCTAATAGTGGTATAAGCTCTCTGAACTTTTTCCATCCCGTTCTAACTCTAGCTACTGTACTTTCAGAGCACCCTCCACCACTGGTGATTTTGTCACCCAGGTAACGGAAGATGTCCACTATTTCTATAGAACCATCTGTGCAATGGAATGAGCTAGTATATATATATATATATATATATATATATATATATATATATATATATGTGTGTGGCGGTGTATTTATGTATGGATATATATGTATATATATATATGTGTATGTGTGTATGTGTCTCTGTGTATATACGCGTGTATATGTGTATATGTATATATGTGTGTATATGTGTGTTCGTGTGTGTTGTGTTATATATTCTTATTTATTACTCCCCCCCCCCACACCTTTTTTTCCCTCCAGCCTCACCTTCATATCTGTTATATTTTTGTTTTCAAATCCACTTTCAATAAAGACACCAGGATTTTTTCATTCTGATGAATGAAAGCAATTTTGGTTGCTTTCAAGAAACCACTGGTAAATGAAATAATTATCTCATGTTGTTTATTACATAACTATATATATATATATATATATATACACGTATATATACACACATAGAACAAAGGAGCAGAAAGGGCAGTTGTCCCTATTATTGCAATTACAACTAAAACTAAATTCAGGTTTGTCTACATTTTTATGGTTAGATAATTTGACTAAATTAGATGCAATAATGTTATGTGCAGGTTTGGGTGTTGTAGAGTATATTTTAACAGTTATTCTATTGAATATCTTGTGATATTTATGTGCTAGGGGGAAATGCTTCCTAATTAATCTAATTAGTGATTCAGAGTGGATTTCTAGATAAATTAATGTAAAGAAAGCTTTATCTAGTTGTGTCGCCACTTTCATATTATATGGTGGGTTATACCATATAAAACATTTAGATCTATTCTTCCTAATTTTATGCTCGCTGAGCCATTACTATCATGACTAGCAGAAAACCACCCGAAGGGTGGTTTTCTGCTAGTATATGTAGTGTGCATATTGCTATTATATGTAAGTATATATGCATGTAGATATGATACATCAAATGAAATCGTAATTGACAATATGCACAGAAATTGAACGAAGTCTGCATTACACTCTCTTATGTAATCAGTAAAGTAATCCATGATACATTAAAAAAAGACGATATTATATATAAACTGCATTAGGAAACAAATTAGTGACAGAAATATATAAATGTTTCTTTAAGCGTTCGCTAACCGGAAGTGTTGACATTTGAAAATTTTAAAGAAGTGAATCTTTAAATAAGCAATAAAATATATTTAATCAATAGTTATGAAATTTAGTAGATAAATTATGTAATATTCATTCATTATTTATTCAAAGTAATCTAACTTATTTTACAAACGGGATCAAAAAATATATTCAGGACACAGACCCACACTCTTGCCTTTATTATAGTTAAGATTATTATTAATATCATCAGTATGATTAGGTTTAAAACATTTCGATTAACAAATTTTTCATACATGCGTGTAAGAAAATATTCAGCTAATCAAAATAGTAAACAAACCTCCATATTTTTTCATAGCACGTATTAGTTCTTCCCACATTGCTAAATTACGTAACTCATGCTAGCGTGGACAGTAAACGATGATGATGATGACACACAAGTATAGTCATCAGTCTACAGTCATGCTAGGGCAGAGGTTCTCAAATTGGGCGCTACCTCCCCACTCCACAGGTGGCATTGAGAAGGTCCTGGGAGGCACTGGGGCTTAAGGGGTCGGTAGAGATGATATAATAATATATTAAATATCAAATGATACATATTATATATAAATATAATAAAATAAAAAATATATAATATTTATTTATACATAGTATATATTATATTATTTATTATATATAAATTGATGATTTTATTTATTATATAGTATTTATGATTTGCATGTAGGCAGGTCTCTCTGGAATTAGGAGTGCGGGCATTGAGGTTATTATCTGGCCGTGGGGGGGGGGGGGGGGGTGCAGTGGCCCCAAAAGTTTGCTAGGGCATAACCATACATATATTTGTTAGTTTTTTTTTTTGTGTGTGTGTGTGTGTGTGTGTAACTTTTTATAGATATAGATTTACTATTTATTTACTTATATGCTGTGGAAATGCTCATGAAATATTTTGTACAAGAAAGGAAAGGAAACCAACAAAAAATACTATAAACTTGTTCATTCATAAATCTGTCTCACCCAATGTACTCACACACACACCACCAACAAACATTTGTAGGAAAATAGAAATAAAATAAAGAAAATCAAATCAAAAGAAATCCTTAAGTATACTTCAAACCTCTAAAGTCCCATTATAATTACCTCCCTTACCCCTTCATTTACATTTCCTTGTTGCTTGCTATGACCTTTGCTTTCCTAGGTAATTATTGAGAGAAAAGAGATTAACTGGATAAAAAAGAATGACTCAATCTTATAGCTAACTCCTACTCAGCAAAGAGCTTAAGAGAGGGGAGATAATTGACACAACCTACAGGAGAGACCTAATAAGACCAATGACTCTGCAAATGCAGGAGAAAGTGAGTAAGGAAGGAGAGGAGCCAGTCGTCAAGGAAAATATTGACTTCAACAGAATTTGAACTTGGAGCACAGAGAGCTAGCTGGAACAAATACTGATGTTCTCTCTAATCAGGACTAGATTATGTCCTTTTCAGGCTCTAAGCACTTAAAATATTATGGTGACCCCTCCATCCCATCTACCCAATATATAAAGTTTGCTGCTGCTGCTGCTGCAAAAAGATTTTTAGGGAATAATAGTGCCCTTCTTCCATTGATACTTTAAGTATGTGGTTATTTTGCTTAATAGTCAATCTAGCCCTGGTTCTAACAACTCTGTCAATTCACTGCTGGGGTGAGTAAAAGATAGTATTGACACATTATACCTTTGAGGCCTAATAAGACAATTTCCTGAGTCTTATAGCTAACTCCTTGACAACAGGAGAGGATGTACAAAGGAGAGAATCAAGTGACACAACACACAAAAAGAAGCATAACATTTCCAACAAATACTGGATTGTGAGAAACCAACCCCCCATCCCCAACAAAAAAAATTGTCAGTAAATTTTGAATATATTATATTAACTGTACATCTTTTTTGTCTGTCTGTCACACGAATGCTATGTTTTGTCAAAAATGTCTGCCAATTTCTTTTTTTTTAGTATTCCTAGAATACAAATGTAACACAAAAGGGGTTGGTGTGTGTGTGTGTGTGTGTGGGGGGGGGGGGGGGGGGGGGGATTTTATAAAGACTCCTCTGCTAACGTTGTTTTCTATCGGTCTCCTCTTTCTTCCTATTAATACACACAATAAACATAGATTTGTTATAATTTGCTGAAGAAACTAAATCTTGCTTATTTTGTCCATAAAACAACAGGTTATATGCTAGTATATATATATATATATGAGAGTGTTGAATTTTGCTTGAAACATTGTGGAATAATAAAATTGGTCGTTTTGGAAGCTTCAACAATGTAGATGGATAAATCTCCGGGTAACAGAATCAGGTGGTAATGAGAGAGAGGGGTGTAAGAGGAAATGTAGTATGAGACGTAGAGGATGTAGAGGGACGTAGGAAAGAGTGTAAAAATAATAACATGAGATAGGGTTACCTTGGCATTGATTTAATTGTCCCTATATTTCGGATTTTGCATCCATCAACTGGGGGTTTTCCGAGGGGAAAAAGCTTTTAGTTGCACATTGTAAACAACAGAGGCCACATGTTGTCCCTCTCCGACTAAAAGTTTTTTCCCCACGGAAAACCGCCAGTTGATGGATGCAAAATCCGAAATATAGGGACAATTAAATCAATTCCAAGGTAACCCTATCTCATGTTATTATTTTTACACTCAGGGCGGTGGATTGGCAGTATCGGTGGAGGGTCGGACGCCATGCTTTCCAGCATAGTTACGTCCCTTTACGATCTGAGTTCAAATCCCGCCGAGGTTGACTTTGCCTTTCATCCTTACGGGGTCGATAAAATAAAGTACCAGTGATGCACTGGGTAATTGCTGGCCTTGTGCCTAAAGTAGAAACAATTATTTTTACACTCTTTCCTACGTCCCTCTACACCCTCTACATCTCATTCTACATTTCCTCTTACACCCCTCTCTCTCTCATTACCACCTGATTCTGTTACCCGGAGATTTACCCATCTGCATTGTTGAGGCTTCCAAAACGACCAATTATATATATACATATATATACATAAATATAATTGTTTCTACTTTAGGCACAAGGCCAGCAATTACCCAGTGCATTACTGGTACTTTATGTTATCGACCCCGTAAGGATGAAAGGCAAAGTAAACCTCAGCGGGATTTGAATTCAGACCGTAAAGGGACGTAACTATGCTGGAAAGCATGGCATCCGACCCTCTACCGATACTGCCAATGATTGTCAGTAGGTCAGTGCTAAATTACCATATACACTCAAATATACCCTGAGGAATATGTGATCAAAAAATCAATGGCAAAATGATGGGAAGGGGGCTTATATACACCATCTAAACAATGTGTCAATTAACAGCCTTGACTTACAAATGGAGTTTGGAGTTTTGTCCATTTCTCAGACATAAAATAGAGGAGGGATTCAACTTATATTCAAGTATATACGGGATTTGATAAGTTAATATAATATTCTATAGGATTTTTATGGAATGATCTTCCACTGGTTTCTACGATGAGTGTTCCTGTTGTTAAGTCAACGGAGCAGCCTGCTGTGAAGTTAACGGGTAAGTTGACATGCAGTGTGAGCAGTAAGGGAGCTTTCTAGGCCATTAACCCCCCTCTCCCCTACACACACAGTAGTAAATTACTAATGAATATATTTTGACATGAATGTGGGCCACATGTGAGAATTATGGGCCATCACATGTACATACATTCAATCAACCTCCATCAGTTTCAACTATGAATGGTCCAGTTTTCCAATCAATGGAACACCCTGCTTATAAAATTAATGTGTAGGTGGCTGAGAATTCCACAGACACATACTCTTAACTTAACACTCAGGGATATTCAGCATTTCATACATAGTGTGTGACAAAGCAGTTCATGCAATGGTTTCCAAACAGTTCCCATTTACCTAATTCATCTCAATACTTGGGTCAACATGAAGTTATGGTAAATGTCTCAAGATGCCACATAGTGAGATTGGACCTAATGATTGTTAAGAGAACCTCTTAACTGTTTCACCATGCTCTGGCCACACACATGCATTATGTGATAAAATAAAGTACCAGTAATGTACTGATTATTGTTGGCCTTGTGCCAAAAGTAGAAACAATTATAACAGACATGGAGTGTGAACAGCAAGTGTATATTATGGGCGATCAACAGACACATTATAGGGTAGTAAATTACTTTATAACTGAGATATATTCCCCTTACCCCCAGTTTAGTCAGGGAGAGAAGGGCAGAACCCATAACCAATATTTTTTTCAGAGTCCCCAAGACTGTAGGAAGGTATCCCCAAACTGGAGACCTAGCTCAAATACCTGCAATAGAGTAAAATAAAAAACCCCAAAAAACCATAGGATTTGCAGCTAGAAAGTTTCCGTCTCAGGTACAGGTCTGAGCAAGGTTATTTGTGGAAGACCAGCAATCATCACCCATGCACACCAGTCTCCCCTCTCCATGTCATTGATGTTGTCCAAGGGAAAGGCAATTGCTGATACAGCTTGGCATCAGTGACATCACTACTCATTTTTACAGCTGAGTGAACTGGAGCAACATGAAATAAAGTATTTTGCTCAAGGACACAACACACCACCCAGTCTTGAAATCGAACTCACAAACTCATGATTGTGAATCCAATGTGCTAACCACTATGCCACGCACCTTTCATGTAGTAGATTCTGCTAAATGTACCCAAGACCCATGTTGTTCTATTAGACTAGTTGACATGAATTTTAGTTACACAAATATTTCACACAATAAACACTGACAAAAAATGGAAAAGGAAGGGAAGGGACAGACTGTACACTCCTGACCAGATGGTATATCTCAGTTGCACCCCAAGGACAAGATAGCAAAAGTATTGCTGCAGAAAACAGCCAATGACACCAACTGCATTAGTCACTCAACCTCATGGGGCTCCTTCTTCAGGTAAGATGCACTCCTCCTTATTTTGCAGACGAAAACAGCAGTCCAGGGACCAAGGACACTGGAGGTCTTGACAATTTAT
This sequence comes from Eledone cirrhosa, assembly GCA_964016885.1. NCBI lineage: Eukaryota > Metazoa > Mollusca > Cephalopoda > Octopoda > Eledonidae > Eledone > Eledone cirrhosa. The sequence continues at coordinate 109,729,623 of OZ024740.1, forward strand.
TAAAGGCTGCATGATATTGATATGAATGTGAGCAGTAAGGGAGAATTCTGGGTGATCACATGCAAACACACACATATACACTATAGAGTAGTAAAATACTTTATAACTGCTGTATATAGTTGACATGAAGTGTGAGAAGCAAGTGTGGCTGTAAAAATAAAAATAAATTACAAAAAAAACAAAAAACGAAAAGTTAACAAAGGCACACATTAACAAATCACTGATTGAATGGAAGTGAATTTAGTTTCCTCTGTGTAACAGCTCATTGTCTAGAACATTAAAGGGGCCTGATCCTTTAAATCTTTACTACCCATCTCTACATATAGTTAAACTGACTGAAAATTAAAGGGTCTCATCCTCCCAAAGTCCTTCTCTCCTTTCACCTTCACTCCCACCCTCGTTTTTGTCTTTTTGTTAAAGTTCAAATGTTATTTAGTCTTGGTTATTAACTCAATTGTAATAAGAAGTATCACTTTACAGAATTTAGCAGGGGAGTGATGTGTGGATAATGTTGGGTAATGTGTTGGGGTAGGAGACTATGATATATTGTAGGTAGTTGACTGGCTGGTTGACTAGGGCTTAGAGTAGGTTGGGGCAGGTTTTCCAGATTGGCCTATAACTTTTCAGGATTGCATGCTACTATTTTTTTATTTTTTTATTTTGGACTACTTACTACTTTATATTTTTAAGATAAGAATTTGGCCGATGCAGCATGGCTGAATGGTGAAGAACATTGCTTCACAATCATAAGGTCCTATGTTCAATCACACTGGCATTTTCAGCAAGTGTCATTTACTACAGCAAGTGTCAGCGAATTGGCAGAGTCGTTAGAATGTCAGATAGAATGCTTTATGGTATTCGTTCCGGCTCTCTACTCTCTGAGTTCAACTCCCACCGAGGTCAACTTTGCCTTTCATCCTTTCAGAGTGGATAAAAATAAAGTACCAGTCTAGTACTGGGGTCGATTCTTCCTCTCTCTGGAAGAAATCTGTTACACTCAGGCCAGGAGAGGCAATGGGCTCTGCCAGGCTTAAAATGTCCAAGAAACGCTGTATGTCGGCACCCCTACAACTCTATCAGGAGTTATGGGACCATACAGACATAGATACATTTACTACAGTCTTGAGTTGATCCAAGCCTTGTGAGTGAAGTTGGATAAACAGAAACTGGAATCCCATAAGAAGGGAAGTAACAGGAATAAAGGCAAGCATTCGGGTAGGACCCCACAATGAGGGGGTCTTATCGGAATGCCTTGCTAAAGAATCTCCCTGTACCTCTTGCCGTATCTGGCCACACTGAGAAGACTGCAGAATCTGCTACCCATGAAGTAATTGCCATTGGGGTACCAGAGGACAAGGCTGATCTTCAGGCATTTGCTGCCAGCTCAGCCAAAGACCTAGGCTGTGTTCCCCCAAAGGGTGCTCTCCGCCTTGGTCGACCTGGTCCAAAACCCAGACTCATCAGGCTGTCTTTTTCGGACCCCACTGAGGCAATCTCATACCATCTGGCCTCTGTTAAAGCTGGGTGTGAAAATTGGATTACCTTCTGAACATGCCCAGGCCTACCACCCCATGCACGTCCAAAGCTCCGTGCTGCAGCTTCCTTGAATCGGAACTCAGCACAACATGAAAGTTTTAGTCTGCGTAATGATGGGCAGATCTGGAGGTTTGTTAAGGCTGGTGAAACGTGGAAGAGAGATACCAGCTGGTCTGAGTGTGCTCTACCCACAATAACTGGCAATGAAAAAACTGCTACAACTCTGGGAAACTAAACCAGAACAACCTGCCACCCTCTACACACCATCATAAACTGCAAGCAGGGTACAAATTGTTGTCCTTAAATGCTCGCAGTTTATGCAACAAGATACATCTGTTTGACTCCTACGTCAGAAGTATCGACCCTGACTTCATCACAGTCACGGAAACATGGGCACATTCCTTACTCTGTGATGGGGTTTTCAGCAAAGACCGCATTTATCGCCGTGGTGGTGGTGTGATGGTCTACGTTCGTTCAAACTTTTTGGTAATTCCTTGCGTTGATTTGAACGAATCACAGGAAGAAGTTTTTTTCTGTGACATACGTATGACCATGTCAACACTTCTGCTTGGTGTTGTTTATCGCCCCCCCCCCCAAAACTACCATCAGCGATATCCTCAGAGTTGCTCCCAAGAAAACAGCCACTTATGTGTTTATTGCAGGTGACTTCAATCATCCTGAGATCGATTGGGAAACCTTTCGTTGGCCACAAGGTGCAAACGATTTCCTTGAACTAGTGCTGGACTCAAACTGGTCACAAGTAGTCACCTCTCCAACAAGAGGTGACAACACTTTGGACCTGATCTTCACCACTACTCCTGAAGTGGTTATCAGTTGTACTACTGAGGAACCTCTAGGCGACTCTGATCATGCTATGATCATTGCCAATCTGGCACTTGAGGGCAGCAACAAAAACCAGAGCCATCTCCAATCTGCTTGCTTTGATTGGAAGAAAGCAGATTGGAACTTGTACTGCACTGAGCTACAGCACCCAAACTGGCATGAGATGTATAACTCTGGAGATGTGAACACTATACTCCAGAGCATCCTGGACTCAATATGGATAGCGTGTGCAGCATCGGTGCCACGTAAGCAGAAAAAAAACCACCCCAAAAGTGCAATTTGGGAAACTTCAGCGGTCCGACTTGCCAGGAAAGAACGTTGGAACGCTGAACGGGAATATAAACTGCATAAATCAGATGCCAACAGTAAAAAGCGGAATAAATCTTCTAACCATCTCAAGCAAGTGACAAAGAAGGCAGTGCTTGAATTTGAACAGTGCATAGCAACCAATCCTGACAGTAAGGTGTTCTGGAAATATGTTCATTCAAAGCAGAGACCTCACTCTCCAGTTGGTCCTCTTCGCAATCCCCACACAAGCCAGATCACTGACGATCCCAAAGAATGCACAGAACTCATTGCTGAGTGCTATGCAAGTATTTTTACTGCTGAAAACCAGAATGTACCATCTCCACCATCTCTAACATCAAATTCCATAACAACTATGGAATTTACACCTGCAATGTTGCGACGTCACCTTAAGAATAAGCGCAACTATGCCTCCCCTGGTCTTGATGGTGTTACATACCTGCTTTTCAAACGTGGCGGGTATTTCCTTTTGCGCCAGCTTTCTTTCTTCTTTCAATACTGTCTCAACAATGGTGCTACTCCGGAGCAGTGGAAAACTGCCAGTATCATTCCCCTGTTCAAAAAGGTCAACCGCATGTCACCTGTCAACTATCGTCCAGTCAGTCTTACTAGCTGTATGGCCAAACTGATGGAATCCTGTGTCAGAGAAACACTTTGGAACTTCTGGAGCTCTCACAGTTTGGATTCATCCCCAACTCCAGCTGCTGTGATCAGCTTATCGAGTTCCTTGAAGACATCACCCGGATTACTGACAGCGGCTCATGGGCGGATGTTGTTTACCTTGACTTTGCTAAGGCTTTTAATTCTGTGCCACACAAAAGACTTATGGCAAAACTCTCTGCAATGGGTGTGAGGGATGATCTTTTTGACTGTTTGAAATCCTTCATTCTCAGACGAAAAGAAGTAGTCACGGTTCTAGGACAGCATTCTTCACCATATGAGATGTCATCTGGTGTACCACAGGGATCTGTTCTTGGTCCCCTTTTGTTTGTGGCATATATTAATGACATAGATGCCAACTTACAGAATGCCACGGGTACTGAAATATGCAGATGACATCAAGCTGTACCTTGAAATCAAAAGGACTGATCCTGAAATCTACAACTCTTTCCTACAATCAGACCTGGACACAATGCAGCAATGGATCACAGACTGGCAACTGAAGCTGGCTGTGGACAAGTGTACCACCATGCATTTTGGGAGGAAAAATCCAGTGTCCACATACTCCCTCCACAACACTGATATCAAGAAATCCTCTTGTGAACGTGACCTGGACATTACTGTCAGCAGTGATTTGCGTTGGACAAAGCATGTCTCTAAGATTGTCAAGAAGGCCGAGGGTGTCTTGGCATCACTCAGCAAGACCTTTGTTAGCCGCTCTCCAGCCATCTATTTAAAACTGTATACAGCTATGGTACGACCACACTTGGAATTCGCATCATCAGTCTGGAACCCCTATCTTGCTCAGAACATTGACCTCCTGGAAACTGTTCAGAGACGTGCAACCAAGCGCATACCCTCCATCAGACACCTATCATACTCTGAACGCCTTGCTTCCCTGGGCATGGATTCATTGAAGCTCCGACGTCTGGCAATGGACTTGGTAAATACCCACAAAGTTATTAACCATCTCACCAATTGCAACCCTGAGCACCTTTTTGATCTCCACGTGTCTAACACATGTGGACATGCCTACAAAATCAGAAAACAGCACAGCTCCCATGACTTTCGTAGACATTTTTTCACGCTCAGAGTTGCTGAAGCATGGAACAAACTGCCTGCATCAGTTGTTAGCTGCCGAGACACTGCATCCTTTAAGACACTCATGCTTCCCGAAATACGCCAAAACTACACCTGATGTACCCCTTCCATACACATGCACACATGTGTGTATCATGACTCATGCACTGTTCATTTTCCTGATGTTTGTACATTACTCTATGTACTATACATACACTTTTTGATGAGTTGTAGTGCACCTGAGCACTACACAATATTTCATTATTATTATTATCATTATTATTATTATGGAGTGTACCTGTAATTCAAAGGGCCAGCCTTATAACACAATGTAGTATGTTGAATCTCTCTGAGTGTTACGTTAAGAGTACATGTGACAGTGGAATACTCACCCACTTACACGTTAATTTCATGTGTAGGCTGTTCCATTGATTGGAAAACTGGACCATTCATAGTTGAAACTGATGGAGGTCCATCGAGCGTATGTACATGTGATGGCCCATAATTCTCACATGTATCCCACATTCATGTCAAATATATTCTTAAGTAATTTACTACTCTGTGTGTGATGGTGGTGGTGGGTAATGGCCTAGAAAGCTCCCTTGCTGCTCACACTTTATAACTCCTGATGGAGATGTAGGGGCACTATTGTGTCATACAGTGTTTCTTGGTTATTTTAAAATCCTGGCAGAGCCAATTCTCTCTCCAGGTCTAAACACAGACTATTTCTTCCAGAGAGGGAGAGACAGTTATATAGAGATGTGAGAAAGGGATATAGAGGAAGAAACAACTTCAGTACTTGATTGATACTTTTTTTAAAATTATTTCTCCGAAAGGATGAAAGGCAAAGTTGACCTCAGCGAGATTTAAACTCGGAGTGCAGAGAGCCAGAATGAATACCACAAATCATTCTATCTGTTGTTCTAACAACTCTACCAATTCGGCACCTCATGTTAATTTTATACTTCAGTTATAAATTAGCTTGTTAGTAAATATTGTGTTTTACTGTATTTACTAAATATTTTGTTTTACGACCCATAATACACATTTGCTGTTAATAATGTTATAAAGTAGTTTACTACTGAATGGTGTGTTTTACGACTCATGATACACATTTGCTGTTAATAAGTTATAAAGTAGTTTATTACTACTAAATAGTGTGCTTTACGACCCTTAATACACATTTGCTGTTAATACATACTGTATCAGTTATAAAGTAGTTTATTACTAAATTGTGTGTATATATGCGTAATGGCCCATTATACACACTTGTCCACATGACGGAGGGTTCCAGAAGGCTGACATCCTAGGCATAAAGGATTTTTAATGATAGGAGCCAAAGTCATGTTATGACAACCAACATGAAATGAAGCATCAACATAGCTTGCCCCCTAGTCCAGGAATTGAACTAACAACCTTATCATCATAAATCCAACACCTTAATCACTAGACCACACACTTTCACAGGTTCTATGATACAAAAGTGTTTATTTTAAAGTGTTTATATTTATCTAAAAAGGATGGTAGAATGGCAGAATTGGTAGAGCATTGGATAAAATGCCATTGTAGTATTTGTTTTGGCTCTCTACATTCTGAGCTTAAATCTCACCAAGGTTA